>CM023949.1:3472479-3650771 GCA_013407115.1 Glycine latifolia
ATATATATATATATATATATATATATATATATATATATATATATATATATATCATTTATCAATTCCTGAGGAAGCTACATCCACCTATGTGGGCACTTTTCTCATCAGGACTTCCTATCCTTGCCTGAGGAAGCTACACCCATCTATATGGGCACATCTCTCATTAGGACTCTCTATCATTTATCCTGAGGAAGCTACATCCATCTATATGGGCACATCTCTCATCAGGATTCTCTATCAATTTGCCTGAGGAAGCTACATCCATCTATATGGGCACATCTCACATCAAGACTCCCTACCATTAGCCTGAGGAAGCTACATCCATCTATATGGGCACATCTCATCAATATATTCTACTGTTCTACTGGCCAGAGAAATCTCATCAATCAACACCCATAGCCTCAATCCATGTATATCAAGTACATGATTCCAATCAGAATAGTAACACACAATTTCAATATACATGCATTAACTCATACAATGACCATTACTCTCACTGAAGTATGGTGGAACACAATCAAGGGAAACACTCCCAAGAACAAAGAGCTTACCTGCTCTCAGCGCTACTCTGGCTCTCCCGGCTTCGTGGTCACAACCACCAGCAATGTCTGTATCACACCCTACACAAGGCATACAAACAACCAACCAATAACGGTCCCCCACCGTTAAAATGAAAGGAACGCTATTCCTTTCCATTAAAACCTCTTTGTCCTCTATCTTAGGGTTATCAGAGCTAACCACCTTATAGGCGATTTACAGACCCTCAACAGGATCTAGCCCAGCCTAACTAAGGCACTAGAGCCTCTCCAAGACTCTGCATGAGTCAATCCAATCAGTTCAATTTCCTTTATCCAGGCCAAATATCAATACTTGTCAAGTTTATCAGAACGGCTATTTCAACACATATTCACCGTTTATTTAGCCTCCTGATCATCTTTTGAAAAGGTACCTAGGCTCAAACCCATCATTATAACATCAATCTTCCTACTCATACAGATGTCAGAGTCAAAACTAAACTTTATCAATACTCAAGTTTCAAAGCTTATTATTCATCAGAACAACCCCTTGAGCATACTTTTCTAAAGAATCCAAACCTAATTCCAGCTCTATCACAAATGGGTCACTATTCATCCCAATAACAAATTCCCAAATCAATCGGTAAAACTTGAGTTTCTTACATTTAAACAGTCGAGGAAGGTCAGATGATAGCTTTTCCAAGCTTGAACGCCTCTGAAATGACTCCTTTCTTCTCAAAATTCAAGCTCTGAGGATATTCCCTAAAGAACGAGATTTCTCCGATTGGCTATCTTTTCGAGAGATTGAAACTAGGATCTAGCTCATCTCGAGGTTCTAATCACTTTCCTAGTTGGTTATCAAGTGTTTAGGTCAAGGAATAAGCGGTTATGGAGCTCTCCAAGCTCAACAATGGAGGAAATGGCTTAGGAAAAGGGAAAACCAGTTTTTTGCCCCAAAACTCGTAAAAATGGCTTTTATATAGGGTGCCTTCTGGCCATTTCTGGCGCTCCTAGCGTCACTTTGGCGCTCCAATGCCACTCTCTGACCGTCGCTAAAGCTGTCGCAAAATTCGTCGCTAATTTCGTCGCTAACACTTTTTGTGACGAAATATAGTTAATTTTAAATTTTTCTTTCTTTTTCTTTTATTTATTTAACCTTGGTTATTATAACATTCAAACATAAAAATAGTTATTTATCCTTTTATTTATTCATATTTTAAGGATTCAAACCTTAGTGCATTATAAATTCAAGAATTAAATTGTATAGTTATCCAATTTTTTCTCTTATCCTTTATGACTTTATTGGTTGTTGTTGGTTGCATGGCGCATTATTACGTATGATACTGTGACAAGCAAACATTACGACAAACACACCACGTGTGGATTATTCCTTTTACGTTGCAGCACTAATAACGAATATTTACTCCAAATGTTTTGTCAATTTTATTTTTTTATATTCCAAATGCTATTCGGTTGAAAGTTGAAACCACGTAGAGATTAAAATGGCTTTTTTATTCCAAATGCTATTCAACATTTGACGAAGGAAAGAAAGAGTTAAACCTATAATATTATAGATGATAAGAATTGATAAGAAAAGAGATGAAAAAAATAAAAGTGTTGAGAGACTGTTTTAAAAATAAAAATTCTATAAAAATCATTATTTGGGGCTAGAAATTAAGAGTGTTTTTTTTATAAAAAAAAGTAAGTTATTACATTTTATTCATGATAATAGAATTAATACATCTAAGAATATACTAAAAATATGGATGCTAGCATGGAATCTAGAAGTCCTTGTAAAAACATGAGTTATTTAGTAATTAAGTTTGCCTGCTCATTAAACTCACCTCTGAGTTTGAAAATTATTCGGTAGAAAACAATTAAGAGTGTTCATTGTGTGATTGATTTGTTTTAGTTAAAAATTCGTTTAAATCAAACATTAAAATCATATGTAGTTTAGTTTTTATATTTTCTCCTATTAATTTCTTAGTTAATATTCTAATAACATTGGTACCGGTTAGTAACACCCTATAACTTTTAGATTATGTTGCCCCGTCAATAATGGATATATACTCCAAAACTCTAGGCCAAGCAAATAGTATAGATTTTCGTTATCCAGCAAGAGCATTGGATTCGCTTAATTTCTTGCATCTATATATTGGTGGTTTAGTTTGTTGGTAACGTCATAAGGCAGTTCAAATACCAAACAATAAGGTATAGTGAACAAAGAGTAGCAATTTACTAGTAACATGAGTGATAACGCCGACAAGAGGAGGATGCCGCCTAGGAAAAGCACGGGCGAAGCTGAGGGCAACTTCGAACATGGAAAGGGGTCCAACTCCAAGGATGCTAGTAATGGCAAAAAAAAAGGCGACCAGAAAATCAATGATACCACAGAAGGTAATCACATCGGCTCTGTATACTGTAACGATTACGCCCCCAGCTTCGCTGAGAGTAAAGGTTAATAGTTATCTGTATTTGAAATATGCTGCGGAGTAATATGGTCTACTACTATAAGTATATGCTGTATTACCCTATGAAGTACGGACACTCCTTTTTCGGTCCAAAATGCGTGTCGGACACGTGTTGGACACCGACACGTGGTCAATTTTTTAGGACACGTTGACTAGGGAGATACGTGAGTTTGACCGAGTCGGACACGCAGTCAACTTTTTCGACACGTTTCGACACGTTTTTTTTTTAAATTATATTTTTTTAAAAAAATTAAAAATTAAAAAAACATTTGATAAAAAATTAAAACTTCAGAACTCATTCTTTTGGAGTACTTATTATTTTGTACATTCCATGAAGATGAATAAGATCACTCCAAAACGTGCTGAAGACTTGGTTTATGTGCATAGCAACCTTCGACTCTTATCATGAAAGAGTCCAAGTTATAAACAAGGAGCAAATCAAATGTGGGACATTGTTGGAGATACATTTGATTCACTTGATGATGTTGGAGATTTTCAAGTTGCCAGTCTTTCACTTGATGAGGCAGAGATAGAGGCTATGATTCTTCGAAATGGAGATGAAATTAATTGAACTTGTTAGTAATACTTTATGGATGTTTTATTATTTTTGCTTTATATTTATGTTATGAAATTTGAATACTTGAATGATTATATGACTTATTTTAGGTTGTTATATGTATTAAATATAAATTATATTATATATATTAAAAATATTATTTAATATCAAAATATGTCTTAAGGTGTCGATATTTTTTAGAATTTAAGTGTCAGAATATCGTGTTGTGTCGTGTCGTGTGTCGATGTTCGTACATTATAGGTATTACCAATAATGAAAGTGTGCTCTATAAGTAAATGTTATGGTTTTCCAGTGTTACCTAAACCTTATATACTATGGTATAATGGGGTTGGTTAAATAAGACTAGGTACTCTGATGTTGCAATAAAACCTCTATTTAGTTGTTTCTTTTTTCTTTGTGTGATGGAAAAATAAAATAAAAAACTTCTCAGTGTGTAAGATCTCCATTTTTTGTTTCCTGCTAAATCGAGGGTTTTAATTGGCTTATTAATTCTTACCCCAGTATTAGTTGTCACTACTTAAGGTATGATTTTATGAATAAACACTTCAACTTATGATGCAAATTTGAGTTTATATATATTATGCCTTTATTTATCAGAATCAAATATGAGGTTCCTCGTTATTGACTTAAAAGTAATTAATAAAGGTCACTAACTCCAATACGGGTGCTAACTGATAATGATCGCAAATGCAGGCAACCAGACCAGGTATGAAAATAGTCGCGTTATAAATAACACTGGTACTTTCAACGGTAATGCCAACGGATGCTTTAACGAGGGAAGCCGTTAGTCTCACACCACACAGTACTACGATGGAAGTAGAGGTTAATCGTTATCAGTATATATATATACTGGGCGGTAAGATCGTCTACTATGTTGTGTTGTATTACCAATAATGAAAGTGTTGTCTATAATAAATGTTATTATGGTTTTCCAGTGTTTCCTAAACCTTACAATGTCGTGATGATCGCAGTTTATTAATAAGACTCCTATGATGTTACAATAAATACTTCCATTTAGCTGTTTGTTTGTTTTTTTATCTGTTAATATTATATTAGTTGTTATTTTGTTATTGAGAAGAATTTGAATTAATGGTTTATTTCTTTTTTCGATCACCAAGTCAATTTTTTTTTGTGAGATATCCATGACAAAAAATTAAAAAAAATTAAGAATTCGTTTGATATGCTAAAAAAAATATTAGACAAAATAATTAATTATTCTATATTGTTTTAAAAAAAAAGATTATGAGACAACACAACTCATGTGAAGATAGACATGACAAAAATATTTTTTCATGTTACTCTATCAAGGTATGTTTGGATATCCATTTGGGTATATACCTCACATAATTTTAGAGTCCCAAACTCAATTTGATAATGGGTTCTTTGAAAATTACTTCTGAAACTTATATTTGGGGAAAACCTGGATTTAGATCCGAAACAACAAATTTGGTATTTCCAAAGTAAAAGTACTTTTGATTTGTATATTTACAATAAATATAAAGTAAAAGTACTTTTGATTGATATTTTCATACAAATTTTATTTTATAGACATACTTTTTGAACAAAAAAAATCAAACATAAATCATGTTAATTATAGTAAACTTATTTTTTATCAAACAACTTAAGTTTACAATATATTATTGATTTAAACTTATTTTTGCAACTTTAATCCAAACATATACTTAATAATTTACCAAACAACTTTTTTGTGTTTTAAGTATAAACTTAATAAAAAAGACTTAAATACCCTCTTTCTTTATTTCTCACTCTCTATTTCACGCTGGTGATCTAGCATATAATTGATTTGGGTTAGTTTTCAATTTTAGTCTCACTTTTATTTTTTGAAAAAATATTAAATAAACGGTAAGATATATAATAAATACAATAATAATAATTTAAAAATAAAATATTTTATTTATTACTAGTCATTATATAGTTAGTAGTTTTTTTATAAGCTAATTTTTTTTATAACAGGTACTCAAATATTACACTAGTGTCAAAAATAAATTTATACTTGATAATTATATATATATATATACCTTTACTAAAATAACCAAAACATATCTTTAATTAAATATATTTTTCATAAATAAGAATAATATAAGTTCTACAGTTTTATAATATATGAGAAATAGAAATGTTTATAAATAAGAATATATATATATATATATATTAATTGGTTTGGATTAAATCAAAATAGTTTTCAAAATCAAATCAGAAATCTCATCCAATCCAATAAAATAATTGACATTTTTAATTTTTTAGATCGTGTTTTTTGGATTTTATTGAATTTAATTTGTTTATGAACACTCTTAAATATATATTTAACTAGTATAATAATCGTGCTATTACACGGATCACCTTGAATTTTATACATGTTTTAAAATTAATATATATATATATATATATATATATATATATATATATAATTAAAAGATATATTATCACTAACTGATAGCAACACTCTTTGATAACATAAGACCATGGCACATAAGGATTAAAATAAAAAGAAATGTGGTTTAGAGATGCATATTAAGATGCACATTCAAGCATGTGATGTGAAAAGCTTTATTTGATGTGGACACACGTATTTCACTTACATGGTAGTTTAGCATCAATTTGAATATGTCCCTGAAACTCCTTAACTAAAGTGCTGTCAAAAGAAGAACATGTCCACTACGCCCAATCGAAGACGGTCCTATGAAAACCGTGTTTGAATCCTGCACGGTGGCATTTTCGTAAATACAGCTTTCTTTTTAAACAGGGTTACAAATCCACCGTCTTTGTTTAATCAAAACCACGTCGGGGCCTAACTAAAACCGTGTTTGTTGTATATTAATCAAAGATGGTTACTGATAACCGTGTTTGATCAATAATTAAAAGTTTACAAAACCCTAATTACCTTTTCCTGAGACACATTTCGACCTTTGCTGGCGGCATCGTGCTTATTTCGCTCTGTCACTCTGAGGTGGTCTCCGTCACTTTGTGGTGGTCTCCGTCAATCTCTGGTACAGCCCGCTGCGTTCTGCTCACGTTTTCGTGTTTCGCAACACCAGCTTTTAGTTCATTATCTTCTTTTGGTTTAGGGCTTTGACATTTCGTGGGCTGGGGTATATGGGTTCAAATATCATTATCCTTTCAATCACTTTGGGGGTGTTTGGGTTTGTGATTTCATTGAAGCTTCTGTTCTTGATTTCGGGTTTAGAGGCCAGCCAAGCTTCTGTTTTCCATATCTAATAATTAGGATTGTTTCGTCCTTTTCCCCAATTTTTGGTGAACGATAAATTCTAATATATATGCTTGTGAACGAGGGACATGAAGTTGGCTTTTCCTTCGATCATGGTCGAAGCTTTTGGTGCTTTGATGTAACGTAAAACGATGGTGCATGCTAGAAGTTACTGCTGTGGAAGCAGAGGAAGAACAGAACAAATCAATTCCTTTCATGGTTTTTGTCCTGGTAGTTGTCTTTGCTTGTGGCCAGTTATAAGCTTATGAACAAGAGGTAAAAAGTTGGATTTCTATTCAATGTAGTAGGTAGTGGCTGAAGCTAGAGCAAAGGCAAAGAGAGTAATAGGAAGATCTTAACTAGGGAGGGAAAAGAGAGATAATGCATTTGGTCCCACCAGCGTAATGATGACTTAGAAGATATGAGATTAATCTGGATTTTCAATGTTGTGCTTTATGTTGATGTAGACCCATTAACCTATCCTGCATTTAGAAAAAGAGACAAAAATTAAAGAAAAATATAAATATGATAAAATATGTGATCTGATAAAAAAAAAAGATAGAGAGAAAAAAATATATTGGTAAGATGTTTAAAATTAAAGAATATTTGTGTATCATTATATTTTATTTAAGTTTTTTTTTTCTTAACCAATGTTAAGGTAATGTGAGTGGAAAGTGTTGGTAAAATTGATTTTAAATAAAATTAATTTTAAAATGGTATAGTTTATGTTTAGATAATTTTATTATAAAATAGAATTAGAAATAAAACTCTATAAAATTTTCAATTCAGAATCGTCACCTAGACTCTATATCAATTGTTGTTGGATTGAGTATTTACTATTAGGCCAAAAATGATAAACTGATAATTAAGACACAATTCTTTATACTTAAGATTATAATTAAGACACAACTCGTTGTCATGGTGGAATTTGAATTTGTCTTAATTCTTAAATGAATCTATCAGTTAATTACTTAATTATGCTTGTGAAATTATATATATCAGTTTATGAGGCTGATTTTTTCAATTATCTAAGAAGCATTCTCACTACATTCCATCGAAAAAAATGCAAAATACTGGAAATTTTATGTAATTTTGTTTACAGAATGATGTGTCATGTTGGACTCGTGATTCTGTTTCTATTTGTGTTTGCATGACTGTGGGAATTTGAAGATCTTAGAATGATTTTCAGAATTCAGTCTTGCATGTGATATTTATAGATCTTTGCCCTATTTGTGATGTCTGTTCCTTTCCAGGATTATGATATTTCTATCTAGATGAAATTGTTCTCAATGCAATGACATACTATAACAGAATTTTCTCTCTATTCCAGCAATCCTGGGTACAGGAGTTACGAATGGGATTACAGGTGGATGGATTATCCACCGCAAGCAAAAGACTTGACTCATCCTTGTGATCAGTCAGTGGCTACTTATAGAGGCCATTCGGTCTTACGCCCTCTCATCCGCTGCTATTTCTCCCCAGCATTTAGGTGAGCACTAAGCTTGCATTGCTCTGTAATTATTGTTCCTTTTCTTCTCATGGTCCTCTTTTGATCTTTTTCTTCCTTAAAGCTGCAATTGTTTGCCTGAATCAACAAAAATGTTTGTAAAAATCTGCTTTTTTTTTGGGGGGGGGGGGGGGGAGAGAGAATAAAAACAAGTTGTGTCAGGTTCATATTGGACCAGCATGCAGCTTGCTTAGCATATTTTGAAACTGTTTTTTTCAAGCAAAATTTTGACTTTTGAATAGTTGCTAATTTGATTAATTTTGCTTGCCTAATGTTTATCTTCAAATTTACAGCACGGGCCAGAAGTACATGTATACTGGATGACACAACGCATGTGTTTATATATATGATTTGGTATGTATTTTAGTTATCTCTGCTAGCATTGTATCCATACTAACCATAATTGGGAAAACATTATTTAGGTACAAGTTAACTAAAAAAAGTACATTCCTAAAAAATGACACTGATATCCCTTATATTAAATGGAAATCCACCTATTTTTTATCTCTATCCATGTTTCATTTTTGAGGTAAAATTGTGGATTATGATATATTTCAAGCATGGGTAATAGGACTACAGGTTTCTGTCTTCATTACCCATACAATGGCTTGCTTAAAAGGAAACACTTATCACAGTGAGATGAACACCTTTGCTGACTCTACATAAAATTCCGCGATGTAGCTGCTGTGAATAAAATTGTAGAGGAAGAATGGTGGAACCTGATGGATATCCTCTTAAGCTGCCATGCATGAACATACTTCATCCTAATCAGGAAATTTTGCAGTTAGATTGTGCTGTTTGTTTAATTGAAAAGAAAAAACAAACAAAACAAAAAATATAAAAAAAACTGCATTTCTACTACGATTCCGCTAGAAAACCGTCTTTGATTAGATGTTAATCTAAGTCGGGTTCTTCAACAAACCATGTTCGAATTGTTATTAATCAAAGTCGGTTCTTGATCTAACCGTGTTTGAATAGTTACTAATCAAAGTCGGTTCTTCATCCAACCGTGTTTAAATAGATGTTAATCAAAGTCGGTTCTTTAAGCAACCGTGTTTGAATAGATGTTAATCAAAGTCGGTTGCCTATCAGAACCGTAGTGGAATAGTCTGATTTTTTTTTTTTTTGAAAAACGATTAATCGAAGACGGTTCGTCTAACACAACCGTAGTGGAAATGGATCTATTCAAAGACGGGTCCTATAAGAACCGTAGTTGAAATAACTTTTCAAAGTCGGTCTTATAACCGTAGTCAAAATAGACATTTTTTCAACGACGTCCATATCTACGACCGTCGTTATAATGCCCCCAGAACTGTAGTAGATTGCCCTTTTTGTAGTAGTGACATCCTCTGGATCTCTTCCATTTTACAGGTCGAGGATGCCTTCTAGCATTCATTGGAATTTATTTAAAATTTCAAAATTCTACAAGTTTTATTCTTTTTTTCTGAAAGAGAAAGACATATATATACTCCTTATTTAATAAGTCTCACTCATGATTTTATAATTTTTTTAAATAACAAATGTAGTAAAGAGTGCATGTGGGAGAGTGAGTGTATTGGTAACCTCCTACAATTTTGTTAACTAGCATGTACCTTGTAATTTATTTATTTTTTCTCTCAAATTAATTTTAGAAATTTCAATAATCACTTAATTAATCAAATAATTTAAACAAATTTTTTTAAGGAAATACATAATTACATATGATATGTTAATCACTATATTGTTTTTAAAAAACGTTTAGAGACTAAACTTAGTCAATTTTTTTCAAAAATTAAAAGAAAATTTTTTAAAAAGTTAAGGGATATTTGATATATGGAGGGATTAGTCATTGACTTCTGGTTAAGGGATACCCCCGGTTCACAAAAAAAAAAAAAATCATTTTGATAGTTATCCACTAAAATTTAGGCTGGATAAACCCTTGTTACGCACTTTAGGGGAGCTTATTCTATTATTTTCTGTTAACTAGGAAAGGTGCAAGATGGTGTTGGCTTGGAACATTGATATTGTATATTTTTTTCTCTTGTGAAAAAGTAAATAATGGTTTTTCCTCATGATTTATGCTTTCTTATATTGTCTCTGGTTATTAATCTATGATGCATTAAGATGTTTGACTGAAATACTCTATAACTCTCTGAAGCTGATGTCCTTTGTGCATATCCCATATCTTTGATTGTAATTGTTAACTGTGAAAGGGATTATTTTTTCAAAAAAATGGTATCAAATCTATGGTATAATTAAGTGACCAAGCAAACAAGTATTGGAACTTGTTGAAGTTGATGATGGATCCATGTAAGGATCATGGTGTCCAAAGTCTTCTTATCGATATAGAAGTCAAGTGATGTGTTGCAGTAGCTAATGGTGGTGCAAATCCTTTGGTTAAGAGTCTTCTCAGGGATATGGAAGTTGACTAGTGTCTAGATAGATAGCAACGATATAAGTACAAGGCTACAAAAAAATGATACAAGTACAAGAATTGTATTTATTCCTTTGTAATCCTTTTGATATTGTGATCACTTATCCTTGATAAAAATACTTTTTGCCGTTAAAAACAATGGTACAAGTATAAGAATTGTGACCATCAAACTCTCACAGAGCAGAGAGAAGGAACATACCAAAGTTTGCGTAGGAAAATATAATCAAACATGATTGCGGCAAACATCCATGAAAATGTGGGTTGAAGAGGAGGTTTGAAAATTTTAATTGAGAAAGAAATTGTTAGGAGAATAATTCAACTTGTTGGGAGTAATATATTAATGCCAATTTGCATCACAAATTGAAGTGTTTGCTAATCATACCAGCTTATATAGTGACTGGCTCACGAAGAAAAGAAAAAAAGTAAAAATAAGACGAAAACTATATTGGGGTTTACATAACACCCAAAAACCATTACATTTATTATAGACCATTAGAGCTTTAGCTCAACATTATTTATTGCTAGTACAACGTAGCATAGCATATTATATATGCTGCCCAACGAGCATATACTATCAAATACAGATAATTAATAATCATAACGACGACCATGGTAGTTCCTTGTTGAGGAGTCAAAGCCACCCTCAATAGTAACGCATTGCCTTTACCATTGAAAGTGCCTCTGTTATAAATAGGGCGTTGACCGTAGTAGCTCGAGGTGTCATACATGTTACCGTTGTTTGTATGATTTGCCACTATTAATTGTTGATCCATTCTGGCTTCCGCTGCCATAGGTGTTATATGAGTTTGACTTGGATCCTTTGGCTGGTTCCTCAGCCTCAATCATTTTGAGGATTCTTTTCATCAAGTCTGCCATTTTGATCTCACTCAACACTAGTACTCTTTAAGTACTAATTTTTTAAAATGATGAATCCATAAGAAAATGAGTTGCTAGGAGTACCAAACCTCTGTGACTACACTTTAATGGAGATTGTAAAAGATGAGAACGAAATCTCTTGGTCCCTGTTGTCCATGTTAACCCCAACAAAAAAAAGAAGAAACAAAAATAGTTAACTAAAAAGAAAAGTGTTTATTTATCATTTTACATTTTTTAAATAAAATTCAATTAACCTGATAAAATAAATTTTACTTACTACAGCCGGTTATTTCACTTTACCATCTCTGAACCATTTGGTTCACTTCTTCACCGTAACTTTGGCCAAAAACATATTTGGTTATATGGATTACTGAAGGTAATGGTATGGGAGAGAACTTGCACAGTTGCATGCAATATGTGTGAGAGAGATTGCACACAATTCCACAAGGCAAAAGTGAAACAGTATTAATTTCCTTCATTTTTGTTAGGATAAACGTTTAAATAGAGTTAGTTACGTAGTTTGAATTTTAAATATGAGAAAGATATATGAGAAGATATGGGTAGAAAAAGATATGAGGAAAGATAAGATATGAATAAAGATAATATAGAAAGATATTAGAGAAGATATTGTTTAGATTTAAATTTGAATTGTTTTAGGGTTTTGGTGCTTATAAATAGCACATTATGTAAAGAGCTCTGTGTGGCTTTGGCAGACTATTATCAATAATATTAGAGAGTTTCCGCCCTAGTAAATTTGTGTGTGTTTGTGTTTGTGTGAGTGCACCAGTGTGTGTGAGAGAGAGAGGGCCTGTGAAATATCACAACGAGTGAATTTCTGATATCAAATTGGTATCAGAGCTGAGAGAGAATGGAGAGTGGTCCGAGTAGTAGTCTGCCATTACCCCGCCTTACGAAGGCTAATTATGAGAACTGGAGTATCCAGATGAAGGCTCTGTTGGGAGCTAATGATAGTTGGGAGGTTGTCCATGATGGTTTCGAAGAACCACAATCCACGACAGGATACACGGCGGCGCAGAACAAAACGTTGAAGGAGATGCGGTTGAAAGACAAAGGCGCACTATACATGATGCTCCGAGCTATTGATGATTCCGGATTTGAGAAGATTGCAGGCGCAACAACGTCAAAGGAGGCGTGGGACATTCTTGTGAATGTCTACAAGGGAGCCGATCGAGTCAGGCAAGTCAGACTTCAAACCCTCAGAGGAGAGTTGGAGGCAATGAAGATGAAGGAAGGAGAAAGCGTATCCGATTTCGTTACTCGGATTCAGACCGTGGTGAACCAATTAAAGAGAAGCGGAGAGATGTTGCCCGATGCCAGAGTGGTGGAGAAAATTCTGAGGTCTCTCACTGATGACTTCGAGAATGTAGTATGTGCGATTGAGGAGTCAAAGGACTTAGCAACGTTCACCATTGACGAACTTGCTGGTTCATTGGAGGCGCATGAACAGAGGAAGAAAAAGAAGAAAGAGGAGTCACTGGAGCAAGCACTTCAGACGAAAGCTTCAGTCAAGGACGAGAAAGCGCTCTACTCTCAAAATTTCCGAGGTAGAGGACGAGGCCGAGGAGGACGTGGATATGACCGAGCTGGTAGAGGCCGAGGTCAAGAAGGCTGGAACAAGGAGCAGGCTGAATCAAGTCAGCAGAATTGGCGAGGAGGCCGAGGACGTGGAAGAGGCCGACATTCAAATGTAGAATGTTTTAAATGTGGAAAGTACGGACATTATTCGAGAGATTGCAACAACTCGGATAGATGTTACAACTGTGGCCGAGTTGGTCATTTTGCGAAGGACTGCCGAGCTGAGAGAAGAACGAATGAAACTGCAAATTACGCTGCAGAAGAAGTAAGAGATGGAGGAATGTTGATGATGGCTGGAGGTGTAGCTAACCAGACATCCGAGATGGAGTGGTTTATAGACACTGGTGCAAGCAATCACATGTGTGGGTACAAGCACTTGTTTAGTAGCTTGAGAGAAATAGAAGCCGGACATGTATCGTTTGGAGACGCTTCGAAGGTCGGCGTGAAAGGCCGAGGAACGATTAGTTTCTTGCAGAAAGATGGACGAGTTGGACGTATACAAGATGTGTATTACGTGCCAGAACTCAAGAGCAATATTCTGAGCGTGGGACAACTGATGGAGAAAGGCTACTCGGTTATTATGACAGACCGAGTTCTTTTATTGAAGGAGAAGCAAGGGCGACTGATAGCCCGAGTGCCGATGGAGAAGAACAGAATGTTCAAGTTAATCTTGAGATGTGTGGAGGTCGGCTGTTTGCAAGCCGAGATGAATGATGAAGCATCATTGTGGCATCGTCGGTTTGGGCACTTAAATTTTGGAAGCCTGGCCGAGATGGTGAATAAGAATTTGGTGACCGGATTGCCGAGAATGAAATGTGAGAAGAGATTTTGTGAAGATTGTGTGCTGAGCAAACATACGAGGAGTCCATTTTAGAGGTCGGCCAGATACCGAGCACGGCGACCACTGGAACTAATTCATACCGATGTGTGTGGACGTATACAAGATGTGTATTACGTGCCAGAACTCAAGAGCAATAAAACTAAGATTTGTCACTCATTTTTATCCAAAATTCAAAATGTACGTATGAATTAACTAAAAATATTAACATACTTAATAAAAGAAACTAAATTGATAATAAGTAGTTAAGTTTAAGAAATAAAATAACAATATACAAAGTTATTTTGAATTTTATTGCTTTTAGATATTAATGTGACAGCACTCAAAACTTTGCAGACTAAAATAGTGATTTACCGCTTCGATCCTATTCGATCCATGACAAAATTGTCTTCCTACAATTACCATACGACCAGGAACTTCTTCTCCTGCTTCTTTTTTCTCGATAAAAAATCATGGCGTGTTAAAAGTTTGTGTCTATACGTGTTTTTTTTTTAAAATATAGGCTGTGCCTATACGTGTGGTGTGATATGACAGACAATTAGGTCAAAATCCCTCAAGTAATATTTCTGCTTCTGCACTCCGATAGCTCCGGCACCTAGCTCAATCATGAAGGAGTTAAAGATTTTCAACTCCTCCCTGGATGAAGCAACTAAATTTTTATCAGCCCCATCAATTAGTTCTTCAAGTTAATAACTGTAAATATATATAACATATTAACTAATTTTGTATTACATATTAAGGTGTTGGCTCGTGATGAGTTCACAAAGAAAAAGAAAGAAAAAAAAAAGAAATAACGGGACGAAACGTGATTTTAGGGTTTAGGCAATACCTAAAATCCATTATTATTATTATATATAAGACGGATTTAAATACACGACATAAATGTTTTGAGAACTTTTTTATTGAAAATATAGAAATTTTTTTAAATCACTTCTAATCTTTGTATCTAAATATGCTCTAATAATATATCATTAGAGTTTTAGCTCAATATTTATTCATATATTGCTAGTACAACTTAACATATAGTACGTATATCACGTTGCCCAGCATATGCCAAATACAGATATTTTAATAATTCTCAACGCCTACGGTAGTAGATCCTTTTTGAGGAGTCAAAGCCACCCTCGATGTGTCCTCCGTTGCCATTACCATTGAAAGCACCAGTGTTGTTAAGAACGTGTTCATCGTAGTGGTTTGAGGTGTGATACCTGTTTCGGTTGCCTGCATCATTGCCACTGTTGATTGTTGCGCCAGAGAAATTCTGGTTTCCATTGCCATGGTTGTTGAATGAGTTTGAAGTGCCGTAATTGGACCCTTTGGCTGCTTGCTCAGCCTGCAGAAGTTCGAGGGTTCTTTGCATCATGTCTGCCATATCCTGATCTTACTCACCTCTCTCAACACACTCTTAACCAATTGTTGTCGAATTTCCTTAACGTTACCACTAACTATAAGCCAAATATATTGATGCTAGGAAAAGAATCCAATTCTTTGCTCGTTTATGCAAAGTTATGATTGTTGAATATATATGTTATATATATTAATATTAATATGTTCACATACAAGCCCAATAGGTTATTGTATGGTTATATGGGCTCATATGGGCTGGAGTCCAATAGCTTACTATATTACTAGGGTGTGATACTTCAAGCAACCAACACTAAACCTTTCTCTCTCTCAAAGCCTTTACCTCCAACAATCTTGAAGTATTAGCTTCGTGTATCGAATTTGAGCGAGTAAGGTGTTGTTTCGAAGATCTCATCGAGAGAAACTCAAGGGTGTGATCACTTTCGTGTTTCGACGGAAGGATTGACCGGGATCTGAGATTGAAATTGTGCAGCCGCAACTTTTGAGGCTAGATCCTGGAAATTTCAGCCACTTTCACGAGTTGAAACCTTGTGGGTTTTGTTCTACTCATCGAGACGATCGTTTTGAGTGGTCGTGGGCGTAAAACGGAGGTCAAACGAAGGAGATATAGCCGTTTGAAGTTTCTGCAGTTTTCCGACGAAGTTTCCGGTGACTGGTCCATCTTCTCCGGCGGACTGGTTCATCTTCTCCGGCGACTGGTTCGTCTTCTCAGGCGTACTCTCCGGCGACTGGTTCGTCTTCTCCGACGAACTTTTCCGGCGACCGGCGACTTTCCGGCGAACTTTTCCGGCGAATTTTCAGCAAGTTTCCGGCGACCTAAAATCATTGTTCCTAAGGTTTTTGGGCGTTCCGAATCCATTTTTTGAGGTCAAATTTGACAAATTTCACCTCTACAGTGCTGTTTTGAAAAGTTAGAAGGTTTGATATACTTTGGAGGACTTAAAGGTGCACTCTTTCTAACTCTTTTACTTTGATTAAAATGGTAAAATATAGCTCCTATGATATCATAAAGCTTAAATCTTTTGATAATCTATTTGTTAATCTTGTGTTGAGTAAGCTATCTGCTAAATGAAATTCTTTTAAGACTAACATGCATAGACTAAAAGAATAGATGGGGCTGGATGAATTAAAAAAAAATGTATATTCATATTGATGATAAAAACATTTGTAGGCAGAGTTTGGAACAAGTAGGACAATAAAAGTTAGTTGCCAACTTAGTTTCACATTCCTATATATATCAGAAAAAGTCCAAGCCACCAAAAGATGAATCTTCTTCACAGTTAGAGGCCAAAAAGATTGTCTTCAAGAAGAAGAAGAAGGGCAAGTGCCATAACTGTGGAAAGTGGGGTCACTGGGCAGCAGAGTGTAAGCTACCAAAGATGTTAAAGAACAACACACCACAAAATGAGGCTAATATGCTAATTAGTGAGCTTGAGCCTCAACCCTTCATTGAAATGATGAATAATGGAAAGGCCAGTGTCTCTTTTGAGTGGTGGTTGGATAGTGGTGCTATATGTCATACAACAAATTATGAGAATTTACTCATTGAGATCATAAAAGTGAATGACAGTGTAGAAAATTGTAATGGTAGTGAGGCAGTGGTGTCTCATGCTAGAACTGCTAATTTTGATGTTTTCTTCAGGTAAGTTACTAACTTTGAAACATGTTAAAGTAGTACCCTTACTTAAAAGGAATTTAATATCTATGAGTTTACTTGATAAAGCTGGTATGCCTTTCAACTATAAATGATGGAGTAACTTTATAAGTTAACTCATGTTACTTTGGTTGTGCATTTATGATCAATGGCATGTATAGATTGAGTTTAGATATTGATAGCATAAACAATGTTAGTTCTACTTTGATTGATCCAAAATTATTACATAATAGACTTGGACATATGAACTATAGGAAAATGCAACATTTATCTAAAACTCACAACATTCCATTAGATACTTCTATTCGATTTGACAAATGTGAAGTGTGTGCACAAACTAAGATCATTAGAAAACCTTTTAAGTCGGTTTCTAAAAGCACAACACTTCTTGAGCTTATACATTCTGATCTTTGTGATTTTAAAAACTATGTCACCAAAAGGGGACGGAAGTACCTAATCACATTCATAGATGATTTCTCTAGATATTGTCATGTTTATTTGTTGAAATCGAAAGATGAGGCTTTTGAGAAGTTTAAGGAGTGATAGAGGAGGAGATAGAGGAGTGATAGAGGAGGAGAATATACAATGACTGGGTTCAAAGAATTTTGTGCTTTAGAAGGCATAATACTTGAAACTACTGCTCCTTACTCACCCCAATCAAATGGTGTTGCAGAGCGTAAGAATAGAACTTTAATTGAAATACTAAATTCTATGTTACTTACAGCTGGAATGCCTTCCTCCTATTTGGGAGAAGCTGTTTTAACTGCTAATCACATCTTAAACAGGTTGCCGCACTCTAAATTGTCTAAGACACCTTATGAGATATGGCACAAACGTCCTTATAGATATGATACCATTAAAACTTGGGGTTGTGTTGCATATGTAAGGATACAAGATCCTAAAAGGCCTAAGGTGGAACCTAGAACAACTACTTGTGTATATCTAGGTAGTGCAGAAGATAGTGCTGCAAATAGATTTTTGGATCTATCTACTAATGCAGTAATAGAATCTAGAGATGCAGAATTCTTTGAATACAAGTTTGTTAGAAATCTTGACTTGAAGGTTTTTGGATCTACAGATATGATTTTAGAATCTCCTGTAGAATCTGTAGTTTGTCCTTCTGACACTAATCTCACACAACTGGCTATTGAACCAATCCCAGTTAGAAAATCTACAAGAGATAAAGTTTCTAAGAGTTTTGGTGAGGACTTTGTCACTTACCATATAGAGGGTGATCCATTCTCTTATCAAGAAGCAATGAGATCTAGGGAATCCTTACTGTGGGCAGAAGCCATAGATGATGAAATGAGTTCTTTGCTACAGAATCACACTTGACAGCTAGTCAATTTGCCAAAAGGGGCTAGGACTATAGGCTGTAAGTGGGTATTAAAGAAGAAACTGAATAGTGACGGATCAATAGCTAGATACAAAACACGTTTAGTAGGTAAAGGCTTTAAACAACAGAATGGAATAGACTTTTTTGATGTTTATTCACCTGTATGTCATTTGTCAACTATAAGAATTCTTCTTGCTTTGGCATCTATTGAACACTTTATAGTGCATCAAATGGATGTAAAGACAGCCTTCTTAAATGGAGAGTTAAATGAAGAAATATACATGGAACAACCTGAAGGGTATGTCATGAAAGGCCTTGAGAAAAAAAAAAGTTTGTAAATTGAACAAATCTTTGTATGGTCTTAAACAAGCACCTAAGATGTGGCATCTTAAGTTTGACAAGGTGGTAAAGAGCTATGGTTTTCAGTCCAGTTACTCAGATAAATGCCTTTACTATCGCTTCATGTCAAATAAGATAGTTATCATATGCTTGTATGTTGATGACATGTTAATTCTTGGCTCCGATCATTCTATAGTGAGTGATGTGAAAACCACTTTAGCTAGAGAATTTGACATGAAAGATCTTGGTATAGCTAATACCATTCTCGGTATGAAAATAAGCTTTGAAAGGCAAGTTATCTCCCTTAGCCAAACTCATTATATTGAGCAGCTACTTTCTACCTGGGGATACAGTGAATGTAAACCGAGTGAGACACCATATGATTATAACAAAAGGCTGAGTCCTAATGAAGGGACCAGTGTGGATCAGTTAAAATACTCAAAACTGATAGGTAGTCTCATGTATGCTATGAGTTGCACTAGACCTGACATAGCCTTTGCAGTTGGCATGTTGAGTCGTTTCACTAGTAATCCTAGTAAAGAGCATTGGGATGCCCTCAGTAGGCTGATGAGATACCTTAAAGGTACTAAAGATTATGCTCTATGTTATTCTGGTTATCCTCCAACTGTGGATAGATATTCTGATGCCTCATGGTGCTCAGAAATTGGAAATAGTAAATCCACCAGTGGATATATATTCACTCTGGGTGGAGCTGCTGTTACTTGGAAATTCAAAAGATAGACTTGTATTGCATTGTCATCAATGGAATCAGAACTTTTTGCTTTAGCCTCAGCTGGTGAAGAGGCAGAGTGGATAAAGAATCTGATTATAGATATTCCTTTGACTAAACTAAAGATTAATTCTTTAAGTTTATTTTGTGATAATCAAGTAGCAGTCCAAGTCGTAAAGAATGCTCTCTTTAATTCAAAGAGAAGACATGTAAGACTGAGACATGCGTTGTTGAATTATCTGCGAGAACAAGGAGTTATCACTTTGGTCGATGTGAGATCGAAGGATAACATGGCCGATGCTCTCACAAAAGGTTTGCCTAAAGATCGATGATTCAAAACAGTGGGGGAAATGGGGTTAAAGACTATGTAGATAAGTCTTAATTATCATTTACTTACCTTAAATTGTGTGTTTTGAATTATCGAATCTTCTTTTGTTGGCCAAATGATAAGCACAATTTATATGTTTCATTGATGATCATGGTTGCTAACTATTTTGAAAAGGGTGAGTTATCTCATTCCAAACTTGATGAGATGAGTTTAATCCAATTCAAAAGTTCTATCTGGGAAGCTTGTGTCATTCCAAACTTGATGATACAATCTTACCAAGTTGGCCTATCCTCTTTGGTTAAATGATCTCATTCCAAACTTGATGAGTTGATTTTAAACCAATATTTGGGAAGCTTGTGTCATTCCAAACTTGATGATACAATCCTAACAGGTTGGCCTATCCTTTTGGTTAAATGATCTCATTCCATACTTGATGCTAGATTATTTGACTTTAAGGAATTAGTAACTGTGACATTCCAAATTGAAACATAGAAATAGTTGATTATATAAGAAGCTTATTGGTCTTGTTCTAAATTGAAACTTGACATTACAAGACTAGGTTATTGTGAGTGACGTGACTATTAGTCTTATTATATGAAACGAGACAATCGTTACTCTCTTACAAATAAACTTAGGTTGATGGCTCTTTATAACTTAAACTATTTAGGCCTTGTTCATAATATATGAAACTGGCTTGATGCTTATGAACATGATATTATGATGTTTTATGACATTGATATATGTTCTTCTTTGCCTGATGAGATGATGCTAAGTTTTTGTAGTAGAACTAGACATTTTTAGTAGTTTATTCAAATGATTGAATTCATGATAATATGAAATTCATATTTGATATTCTACAAGGGATGGTAGAGATGGAGGAGAGCTTAAGAAGTTGGATCCTTAGGAGAACGACCAACTTGATATACGAATATATCATTTAGAGTAGTAGGGAACTTGATAGTTCACTTGCTATTGCCCATTATGTTGAAGTCCATTTACTTGAGACTATTGCCCATTATGTTGGAGTCCATTTACTTGAGACTTACATTTTGTTATTTCTATTTTGTGAACATCATGATTATTATGCTTCTTTCTTATATTTGTAAGGCCTTAGACTATTTTGACTGGCCTACTTATATTTGATTGTTATACATATGTTGGTTGTGAACTGATTTTGAGATTAATTTTTTGGATGTTGGGATTTGGATGAGTTTAGATTTAATCTAAAAAACTCTTGGTATTTTATATTGATATATTGATCTCAAAACAGATTCATGAGAGTGATGATTCACTTAGTTTGATTGCAAACGTAGTCTGAGTTTAATATCTTATTATTAAAACTCTTTGACTGATCTGAGTTGATTGTCTTGGACTGGATGTGGATGATTCATGTTTGTTTGAACATTACACTGACTACCTTTTTGGATTGTGCTGTATGGTGAACATAGGAGGAGATTGTTGAATATATATGTTATATATATTAATATTAATATGTTCACATACAAGCCCAATAGGTTATTGTATGGTTATATGGGCCCATATGGGCTGGAGCCCAATAGCTTACTATATTACTAGGGTTTTCCCTACGCTGGAGGTAACACTGTTGAGCATTCCAAATTCTGATGCTTCTTGGTGTAATACTTCAAGCAACCAACACTAAACCTTTCTCTCTCTCAAAGCCTTTACCTCCAACAATGATGATATGATATTTTAATCAGAGCGACCTATATATTTTAATGAGGAAACCAATTAAAGAGGTATCCGTTTCACCAAAAAAAAAATTAGTTTTTTAAAACAAGAAATTAAGATCACATATATTGATGAAAAGGTCTAACATATATAATTCTCTAATATATAAAAAAAATTCTCTCAATTTATTTTAGGTCTTACGTTAGATCAAACAACTTGGACTCGTTTGGTTGGAAAAGACTTTCAGAAAATCCTATCTCCCATATCATGTGCTTTTCTATTCAACTACAAGCCTTTATTTCCTGTCCGCACAAGTTGTGCTTCAACCAGAAGTATTTGACTTTGGAGAATATATCCATTATCAAGTGTTGCAAAGGGGAATTACTGTCTTTCACACTAGGTGGACTCCATTGCAATTTGTGTTAAGATTTTTTGCATTACGGCCTGTTACCAATTTGTGTTAATCTATATTTTTTTCATCATCTATTAAACTATATCAACATCAATAATTCAAATAATTGAAAAAATAAAAACTTAAAATTCTTTTTAGTCTTGTAACGTTCACTCTGGCTATTTTATTTGCTACATCGTCATCATTTAATTTAATTGATCTTCTCTATGACAAGCAAATTTGTGGAAAAAGAAACATTGTGCTACATGACCTTAGTTACTCTTGCCCATTCTGCTGCTTTGGAGGTGGAAACAACAGCTTAATGATTACATGCAGGTTTTCATGATTACTCATCATGGGTAGCTTGGTATTCAAGTGGTGTTGCCAATTTAGTCTAAATATCACTTACTACAACATCTTTATGAGTTCTTCGGAAACAATACCGTCAACAGAAACAGGGCTTGGAGGTTTGTTTATGGTTGCTTAGAAACAATGTTGTTTTTCATCAAGAGACTTGTAACCTTGAATCCGTTGAGTAAGTTTAGACTTTAGATCTTGGATTTGGCTATCAAATAAGGTAAAGAATTTATCTTTCTTCTTCTGTGAATGGTCAATGTACGTATATATCCCATGGAATTAATGCTTAAAGGGGTTGTAAGGAGTCACCTTTAGGATATAGGCAAAGTAGAAGTAATGAATTTTTTTTTACAGTTGTTCATTCTTAGGCAAAATCGAAGGAATGAAATTTTTTTTGCAACGGTATAATTTAGGTTCTGTTGTTTTTTTTTGTACGCATAAAAATGAGGAGCTGTTTCTTGTATGAATGTGGGCTGGTGGAAAATGATTAAGTTTATCTTGTGTAAGGTTTGGGTTACTCCTCGTACGTAAAAAAAATTATCTATAAAAATTAAATAAGATAAATATCAAATCATCAGAAAGTTTGTAATAAATTATGTATAGTATCATGTTTAATCAATTAAATTAAACTCTTTTAATACTTTTATATAATATAATTTTCTTTCTTTGGTTAACCAAAAAATAAAACAAAAGAAAATTGGAAAAACAATAATTTGAACTCAAAATGAGATGCATTATAATATATAGTAGAGAGGTCTCTTGAGTCTTGACCTCCATTTTGTGGTTCAGATTACACTCGGGAACCATTATATTACATTTATTATTAGACCATTTGAGCTACAGACTACAGGCTACAGCTCTACATTATTTATTGGTCGGATAATATAGCTACACAAAGTAGATCATATGCATGCATGAAAGACCCTCGATAAACCATATTGGTTGGCGGTGCTATAACTATTACGATTGCCTGAGTTTGCACCACTGTTGATCATTGCACCAGCGAATCGAAATTCTGGTTGCCGTTCCCATGTTTATTGAATGAGTTTATAGATATTATTCGATCGACCTGTCTTAGTCCTAAATTTCCCTCTCTATATAATTGTTTTGGTATTGAATATATAGCCTTAATAATTCAAACATACTAAGCCAAATATATAGTCATAGATGCAAAGAAGGGAATCCTATGCTTTGCCTGCTAGTCCGTGGAAATCAATAATAATACGAAAAGTTATAGTAACATATACATACATATATATATATATATATATATATATATTCTCTACCCACTTCTTTTAATATACTCTTTTTATTATTGGTACATATACTCTTTATTATTGATTAATATTTTATAAATAAAAAATAAAATATGGGTAAACTTCATAACATAAAAACAAATATTTATATCATTTCATTTATAATTTTTAACAAATTTCGGTGTGAATAATAAATATCGTGCTAATTAAAAAATTATTGTCAATATTTCTCATAATAATATACTATTTTAACTAACAACTTGTGTTAATTTGGTTGGGCATGCATGCAGAAGTAGTTTTGGAGCATATATTCATTTATCAAGTGCTTTTTGTGTCACAATCCAGTCTTATCCACACAAGTGCTTTAACAAAAAGTCTTGGAGCATATATCCAGTTGCAACAAGGCATTGCCTCTCGATACAAGGAATGCTTTGAAGCAAATTAGGTTCTGTTTGCTTACGTTATTTTTTTTTTTTAATTGCTTGCGTTATGTATATTTTATTTTAAAATAGTTACATTAATTCTCATCTATTGATTTTATTTTAATCTAATGTTCCTAATTAAACAACTAATTAGTGAGACACATGACTGCTTTCCTTTTATTTTTTTATAGCGGCACGTGACTGCTTAAATATTAGGGGGGAAAACCCTTATCTCTTCAATTATACGTAGACTTTTGATCATCAATTGCCCACATTTCTGCCCTATTACTCTGATTATCTCCTCAATAATCAATTGTCCAGTATATGCATTTAATTTATTGGTTTCAAAACACAAGCCACCTAACAACATAGCATTGTGATGGTGACTTTCTCAACACAGCATTCATATGGTGACCACCATTATTATTATTATGTCAATATGATCACCATTATTGTTATGATTGTTATTGTTATCAATGTAATCATCATCACCATTATTATTATTGTCATTTCTGCTACAACCATTATATATAGTCATTGTCTTCACTTTTGCTTCCACCACAACCATTATAGTCATTATCGTTATCATTGTCTTCACCAGCCTTATCTCTACCATCACAGTTGTTTGAAAGCGATGCAAGGTGTGAGAAAGACAATGAAGGGTAGAGCTTGAAAAGGGAAAAGAAAAAAAAGATGGATAAGAAAAAAAATTAAGGTAGAGAGAATGTAAAGATTGAGATGTGGAAAAATTAATATTAAAGCATTTATTTTATTGTAATATATAATTAAATACGTAAACAATTTTTTATCCTTACAAATATGTTTTTTTTTGTTTTAGTCTACCTAAATTATATTTGTTTTGATTTTTGTTCTTATAAATTAATAATGGTGTGACATCTCATACTACGTGATGATATGACCTCATGCTGACATCATCAAGTGATGATGTGTTATGATGATGTTATCAATATATTTTTCATATCATCTTTTTTTTTTATCAAAGACTAATTATAAGGATATGAAAAATTAAACATAATTTACAAAGAATAAAGCAAGAAAATAAATTAGAAGTAAAAAAACAAAAAGACATTAAATTGCATAGATGAAAAATATATTGAAAACAAAAGTAAACAAATGATAATAATTACTAATTTTTGCTGGATAAAATACTCAATTAGGTCTAATTTGTAAGAATCATTCACAATCTTCAAACCCTCTCGGCAACCACTTCTCCTTCTCTTCCATGCTCTCGTGCTTTTTCCCTTTTTTTTTTTTGGAACCACCCATAGCTATTCAGAAAATAGCAAAAGGGTCCCAAAATGAATTCATCGGCGGTGATAATAATCATGTTATTCTACTTGTGATTCCTCTTTGTCAGAGTGACATCAGATCGCTTCCTCACATGAAGTGGTTCCAATGAGTGATTGATCGCGCGGTCGTAGCGTCGAAGTTTGGATGGGTGAGGGTGAGTGGGACGACAGATCTTCCTCAAATTGTTTTCTTCTTTTTTCCTTTATATTATCTATTTTTTTTCTTGTCTTTCCTGGATATGTCCCTATCCCTCTCTCTCACTTGAAACTTTTGTGCCTCTATTTTCCGTGAAACAACTTTCATGGTCACTAGGGCATCAATACTAAAGCCACCATCGTTGGTAAAATCTCCACTGCTTCCAAACATAAAACCTCCACATCCTCCAAAGAACAACAACAGATTTGGATTAAAAAAATTAGATCGCAAAAATTGTGTTTAGATCGAAGCAGATTTATTGGTATAAAACATGAACTGTTTATTGAATCGGATCTACGTTCATCGATTTTGGTTATTTGGATTTGGATTCACTAAGTGCAGGAAATTCAATCTCACATACAGAATGCTTTGCATTTCACTTTTGTTTTTCCTTAAGAAATTGAGTGTTTTTATTTTGAAAAAAAATACATAAAACCTACGATAATGGACTGCATGGATTGGAGAAAGGAAATTAATCGATGAAGCCAATGAAGGTTGTCAGTGTTGTTGCCGGTCAGATGGGAAGAAGGTGGAGAGGAAAAGAGAGGGTAGTTGACATTTTAGTAGTCCTATGGCAAACACAATAATTTTTTTTAGGTTAAATAATCTTGAATGTGTAAAGCATTCACAAATTTATTCCCAAAAGATAGAAATTCAAATTTTAGTCACCAAAAGTAAAAAAGTGTGACAAGTTCATTCATATGTTAACTTCCGTCAGTTATTATAAATGAAAAAGTCTACGTGACACATTTAGGAACGAATTTATCAGCATTTTACAAATTTAGGAAATAAAATGACTATTTATCCAAAATATGATTTAATCTTCATCTTTTCCCTTTTTTAATCATTGCAAACATAACATTATATAAACACTTAAAAAAATAGGAAAACAAGCATGAGTTAGAACAAGCATAATAATAAACATAATTTGTCTATAGTTTTGAAATTTCTAATGTGCCAGTATCTTATCCAAAATATGAGACTCAAAATAAAATACACGTCCATTAAGTTAATCCTTACAAAAAAAATGAGACCCAACTTGATTTTGTCCCTATCTAATGTTGTCACTATAGAAATTTCAGAGTCACAAATAAATTATGTTTATTAATTAATATTATGTTTATTATTATGTATGTTCCAACTTATGCTTGTTTTCTTCTTTTTTTAAGTGTTTATTTTAATATTACACCTACAACGATTAAAAAAATGGGGAAGATGAATATTAAATTATATTTTGGATAAATAGTCATTTTCGTTCCTGAATATGTAGAGCACTGACAAATTCATCATTGAATGTGTCACGTAAGTTCTTTCATCAATGATAATAGACAGAAGTTAACAGATGAATGAATTTGTCACATTTTTTTTTACTTACCGAGACTAAAATATGAATTTTCATCTTTTGGGGACAAAATTATCAGTGTTTTACACATTCAGGGAGGAAAATGACTATTTATCTTTTTTTTATGACAAATTGATATAAGGATGTCACATAAGTTTGACCGTTTGGATTAAGAGAAAAAATCAACGGTAATACGAATTTGTTGTAATTTTTAAAAATTCAATATGAAAATTTTATTTAGGATAAATAGTCATTTTTATCTCTAGATGGGTAGAGTGTTGACAAATTTGTCTCCAAAAGATAGGAATTCAAATTTTAGTCCCCGAAAGTGAAAAAGTATGACAAATTTACCCATATGTTAACTTTTGTTTGTTACCATTAATGTCACAAAAATGATTGTCAACATGACTATTAAATAGATTAAATCAAAATGTTAGTAAGTTTTCATTAAACCAAAATGTGAAGTTATCATTGAACCAAAATGTTAATAAATTTTCATTGAATTAATTTGTTATATCCCAAATTTTATTTCATTTAAGAGTAATATATGATCTGATCTGCATCGTCCGTTATAATATTATCGTTGCAAGTATAACATTACAATAAATACTTGAAAATTAGATAATAAAAATATAAGTTAAAACAAACATAATATTCATTAATAAGCATAATTTGTCTGTTGCTACGAAAATTTTCTAATGTGACAAACATTATCCTAAATATGAGATTCAAATAAAAATATACAATCATTAAGTTAATCCTTACAAAAAATTAAATGATTGGTACACTGTTACAATAATTTTTTTGTAAGGAATAACTTAATGACGGTGCATTTTTGTTTGAGTCTCATATTTTGGCTAAGATATTATCACATTAGAAAATATAAATCAATATTATGTTTATTATTATGTTAATTTGTTCTAACTTATACTTGTTTTTCTATTTTTTTAAGTTTTTATTGTAATGTTATGCTTACAACAATAAAAAAGGGGAAAATAAAGATTAAATTATATTTTATCCTTAAATAAAACAAAATTTAGGATATGACAAATTAATCCAATAGAAACTTACTCACGTTTTAGTCTAATGAAAACTTATTAATATTTTAGTTCATTCTGTTCAGCAGTCATGTTGACAATTATTTTTTAACATTTTTGTTCTTCTATGTCACATAGATTCTTTAATTAATAGTAACTTATGAAAGTTAATGAATGAATAAATTTATCACATTTTATTCACTTTTAAAAATTAAAATTAAAATTTTCATATTTCGTAAATGAATTTATGAATCTTATACGCATTCAAACATAAAAATAAATATTTATCCTTTTATTTATTCATCTTTTAAGTATTCAAACCTTAGTGCATTATAAATTCAAGAATTAAATTGGATAGTTATCCAATTTTTACTCTTATCCTTTATGACTTTATTGGTTGTTGTTGGTTGCATGGCGCAGGGAAAAAAATTAAAATATTACAGTTTTAAAAAAAATTACAAGATTATTGTTGTTTGAAACTTATTTACAAATCCATGGTAGTCAATTACGCACACACGGGACGTGTTCAATCACGCACAGGGATGACGTGACTGGAGCTCAATCACGTACAGGGAGGACGTGATTCATCAGGAGCTGACACGTGTCATTTTGCGGTGCGATGCGTAGAAACTTCAGAAGGCCATAATTTTTGACTGGGATGTCCGATTGAGGCAAAATTGGTGGCCACACGTTCGTAATTGAGAGGAGAAGCCGTTGGCAAGTCCTCAAGGGGACTTGGTCAAAATTTTTTCCCAAAAGTGGCCTCTAAGTGTCTAAAAATCGTGATTTAATCGTCGAACACCCAAAAAATTTCTTGTTTTCTAATTTTTTATTTATTCAATTAGTGAATTGCAAGCTATTTGTTATTTCTCTACTTACTTCTCTTAATTTCGAGCGTTTTGACATAAAATACGCATTCATCGAATATTTCTTTCAAAATTTATGACTGTTTAAAGTTATATGCATAATCAATTTTATGATATAATTCTATTCAATTTTTGAAATTAGTGTTGCGAGCACAATGTTGTCATTTTTTAATTTGTTAAACTGAAATCCTTTAAAAATGTACAGTATAATTTTTTTTTTATTTTTGTTCCTATAAAAAATTATGAATGTTTCTTTTCTTGACCTCTATGCCTTAAGCAACTATGCCCCAAATGGCTCCTATGACAACCAGTACACTTAGAATCATCCCAACAACGCCTAGTGCCCAGTTCAAGTACCAGTTTGTGCTACATTTATGTGGCTTCTTAATCTGTATACACATGAAACAGAGATATGCTAAGGTTATTGGTAGAGCAGTGCCAAACTCGATAAGAATGGTAAGGCCACAGTAGTAAAAAATGTTATTCACCCGAAGAGACCCCTGAAGGCTATTCGTAGCCAAAAAAACATTCATAATTTTTTAAGATTTAAAAGAAAAGAAAAGATTGAACTATACTTAATAAAAAATGGGGTGTAATTAGCCATTTTCAATTTTATGGAAACTAGGATATCAATTGTTAGACATTACATTTGATGATTCATTTAACTTTGAACAGTCATAAATTTTGATAGAAATATTCGATGGAGGCGTATTTTATATCGAAATGCTCGAAATTAAGAGAAGTAAGTAGAGAAATAACAAATAGCTTGCAATTCACTAATTGAATAAATAAAAAATTAGAAAACAAGAAATATTTTGGGTGTTCGATGATTAAATCACGATTTTTAGGCACTTAGAGGCCTCTTTTGGGAAAAAAATTTTTACCAAGTCCCCTTTGGAGACTTACGACGGCTTCTCCTCTCAATTACGAACGCGTGGCCACTAATTTCGCCTCAATCGGATATCCCAGTCAAAAATTACGGCCTTCCGAAATTTCTATGCATCGCACCGCAAAATGACACGTGTCTCAAAATGACACTTGTCAGCTTCTGATGAATCACGTCCTCCCTGTGCGTGATTGAGCTCCAGTCACGTCGTCCTCCCTGTGTGTGATTGAACACGTCCTGTGTGTGCGTGATTGACTACCATAGATTTATAAATAAGTTTCAAACAACAATATTCTTGTAATTTTTTTTTAAAACGGTAATATTTTAATTTTTTTGTCCATGGCACAGTATTACGTATGATACTGTGACAGAAGCAAACATTACGACAAACACACCACGTGTGGATTATTCCTTTTACGTTGCAGCACTAATAACGAATATTTACTCCAAATGTTTTGTCAATTCTATTTTTTTATATTCCAAATGGTATTGGGTTCAAAGTTGAAACCACGTGGAGATTAAATTTTATTTTTTTTATTCCAAATGCTATTCAACATTTGACGTAGGAAAGAAAGAGTTAAACCTATAATATTATAGATGATAAGAATCGATAAAAAAAAGAGATGAAAAAATAAAAGTGTTGAGAGACTGTTTTAAAAAATAAAAGTCTATAAAAATCATTATTTGGGACTAGAAATTGAGAGTGTTTTTTTAAAAAAAAATAAGTTATTACAATTTATTCATGATAATAGAATTAATACAACTAAGAATATACTAAAAATATGGATGCTAGCATGGAATCTAGAAGTCCTTGTAAAAACATGAGTTATTTAGTAAGTTTGCCTGCTCATTAAAGTCACCTTTGAGTTTGAAAAATATTCGGTAGAAAACAATTAAGAGTGTTCATGGTGTGATTGATTTCTTTTTTAGTTAAAAATTCATTTAAACCAAACATTAAAATCATATGTAATTTAGTTTTGATTCGATTCGAATGTAATCTCAAATTCAAATCAAATTAAATCAATCTTTTATAATTTGATTTAGATCGAGCAGATTCAATATTTAAATGTTATCTTAATTTGATTTTTAATAATTTTTAGTTTAACATATAAAAAAAATGACACAAAGTAAAATCTAATAACTAATTGAGTCATAATTGCTTATAATAAAATAAGTTCATAATCAAGACATGAAATTGACATTTACATAATGTTAAGAAATAGAACAACAACAAAATATACATGATAATAACTGTAAGCAAACTATCAATTCACATTTACGAATTAAAAAAAAAAAAAGAATCAAGCATGATAAAAATGATATGAAAAATTAGTCTCAACTAAAAAATAATTTAAAATTAGATTTATTAATTTTTTGGTTACTATTGGATTGACTTGTCCTGCAATCTTCATCATGTTTTATTGTCTTTTTCATTCAAACATTTGTCTATTGGTATAATTTTCATATAAGTGAATCTAATAAAATAATTTTTATGTTTTAAATTAATAAAAAAAAATATTCAAAATCAGGTCTCAAAATAGAAAATAATTATTATTTCAAAAGGATAATTTTAACTCACTTTAAAAACTTAAAAGACTAAACTAAGCTTCTAAAACATTAATGATCAAACTGGAAAAAAAAACTAAAACATAGAAAAACGTATAACTTAGCCACACAAAAAATTCACAGTATGGACCAAGTTCTAAAAATATTTCCATTATAAAATTGAATTACAATATCCTTCTTAAAGCTAGTAATATTTGTTTCAATCTTACTCAATTGGGAGAAAATATAATATCACACAACTCTCACCAAATATGATATATTTTTTTAAGAGGATTACAAATAATCCACTCTCTTAATGTATTTTCGATAGTTTCTCAACTCATTTCATACTATGCTAACTCCTACAATAGGGTCCCTACATATTATGTCGGGATGTGACTATTTTATATTAGTAAATGAATATGAAATATTTTTTCATTTTCTCAAAACTTAGGAATGAAATTCTAAAACTTTGAATTCTCTACTTTTTATTTTCGGCACAATATATGGATAATATCGGTCGATATATCTTTGTCAAATACTAATAAGCGTTTTATAACATTAGTTAAAAAAAGAAGAAATACTTTTATTAAGAGATAAAAAATGTGTACTCTTTATTATCTTTTTTTTTTATTTTTTATAATTGCCACACTAAATATTTTATCCTATTAATTTCTTAATTAATATTCCAATAACATTGGTACCGGTTAGTAACACCCTATAACTTTTAGATTATGTTGCCCCGTCAAGAATGGATATATACTCCAAAACTCTAGGCCAAGCAAATAGTATAGATTTTCGTTATCCAGCAAGAGCATTGGATTCGCTTAATTTCTTGCATCTATATATTGGTGGCTTAGTTTGTTGGTAACGTCATAAGGTAGTTCAATTACCAAAGAATAAGGTATAGTGAACAATGTGTGGCAAGGTACTAGTAGCGCCAACAAGTTCTATGCCTAAGAAAAGCATGGCCGCTTCTGAGGATATCAAACTCGCCTATGGAGATCAGGAGGCCAAAGCAGCAGACAAAATGTCCAACTCCATCCATAATAAGGATGATACTAATGGCAAAACAGAAGGCGACCAGAAAACCAATGATACCACAAAAGGTCAAAATAATACTTACAATAACAATCAATGCCATCGTAGTGTCAACGGCTCTGTATACGGTGGCACCTTCAACTTCGGTGGGAGTCAAGGTGAATAGTTATCTGTATTTGAAATATGCTGCGCAGTAATATGGTCTACTACTATAAGTATATGCTGTATTACCAATAATGAAAGTGCGCTCTATAAGTAAATGTTATGGTTTTCTAGTGTTACCTAAACCTTATATACTATGTTGTAATGGGGGTGGTTAAATAAGACTAGGTACTCTGATGTTGCAATAAAAACCTCTATTTAGTTGGTTCTTTTTTCTTTGTGTGATAGAAAAATAAAATAAAAAGCTTCTCAGAGTGTAAGATCTCCATTTTCTGTTTCCTGCTACATCGAGGGTTTTAATTGGCTTATTAATTCTTACCCCAGTATTAGTTGTCACTACTTAATTAAGGTATGATTTTATGAATAAACACTTCAACTTATGATGCAAATGTGAGTTTATATATATATTATGCCTTTAATTAATCAGAATCAAATATGAGGTTCCTCTTTATTGACTTAAAAGTAATTAATAAAGGTAACTTACTCCAATACGGGTGCTAACTGATAATGATCGCAAATTGCAGGCAACCAGACCAGGTACGAAAATAGTCGCGTTATATATAACAATGGTACTTTCAATGGTAATGCCAACGGATGCTTTAACGAGGGTGGCTTTCAGTCTCACACCACACACTACTACGACGGAAGTAGAGGTTAATAGTTATCGGTATATATATATATATATATATATATATATATATATATATATATATGTGTGTGTGTGTGTGTGTGTGTGTGTGTGTGTGTGTGTATGGGCGGTAAGATCGTCTACTATGTTGTGTTGTATTACCAATAATGAAAGTGTGGTCTATAATAAATGCTATTATGGTTTTCCAGTGTTTCCTAAACCTTACAATGTCGTGATGATCGCAGTTTATTAATAAGACTCTTATGATGATGCAATAAATACTTCCATTTAGCTGTTTGTTTTTTCTATCAATTAATATTATATTAGTTGTTAATTTGTTATTGAGAAGAATTTGAATCAATGGTTTATTTCTTTTTTCAATCACCAAGTCAATTTTTTTGTGACATATTCATGACAAAAAATAAAAATAAAAAAATTTAAGAATTCGTTTGATTTGCTAAAAAAATATAATATTAGACAAAATAATTAGTTATTCTATATTGTTTTAAAAAAAAATCATGAGACAACACAACCCATGTGAAGATAAGATAGGCATGACAAATATTTTTTCATCTACTCAAGGTGTGTTTGGATATCCTTTTGGGTATATACCTCACATAATTTTAGAGCCCCAACCTCAATTTGGTAATGGCTTCTTTGAAAATTACTTCTTAAACTTATATTTGGGGCAAACCTAGGTTTGGATCAGAAACAACAAATTTGGTGTTTCTAAAGTAAAAGTACTTTTGATTTGATACAATAAAAACATAAAGTAAAAGTACTTTTGATTGATATTTTCACACAAATTTTATTTTATAAACATATTTTTTGAACAAAAAAAATCAAACATAAATCATGTTAATTATAGTAAACTTATTTTTATCAAACAACTTAAGTTTACAATATTCTTGATTTAAATTTATTTTTGCAAACCTTAATTAATCCAAGCATGCGCTTAATAATTTATCAAACAACTTTTTGTTTTAAGTATAAACTTAATCAAAAATACTTAAATACCCGCTTTCTTTATTTCTCACGTTCTGGTGATCGAGCATATAATTGATTTGGGTTAGTTTTCAATTTTAGTCTCATTTTTATTTTTTTGAAAAAAAATTAAATAAACGGTAAGATATATATAATAAATACAATACTAATAATTTAAAAATAAAATATTTTATTCATTACTAGTCATTATATAATATTAGTAATTTTTTATATACTGAATTTTTTTATAACATGCACTCAAGTTTTACACTAGTCATTATACAGTTAGTAGAAACACTTTTGAGTCTAGATAGTATGAAGTAATATCTTTTATCTTAATAAAATCAATAGAAGAATTATGTAATATTTTTTTTCATCATTTATAATTTAAGGTTAACTCTAGAGTATAATATTATTATTAAACTCTATTAAGTTAACATATTATATTTGATTAATAAATTATTTAAGAAAATATTTTCTTCTTTCATTCAAACGACTCTAATAAGTTAACGCATTATATTTAATCAATGAATTATTTAAGAAATTTTTTTATTCTTTCATTCAATTGTCCTGGTCAAGATATAAATTATATCATAAAGCTCAAACTTATTACCTAGAGTTGATGGATTCCTTATTGATTAATCATTAATTCTATAAGTATTTAATCATATTCAATATTCATTCAACTAATATCCTAAAACATTAGGTGTTCAAAAGTAAAATATAACAAATAACTTGTTAATTATTATGATAATCTCATGTCAAAGGAAACTATTATATTTATTTTTGAAAACTTTGACATATCAAAGTAATAATAACTATTAGAAATTTTCAATTGAGTCAGTTGAATAATGACATCCACATATATATAATTTATATATGTAATTTAGTATATGAGATCTATTAATCTTTATCTAATAAAAATCATTACATATATATTGATCTATCCGGATTATTGATGTTCTATTCACAATAATCATATGATTAAGTACAATTTTAATTAAAATTATGAAGGACTTGTTTCTAATTATCATAATCTCTATCATGAGACAAGTTTCTAATTTTAATTAAGGACTTACAAATTAACAATTTAATAAAATAATAAATATGATAATAAAATAAAAAATAATCATTAATTACTAAATTTGATAACATAATGAATTGGATCTTAGATATACACATTTATCCCCGACATAAAAATCCTTACTCCTCGTTTGGTACGCTAGCGCTAGAAATACATAAGAAATTAATTCAAGGAACAGACGTGAAATAGAGCTCGATCATGTAAAAAAAAATTGGGTTATTTGGAATCAATGAATTAGAGAAGAGGGAAATTAAAAAGTGATGAAACATTTCTTCGTATAAGAGGTGAGAAAGAGGGCTGCAAATGTGCACACAAGACCTCACGTTCCCAAATAATAACTCTCTTCTCTCTCTTCTTTTTGTTGGTGTGAACCCTTGTGGTGCTGTTCTATTGCTGCATAGAGGCTCCAATTTGCCCCACAATGAGGTCACCTTGCTTGTCTATGATGTGCCCCACAATGTACGTTTTCCTGTTTTTGTTAATCGATTTTTTACACTTCTAATGGATTGTGATAAACGATTTTCGCTTTGACGATGCATGAGTCCTAATAATCGATTAATTATGACTCTGAAAATTGAATATTCCTCTCATATTTAATTATAGCTTTCCTGATAATTTCCTTAAAAAAAGCTTTCCAAATAATTCATTGTATCAATGGTTTGTATTTCACGTTTATATAATGGTTTACGTACTGCCTTCCATCGAAATCAAACAACTTATTTTTCTTTTCGGTATCTTCTCTATTACTCTTAAACGAAATAACTAAGAATCTTATTCTATTTTTCTTTTATCTATTTCTCTCATCTCTATTTCTATCTTTCTTATTTTTGTCCACTTTATTCCTTTTCTTACTAAGAAACGAAGCCTTAGTTTCATATGAAAAAATCACAATAGGGACTATGTTGTAAAAATATTTCTACTATAAATTAGAATTAGAATATCCTTCTTAACACAAGTAATATTTTTTTCAATATTACTTAATTCGAAGAAAATATAACATCACAACTCTATCCAAATATGATTATTTTTTAAAGAAAATTACAATAATTCATTCCCTTATTCTATTATTTTCTGATTGTTTCTGATCAAATCATTCCATAATATGCTAACCCCTACAATAGGGTCCCTACATATTATTTCTGAATGCGACTGTTTTTTATGAGGGAGTAATTAAATAAAATTAAATGTTTCTCATTTTCTCAAGACTTAATTAAAAGAATAAAATTTCTAAAACTTTGAATTCTTTACTCTCTTTTTTCATAACGTTTGTTAAGTTTTGAGATCTATCATAACTCTGATAAATTTTCAAAATCTAATTCATTTAAACGTTTTGATAAAGAAAATATTTGATATCATCTATATGACTTCTAGATTATGTTGCCCCGTCAATAATGGATATATACTCCAAAACTCTAAACCAACCAAATATAGATTTTTGTGATCTTGCAAGAGCATCAATGGATTCGCTTTCTTGAATCTATATATTGCTTTGCTGGTTTAGTTTGTTGGTAACGTTAAGGGAGTCCAAATAATATGGTAGAGAACAAAGAGCAAGTCGTTCTACGATGACAAGTAACCCAAAACCTGTAATGGCCATGCAAGCAGGCAACAGGTCTAAGTGTCCAACCATGCATGGTACTTCAAATTCACTTAAGAATGGCAATGAGAACCAGAATATCACCAGTTCCAAGATCAATGCCGGCGCAAACTCCGGCAACAAGACCAGGTACGAAAATAGTCGCATTATAAATAACAATGGTACTTTCCATGGTAATGCCAACGGAGGCTTTATCGAGGTTGGCTCTCACACCACACGCAACTACTTTGATGGGCATAAAGGTTAATTGTAATAAGGTCTAGCTACTATGTTATGCTGTACATAATGCTGATAATGACAATGGATGTGCTCCATAGTCCATATACAACAAATGTAATGTAATGGTTTTCGAGTGTTACCTAAACCGTACTACCTTGTAATGGTCGTGATTAAATAAGACTCCTCTTATTTTGCATCAAACATCTCTGTTTAGTTTCTTTTTCCTCTTTGTGTGTGAAATCTCTGGAAAAAAAAAACTTTAAAGAGCCTAATCCCGTAATCCATTTCTCAGTGTGTAAGATAAATTGTTATTTTCTTTCCTTTTATATCCTAGGTGATTTTAAATTTTAATTTGGCTTATTACACTACTACAAAAACAAGCTTTAACTACGTTGATTCAACTATAGTTCTATCAAAATTGTTGTCATAAAAAATACGATGGCATTTTTGTAAAGAGTAATAACATTTCAATGACGGTTTTCAAAAAAACTTCGTAGAAATTGCAAATCAACAATGGTTTTTAGGGGAATCGTCGTTGAAATCAATAATTTAAAGATGGTTTTGAAAAATCATCTTTTGAAAGTGAGGAGTTTTGGTTTTTGAGTCTCGTGCCCTTTCAAAGTCTCACTCCGTCTCACTCGTGCCCTCTCAAAGTCTATTTGCGCCCTTTATCACTTCGTCTCAATTGCACCCTAAAACGCGTTTCTGCCCAATGTCGCTATCGAAGCTTCTTTTCAGTGAGAACCCTCTATTTCGCTCTCATTATTTCCTAACAATCTTCTTCTCTGTCTTCTTTTTTTTTATTCTCCCCTCTCACCACCAAAATGCACCGTTTCGTGCGAACCATCTCCCCCTCCACCCTGGGGCTTGATGACTAGCGACAGAAACAAAGCCACCTCTAATTCTTCTTCCATGACGTCGTAGGTGGTCGGAACTAGATTGATGAATTAATTGGGATTAATTAGATTGCGCTGAAAGTGTGTGGGCACACACGTAGGCGGAAAGTGATACCTAGAGAGGAGGTCCTGATGAAGATTAGAGTTGTCATAGATACGAGAATCGAGAGCACTACTATAATTGGTAAATTATGACTTAGGCTAAGACTTTCTAGTGCATTGTTTGGTTTTAATATAACTGCACACCACGTGTTTGATGAAAATCTTGGATGGCTCTGTATTATACTGTGTGTTTATGGCAACCTCATTATGGCTCTCTCCAGTCCTACCTCACAATATGAGTGTATAGTTGAAGAGACTTACTAGTGGGGTGAGGAAAGAAACTGATGATCACATCTTTTTCTAGACCTGTTTAAGCATTCTCTTATGCAAATTATGTTTAACACTCTTACATTTTTGCAATAATATGAATGTTTTATATTGTTTCTCAAAAAAGGGTCGTGCAATTTTTGCTAGTGGAAGTCCATTTGATCTTTGATAATTGCTAAGTATACATAAAATTACATATGAATTACTTAGCAATTATCCTTTCTTTTCTTATTTTAATGCTTCTTTTTGTAATAAAAATATAGGAATTAGCTTTCTTTGAGCTTTTGTCCAGTAGATACCAAGTTTAGTTGATTCATGAGGTGATTTCAATGCAAGGAAATGAAAGAAGAATTAAAGGTCTGAAGCTGCTCGTCCAGCGCGCCATATGTCTGCTTAGTGCAACGCCCACCTAGCGCGCCAGATGCCAGCTCAACGCATAGTCACTAATCCAGCTAGACAATGAGGGCGCACTCAGCGCGACTTTTTCGCGCCCAATGAGGACCACGATTCTGGGCTATTTTAAAAGAAAAATTAGGGCACGAAAAAGGGGCTCTCACTTGCTAGGTTCTCTCATGGAGACTCTTAGAGGCTGAGGCCGAGCTAAGGCACAAGAGAAGGGACGAATCCCACTCATTTGGGGCTCTCTTCCTCCATTTCCTTCCTTCCCCTTCCATTCTTCTTTCCTTTCCTCCACATTTTTAAGCCTTTCCATAGGAATAGGAGGTTAACCCATCCATTGTTGGGTTCCAACAACCAAACACTCTTGATGTAATAATTCTAACTATCTATTTAATGTTATTTTCATATCATTGTGTTTTTCTGAGCTTATTCATGTGTGTGGCTTGATCTCCCATATGCATGCTTTGTTATAGGGTTTCAATGCATTGGGAAATAGTTGTTTCCTTAGAACTGAAAAATGCTTCTAAATGGTGTCATGTCTAGGGATGGAGTGATGTTGTTTAGCCTAGGTTATGAATCATCTTTATTCTTAATGCAAATTATTTGGTCTAGCTTGCTGAGGGATCAAGAGTGAAATCAAGTGGTTTAGGGTTTTAGCACTTGAGGAATCAAGGTTAGAATACATTAGTAGATGAGGATGAGCAAATTTAATCGTTGAATAAAGAAATATCTTTAATATTGCATCAAGAGTAGTTTTGGTTCGTTGAACCTCAACACGTGACCATCTTCCGCATCAACCGACATTTCACCCCCAAGTGTGTGTTTCTATCTCTTTATTGTGCCCCTACTCAACTATCTTTACTTACATCGCGTTTTACATTTCCGCAATTAGTTTAGAAAACTTCAAATTCAATTCTTGGTCGCTTAAACTTAAAAATATATTAACTTTGAGCACAAGCAAAGTTCCTTGTGGAATTCGACACTCGGACTTACCGAAAATTATTACTTCACAAATCGGTGCGCTTGTCATAACCAGCCTGTCAATCTTGTTGAATACAAGGGTAAAGTTTATGCTTCTGACTAGGTTTTAAAATCTTCTTCAAATTCACTATTATTATCTCTTTTCATTTGTTAAACAACATAACATCTTATTTGATTCTTTCCTTCTTAATTCAAGCCAACATTGCTCACATTTTCCCTAGCTTCGGTTTGGGTTTAGTAATCTCAGGTGCAATTAGAGTACATGACGATATACTTCTAGCAGCGTGTAAGTGAATATGTCAAATTTAGCATGATACATCCAATGAACATGATGCTGAGTACTTGATTCCTTTGAATTCGCTTGGCTTACATTTGCCTCTTTGTAGATGATAAGACTATTTATAAATACAAATATCCCCAAAATATGAAATATACTCTGTGACTAAATACATGTGTCAATAAATACTTGGAACCTATTAATATGTGATAGGCAATGCTTAATCACAAACAATGTTTTTAGATCATATAAAATTGAGAAAGAAATGATATTACTATATTGGATCAGTAGAAGAGATTGTTGTGGATGGAAGGATTTTATTCAAAAGTGTGGTAGAAGATATATGTAGGGGATCTTATGCGGGACGAATACAAGGTTCTGGACTTTTAAGAAAAGTAGATAGTCTTTAGTTTTTGTGAAAGTCTTGATTGGTGGAAAAAAAGACACATTATCAACATTGGTTGGTTGTAATTGTTCTTTTCAACATTATCAAAATCAAATTGCATAAACAAGATATGTGCTTGTTTCCTTACCACTAAGATTCATGTTTACTATTTAAACACTTAAAAAATGTTAAACTAAAAATTCATCAATTAACATTTTATTTTAAAAAAACTATTATTTTATAATCTAAGAGTGCCCCATTAGTAATATGCACAAGGCTAGTTTGAATTAGCTTCTAATTTATTAAAACTTTTCAAATATGATATGAATTTAAAATTAATTTATATCTAATTTTTATAAATTTATAAAGTTTAATAATGAACTTCTAAAATGTTAAAATATATAAAGTAATTTTAATTTATTACTCAGTAAATATGATTCATTTTATCTCAATTGCAAGTACTACGATCTTGTGAATGAGAAGCCACCCCTATGTTATGAATGGGAAAAGTTGAAATTCTAGAAGGCTAATGTAGTGTTCCACGAAGATGTCCTTTAAGTGGCAAATTTGGAAGTTGTTGGCATGGTGATGTTATTTTCCTTTTCCTTAAACTTGAATTTACTTGTAAAAAAAAGAACCTTTAATTTAAAATGTGTAGACTAATGATTCATATTGTAGTGGTTTAGTGATTAAACATCATTGAAATTGAAGTAGATTACAACAATTAATAAGAAATGGACAACATACTTTTTAAAATGTAAAAATAATGTGTGTATTTGAACAATGTTTGATAATATTGTAAATCATTTATGTTATATTTATTGATCGTAATTAATTTATAATTTGGACTCGATTGTTTGGGTATATTTCTTATATTTGTTTGGATTGGAATGTATATATATGTTATTTGTTAAATTGTAGGTTGGATGTTCTTTGAAATAAAAGGAACATTAAAAAAAATTATGACAATTCCCAAAAAATCATGATAGAAAACTCAACATTAATAATGATTTTTCAAAAAATAGTCATAAAAGATGGACTTTTTATGACGGTTTTATGGAAAACCATATATCTTTAGTGTTGAGCTTTTTATGATGATTTTTTGGAAATTGTCATGGAAATTTTATTTTTTATGACAATTTTCTTAAAATTATCATAAAATTATATATAAAAAGTTTTTTTTTTAAGAAACGCAACATATTTTATGATAGTTTTAGAATTATCATGAAAAACAACTCACATTCAACAACAATAAATTCCATGACAATTAAAAACCATCATGAAAAATTCTACAGAAATGTCATTAAAGACTTTATTTGCAGTAGTGTTATATATTTACCTGAGTGGGATCAATTGTCATTACTTGAGTATGATTCTATGATTAGTTGTAAATTTATATTATAAATTATGAGTTAAACAAGTTAAGTTGAAGTTTTATCTATTTTTTTTTTCACAACACAAGTTCAAACTTTCAATTAAGTTCATTTGAATAAATAAGGCATGTTTGAACAACTTATTTTTTTTTATCACAAGCCAAAGACCTATTCATAGGTTATACGATACATTCCCTATCTCACTTCTAAGGTTGAGGAAGTAACAATGCTCCAACGGTCCTATAAACTCAATAATCAACAATAGCAATGGTGGGAACCTATTCCAAAATCACAATGTGATTCTATATACAGGAGCGAGGTCTATCTTTGAAGATGGTTGGATCAAAGCTGTGTTCTACGTCTTCTTCCTAACTGCCAGAGGTATATATCTCTCTTCTCCTTCTATCCCAATCCATCGTAAAATGGATGGACGAGTATAATTTTCCTTTTCTTAATGGGTTGTTGTTAGTTGCATAGCTTTATACTAGCTGTATTACTTTTTTACTATTTCTCAACTCATTCCATAGTATACTTTAACTCCTAATTAAATAGATTCGCCATATATTATTGTGGGACTGGAATGTGATTCTTTTTAAGAGTGTGATTAAATGTTTCTCATCTTTATCAACAATCAAGAATAAAATCTACACCTTTTATTTCCAAATACACTTGATAATCAATACAATTTTGATTGTGGTGTCCCATCAATAATGGATATATACTCTTACCCAATTACCAAAATGAATATAAGTTGTTATTTATTCTATAATATATTTGTGTGATCTAGCAAAAGCTTTGCATTTGCTTTCTTGCATCTATATATTGCTGGCTTTGTGGTTGGTAACGTTAAGGCAGTCCAATAACAATATATTCATTAAGTTAGAGAACAATTTAGTGGTAAGATCAGAAAGTCAAGTCGTTTGTTTCAAAGCATCCTCGAACAAGTCAATTTAGTGGTAAGAATTAAAGTGAAGTTTAATATAGTTAAAGATCAATATTACCGTTATATATATATAATACAAAATATTACGGTGAGACTTTATCCGTACATGTAACACCTAAATTCACCAACACATATATTAGTTCAAGGAATTATAAGGATCTTAATTAGTTCTTCTTAAGAAAATCTGAACCATGAGTTTTGTATATGAAAAATAGGTGATGGAAGAACTTTATCCTCTTCTTAACTTGTTCACTAAATTTGACTCTTGAGGTTAATGAAGATTAACGTGACCTTTGAATATTTTGAAAGTCTGACAAAACCACTCGGTCTTTAGATTATTTTTTTCAAGAGTTCGTTATTTAGTGAAGTTAAAATATTCTGTGAGGTTCAATGCTACGTATAGAGTTATATAAAGAAAAATAAATAAAAAACGTAAACTTACGTACAAGACACACCCTAGTAATAACAAAAAGGTTACGTACGTATTGAAGTTTAGTGCTTAGTTAATTTCTACTTTTGAAGATGCATGTTTAGCTGGATATAATTTTACAACGTCAATCAAGGATTGATGCAATACCGTAGCCATTAGTGTTTGGTTTCCATGATTATATTCTGTTTATTCATTTTGAACGACATATAGAAAAGCCAAGAGCCCATTTTGTCATTTCAAATTCCATTTACTGGTCCTTTCTTTCATGGGCAACAGATTCTTCCATCTTTGCCATAGTGATGCCACATACCTCAAAAATTAAAATAATACATTATAGGAAAGGTTATTTAAATTATTTTTTTCAGTTCTTTTTTTTTTTCATTTTTCCCCTCCTCCTTTTACCTCTATTTTATTTTAATTTATTTTTTCTCTCTTTTATCTTATTTTCACTTTTCTTTTTCCTCTCTCTTTCTCTTTCTTTGTCTTATTTTCAATTTATCATGAGATTAAAGATGTTGTTGATGTTGATATATGAATTTTGTTAACCAATAATATTAGAACATTGATTATAAAAAAGTGTAAAAAAAATTATACGCAAAATAATGTTTTACATCCCAATAAAAATCTCTTTTTAATTCTTTAATTATAGTCCTAAGACCACTATTAACATTTTTCTTTATAATATATTTGCACCATATAATTGTATTTACGCATCAACATACAGAGAAGCTCATTCCACATACTAGCTAGGTATGGCTCCTATAACCTCTATATTTCACCAAACCAACCTTGTTGTGCAAACTTAACCACAAACTCATACAAAAAAAAAAAAAAAAAAACAATGGGAACTGGTTACAGTACTCACACTAACCTTGGAAGCGAATGCACTTCCTATGAGGCCGGTTCCACAGGCACCACAGCACGTTGGGGAGAATCTTTTGAAGTTTCCATGGGCAATAGCAAAGAAAACAATGATCACACAGAAGTTTGGGGTGTAGAATACAAACCAAGTCAGAAAAACCACACTTGTGGCTTTCAGCTCAGGGCAAGCCGTGACAACAACAAAAGCATTGAGAGCATATATTTCGGATTAGACGATTTTGCCAACAACAAAACCGAATTTGCTTTGAAGATTACAAGAATCGATGGCAATAGTCTCTGTGGAGGGATAACCGGCATCAACTCTTCCACCGCACCAATGTACTTCACAAGAACAAAGCAAGATCACACAATAGAGACAACTATTGTTCCATATGGTTGTTCATTCAGAGAAGGTCTTTTTGTTATGGAAATGAAGAAAAAGGTTAATTCTGAGAATGCTTATATGGTTACTATGGGACACTATTATGTTACCAAAGATGTTGGTCTTTCTGTTGAGGCCAAAATCCTTCGCAGTAAAAACTGTTTTGTTGTTCAAGTGGAGGGTCCTTTCAGCCACCCTGGTGATGAATTGCGTAAGGTTCTTGCAAAAACACGTCGAACCGGAATATGGTCGCGTAGTGCTTGTTCTCATTGTAATAACAATGGAACAAAGGCTAGCACTAACAAAAAAAGTGGAGAATCCGATTCACCATTGAAAGCTCAACCAAGTCACCAGAAGAGACACGGTACTGTAGGTGAAATTGTTAGCCATGCTTTCTGGAGCAGTGTCAAGGAGCAATACAACAAAGGCCTTATCAATTCGAGTGGATACACTACAGGTTCTCTGAATAATTCTATCGTCTTTATTGATTGTAATTTTTAAATTCATCATATGGGAAATTATGTAATGTGGAAGTATTTTACTTTCCATATTCAATTGTTAAAATAAATGGTGGGAAATACTCACTCACTTGGTACTGTAAGTTATATACTTGCTAATTGATTGTTGGTGTTGATACAAACTCTTGGAACAGAGTTTATGTTTGTAAACTGAGGGCATCGCAATTATAAACTGCATAATGTTGTTGCATCTTTACAGAGTACTTTTGATATCTCCATGTATTGATAACGTTTTCTTGTACAACTTTTATATATTTGCTGATGAACAAAAGGATTACCACCACAAAGTTTTTGTTAGCTTAACTCTTGTTTCTATGTTAATAATTAGCCTATATCTATATATATATATACAGTAATAATTTTTTATGGAATTATTTTATTTAATAACTCTTGATATAAGGTGACTTGAATGATTAAGGGATAAGTGAAGGGGAAAAATGTTGCGGATTTAATCTTCTTTACCAACAAAATTAACATTCTAACAAACTAATATTTGTTGATTAAAAAAACACTACTCTTGGTATACTAAATTTCATTGATCTAGCTTATGAATGCTTTGATATTATTTCAATGACCATGTATATCACATTTCAATGGTGTCAATGAATTCCGTTACTTGATAGTTGGCCAAGTTCTAGGAGAACTTGTTAACAATCTTGCAAATTTCGTTACGATTCATGCCCATCTGATTAGAATGATTAAGTGTATGTTTGGTTTTCAAGTGAAAAAATACTTTTAAGGTAAAATTAATTTTGCCAAAGGTTCAAAATTCTTACTTTTGTTTTCATTTTATTTTTATCCGTTAGATTTACATTAGAACACGCACATAACATTTCTAACTTCAATCTAAACATACATGGTTATTTTATTTCATTAAAATGCATAAATCTAATATTAGATACATGTTGTATATGCTTACTTGTCAAGCCAATATAACATATATAAGAGCAGGTATAGGATATAATTCGGAGATTGAAGGTGGAAGAATACAAGAAAAAGGTTCGTAATTTGGTGAGGGAGGTTTGCAACTTCATTTTCTCAATTCTTTCTTCAATTAAGTTGTGGAGGGAATTTTTATATATGATAGGATGCGTTTGTTTCAAGTAATTATGAAAGAATTTTGAAAATGTGAACTTGAAAATATTCTCATGTTTATTATAAATTTTATAAAAATATTTTAAGAAACGATTAATTTTCAAGAATATAAAATACTCATATTTATCTTATTTCATATTTGAGTATGGAAGGTAGATATCTTTCATTTTTATGGAAACAAAAGTTAGTTTTTACAATTTTTTAACTAAATAAATATTATTTTTTCTAAAATTTCCAATAACAATCAAATATGTTCATGAAAATACTATACTCAAACATAATGTTCTCATCAATATGATATTTTGAAATACAATTTTATAACCTCTTTAATTAGGTATCTTAGTTTGTATATTATAAGTGATAAATTTGTATTTATATAATTAAGAAAGTATTGAGGGAGGGGCCTTGTCTTTCCCCTTTTCTATCCATCCCTCCCTGAATATAGATAATGACAAAAGAAAGATAGTATGAAATGAGTGAGATTGAGAAATTTTTTGGCTAATTAATTATAAAACAGGATGTAAAATGTATATCCAAAAGAAAGAATTTAAAAAATATATTTAAAATCTCTAAGACAATAAAAATAAGAGTTAATTACAATAATCATTTTTATGATTTATTTTTATTATACTTTTTGGACATTACTTTTAACTTTATTTGTTAATTCTGTGAAATTTCTATATATTAATAAATTTAATAATAAAAAAGATATTCATTTATAAAAAAAACAAAGATAAAAGAAAATAATATTTAAATAATGATATGAAAAATATTGTCAACAATCATTTTAATATTTAATTATATGCAATTTTTGGGTTTACTTAATTAAATTTTAAATTTTGATTCAATTTGATGTGAATATTTTATACATATACACTTTTTAATAGTTATTTTAATGTGAATCAATTATGAAGTTAAAAGAAATAAATAATGTGAAGTAATTATGAAATAAGGGTGCCCAAGTGTTAAGTGAATATAATTTTTTTTTAGAATTCAAAAAAACAAGAGTTTCCAGTATTATAAAATTAAATCACAATATGATCATTATAATTTACGCTAAAAATAACGACACTAAAAAAATAACTTTATGGGGGATAATATTCACATTATAAAGTATATTTTATTAAATTAAAGGAAGCGAAACTAAACAAGACTTGCATATCAAGTCGTGGAAGCAATAGCATTGAAGCATGCATGGGTATGCACTTAGTGGATTAATTCAATATAGCCGCCCTCAAAAAGATAAATCAAGCCAAAAGAGGGAGCCTTGAATTTGCTGAACATAATGACGCCTATTACTAGAGTCCCACAAGAAAAAAATGTAGACTACTATCCTTAAAATCCACAAGACCTCAACTTTTAAAGCATGATCGATAGCTTTAAATGCTGCTGATGTGCCCCACTAGGTTGGCAACAATCATATCACCTTCAATGACTACTATCTAATATATATATATATATATATAACTCAATTACTTAAATTCATTAAGATTTAAAATTTAATTAATAACAATAAGTTTATTTTAAATTTGAATCATAGAGGAAATCTTAGATAAACAACAACGATAGATTTTATATATATATATAATCATTTTTTTTATATATTTTGTGCTTATTATTAGTTTCTGTTACGGATGTTCAATTCTTCCAGTCCGTCATACCATGCAGCAGCCTCTAGCATCATTTAGAAAAGCCAATTGCATTTTAATGGCTGCACTGAGAAACTACTTGATTCCTAATAATATCAAAAAAATAATTTATTTTACTTATTTTATTTATTTTGTGGGGTATGACAATCATATGTAACATCCGGCCTTTATCGTTTATATATAACATTATAGTAGTATATGCCATCAAGTTGAACATGTATTCAAGGAAAATTTTTTTATAAAAAAGAGAAAAATCATAGATTGATAGTTTTAGTACGTAACATGGGCCCTTATGCCAAGTAGTTGATATAGGATAAAGCTTTAAATTATGTTGAAAATATTACGCATACACTGTACATAATACATATTGATCATCTAGTTGGCGGCACTCTTCCATGTGCATGCATTACAATGACTTGACTATTCTTATAACGTGTACATAAATTTTGTCAAGAATTCTATTTTTATGGCTATTTTTACAACTAGAAAAGAAAAGAGAAAAAGTGTAAATAAAAAAATAATATGAATGTATGAGAGATAAAAAAAAAATCAAAAAAAATATACGGGTAATAAGAATAGTATAATTATTTTTCATCAATGTTAAGTAATATCTTATTTTTCATTTTCTTCAATTGACATTTTTTTAGTTTTCAGTTCATTAAGATTGGACAAAAAGCATTTTTTTAGAGAAAAATAAGATAAGCCTTGTGTTAAGACTGTACCAATAATATTTCAAACACTGTTTTTTTTAACATGTATAATAAGTGAGAATATAATATATAGACAATTATAGTGTTTGATATTACATGTATTAATTTTAATTAGCTCAAATGATATCAAAATAATTATACAAGTTAAAATTATAAATATAAAATCATTAAAATATGTTTTTTCCTCCAAAATACCCAAAGTTGGTTTTTAATCCCTACAAAAATTTTGCATACTAAAAAGTGAAAAAATATAATTTTGGGAGGATGAAAAATGAAAAAAAAAATACATATTTTAGGCTAAAAAATTGATAACCAATGATTTTATATTGATATGTTCAGAACAAATAAATAATTAAAAAAAAAAACGACTAACACAGTGTGACAAAGATATGTTCTATTTTTCTAAGCGATTGACAGTTATTTTAAATCTAAATTAGAAGAGAAGAATGGCAAGACCAAGACTTTTCATGGTGGGCAGATAGAAGAAGAAAAGGATATTATTGTTTATTCAGTAGGTAAATATAGACATCATGATATTTAATGTATATTACAATTCAAATTTCTTGTAATAAAATGTCAAGAAGCTGTATATACACCGTATATATAAGAGGACTGCACAGGAATATTGAAGTGTGATCATCAATTAGGTGCCTAGCTAATAGAGGGCTAATCCTTCCCTGATTTGTTTTGTGTTGCATTATTACATTTTGCACCATTAATTCCTTCTCTCTTAGCTAGAAACCAGAGGGTCTCATTGGCTGCTCTCCTGCTTCTGTTGGAACTATTGACAGGAAACCTTCGCATGGCAGGTGGGTCTCTCTTTGATACTTTTGCATCCATTCCATTTATTAGCGCCATTGATCATAAGTTTGCTGGTACGTACCTGGTAGATATTAATATTACAACATATTTTATACCCATAAAAATAAAATACCATTTTCAATCTGGACGTTCAGAATTTCTTTTCTTCAAATATTGATCACTTTTCCTAAAGTGTCTTTTAAGTAAAGTTGTCAAAGATTGACTCTGTTCTTCAATGGACCGCACCAATGACCCATCAAGTCAGGTTTAGCAGTTAAATAATAAACTCTCAAACATATTGGATAATTTGGCTCGATCAAATAGTACAGATCTAACCTAAAAATAAAAGAATCCAAAACAACCAAACATATTTCATTTAGTATTATTTTATTATTTTTATTTTTCTTTGTAAATTTTTTAAAAAATTAAGTTTTAAAAGATAAAGCGGACCAATTTGGCCCCATCCATCTAGCCAACAGGCCAATCAAGGCCAACAAAAAATGTGACCCATGAGAGATTCGGACTAACCCTGCTGGCTCACATTTCACACCTTGGTCTAACTTGACTCGTTTTGATAGTTCTGCTTTTAAGATCCAAGCTAACAAAAATAAATATTTAATCATTCATTAAAATAAGCTAGCTTCACCAAATTTATTTAGGGTTATCTACCAATTTTCCAAATGTATGTGATATGCCTTAATTATAGCACATGCTTGTAGTTGTTTAATTTCATAGATACTATTTTTTTTTCTAGCAGATGCTCAATTTGGCGTTTGTTATGGCATGTTGGGCAATAATCTACCATCAGCAAATGATGTTATAGGTCTTTACCGATCAAATAACATAAGGAGAATGAGACTCTATGATCCTGATCAAATTGCTCTACAATCACTTAGAAATTCCTGGCATTGAACTCATTCTTGGGGTGCCCAACTCCGACCTTTAGGGCCTTGCCACCAAAGCTGACAATGTTCGTCAGTGGGTGCAAAGAAACGTGTTAAACTTTTGGCCTAATGTTAAAATCAAGTACGTGGCAGTTGGCAACGAAGGGGTCCTGTTGGAGGTTTCTCTTGGCTAGCCCAACATGTTCTACCTGCCATCCAAAATGTATACCAAGCTATAAGAGCTAGCTCAAGGCCTTCATGATCGATCAAATCAAGGTTTCAACATCTATCGACATGACCCTAATAGGAAACTCTTTTCCTCCGTCACAAGGTTCCTTCAGGGGTGATGTGAGATCATACCTAGATCCCATATTTGGGTACTTGCTATATGCAAATGCACCATTACTAGTCAATGTGTATCCTTATTTTAGTTACACCGGTAACCCCGTGACATATCACTTCAGTATGCTCTTTTCACCGCACCAAATGTTGTGGTATGAGATGGTCAATATGGGTACCAAAATTTGTTTAATCCTACGTTGGATTCGATACATGCAGCCATTGATATCACTAGGATTGGTTATGTGGAGGTTGTTGTATCCGAGAGTGAGTGGCCATCGGATGGAGGGTTTGCCGCTACCTTTGACAACGCACGTGTGTACTGAGAGAATTTGGTTCGTCGTGCTAGTAGAGGAAGCCCATGGAAACTTATATATTTGCCATATTTGATGAAAATCAAAAAAGTCCGGAGATAGAGAAACATCTCGAGCTCTTAAATCTCAGCAAACAAAAGAAGTACCCATTTGGGTTTGGTGGAAAGAAACACGTGGAAGTTGTTATTAATGACTTCAATGCAACAATTTCTCTTAAGAGTGACATGTAAGGCCAAGGATTCTACTAATTAAATTTCATGTTATTCCACCCACAAAATAAGAGAAATCTAATATTTGTATGAAATGTTTATTCTTCAGTTTTAAATGAAAAAACTGTTAGAAAGTTAATAAAGTTTTTTTTTTTAGAAAGAAAGGTAATAAAGTTGAAACTATATGATATGTCGCACTCCCCGATTAATTATCTTAGTTATCTAAATTTTATTTTATTAGTTATAATCTTTAAATTATATTAAACCATATAAATAATTTCTTTTGAGTTGACCATATAACTTTTAATTAATTATAATTAAAAATATTGAAATTATTAATAGAATATGACACAAAACAATTCAAAAAATTATTAATACTCATTGTTCCCTCCTTTATCCCCATAATCCATTGCCCAAGATATAATTTTAATCAAGTCAAAAATATAGATATCAAATCACACCTCCCTTCATTTAACTCTATATCATTCTCAACAACCCTAAGGATCAAACACCGCATGCCAAATTATAAAAGAAATTCTTCTTTTTTTCCACAGTCAACTAATCAAAGTGGATAAAAAGTTCTTTGTAAATGTAGAGTAGAGCAAGACAAAGGAGAAATCTAGCAAATAAAAAACTTTAAAGGAACATGCAAGAAAGGAACAAGTCGTTAGTTCCCTCGAGAGCAGATTTGCAAAAAGAAAATATCAATTCCAACCCATTTAAATTTACCCCACAATTAAATAGAGTTGTTTTTGTTGGAAACCTATACAAAATCAACCTCTAAAGAAAAGCTAAAAATTTTAAAGGAGCAAAACATTCCAATTGTTCTCAAGCACAACTAAACATGACAAAAAACTGTAAGTACTGCCTCGCCTCTGCCCCAATTTTGATGGGAAATTCTCACTTTGAACAAGCACGGTACGAATATGGGATAATATTCAATTTTTTAACCGAGGCTGGATATATACCTACACACCCGATCCCTATACTCATCCTTGTACATGACACAAATATTTACTAAATTATCCTTACTTTATCTTATGTATATTACTTAATTACCATTATTAGTATTTTACACTTACTATTTTTCAGTGTTTTGAAAATCAAATTGGTCATTAATTAAACAAGTCAAGATATTGGTTCAAGATTCAATAATTTAAACGTGGTTAAACTATTATTAATAAAAAATAGTCTATAAAATAATACTAAATAAATATAATATCACATGATATTATAAATTTAAAAACTAAAATAAAACATCATTTTACAAGTTCTTAACATTCAAATATACATAAAAGTCTAGTAAATATACCACAATACTTAAGTTTAAATTTTAATCAAATACAATAATGTCCATTAACAATAACAAGTTAAAATTTATAATACAAAAATGACAAATCAATGTAATATAAAATTGTAGTAATTAGTATATAAAATTATAAATTAATATAAACGAGTAAATTATATATTTTATAAGAAAATTGATAAAATAATTTATATCTATTTAAAATATTTATTAAATACGTATTTCTTATTATTTTTAAAATATTTATATTAAATTAAAAATAAAATAGAATAAAAATTAAAAAAGACCGATTCAAATCGGTTTTATGAACCAGTTCTTTACCGATTTGTAACATTTGATATCTTACAAAATATATAATCATCCACAATAAAATTGTGTGAAGCTTGACAGTAATTTATTTGTAAACTATCAGTATATTATTATGGTGAAGACATGAGTAAATAATATATTTAGCTTTTTTATTAAAAAAAACTCTTAAAAGTAATTTTTATGTATTTTTTAAAAAAATTAAAATTATTTGGGATACAAGGTAGAGACAGGTATACCCAATCCCCAACGTGACCAGGGATGTGGGAAGTATAATTTTTAAAAAAAAATTATTAGATGGGGAAGTAGAAAAAAAATTATACCAACTGGGAAATATAGAGATCGAGGATGATTCTGGAGATAGAAAATTATATACCGGTCTTCATTCCATCTTATTGTCATGTCTAAGCATCACATCGTGGTATCAAAAGAACCATCAACACTAACAAAGTAGACATGTACATACGTTAAGATTGACATAAATAAGTTAATGGCATGATTAATCTGTTACATATTTAAAGATTAAATTTAAAAAATTTATTTTTTAAGAACTAATTTATTAATATCTCAAATTTTTAAAAACAAAAATGAGTATTTATCTTATTATATATAATATTATTTAATGGTCATGCGCAATATAAAATAATTTTTCACAATCAATTAATAAATAAAAAATCATTATTAGTGTAACTTAAAAGATAATTAATTAGTTAACTACTATAAAATCAACAAATCACTTATACATACGGTAGTTTGTATGATGATAATGTAAAAGTATAATTTTAATTTTTTTTGTTGCTATTCACCGTGTCACTTTTTTTACAAATGTATTAAATTTTCTTAATTATATTATATTATATTATATTATATATATCCACTTCAGATCGGTGGATATCGATTGATTAGGCGTATTCTTTGAACTTTGACATTTTGAAAGGGAGAACGATCTTAATCATGGTCACCGGCTACTTTCCATTGCTAGCCTTTCCCACTGATAGCTACAAGTTATCGCATAACTCGAAGGATATATATCTTCTAATTTGTTTATACATTTTCTTATCTTTTGTACTTATTAGTTTCTCTTACGCATGCATGTTCAATTATTCAAGTTCACAGTGCAGCAGCCACTAGCAATTAGCATCATTTAGATAAGCCACAGGGCTTTTTAATGGCTGCCCTGAGAAGCAAGTTGCTTGATAAAATTTCAATATTTTATATATTTAATAATTTATTTCGTGGGGTACATGATAAATAATTCGTGAGTAAATTATGCATGTTAAGTATCATTCAAGTTTTGTAAATTAATTACACAAACTCTCTCACTGTTTTCATATACGTGTATTCTAACGTTAACTTCTCTTAATTCTTTAAAAACATCATTGATTTTTCTTATACATTACACTACATTTGACCTCCTTCTTTACATGGGAGATTACTGTAAATGTCAAAAAATCAGAAGTGTTTATATAATTTCATAAATCTTTGAGAATAATTAGTATAATTTACTCTAATATCATTTGCATTACCAGAAAAGTATATCATTTATCATTTATATATATACACATTAATATAGTACATGCCACCCAAGTTGAGCATGTGTTTCATGGATATCATTTTTTTTTAAAATCAGCATTTGATTCCTGTAGTAATGTGGGCCATTACTGCCAAATAGATTATAGCTAGGAAAGGCTTTAAATTATAATGAATATATTAAGCACACATTATCCATATTGAGCAGCCTGCATCTACTTTCTAGCACTATTGTAGGTGTGCATGCATTTACAATGAGTAGACTATTCTAATAATGCATACCCAGGATATTCCGTGAAGAATGTTGTTTTCATAACTATTTTTGCAACTAGAGAATAAATTAGAAAAAGAAAAGAGAAAAGAAAAGTGTAACAAAAATCTTATGATAGAGAAAAATAAAAATAAAAAGTGTATTAAAATGTGGAAAAAAACTAAATATATATAATTCTTTTTTCTGATTCATAAGTTCTATTTTTAATATTATTTTATTCATTAATTAAGTCCATCTTCTAAAATTTTCATCTAATAACTAACAAAAATGTAACAAAAATATGACATGTTATTAATTTGCATAACTTACAAAAAAAATATATAATAGATAAGGAAAGACATTGTTGTTGTTTTTTAAAATGTTTACTTAATATTTTATGTTTTAATCTCTTGTCCATTCATGACCAATCTAATAATTAATATTTATTCCTGTCATTCGTATAAAAAAATCCTCTTACTAAATATGTTTCGTGTATATATATATACTCATGTTAGAATATTTAATAACTTACACCAAATTATTTAGACCAAAAATTTAACTACTTATTTTTTAATAATAAATTTATTTAAAAATAATATGATAATTTAATGTTTATATCTTTAAAACTTATTTATTTATCTCTCCCATTCATTTTCTTTCTTCTCCCTAAACATTTTTGAGAAAGAATGAGTGGGGAAAAGAAATAATTCTCTCTCTTCTCTCTAAACATATTTGAGAGAGAGAATGAGTAAGGAAAAGAAATAAATAAATTTTAAAAATATAAACATTAAATATTTATCATATTATCTCTAAATAAATTTATTATCACAAAATAAGTAGTTGAATTTTTGGTCTAAATAATTTAGTGTAAGTTGCTAAAATATTCTGAGAATATATTAACAAATTCCATATATATATATATATATAAGAGAGAGAAAAAGGAGGGAGATAATTCTTTGACAATTGACAAAGACTTTTCATGGTAAACATATAGAGCTAGACTATAAGGTAAGGATTGATTATTAGGTTGGTAATTAAACATAGACGTCAAGATAAATATATATTTTATTTATACTTTTCATTGTAACACAAATTTCTTGTAGGACATGATCAGAGATACACATCTGTATATAAGGGGACTGCAGGATATAGTGTGGTCATCAATTTCGTGCCTTATACTATAGGGCTATATATTCCTCCGCTGAAGGGTTTAATTTGCGCCATGGCTTCTCTCTTCGCGAGAACCAAGAGGTTCTCGTGGACTACTCTTCTGCTTCTTCTGGAGCTATTCACAATAATCCTTCACACGGCAGGTTGGTCTCTCTCTTTGGTATCCCTACCCTATGTGTGCATTCCATTTATTAGCACTATCGGAAATATTAGCGATATTTTCTTGTTAACACTCATTATAATTGATTGAATTTTATTAAAATAGATGATTTTTTATAAACTTTAATTAATCATAACAATAACGAGGATGTTAGAAAAAGAATGTGAGTGAGTGTCATTTCTTATAACATTCTTCTTAGGGCCATTGATAACAAGTTCACTAATTATTCGTGTAAAATATTTTCTTATATTCAATAAGATTTTATGATCATTTTATTAAATCGTTTCATTAATATGATCATATGGCGATAAGATAAATTTCAATTAAATGTTTATGTAAAAAAAATTATATAATTATGATCTATATAATTTTTACTTATTTAAAGGCCAAAACGTATTTTTTTAAATAATGATAATAACACAAGATGTGTCAATCCCATTCACAACCAATTACAAGATATGCAGTGCCTTCTGCATAATACATATACAATATGAAGACCATCTCTCAAAAGAAAAACAACACCATCCCTATCCTACCCATTAAATTCTATATAATATAAAGAATATATTCTATCCATAAAATACCATTTTCAATCTTAGTCAACGTTCTGGAATCACTTTTTTTTGTTAAAATAATATACCACATAAGAGTGAAAACTTATTAAGATTCTTAAATTTTGTATGTAGGGCTCACTAAAAATAAATTAAGCACAGATGGGTTCCAGCTCATTAGAGATGCTTAAGCTAACGAAAATAAATTATTTCTTGAAAATAAGCTTAACCAAATTTATTCTATGTTATCTATTAATTTAAGAAATTGGTGTGATGCATATATTGCTTAATTTCAGAGAAACGATTTTTTTTTTTCACCTAGCAGATGCTCAAATTGGTGTTTGTTATGGTATGATGGGCAACAATCTACCACCGGCAAATGAAGTGATAGATCTTTACAGATCAAATAACATAAGGAGAATGAGGCTATTTGATCCTAATCAAGACGCTTTACAAGCACTTAGAAATTCTGGCATTGAACTCATTCTTGGGGTTCCCAACTCCGACCTTCAAGGCCTTGCCACCAACGCTGACTCTGCTCATCAATGGGTGCAGAGAAATGTGTTGAACTTCTGGCCTAGTGTCAAAGTCAAGTACGTGGCAGTTGGCAATGAAGTGAATCCAGTTGGAGGCTCTTCTTGGCAAGCCCAATATGTTTTACCTGCAGTCCAAAACGTGTACCAAGCTATAAGGGCTCAAGGCCTTCATGATCAAATCAAGGTTACAACAGTTATTGACACGACCCTAATAGGAAACTCCTTCCCTCCATCCCAAGGTTCCTTCAGGGGTGATGTGAGATCATACCTAGACCCCATAATTGGGTACTTATTATATGCTGGGGCACCTTTATTAGTCAATATTTACCCTTATTTTAGTTACTCTGGTAATCCCCGTGACATATCACTTCCCTATGCCCTTTTCACCTCACCAAATGTTATGGTATGGGATGGTCAATATGGGTACCAAAATTTGTTTGATGCTATATTGGATTCGGTGCATGCTGCCATTGATAACACAAGGATTGGTTATGTGGAGGTTGTTGTATCTGAGAGTGGATGGCCCTCAGATGGAGGGTTTGGCGCCACTTATGACAACGCACGTGTGTATTTAGAAAATTTGGTTCGTCGTTCTAGTAGAGGTAGCCCACGAAGGCCTTCAAAGCCCACAGAGACTTATATATTTGCCTTGTTTGATGAGAATAAAAAGAGTCCAGAGATAGAGAAACATTTTGGGTTGTTCAATCCCAACAAACAAAAGAAGTACCCATTTGGATTTGGTACAAAAAAGGAATGAGGAAGTTGTTATTGATGACTTCAATGCAACAATTTCCCTCAAGAGTGACATGTAAAGTTGGAGTCCTACTCTTCAAAGTCTATGATTTTTCACCCATAAAATAAGAGAGAAAATGTTGTTTGTGTGAAATATTTATCCTTCGGTTTCGGATGAAAAAAAAATGTTGAAAAGTTGATAAAGATGAAGCTATATAATATGAAACACTCTTTCCTTGTTATCTAAATTTTATTTCATTGTTCATTTTTAATCATAATCTCAAAATTATACTATATCATACAAATTATTTCTTTTGAGTTGTTGATGATATAACTTTTAATTAATTACGATTAAAAATTAATGAAATTATTAAATAAAATATGACACATTAATTAAAAATTAAACTATCAATAACCTGATCTAATAAGAAAGTATGAGTTTTGTTAAGTCCAACTGCATGTGTCCCAACCATGCTCCATCCTTTTCTTGTTATTCCAAGCTCAAATCCGTATGTCAAACTCCAAATAGAGTCCATTTTCACGGTGCATATCATTTTTCTCCTCTGAGCACGATGGCCATGACAGCTCCATTCTTGTTTCCATTCCCCAAATCCTCCAATTCCAATTTCCACCATAATTTTACATGTTCCCAGTTTAAATACAACAATAACTTCATAAGAAAAAGGAGACAAGCAATTGGACAGAGCTATGACTATCAATATTCATTCACACACAACAACACCCAGAATGAGTATTGATGCAACACAGCTCGATCCCAATATTATTTTCAATGACTAAACCTCGTATATAAATTTATAGAACAATGCATGCAAGATTTCTATTCCAATCACCAACCATTCCTAGCACACATCACCAAGAACAAAGCAGACAACATGAAACCAAATTTATAGCCACAACAATTCCAGCAACATATAACTTAAGTATGTTAGCATTAATATAACATAAGTGAAATGGAAGTGGGCTCATACATTGAAAATATTCTGAATTGATTTCATAGCCTTAACACAAATTAACCAAAGGAGATATAACGTTGTTTTAATCGATGGTTGAGAAGGCGAGCTTAAGAGTGAAAGAAGAAGGAAGGGAGAAAAAAATTGTGGGTTCCAATCCCTTTCATCAATATTTCTAACAAAAATTAATAAATTAACATTGATAAAAAAATAAAAATTAATCAATTTCTCACAAATTCAGCCCCTGCATCTTTATTGGTAAGTGGCACACTCAACCCTTTCATGCTTAGCAGAATAATAAACAAAAAAAAAAAAAAAAACACAAAGAATAATTTCCGATTCATTCACCCACATTATTGAAGACCCTCCCTTACGCGTCAAAGCCCTGGCCCCTGAGTACTGAAATAGCCTAGAACCCCTCAGCTAAACCCTACATTAAGAAGATTATTGAAGCTCTAACTTGACCTATATGTTTGGCTTGGCCATCCGCCAATAAAAATAATGTTAATTTGGCCATCCGAGAACATCTCAGTCTTGACTCTTGACCTAATTCATAAAAATTGAGAGACTATTATATTATCTTAATCCTATCATCATCATAGCTTACTGTTAGGTAATGTTTGTTAACATTCCAATAATAATTAGAGGTAAGACAATATTGATCTTATGGCTCATAAATATGTGTATATATAATTGAAGATTATTTTCTCAAAGTAACATGCACGGTTCATTCTCATTACTCCTTTTTATACCATATGTGATATTTTATTGTCTTAAACATTGAAGTGTTTTAATTTATAGGTCTTATTTATCTCTAAAAAGCGCACCTATTTGTAAAAGTAGAGAGTAAGTAGAGTATGGTTCTCATAAGGACTTTGACTAGATGCATAGATATTCCAACCTCCTCACTATTTAAACTATTGAAATTCCAATTAATGATTTTAAATTATAAGACCTAATTTAACAAATAAAATAAGAAACCTTGAAATAAAGAATTTCTAAGATTTTATCAAAACTTAGCATGTAGAGCAATTTTTTTATTAAATATATTAAAACTTTTACATATTTTTTAGTTACTTAAAACAAGTGTTTTAAAAACTGACTCGGTGACTGAACCGGTCAGGGTACTGGGTCACTGGGTCAATGGTCGAACCAGTGGGTCACTGGTTGACCCGCATGACCCGGTCAGTGGTCGAACCGATAGGTCACTGATTGACTCGCATGATTTGGTCAGTGGTTGAACCGGTGGGTCACTGATTGACCCGCATAACAATATGTTAAAATATTTAAAAAAAATCACAAATTAATATTGTCTTTATAACATAGATAATTAAATATTAAAATGTTAAAAAAATATCATTGTCTAAATTTAAACAAACAAATAATAAATATCACAAATATAAACTAAATAAAATAAGTGTAAGTTCAACATATATTTCTAACAATGAGATTTAATAATAAGTGTGGATGGTTATTTCTACTACCTTCATAATTAACAAAATTTAACAGTAAATTTATTTGATTCTTTCTATTCAAATATTCAATTATAGCATAAGAAAAAAGAAGAATTGAGAAAACGTAATATTTATTATTTAATGAATTGTGGTTCTAGTAAATCAAGTAGTTTTGCTTTTCTCTTTCTAAAGTAATAGTTTGAATTAAAAGTTTCTATTTTTATAGCAAATAACCCCAAAACCAACGCGAGTTCTCTTTCTCCTGAGAGAAAACTTATTTCTTGACTAAAAGCACATGCAATTAATTTGGTTCTAGTAAATCCGTAATGAATTGTGAGTTTTATAACTTTTATTACTAAAAGCTCAATATGAATTTTTGAATACTTTTTCTCTCAAATGTCAAACCAAAAATATCACAGCACAGTACTTCACTTCCCCCTTCCTTCTTTCTCTCCTCACGCCCACTGCAGTCTGCTCTTCTCTTCTTCCTCTCACGTACACTTTCTTTTCTTCTTTCTCTCCCCTTCCCTTTCACCTTCCTTGGTGGCTCCATGGTTGTCATTGACGGCCACCGCGCTCGTAACCGCCGCACCTCCCTCTTCGTTACAGATCTGGCCCTCCATGGATGCCGCATTCGAAGTCGTCTAACTTCCCTCTTTGTTCTTTTCTCCTTTTTTATGAATTGGCCAGGGAGTGTGGATCTTGCTGTCGGCCAGGGAGTGATGGAGCGGTAGTTGCTGAGGCGGTGCTCGCCGCCGATGATGCTGAAGCCGGTGACGTGGCGGACGTCGTCGAGGAGCTCGGCCATGGTGGAGAGCGGTACCATTCGTAAATGACGTGAAATGGTGCCGTTTCGAGTGGTGGAAACTGAATGTGTTAACCCGGTCCGAGTTGGCGGGTTAGTGGGTCGACCACAACCTGGCCGGGTCGAACGGGTTTGAGCGGTCTGATTGCATGGACGATCCAATTAAGCACCCGACCCGGTCCAGTACCCGGTTCCCGGTTGAACCAGTCGGACCGGCCGGATCGGTCCAAGTCTGAAAACTATGCTTAAAACATAAATCAAAAATATCAAAAAGAGCATTTATATCCGCAAATGTTAATTTATAGTTATAGAGGCAGTAATTCTTTTTACTTCCAATTTCTTGAAAATAAAAATATTCAACTTTATAACTTATTCCCTATCCTTAATTAAGATAATTTACAAAATCATGATATATCAAACAAGCCTCTTATAAAATTAATATGTCAATAAAAATGTTTAAAAAACACCTAATATGTTATCCAACACTTAAAGTAAAAAAAAAAAAAAAAATATATATATATATATATATATATATATATATATATAAGATAACATTTATGATATGATAGAAGAGAGATAAAGAGAAAAAGTAAATATTGATGAGATGTTTAAATAAAAAATGATTTATGTATTATTATTCTATGTCAAGACCCATGATCCAATTACTAGCAAGGATAGGAAATTTGTTTTTTCATCTGTTTTTTAAGGCATAACCCTCTTTTACTATGGGGCTCCTCTGAACACCTTGTATACAGATTTCTCTGATTTTTTTTCCCATCTTTTCCATTACAAATATACATATTGTCTTTAAAAAAAACTAGCAGTGTTGATGACGAAGACGTCTAGGTGGGGAAAGAACGACCACTCGACCAGGGATGTGGTAACCACTGTCAGAATCAGAAACCCTATACTTCTCGACATTGTACTTCTTGAGTGTGTTGATGTGGTTCTTGCATTTGCATTTAAGTGCGGAACAGTTACTTGGCCCACTTGCACGTTGATGACCGTGAATGTCGCGTCGTCCTCGCTCTAAAGGTCCGTTCGTTCGGTAGAATAGAAAAAAAAAATAAAAATAAAATGAATTGAAAGGAAACTTTTAAATTAGAATGTAGAAGTCTAAATCTAATTCTATTTTATTGTTCATTTTCCTTCTTCTTCACTCTCTTTCAACTCAAACTAAGCCACACTAATTGCAGTCTTTGCACCATGTGATGGCATGTGTACACTCTAGATTGATTCCTCATGTGAATGGATAAACAAAGAGAACATGTGATTGGAGAAGTGGAGAACATAAGCTATGGAGAACGTACACATGAAAACGTTGTTACTTTTCTCTGAAACCTAATTGTGTACAAGGTGGGTCTTTTTTAATTGATGCCGTGTTTTTATTGGGGTGACAGGTTTGGAGCCCCAGTGACTAGAGCAGGTGATTTACATCTGGAGGAGGCAATTTTAATCATTGTTAATTGCTGTTTTTCATTAACTGCTGGTCTTCTCATTCTACAAACATGAAACATCCTAATATTTTTGAATTGATAGAGATATGAAAAGAAATCAAGAATGGTTGCTATTTCTTAAATTGATAAATCCAATTTAATTCAGTCGAATTATTTATTTATATTTTTTTCCATAAAAAAGGATTAAAATTATGAATTTAAAATTATAAAAATTAGTCAAACTTTATATATACCTCATGACCGGATTTCCAAGTATGGGTTTTAATGAAAGTTTTCTTCTTTTTTTCTTTCTTTTTATTGGTGACTTCCATCGTGTGTCATTAATTGTACCCCACGTTTCATCTTTCTTCCATGTAACACGCACGAAAAAGGAAAAATCATTTTCATTATAAAAACAATCTTGTATTAGATTCACTTATCTATGGAACTCAATAATGTTCGAACAAAAAAAATCATAAACATAATAAAAATTATGTGAAAAGTGTAAGCAACTCCATAAGAATATGATATTAGGGACCCATGCACCCTAAAAGAATCTGATGGTTTTTTCGTTGCTCGTGTGACTCATTTTTCCTTTCTTCATTTCATCTTCTACATTATCCCATACATTCTCATTCACAAGTTCTGACAGAAGGAAGAGTCTTTTCTGGCAGCCAACTGTTCTAATTCAGGTTGGCAATAGGAATTTCACCATCCACTAGCTAGAGTTTTTTTTTGCCATAAAAGCGTCATCAATGAAAGGATCAAAGCAAGGAAAGAAAAGTCAGGAGTTGTGATAGCCCCATATAAAAACACCATATCCTTCTTGATCCATTACTTATTGAGTGTGTTAAGGTGGTTCTTGCATATTACATGTTGGTGAGGAACAGTTTCTTGCCAACAACACTAATGTGGCAAGGCGTTAGCAACCTCTTGCTGTGTTTTTAGCGAATGTTGGTTGAGCTAGGGGTAGGGCTCACCCCACACATGCATTGACGAGCATGAATGCTGCATGCTCGCTCCAACAATCTCTACTCCTTGTGATGGTGTTTGGCTAGGTTGATTCCTTATGTGAATGGAGAAGCAAGGAGAACATGTGAACATAGAAGTGGAGAACATATGAGAGAACCTTAAAAAAAGGTAGAGGGAACACACGAACATTGTTACTCTTCTGTGAAACCTAATTAAAAACGAGGTGGATTTTTTTTAAGGGGAAAAATTACTCAACCTGCCTAAATTTTACTCTCTTTACAAATACACACCCCTAAACATAATTTTATCCTAACTGATCCTTAAATTTTGTAACATTTGCGATTAGACACCCCGGGTTCCATCTTTTTTTCTATGTAGATAAACACTTTCTTGTTTGCTCTCCCAAGCCCAAATGAAAATTCCAATGCCGTTCCCGTTCCCTAAATCCTCTCCATGATTTTACATATGTTCACAATTTGTTATAACAATTGTTAACATGGTACACTAATTGATTAAAGAGAACCATTCTTTTCACCAATTATATTTGACAGACCAAAACAATAATAGAGTGCTGCAACCAAAAATTAACATAGCAAAACAGATTACCAGAACTACCACGTAAGAACAAAAATAAAGCCGTGACAGGAACATAAAGGGTTGCAACGACAAAAGGATGCATGAACTGGAAGCATGACAAAGTTGGAGTTGCAAAATCATAGAGGAAGACGCGACAAAACTGGGTCGCTAACTAGGTTGAACAAATCAAATTTGAGAAGAGAAGAGACAAGTTCCCAATCACAAAAAATTTTGCACAACACTACAATAACGCCCCGAACCCGACAAAATTAAAGTTGTGCTCAGCACTACAATAATTCTCAATCACAAACCAGACTGTGATACTATGTTAATATAGAGAAGAGACATAGTGGAGAAAAAGAAATGGGACTAAGGTTTCATAACATTAACAATTATAAAGTTTACAATACAAGAAAAGAATAATATATATAAATGATGGGATGATTAAACTATCCTTACTTAATATGTATAATATTATCTAACAATGATTTCTTAAGATATAAGGAGACAAGCAATTCAACAGAGTTATGAGTTACTATTCCTTCACCTTAATAGTACTCTGAATGAGAATTGATGCAACATAGCTCCCAATTTTATTTTATTTTCAATGTCCAAACCTCGTACATGTATTAAAAATAATTCATGTAAGATTTCTATCCCAATCTCCAACAATTCCAAGCTCTCTCCCTTCTAGCTCCTTGGTCTTGTTCAAAGCTTTCACAGATATGCTCTCCTAATTACTAACATTCTAAGTCTTTTTGTCTATCGGGTGTGGGATTATAAGCATACACTTATACATATTATGTTTTCATATACTGTACTTGAGTCTTTTGGGTTTGGCTTGGGGAAGGGAAGATACATATAAAAGTGTTACCATATATTTATGACAGTATATGCATAAATATTCAATATCATTTACTCAGGTGGTGATGATGGAAAGTTTACATAGATTTGCTGTGTGTATGTAATGGTAAATCTTATTTGTCTATTATTTATAATTTATAATATATGTATTATATCTTTTGTACTTATTATTTTCTGTTACGCAAATGCTCAATTCTTCTGGTTCACTCATACCGTGCAGCAGCTACTAGCATCATTTGGGAAAGTCAATTGCAATTTTAATATGTTTATGTATCTTCTTTTATACTTATTAGTTTGTGTCACGTACATGTTCAATTCTTCAGGATCACACTCACACACCTTGCAGCATTTTAAAAAAAATACTATTGTTGATTACTAATATCAATATTTTATTTATATATTTTATGGGTACATGATAAGTAATGTCATTTACCATTCATATATATAATTGTGTACATGATAAGTAATGCCATAACATGTGCTCAAGGAAATATTTTTTTCGAAAAATAAAACACTCTACATTGATTCTTTTAGTAATGTAGGCCCTACTTCCAAATAGTTAATAGGAAAAGGCTTTTGTTTATATATAAAATGTCAAAGTGCCAGTGTTGCGCAGCCACCCAGATCATTTTAAAACTAATTATATCCATATAATTTTTAACAATTTTAATTATAGTTTTGATAAGAGGGAGAGGTCCAAGCTTTGAATATCATTATGTACATTTAACCTGCTCCTAATAGAGGTTGAATAATATGTATGAGGTATTAGCTTCGAATTTTCATAATGACCGTGCACCCAAAAATTATAGTTTTGGTGCTCGTACGTTAGTTTATATACCATTTTAATTTTAGTTCTCCAACTTAATTAATTTCAGAATGAGATCTATTTTCACTAAATACGTACGTGCGTTTTCTTTTTTCTACCCGAGAGTTCTTTCAAAATCTAAATTAGAAGAGAAAAATTAAATGACAAGACCAAGACTTTTCATATATGGTGGACAGAAATTAATTAGAAGATAAAGATTGAGTATTATGTAAGCAAATTAACAAAGACAGTGGGATATTATTAATATTTAGATTATTATAATATCAAATTGCTTCTAAGGCATGCATGTTGGTGAAGGAGCTGTATAGACTGTATAAAAGAGGAGTGCAAGAATGAACTGTGGTCATCAATTCGGTGCTGATCCTTTTGGCTGAATTGTTTTGTGGTGTGTTAATTACTTTTTGCACCATGGCTGCTCTCTTTGCCAAAACCAAGAGGTTCTTATTGCCTACTCTCGTGCTTCTTCTAGAGCTATTTACAATATACCTTCGCACTGCAGGTCGGTCTTTTAATGTTACTTGTGTTTCCATTCCATTGATAAGTTTGTTGGTAGATCGATATATAATATTACAACATATTGTAGTATATATCCATAAAATAGCATTTTCAATCTTAATTAGTGAAGGTTCATGAAAAACTTTTCTTTTCTTTCCAAATGGTTCCTAGCTGGTACAAGAAATTTTCTTATAAGCGAGGGAAATTAGCACAAAATATTTTCCTCGCTAATCCCTTTACGACGACGAAATTAGTTTCCAATTGCTCAGATGTGATAAGTATATTATTTCTTAAAAGATCTTTTAGGATTCAACCTAACAAAAATAAATTGCTAGTTATTTCTTTAAAATAAGCTTCACCAATTTTATTTAGTGTTATCTATCATTTTCTCACATGTGATAAGTATATATATTGCGAAGAATAGATCTTTTCAAGTAATTTTACCACTGCATGTGATTTTCGCTCTTCAATAATTTTTATACAAATATAATATATATTCTTATTTGAATGTTGAGGTTTGGAAGAAAAAAAATGGTGAGATCATGACTGTGTGAAGCCCTTTTTTCATTGAAGAAATTCATTCCCTATATTGCTTAATATGCCTTAATAATATTAATAACATATGCCTGCAATATAATAGTTTAATAATATCAATTCATAGATATTAATCATTTTCCATTTTTGGTTAACAGATGCTCAAATTGGAGTGTGTTATGGCATGATGGGCGACAATCTCCCACCGGCAAACCAAGTTGTAAGTCTTTACAAAACAAACAACATAACAAGAATGAGAATCTATAATCCTGATCAAGTTGCTTTAAAAGCACTTAGAAATTCGGGTATTGAGCTCATTCTTGGGGTGCTCCACCAAGACCTTCAAGACCTTGCCAACAATGGTAGCAATGCTCAACAATGGGTGCAAAGTAACTTATTGAAGTTTGGCCCTAGTGTCAAAATCAAGTACGTGACAGTTGGCAACGAAATTAATCCCGTTGGACGCTCCTCTAAGTATGCCCAATATGTTCTACCTGCAATAAAAAATATAGACCAAGCTATAAGGGCTCATGGCCTTCATGATCAAATCAAGGTTACAACAGCTATTGACATGACCCTATTAGGAAACTCTTTCCCTCCATCACAAAGCTACTTCAGGGTTGATGTGAGGTCATACATAGACCCCATAATTGAGTACTTGGTATATGCAAATTCACCTTTATTAGCCAATGTGTACCCTTATTTTAGTTACTCAGATAACCCGATTGACATATCACTTTCCTATGCTCTTTTCAACTCAACAAATGTTGTGGTTCAGGATGGTCAATATGGGTACCAAAATTTGTTTGATGCTATGTTGGATGCGGTGCATGTCGCAATTGATAACACTAGTATTGGTTATGTGGAAGTTGTTGTATCAGAAAGTGGGTGGCCCTCAGATGGAGGGTTTGCCGCCACTTATGACAACGCGCACATCTACTTGGAAAATTTGATTCTTCGTGCTAAAAGAGGTAGCCTAAGAAGGCCTTCAAAACCCACAAAGATTTATATATTTGCCATGTTTGATGAAAATTTAAAGAGTCCTGAGATAGAGAAACATTTTGGACTGTTCTTTCCCAACAAGCAAAAGAAATACCCGTTTGGATTTGGAGAAGCTATTATGGATAACATCAAAGCAACAACTTCCATTAACAGTGAAATGTAAGGTCAAAATCATACTTCTCAAAGTCTATGATATTCTGTCCACAAAATAAGAGAGGGTATTCTATTTGTCTGAAATATTTATCCTTCGTTCTTTAGATGAAAAAGAAACGTTGTAAAGTTTGATTAAGATGAAACTATATAAGAGACAATCTCCCCTATTTATCTTAGTTATCTAATTAAATTTTATTTCATTTATCCCTTTTTAATTAAAATCTTCAAATTATACTAAACCATATAAATTATTTCTTTTGAGCTAATCATATAACTTTTCAATTAATTGCAATTATAAAATAATGAAACTGTTAATGAAATATGACACATATCACTAAGCTACACTCACACTTGGATACATATATATAAATACAAATATAACATATACATTTTTCATGCTACTGTATTTTATATTGATTTATATGATTCAATTAATGATTCATTAATCTGACTAGTAATCTATTGATCTAATATAATTACCAGATTAATGATCGGTTCGACTTTTATAGCATTGCTTCTATTCATCATGTGTTCTATGTTTCATTTTTTTTTAATGTAGCAGGCACAAAAAAGGCAAAAACATTTTTGTCATAGAAAGTTTTTTGTTTGGTCTCCCAAGCCCAATTGATAACTCCAATCTCGTTCATGTTCCCTAAATCCTCGGTAATTTTACATGTTCAAAATTTAATATAACAATAATTTCTGAAGATATAAGGAGACAAGCAATTCAGCAGAGTTATAAGAATCATTATTCATTCACTCTTAACAATACTCTGAATGAGAATTGATGCAACATAGCTCTCAATTTATATTTTTATTTTCAATGTCTAAACCTCATACATTTACCAAACAATTAATATTCTTTAGTCTTGTAAGATTTCTATTCCAATTACAAAACAATTCCTAGTGCGTAATGTAACACCCATTTTTATTAAATGTATGTATCTCGTATAAAATTCTATTTAGTAAGATTATGCGACGCTTACTTTTGTATATGTTATATACTTTTTTTTTTTGTGACATGCAGGGCTACACCCCACGCTCAAAAGCCTCTAAAAAGGGTTACGAGCATTGCCAAAAGGCTTAAAGAAATAAAAGGAGGGAAAATCAGTAAAAAAAAAAAAAAAAAAAAAGAGGAAAATTGAAGACACAATCCTTGTAGTTTAATCCTAACCAAACTTTGCCAAACCATCTGCAACTCAGTTTCCTTCACAGTGAATATGCTCAAACAAAATTCTCGATCCACCATTAATTAATCTCTGCTAAAAAAATGTCACGAACAAGCCGATAACAAGGATGATAAACATCACACCCTTTCTTTATCAGGTTGATCACTGTCATAGAGTCAGACTCCACACAAACATTATCAAAAACCTCTTGTTCTAACTAATTGAAAGCCTTTCTTAATACCTCAAAGCTCAACCTGAACCACTGAGCATCTGGCTATGAATCCATAAAAGCCCAAAACAAAGCTAGAATTTGTATCACGAATGACTTAGTTAGAATGTTAGGAATTTTTTTTAGTGTGATCATGTGAAACCACAAGTTTCAAAATAGTAATAGGGCTTTCGTTCAAGTTGTCTCCCACAGGATTAGTGTTTATTCAAACAATTCTAATTAAACAACTAAGATTTTGTAAAAGTAATTTCTCAAAGAGTTGTTTGAAAACTAATGAACAGTAAAATAATAAAATAAAAAACAAAAAACAAAAGTAATGTTGTTCTGAGAATTGAGAGGTTTGAACAGTTGGGGTTGAACTTGATTTCCCTTATTTTAATGTAATAACCATAATTAATTTAATCATTTATGCAATTACCCTCAATTCACAAATATATTTTAACCCTAAAATTTTAGGTGAAAGAGCTTAAATTATTTAGATTAATTCTCAATGACTTAACAAATTAATCTAAATAATCAACGTATCAAGTAAGAATTAGCAAAGCCTAATTGGTAATGACATATGTCTAATGACAATCCCAATTAGATACTCTTCTCAGTTTCAAGAACCAAAGAGTGTTTATCAATTAAACTAATGATTCATATGATCAAGTAATCAGTGATTAGTTAAAAACATGCATTAAGAATAGAAAAAGAATAATAAATGCATAAACAATTATATTAAAAAGGGAGAATTACATGAAATTAGGTCAGTCATTCCAACTCTAACAGATGAAGAGATTATTAGCTACTCATAGCTTGATTACAATTCTCGAGAAAATTCATACAAAGCGTAAAGAATAACAAGCTAAAAGCCTAGAATGATCTACCATCTCTCACATAACAACTGCTCCAATTCGTGTTGAGATCCTTCTTCATTCGCACTCCAGGTTTTTATAAACTGCATCAGGCTTGGGCTTGACATGACTCCCTCGCTTAAGCATGGGTAATGCCTCACTTTAGTGAGGTTCCTTCTTGAAATTATGCTTGCCCACTATCTTCCCTCGCTTGAGTGCTTAGATTGGTTAGCTTAAGCAAGACCTTCATGTGTCTTTTGCTTGGTTGTCCTCGCTTAAGCTTCTTAGGGTGGCTTAAGCGAGGGTCTTTATCACAATCAATTGTGTTCTCTGTCTAAGCTCACTTAAGCGCTTAAAGGGTCATGCTTAAGCGAGCCAACCTTCATCATTTAGCTCTTAATTTATCCCGCTCAAGTACCAAGAGAGGCTCACTTGAGCGAGACATGTTAGTGCCTCCTCAAAATCTCTCTGTCTTGGTTTGTTTAAGCTCACACTTAAGCGCACAACAAGTTACGCTTATGAGAGTATATCATCACTTGTGATTTTTGACTAATTACTTGCAAAACTCCACAAAAACATCAAAAAAATCATAACTAATTAACATTTTAATGTATTTAAGTGTAATTCCTTATTTGATCCTAACTTTGAGTCGAAACAAGGTTCCATGTAACAAAAATGTCATATAATCACCTTAAATGATGTCTAGAAATTAAGCATATTTGACAATTATCACCGTAAATGGGGCAATTAAGATCTAATGAAATGTGCCTTTGAAACCTTTCCTCATTGATCAAAAGCATACCCCTAGCTTATATAACTTTCCACACCTACACCCCTCACTCTTTCAGGAACTTTCAACTTCCCAATTAACTTATACGTACTTGCATGAGGGCTAGGACTCACCTCAAGGAGAGATGCATAAGCATGTCTCGAAGAGAACATGCCATCTCCGTCCTCTTCCTACTCACCACATCATTAAAATTATCCAACACCAGAGGCACCATTACTTTAACTCCATCAATAGCATTGCCTGGAAGCATACTTCTTAAAATATCAAGGTTCCCATTTCCCCTGGAATCTACAAAATTTGACACAGTTTTACATAGCTGCTCCAACCTCAAAATTGCTGCCACAAGTTGATATATCAACTATATAGTTGTTGTTGGGTGAAATTCAACCGATTGTATTGACTAAATGCTTTAACACGATTCTAAAATCAAGATCTAGCGATTTGTGTCGAAGAGAAAAATTTGTTCCCCAACAATGGATTCTCAAACTATTCAAAAAAGTGCTTGCTGTAGCAAAGTGACAAAAAAACTAACTTGAAAACGATAAAGGTAATTGGAATAAACTACAAAGAAAATAATGTGGTAAATTGAATGAAATAATTGAAACATAAGATAAATTGTGCAAGAAAAATAATTTTGATTACTAACAATAGTTTCCCGGCCACAATGTTGGAATCCACAGATCATTCCAGAAATTAACCATTCTGCCATTGTTCACCTGCCAAACTAAGTTCCTCTCAACCTTGGGCCAACTATCCTAAAAGGTTTCCAGAAATTGGATACAACCCTATAAGTATTAATAACTAGGACCATATGAGGAGTACCACATTGTACTTTGACCTGATTATCTTCACCAATAAGTCGTCTTAATTGTGAATCATTTTGCACCATTTCTTTAATACAATTTTCAATTTGATTTTCTCAATGAAAATATATTTTGGAGTATTTATAATTTTTTTTTAAATAATTTTAAATACTTGTAGCTTTTTATTTATAAATATCCAAAAAAAGAATAAACTTACTATATATCATTATCAATATCATATATAATAAAAAGAAAAAAATTAGAGAATCCCATCACTTGTAAAAAAAGGTTAAAATAATAAAATCTTACATTGGAAAAATAGAAAAAATAAAATAAAATTTTACCTTAAACTTAAGTGGAAAATATTAAAAGGAAAATATAATAAATGTTCAAGGACAAAAAATAATAAATATAAAAAAAATTAGAAGTTAGAAGTTAATGTTTTAAAAGACATTATTTCAAGTGGAGTTTTAAACAATACTAATAACTATTACACAAGTATGTTTACCAAATAGTTGAATAAGTTTTGTAGGTAGTAAAAAAAACCAAAAAATAGTTGAAATGTATTACTAAATTATTAGTAAACATAGCAAGCCTAAATTTGAAAAATATCTACATTACAAAAAAAATAAAAATTCCACCATTAATGCTATAGTGCATTTCGTTTTATATCATTATTCTTATACAAAATTTCCTTTTTAACATATGAACATTATTTATTTTATAAAATTATGAAGAATAATTAGAAAGGAATCTAATGTTATATAATTTGTTTTAAATAATATTTTTGATAACTCTTTAATCACATGCATGTTATTTTGTTTTTCAAAATTTAATTTAAGGATATTATGATATTTTATCATTTAATTATAAAAATATAATCTGTTTTCTCTCCTGTCTATTTTCCACTATTTTTTCCTATATATATGGAATTTTTTTATTTTTAAGTTAAATGATAAAGTACGATAACATTCTTGAATTAAAATTTGAAAAAAAAAAGATTCAATGGTTTTTTAATTTTTTTTTATGTTAATGCACACCAATTAAGATAGATATTAACATTTCCCCTAAATATATATTAAACGCGAGTAAAGAGTGAATGAAGGCCAATATAAGAGGATATGATAAAATAGTTATCATGACTTATCTATTGTTTGTTGTGCTATTAAGATATGATAGCACTATACTGTTGTTTGTCCTATATATTATATTATTCTAGTGTATTTCTTATTCTGATGTGAAATTGAGTTATGATTGACAATATATGATACGAGTTCTCTCTCTATTTATATAATATAATTATTGTGATATATTTAACCTATTAAATAAAATGTATCAGATATCCCAGAGTCTCCCAGTCCATTTGAAAAAAATACCAGATTTATAGATAGTAATATATTAATTTATATAACATATATATACATATATAAAAACAAAATAATATGCAGTAATGTATTAGTTTATACCATATACATTGTATTTTTTTTAATAAGCATATTATCTTTTATATACAGATTTAAATTAAATTATCAATTAAAATATTAAAAATTAAATAATTATTATTCAAATATATTTTCATATAAAAATAATTTTTAAAGAAAAATATTTTACTAATTTAAAAGAATATATATTTTTTATAATTATGAGAAAAATAACAGCATAAATAAACTATATATTTGTATAATTTAGTTATTTTTTATAATTTTCATAATTTAGAAAAATAAATTAAAAATTACTTTTTAAAAAAAATTAATTTTAATGAATTAATATTTTTTAAATTTAAACATATACTATCATTATTTGATCGATCTGTTATCTTGTACGCACCAAACATGATATATAATTAAAGTTTATCCTGTTATATCATATATTGCATATTATATTCTATCTTATCACCACCAAATGGGCCTCGAAATGATATGGTATGTTTTGAGGAGGAGGAAAAATACTATAGAAATAATTTTAAGACGGGTGGAACTTATTGTATTATTTATTTGTTTTATCTATACTTTCATTCTTTTAAAGACATCTCTATCCTCATTTGTTGTCTAATTTTTTTAACTAAACACTTTTAAATTTTACTATATTTTAAATTTATTTTTACTTTATTTTTCTCCTCTCTATGAAACCAGAACTTTTTTTTAATTATAAAATCAAAACCAGCTATAGAGTTATTAATTATTATAAACAGATTGCACTGCTCTTACTTCTCGTGTCCCGCCAGCTTTCTTCAGGCTTGGGAGGTTGGAAACTTTTTAGAGTTAGTTATTAACTGAATTTTCAATTTCAAATACCATCCAAAACGAATGTCCTGTCAAGTTTTTCGTTTCTTAAAATCTCGTTAACATATTCATATAGTTTTCCTTTCTGATTTGGGAAAATTTGTACTATTCGTTTATGACTTTATTATTAACTTTGCATGAATACACGATACCTGCCACTGATAATACTATAATATTATTGTCTCATGAAAAGAGGAAAAACGTTTTAAAAAATAATAAAATTTAAAATTTTCAATACCATGAGTCGAGAGGCATTAAGCAACGAAGCAATGACGCCGCACGGACGCAAAAAAATATATTATTTTATTGAAATCCCTTTAAAACGCATCGTTTCGTACCGAAAGGCATAAAACGCATCGTTAAGCCCAATCCCTTTCCTTCTTTCAATTTTTTTCTCCTCTCTCCTTTATTCTCTCCATTCTGTTTCTGTGCCTCTTCCACATTACTTATTTATCATAGACACTGAAGAAACTTTACGCATAGCACAGCAGAGAGAGCTCCCTGGCCGAATCTAAATTCGCATTGTGGCGCGTGTTTCACACTTGACGCGTTCTGCGGAATTTCGTATCTCCAAGGGCACCGTTACTCCTTTTCGAATTTCACTCCTCTAAGAGGTACAGGAACCAAGCGCAACCCTGTGTTTTTTTAATCCTTATGCGTACTCAATCTCATTGATGAAACATTTTTGAATTTGAATTTTTTATTTTGTTTTACAATTTGGAATGATTTTGGTTTTTGATTTTTGATTTTTCAGGGATTTGTGGTGTTGTTTTCTACGTGCGTGTGTTGGATTTTGTTTGATTTGTTTTCTCCGTGGATGTTTTTACTGCGTGTTGTGGTTGGTTTGTGTGGTGGTGAAGCTTTGGCGTATTGAATTTAGGGTTTTCTTTTTCCAATGGTGCAGAGGAATGTGTGATGGATTCTGTGGAAATTCAGGGTTTCAGAGGTGTGGATGAGAGTTTTGGAGAGTGCTTCTCCGGTTGAATCTCTCACTCATTTGTAAGTTTTTTGTTTTTGAATTTTAATTGCTCTGCTTTTTGGATTGTCATTTTGGTGGATGGTGCGTGGAATATGAGTTTGTTCATGGGAGGATTGTTTTGAAAATCTGAGTGTGGGTTGAAGGTTTGTTTTTCATTTTATTAGTGCATCTTACGCGTAATGCTGCAGGTATTTCGTTATCCTTTGCTTTTGTTTGAACAGTGTTGTAGTGTGAACGCAGGGAGGATGGATATTTTGGTGCTTAATTGTTTTGTGGGTGTGCTGATCCTTTCTCATGTTCTATGTTTAAATCTGGGTGTGTGAATACTGAATAGGTTTTCTTTTGAGAAATGTTCTGGATTTTTTGGGAGGTTGGATGTATGCAACCTTAATATATGAATGTGGAGCAGGAAAAGAGGGATGTAGAGAGGAAAATTGCTGGAAGGCTCAGAGTACTTAATTGGAAGTTTAATATGAATGTGTTTGCTGGTTCATCTCTTTGAAAGTAAATAGAGATTACAGACTCTGCATATCTTCTTCGTACTGTGATTGAGTTACTTATGACTTCAAAGAGAAGTTCACCTGCAATTTCATTGGAAGTGCTGACTTTCAAAGGTGGTTGATTTCTGGATTATATTTTTCCATAGCTAAATCACATACTGTGAAGGATGTTTGGACAATTTTAGGTGATGCATTATGGCTGAGAAATGAAAGTATGAGAAAGGACTGGGAGGAGGGGGGGATAGATTGTCCGGTTTTTTGATGCATGCTTGTCTCATTATTACGCCAATGTCATCACCAAAAATTCAAACTCAAATGGGGAAATTTCTTTAGACAAATACTTCAGCAGATTTTAGACCTGGTTTCCAAAAGGAGTTTGGTGTTAAGGATCTACACCTTGATGCAGAAGACTTGCTGATTGGAAAGCAGCAAAGCAAGGATAGGGCTCTGCATTCCTCATGGTCAAAATAGAGGGGGCTTACCCAATGACACATGGGAACTATTTAATGTGGTAGGATTTGGGATGAAGGATGCTTCCCTTGAGCTACCGGATCATAAGATGAGAGACCCAGCTGCAAGGCACAGCACACTTTATGTGTGTGATCATTTGGAGATATAAGGTTGGTTGGGAAAAAAGTTTGAAGAGGGGAAGGAGGGAGAGGTCGTGGGTTCGAATCCCTCCACTAACAAAATCACTAACATTTAACAACTAACTTTGGCCGATCAAAAAAAAAAAAGTGTGTGATCATTTAGTAGTAGCTTGTTTATTTTAGTTAACCTGTTACTATCAACTTTACCTACCACCTTGCTTACTGACATGAAATTCATCAATTAAACAGAATGCTGACCATCCCTATCACAAACTCTGGTCACTGTGATTTGTCTCCTTAAGCAGGTGCTGCAGAGATTGTGCCTAGAGTAGAATGTCACTACATGCTCTTCTATTGCTATACATTGAATGCATGATAGTGATGTGCCTATAGATGCCATGAAGCATCCGTTCATGGTGTGGCGCTATAAATACCTGATACTGTGCTAGATAATAGAGAAAGATGCCTGTATGCGACTGTAAATATAAGAAATAACAAGGAACTCATCTATTCCTTCCTCCAAAATCTGAATAATCAATTCTCTCTGTCCTCTCATTTCAGTACATCTTCCAGCTTGAAACGTATAAGAGATCTACAAACTTGTGAGGAGATGAATACATGGAGTATACTCGGATCATACTCTAAGTGCTTGTTGACTGTCTTGCTTTTTAGCTGTGACATTTCATTTCATTTGTTCTCTTATCACTTCCAGCAAGGTAGTTTCTGTCTCTGATGGAGATTACTCTTTTCTGAACAGGAACCCATCCTCTGAATCTCATTGTTATCTGTCTGGGGGCTGGGGATAAGCCTCATCATTTTCATTTAAAACGTTTTTGTTTTCTAATGTTATTACTATATTGTTGGTGAGCCTGCGTGCAATGGTAAGGTTTTTTCCCTTTGAGTTGGAGTTCATGGGTTCAAATCTTACTGCTTATAAATTCTAATTAGTCATGTCTCTTCCTCAATTGCTTAATTTTGAGTTAAAATTAAAATTTGAGTAGTTGTTTGGGATGAAGGTGTGATAGGATGGAAGGGTGTTAATTATCATTGTTTTTCTCGGGACAATGGAATCATGGGAACAAGCAGGCAAAAGAAAGTGTTACTTTTTTGTTTTATCTTGTATTCTTTTTTGATAAAAAAAACTACATACCCCATTGCCCGAAGGCTATGCGCAGGTAAGGGGGAGAGATATTGTACACAGCCTTACCCTTGCATATGCAAAGATGCTGTTTCCGGATTTGAACCCATGACCAACAAGTCACCAAGACACAACTTTATCGTTGATGAATTCAAAATTAGAGTCTTGGCCATTTTCTGTTTGTTATCATCTATTTCATGATTTGCTTAGTTATTGTCTTTTAATTTTATTATTTCTATTTTTCTTAACTATAGGGACAATTTTTAAGATTAGTGATATATTTGTTCCTTTGATGCTTTACAGGAATATGGCTTTGCAGAAGTACGCTCCTTCTGGCAATGCACCTTCTGTTAATATAAAACATTTGAGCTTTTCCAGTAAGGTGCCTAAGAAAGCTGAGCTCGATGAGGCAAATCCGAATCATAACATGGATGTGGATATTGACCTTAGGGAAATTTATTTTCTTATTATGCACTTTCTTTCTGCTGGGCCATGTCATAAAACTTATTTACAGTTTTGGAATGAGCTTCTTGAGCATCAACTTTTGCCTAGAAGGTATCATGCTTGGTATTCAAGGACCGGGGCATGTAGTGGAGACAAAGATGATGATGGTCTATCATTCCCTTTAAATTACAATACATTAGTGGAGAGGTATATTTATGTATCGCATCTCCTTTATGATCTTTCATTGATTTATTATTAATTATTATACAGGTATACTGCTTTATTTATGCACCCCTTCTCCTTTATAATAGTTTCTTTGATGTTGTAATTAATTATTATGCAGGTATTCTCATATTGAAAAGGATCACTTGGTAAAGCTTTTGAAGCAATTGTTATTAAATACAGCCTCCCCATCACTGGGTATGAATCTTGGAAATGCTCTAAATGCAGCTGATGTACCTACTCTTCTAGGAAGCGGTTCATTTTCACTTCTGAGCTGTATGTGTTCTTTATTTGTACTTTAATTATTATCAATTTTTATCACTTTGGATTGCTGTGATAATTCTCATGCTGAATTATGAATTTACTGATTGTTAACTATGGAACAAATTAAAATTGCTTTCTGTTGAGTAATTTGTTTGGTGTTTTCTGTGAAAATTGGGTTTGTGCCAAGGATCTCCAGAAGATACTGCCTGCTAATTTTAGAGATTTTGGCACCAAAAGATGCTAAAAGGCTTTGGGATTGTTCTTGATTTGCAGTTGTTTGGTGTATATGGTTGGAAATAAATGTTAGAAGTTTTATTGGTTAAGTATTACGTCTTGAGTGTATTTGTGATTGTTTGAGTAGTTCACTTAGCTTCTTTGTGTTGTTCTGCTATCGGTCTTTTTTATGGAGGGGTGTCTTTGGTAGATATCTAGAGAGATTGGCTTTGGCTGCTAGCCTGCTGACTTAGCTTTGCCTTTCTCTATCTGTAATTATATTGCTTCTCTACTACAGATGATAGGGACAAAATGAAAGAAGTTAAACGGCCACCTCCTCATTTGCGCTGGCCTCATATGAAAGCCAATCAGGTTCATGGGCTTAATTTGAGGGAAATTGGGGGTGGTTTCCCAAGACACCACCGTGCACCATCTATACGTGCTGCATGCTATGCCATTGCAAAACCTTCTACCATGGTGCAAAAGATGCAAAATATCAAGAGGTTAAGAGGACACCGCAATGCTGTCTATTGTGGTAGGTTATTCCACATAGTACTAATTACTTAAGCATATATATATTTAGACCTATTTGTGTAACTTAGTTGTAGACTTGTTGAAGTGAGAATTGTTCTTTTTTTTTTTTCTTTCTCTTTAATGGTTATAGTAGACACATTACTAGGAGGGCCCTATTACTTAATATTAATATTGGCAACAATTTTATTAAAAATAAGGTGATTGATGGAATTGTGTAATCCCCATATCAGCTGAGTGGGAGGTATGGGACACTAATTTAAAGTAGAGGTCCTTCCCTCCTAAAATCGTGGCTAATCCTATACATCAAGATTAACCAAAGCTCCATTGTCCACCTATTGGAAGTAAAGAAACTTCATGATGGGAAAAAAATAAGTGGAAAACAAAATAATTCTCGTAAAAGCAATAAAGTCGATTTAAATTCTCTGCAGCATTGTAGGGTCCTATCAAGGTTTGAGAGAATATTTAGAAGAAAGATTTTGTATACTGGAAAAATGAGTTCTCAGTTATACAGTGAATGATCAGCTATATATTATAGCTAAACAGATGAAGCACCTGAAGATTAACCACCTGTAACTAACTGAGTTAGTTACAGAGTACAGTACAGCCATCCAGAAACTAACTACTGAAAGCAACAGCTATCTACAGTAATTCAGAAGTTGTACACAACTGATCACAGAGTAAAACTATACTGTAATAGGTCCCATAGGTGAGAGTAACAAAATCAGGTTGGCTTACCAAAACACTTAAAATGAACAATAAACTGCTCTAAAATAACAGACAGATGATTCCTTTTTTTTTCCTCCCAAATTTTCGGTATATTTTTATGAACTCAATTACTGTACCTTTCCAAGATTGGATAAATTCATCCTGCCCTATCTTACTATGGGTATTCCATTGAATTATTCTTTGTTTTTGGAGGCATGCTGCTTCTTGTCATGCAGCTGAGTTTAGCTTAACATGTATTCTACAGCTATATTGGATCGGTCAGGAAGATATGTGGTTACCGGTTCAGATGACCGACTTGTAAAAATTTGGGCAATGGAAACTGCATATTGTTTGGCCAGTTGCCGTGGACATGATGTGAGTCTGTTCTTGTAAATGCGTATTCTTCTGTTTGTATAGATTTACATTGCCTTCATATTTGTTGGCCATTAGATTGAATTACATCCTATATTTAATAGGGTGACATCACTGACTTGGCTGTGAGTTCAAACAATGCTTTAGTTGCATCCTCATCAAATGACTGTGTCATTCGAGTTGTAAGCTTTTATTTGACTAAGCAAGTTCCTTGTTTGTGTTTTTGTTTATCCCTTTTCCCCAGGCTTTTTTGGACACATTATGTTTGACTATTTGATTTTCATAGTGGCGCTTGCCAGATGGCTTGCCAATATCAGTTTTGCGGGGACATACTGGAGCTGTTACAGCCATAGCATTTAGTCCTAGACCGAATGCTTTATACCAGCTTTTATCGTAAGTCTTCTGTTCAATAGAGAAAGAAAAGGAGTCAATAATATAATCGTATTCCCAGCAATGTGGATGCATATGCATGTCATGTAAGCAAATGCAATAGTTTCATTACTATGTTTACAAATATGTTTAGTAATATTGAAGGTGCCAATTCAGTCTTAGTATGTTATATTCTAAATATATGTAGTTTGTTGAAATCATAGTGGTCAATCGCACGTGATTGCGGAGTGGTGAAGCAGAGTGACCCCTTGCCACTCCTGAGGCACTCGTTGTGCAGTGCTTGGCTGTTGCAGTGCCATTTGTGGGACAAATTGCAGAAAATCAGGGAGATTAGTGGGCTTCACAGTCAGCCACTCCTTCGTTTGCGCTGTTGCCAAACAAGCCTTTGTGACCTTTAGAGTTGCTGGGCAAGGCTCTGTGACATTCGCCGTCCCCGGCAAAGCACCTGCAACCTCCCATCTTCCATCCCCTTCTCTTTTATAGGGGTGGTGCTACCAACTGATGGGTAGGGTCCTAGTTAGGGTTTCAGTTTTAATTCTCTTGTCTGTTTTGATTTGTTGGGCCTCAATTTGAGTCCAATAGTTGTTTATTTTAATGTAAAACACAACATGTAATAAAAAATATAAATAATAATAATAATTTGTTTTTGGTAAGCCTTGAATAATAATACTAAAATATATAATAGTATTAAAAAATATGAAAGAACTATTTAAAGCATTGTATATAATAATATAATAAATAAAATAATAATAGTAATAAAAATTAAATAAAGCATAATATATAATATACTTAAATATGCTTTTAGTCCCTCTAAAATTAACGAGTGTTGATTTTCATCCCTTGAAAAGTTGAAATCTTGTTGTTGGACCCTACTATTACGAGACACTTGCTAACAACTTATGTGTTTAAAAGGTCAAATGACCATCCCAGGAAACACTCGCTAGTCCCTAGTGTCTGTGGTACAATGTTAGCATGTGATACCCCTAAATTTTTTTCTAGATCCCTAAAATAAATGTTATTTATTTACCTTAAAATGAATTTTACGGACCTAAAATAGTGATTATAGATTTTGGAGGGATGAAAATCAAACAAAAATATTTTACAGAGACTTAAACCAAAATTCACCCATGTTGCACAAACTAAAAATGATATTTTTAAATTTTAGATGGATGAAAAACAAAGAATTTTTTTTATAAGGAGAAAATCATAACGCTCATTGTATAGGGAGTAGGGACTAAAAACATATTTAAGCTTATATAATATAATAATTAAATAATTATAGTAATTAAAAAATTTCTAAATATAATATAATACTAGGAAATGTTTGTAATAAATCACAAGAATATGAAATATAAAATATTATTAAACAATTACATACATTGTTATATAATATAAACTATATACATTAAAATTTTCCAAAATTCTTACACACAAATAAGCAAAATATCGGTCATCTCACTACCACTATCCTCCTACTATAGCATTTTCAGGAGTTGGGCACTCTGCGCCGCTATCAGCTGTTGACTGCTATGGTTGAAATAACATGCAAGCTTTTTCATAGCAGTAGACAGGCAAATATGTGAATTATATATCATCCAGCTATTATTGCATGCAGTGAAGTTTGTAACTGTCTCTTACTATTGGTTTATATCAAATTCTTGATAAAATCTCTCTTATTTTTCCCTTATTTTAGGTCTTAATAATTGTTTATGAAATATGAAGGAGCTACATTTAGTATAAATTCACCTGTTACTTCGATTAGTTTTTGAGAGATCATCCATGTGAGTTGGGTTGATCCATCAATTGATTTGATTTCTTTTAGTGATGCCTTGATTTGATGCTATGTTGTGTGATTATGACATGAAAATTTCCCTTTCAGCTTCAGGCAACATGATTTTGTGTGCATTTAATCTTCTGGCATGATTTATGTGGATGATCCTCACCCTTAGGCTTTTCTGGTTTTCTGTTATAAATTAACTTGGTGATGTTTTGTTTACTTTGCAGTTCCTCTGATGATGGAACTTGTAGGATATGGGATGCAAGGTATACCCAGTCAAGTCCAAGATTATATGTTCCAAGGCCTTCTGATTCTGTAATTGGTTAGTAGATTCTTTTGTGAACTATGATTGATTGATTTATTGGTGAAAAGAACTAATTTGGAATACCTTATTGGCTTTAGGGAAGAGCAGTGCCCCATCTTCAAGTACTGTACCACAGAGCCGTCAGATTTTTTGCTGTGCATTTAATGCTAATGGAACTGTCTTTGTAACTGGTAGCTCTGACAATCTTGCTAGGGTATGTGTTTGTGTGTTTCTAAGTGCTTATCTCAGTATCTGTAGTTAGCAGACATGCATAAATAACTTTGTAATATTCACACTCAAGGTAAAATGTGGGTTCTATTTGCTTTATTTTTAGTTTACATTTTTGTCCTTTCCCCTTCCCGTTGATCTTCTGGTGAGTTTCTGAATTGTGATGGTTTGAGGAAAAAATAACCTCTACCTCTTAAAGCAGATGGTTGCTTTTCTATAAATAGAATATTTTTTTCATCCCTGTTCAAGCTTTCTATAGGAAATCACTGTCCATGTCCAATGAACATCACCACCAGTTGATTACTGCTAGTTGATCCCTGGTCCCACTTTATTAATTACTTGTTAATGCCTGTCTATTAGTTATAACCTTCGAGGCTTTAACCATTTTCTGACCTCATAGACATGGTCACTGGCCATTTTCATTAGGCTGTCACATGCTAGCAAATACATCCAGTTGGCTATTAGGTACTTTTTTTTGGACCCTGACATTTGCTCTGAATAGTTTGTCAGGTGTTTGATCCTTTTTGGTATATAAGATTATCCATCTGTAATCAGACATATCGGTAACATCTAAATGCATCTTTGGTAAATGTAAAATGATGAAAACTATACATGCCCTAAATTTGTTCAAAAATATTTTCAGCTCCACAATTTTTTAAACTAAAAAAGTTTTGCAGGTGTGGAATGCTTGTAGGCTTAGTATGGATGACACTGACCAACCAATTCATGAGATAGATGTGCTATCTGGGCATGAAAATGATGTGAATTATGTGCAATTCAGGTTAGTGTGTTTCAGTATGTTGTGATCATTGATAGATGAAATTTTTGCATGGTGATCTTTGTCACTCCTTATTTTGCAGTGGATGTGCAGTAGCATCTCGGTTTTCCACAGCAGAAACTTGGAAGGAGGAAAATATTCCCAAATTTAAAAATTCCTGGTGTGTTTGGGAATTAGAAGTAGCTTCTTAAATGATCTTTACTTCTGACCCTCCTTTGCTTCTCATAACAAGAAGTCATATTCCCAATTCTCTTGGCTTTTACTATGATCTAATATCTAAATGGCCATATTTTATTCCAGGTTGAATCATGACAACATAGTTACCTGCTCTCATGATGGGAGTGCTATTATATGGATTCCTAAATCACGCAGGTCACATGTAAGTCTTCAGGGAATTTAATTTCCTTCTACAAATGTTATTTCTCTCTAACAAAAAGTGAGAGTTGTTGGCCAACTTTGTTATTCACATTGCCAAAGTTAGTGGTTATTGGATAATGAGTGGTATTTGATATTTCAATTTGTTAAATTTATTTTATTTAGGGAAAGAGTGGTCGCTGGACACGAGCATATCATCTGAGAGTTCCACCTCCACCTATGCCACCTCAACCTCAAAGAGGTGGTCCTCGTCAAAGAATTCTACCAACACCACGTGGTGTAAATATGATTGTTTGGAGCCTTGACAACCGCTTTGTCCTTGCAGCTATTATGGGTAAGTTAGCTTTGTTTCCCTTTGTTGGAAATTGTTTCTATTCCAAGGGAATTAATGTCTAGGATAGCTAAAAAGGCATATTCATGTATAGTGGCTTATCATTATCTTACGGAGTTACATTTTCTAATTCTTTCTCTTAAATGTAATTCAATCTGAATGATTATAAATAGAGATGTTGTTGAGTGCTTCTTAACTCAAGCATTTTCTCCAAAATCTAGTATTCAGCTTGGTATCAAAACAGGTTCAGTCCCGCTCTTCCTATCTCCTCTTCTGATCAAGTTTCTGGCGCTGTCTAATGCCATCTGTAATTGTCTGCCACTGCACTGTTAACCACACACTGTTCATCTGCTGTGCTATACATCCACTTTGCACCTGCACACTTCAATGTTGTTGTGCATCCCTGATTACTGGTCATTCACGACTCATTGCTGGTTGTTGACTTGTCTTGCTACTAGTGATTGAACAATTACTTAATATTATTTATGCTTATTAGTAATTGTTCAATTAAATTGGAGGAAAAAACCTTACTTAAGTTGGCACTAGTGATTTTAAAACTTGCTCCATTGTATTTAGTTATCCATCTTTTCTTTTGGGTGTGTTTGGCAATTTAGCACAAATTTATGCAGATTTTTTTTCTCAAAGAACAATAATTATGCATCAGTAGACTTGGTTTTACAAAAGCATGTTTAGAGTTAGTCTACATGATAATATTTGTGGGCTTCTGTCACCTTGAGGAATCAATGCATTGCCTTAGTATCATAGAGAATAAACAAGGCAAGTGTTGAAGTCTAGATTCTCATCTATACCTTTTAGATATTCTTTCTAAGGCAATCAGCAATTTGGACTGTTTCAATTAGTCAATTCAAGATTATTTTTTATATGCCTTTATGATTGAAATATGATAACAATATCTGAAAACACTTCATGATTACTTGGGGCATGCTTGGTTTGAAAAAAATATTTTCTGCTTTTATTTTGTATTTTCATTAAAAAAATTGGCCAAGTATCACATTGTTTTGAAGTTATTTTCTCTTTTTAAATATTTGATTTGAACAGGAATTGGTGGAAACATCATTTTGGTGTTTTCATCCTTTTATGTACAAATATTTGAACATTTCAGACAGTCTTCTTTCTGTCACTTACGTGGGATCAGCCTACTTAGGTGGCTAACTTGGTGGACTGCTTTGACTTGGCGTATTTGGTATCACAGAAACCAGATTCTCTTCCACAATGAATCCTTTAATGGCCTGAAATTGCTGGAAGATGCTATATTTTTTTGTTGGTCTTGGCTTAAGAATCTAGAGCCAGGTTTTGATATCCCTTTTCATCAGTGGTCTAGTAATTTGAGGGCCGGTTTTGTATCTAGGGGGAGGGTTTAGTCTGTTCTGTCTTTGCCCCTGTTATCTGGCAGACCTACGATGGCTTTTTGTGTAAAGCCCTTTTAGTTCTGTTTTGATTTCTTTTGTATGTTCCTATAGCAGCACATCTTGTACTGTTCCTTTTTTTCATATATATATTATATTAATTTTGCTGATAAAAAAAAAATGTACAAATATTTGAAAACATGAAACAAAATGTTAACAATGTGGCTCTTTTGTAATTACTAATTAGTAATAGAGACAGGTGATAAAAACATTTTCTTTATTTAACAGATCCTTAACTATTCATGCATTGCACTAGTTGTCATGCCAATATTGTGTACATATAAAGATAATGCCACAGCCATTTGTAATCTTATTTCATGGTTTTGAAGGTAATAGACTATTATTTTGTCTGATTGCAAGATATTCTTGCAGACTGCAGAATTTGTGTGTGGAATGCATCTGATGGAAGCTTAGTACACTCATTGACTGGGCATACTGAATCTGTAAGTGTTTAATTTATTGGTTTGGTTTATCTTCCTACTTTGGTACCATTTTTACTGTCTTGTGTAAACATAATACATAATACTGATTGTATGGCTTTTTATGGTGCTATTTAATTCAATAGCATGACATCTGATGCTGAGTGTTGTGTTTCTCAGTTTTTGTTTCAAACATTGCTTAGGACAAATTTTAATTGGATTAATCTTATTTTATGAACTTTATGTTTATTCGGCCTCTTCATACCAAGATTTTTTTTATTAACAATGAATATTTAAAAAGAAGAGAAAGGTACAGAAAAGGATATGATATGCTCAAGGGCATTCTGATGGCTTCTTTCCCAATGATGATCACACAAGTGGTGATTTCTCTTCTCACCAACAGCCATTCAACCAGTACTTCTTTCCTCCTGATGAATCATAATAGTGGTGTTTTTTATTCCATTGGCAATCAATTTGATGGAAATCTATGTTGGCAATTGTTAAAGAGAAGAGAATTTTAGGAAAATGTTTCTGTTAGGAAGCACCCTGCAGCTTCACTATATAAATAATTCAGAGAGAGTACATTTAAAAGCAATAGTCATAAAATGTAACTTCTTAGAATAATGATAAGCCACTAAGACTATTCAGCTTTGCTAGACATAAATTTCCTTAAAACCATAGGAATATTTTCCAACTGAAATTATTGGAAACTGATCCGTGGGAATTGATGCATTTAAAAGTTCATTCATTTTTCAGATTCATGCATGGTGCCTTATCCTTTGGGCCTCTTAATTCAGAAATGTGTATATGTATTTGCAAACAGCTGAGTGCTTTAACACTCAAGCATTTCACAAATTTCGGTCCCAATATTTAACTGCAATTATTCACACTAGCCTCATTCAATTTCCGAGATTATTAGGTTTTTTTTTTCAGTTTGTAGAGAGAGAAAATGAAATCTGTAATTGTCTTTTGTCTCATTGATCTTTAATGTTTTATTTAAATTTATCTGATGGTTACATCAGTACAGCTGTCATAAGTAACTAACTATAACAGAAACCCAACTAACTTGGACACTCTAGAATAGAAAGAGTTACCTGAGTATGCTTTATACTTTATCATTTCTTAAGTTTTGCTGTTTGAAGCCTCCAAATGCTTATCATGGAATAGTTAGTTCTTGCTCTGTATATTTGCATGCCAGGAAATGTCCACTTAGCTTTTTTTCTAATGAAGTCTCTTCTTTGGTCATGTAATATTCTTAAGTTGATGATCATTCTTTCTGTCTCATTGAGCTATCTTTCTAGCAGTTCATCCCTCCACCATCTCCAGCATCCTAGATTGTTTTTCAGCCTTGTTTTATGTTGTCTACTTTATTTTCTTTTTATTCTTTTTTAAGAATTCATGAGTCATACTATGAAGTTGTGGGAGAGAGTTATTGAACATCGCTTGAGGAGGGAGACCAAGGTTTCTGTAAATCAATTTGGATTTATGTCAGGGAGATGTACTATAGAAACTATTTTCTTGATGCGACAATTAATGGAAAGGTATCGAGAAAAGAAGAAAGATTTACATATGGCGTTCCTATCTTGAGAAAGCATACGATAGGGTCCCAAAAAAAGTCCTATGGTAGGCTCTTAAGAAGAAAAAAATACCATTAAAGTATGTTAATGCAATCAAGGATATGTATGATGGGGCTATCACATGTGTGAAAGTTTGTAATGGAACATCAAGGGATTTTCCTATCACGGTAGGTGTATACCAAGGTTCGGTTCTTAATCCTTATCTCTTTGCCTTAGTGATGGATGAACTATCAAAAGATATTCAAGAGGAAGTTTTGTTGTGTATGCTTTTTGCAGATGACATTGTACTTATTGATGAGACCAAAGACGGTGTTAATAGAAACTTGAATTGTGGAGAAACACTTTGGAATCTAAAGGATTCACGATAATTCAGAGTAAGACTGAGTATATGAAGTGTGAGTTTTCGCTGGGAAAAGATGGTGATCAAAACCATGTGCATCTACTTGGTAAAGAGGTACCCAAGAAAGATGTTTTTAGATATTTTGGATCAATTTTGCAAAAAGGTGGAGAGATTGATGAGAATGTAAATCATAGAATCAGAGCTGAAATGGCGGAGTGCATCTAGGTTTTTGTGTGACCGCAAAATTCTCCTTAAGCTAAAAGGAAAATTCTATAGAACAGCTGTAAGACCTGCAATGTTATATGGAGCTGAGTGTTGGCCAGCATAGGCAACATGAACATAAAATAGGGGTATAAAAAATGAGGATGTAAGGTGAATGTGTGGTTATATGAAGATGAATAAGATAAGAAATGAAGATATTCGATGAAAGGTAGCAGTAGTACAGTGAGTGAAAAGATGAGAGCATAGATTGAACTGGTTTGGGCACGCAATGAGACGACCCTTGGATATTCCTGCAAGAACAAGAGTTTGTTACTAAGAGCTAGTCACAAAGAGAGGTAGAGGCAATGTTGTCAAGATCGCGAGTAGGATCACATACTCGTACGATCTTGCGATTTTCAGAGGGAGGAGCGAGCAAACTCGGAGGGAGGATCGCTGGGGGTGAGGATCGGTGCCAGATCGCGCTTTTGCACGCAATTTGGACGGATCGTCGATCCGTTTCGATCCCAGGTGGGGGAAAAAAGCCACTTGGAACTCAGACGCTGTCCTCTGCCTCGTCACCGCTGGTAGTCTTCGCCGCCGCCGCTACTCGTTGCTGCTCGTCGCTGGTCATCACAGCTGCTCGTCGACGTTCAGTCTTGGTGCCGAGGTCAGAGGCGGACCCACGTTGAAGAGAAGGGGGGCAAGTGCCCACCCTTGAATCTCGTCGTCGACCATCGTCTGAGCAGAGGCGGAGGCAGTGGATGACCAGCAGTGGAGGACCGGGAGGCGCAGTGAGAAGAGGAGAAGAAAACAGCTCATAAGAACAGCAATGGAATCTAGAAAGAAAAACGGCGCAGCGAAGAGGAGAAAAGAAGCTAGGTTACTGTTATTTGGGCCTAATTTACTTTCTGTACCCACTTTTTTTCTTTCTGCAGTTTCATATTACATTTTCGAAATGGACTTTTAAGTGATTAAAAATTAAGTTTTCTTTTAAAATATTTTGAAGTAAAAAAATGATGGGAATGCTGTATTATTTTGAAGTAAAATATTTTAAAATATTTTGAAGTATTTGGATCTTAATCTTTATGATTTATTATGAGTTATAAGTTGTTTTTCTTGTCTATGTTATTTTTTATGTATATGCATGTGTATAAATATAATTTTACATATACACGTAACTCTTACGATCCTCGAGTTACGCTCTTTTACCCCCCTTCCGATCCTCGTCCGATCCTCGAGTTTGACAACATTGGGTAAAGGTAGACCAAAACTTACCTGAGAAAAGGTAATTAAACCAGACTTAATGGAATGAGATATAGATTGGTGGAAGGTGTGTCTTAAGACGAAATGGAGAAAAGCTATAAGCTTGGTGGAGGGTTAGACCCGTCATTATCTCTATGTTCTAGATAATCCCTTTTTAGTTCATTTCCTCTTCATTTTTCCCCTTCCGTCTTTCACTCTTCTTTTCTTTTATCTTATTTTTCTTTTCTATTTCTTATTTCTCCTTTTTCTTAGCCTTTTTTTTTTAACTTCTTTGTATCTATCATTGAGTTCATCTACCACCGACCCCAATTAACGTGGGTTAAAGGTGTTGTTGATGTTGCTGTATTCTGTTTTAAGAATTCATCTTATAACATATACCAAGCTTAATGCTCAATAAGCTTTAACATGAGGGCAATGTTAGAATATGTAGAAAATATCGGATATATGTATAATTTCCTTCTGTCAAGTAATTTTTCTAAGAAACAAATTCCAAAGTAGAATGTTACATGATATAATGAAAAGTTGAGTTTAATTAGTCATGCAAATCCATTTATTAATGACTAAAATTGTTCTCTTCCAGTTTTTACACCTTATGAATATGTTGGTCCTGAACTGTAGTCACTTGTAGTTTGGTTGTTGGGCTTTGGTCTTCTATCTCTAGAGAATTTCCTGTTAATTCCATAAAAGTGAATGAATGTTCCTTACTCCTTTGACAACCTTGTGAAGCATGTGTCTGCACTTCACGTATGTCAATATATTTTCTATTAAAATAAGTATGCACAGAAGAATTTGTGGCTGCTATGACATCTATCTTTGTCTCATTGTTGAAAAGTGGAGAACACTTAACCTGAAAGTCTAAGCAATTAAGATTTAACATATGAACAATGGGCTTGAAATATTGTAGAGTATATTTGTTGGAGAAATTTCAGTTATAAGAGCAAGGGTAGCATGGATCAAACATTTTAATCCATGGCTGACTAGTTTTTGATTTTATGAAAACAAAGTTGTTGATGTTGAAGTTTATAATATTAAGAAAGAAAATTTGGATAGGAGGTCACTTTTCCTTCAGGAGGATTTTGATCAATATGAGATTTTATAACCATTAAGTTACATTGTCAGCCTTTGGTTAGCTTAGCCTCTGCATGCATGATCTCTTTTCTGTTGCTTAGTTTGCTGCTTCTATCTCTGATGATATGCTAAGTTTTTTTTCTTGGTACTAAATCAATTACTGAAGGGAAAAGCTTTAAAATTTTGGATCCAAAATATTTTTTGTTGGGTCTATTTGGCTTAACTTGATTTGTTTCTTTGCATTTTAGACATATGTTCTGGATGTTCATCCTTTCAATCCCCGGATAGCTATGAGTGCTGGATATGATGGAAGAACTATCGTGTGGGATGTGAGTCACCAGTTACTTTTATCTCACTTCTCTGTGGGCTTTCCTTTACATTTTAAATAACCTTAATATTGTCTGACTTTAGATATGGGAAGGCATGCCTATCCGGACATATGAGATATCACATTTCAAGTTGGTGGATGGAAAGTTTTCTCCGTAAGTACACAATGAGTAAATTAGCTTAGAACTTTATTTTGCATCAAGTGTTTTTGGGTATGTGCCCCCGCCCCCCCCAAAAGATATTCTCATATCATAATCATTTGCAGTTGTTATTTTCAGATACTCATGACAGAATTGTATTCTCTAATTTTTTGCAACAAATTTTTATTATGTGACTGATTTTGGGTGATCTTTTAGGATCCTCTCTATCAATACACATTCATTATTGGTTAAATTAAAAATTTGGTCCCTATACTTGATATCATTAATTTAGAATAGCTTTGTGACTTGCAAAAAGTTGATTTGTTGAATTTCCAAAGCCTTTGCCACTTAAATCAGTGTCATTCTGAAATTGAATCCATTGCCATACTCATTGCAGACTGCAATTTGTATTTGTAATATGATGCTGAAATCACTGTGGCATGAATGCTGTTTTCTAGTATATTTAAATAGCATTAACTGGTGAAGACATCATGATTTGTTGGACTCAATCTTCTTGTTTTCTGATATGTAAAAACACATGGGGTGTAGCTATGTTATGTGGACCTTTTTATAGCCTTGTTTTATTGGTCTGCTGTGTTTCATATATCTATTGTATACTACCTATATCAGTTCACTTTTGTATTTTGTTAAAATTTATTTAATGTCATAGGGATGGGACATCAATTATACTTTCGGATGATGTTGGTCAACTATATATATTAAGCACAGGCCAAGGCGAGTCCCAGAAAGATGCCAAATATGATCAGGTACATACATTATCATCCTATTATGATTTTCTCTTTCCTTTGCTACATTTTTACACTAATGTCTGCTAATGTTTGCAGTTTTTTCTTGGTGATTATCGACCTCTGATTCAAGACACTCATGGTAACGTACTAGACCAGGTTAGTTGATCACTTGCTTGTTACTCTTTTCATTTAAGAAAATGTTCAAACCTAGGATGTACTGATACAACATGGGTTACGGATACGATGACATTGACACCAAAATATGGCTAATTTGAAAATTTATAGGACACCACAGCTATAGCCTAATATAAAACTAATCTAAAATTAACATAAAATAAAAACATTAAATCATGAGAGATTTCATGTTTCAAAAACGAGCACAAGTCGTTATAAACATAAAATATAAAAAGCTATCTAATTATTTTGGTATTTTTATCAGCATTGGTATAAAAGTTTGAAAAATTATAAAAACGCAATAAAAATTATTTCAAGTGTCCATGTAGTATCTGAGATGGATATGAATCTGACATGGTTCGGATATGACACAGCTACTATTTGGAAGTGTTTGTACTTCTTAGGTTACAACATCTTTTTATCTTGGTTGTGTTCCTATGTATTGGTTTATCATTTGGATTAGGTTGGGGTGGGGAGGGGGGGCATTGTGGCCATTTACTATTAATGTTTCTCTATTTTCTTATCTCAAGTGAAAGATTATGTACCCAAAATCCAAAATACTACTTTTTTACATTGAGAAGTCATTTTGGGGTAAACCAATTCTAAACATGGTTTCTTTTTAATGCATTTAGAAAATCAGCTTCTTGATGTATGTAGTTATCTTTTATAAAAAAGAAAATACAAGGGAAGTTAATTTGGCAAAAACCAACTTTTTAATGCATTTAAAAAATATAGTAATGCAAAAAAAAAAAAAAAAAGCTAAGAATTTGGCTCCTATAAAGTAAGGGTTTCACTTTAGATGGAAAATTGGGAAGTTATATACAGCCATTGATTAAAAAAGCATCTATTGAAATTGTGATGCAATGCTTGTAAATTTATAAACTGTATAGTTGTTTGAATTTGGATTGTCAACTTTTCAATTAATGGGTATGACTCCTCACTTCTCCCTCTAAAGTGATTCCCTCACTCCCTCACTGTCAGTTTAGAGGAGCTAAGTTCAAAAGGTTAAAAAGGGGTATTTGGGTACAAAATCTTTGACATGTATTAAGAAGGGGGGGAAATTAGGAATATTAAAATATAAAAACCTTTTTGTTAAACTGTTAAAGTGTAGTGAAGTATTTAATTTTCACACTGGCACATTAATTGCATTTTGGGATGGACCATTCACTAGCTCTGCTTGTAATAAATTTTGTCGAAGCATACATAAGTGATTTTGATGGGTGAATCCTGTTGTTTAAAATGGTTTTCTATGATATTGTGGGTTTAGTTTTGAATACATGCTTTCTCTTCTATCGCCTAACATATGTGTTTTCTAATCTTAAGTAATATTAAAATCTGTGCCAGGAAACTCAAATTGTTCCATATAGACGGAATCTGCAAGATTTGCTTTGTGATTCAGGTTATTTGTTTACTTCGATATATTCTTTAGTCTTTACATATGATATATCTATTTCTTTGCTGTATTTCTTCCACATTTCTTTATCCCTCATGTATTCTTATTAATTGTGGGTCATATGCTGCCAAACTTCCAGCAATGATACCATACCCAGAACCATATCAGAGTGAATTTCAGCAAAGACGATTAGGAGCGTTAGGCCTTGAGTGGCGCCCATCATCACAAAGGCTTGCTGTTGGTCCTGATTTCAGTCTGGACCCAGATTATCATATGCTTCCATTGGCAGACTTGGATTTGCTTACAGAACCACTGCCTGAGTTTATAGATGCTATGGAATGGGAACCTGAAGTTGAAGTGTTTAGTGATGATACAGATTCAGAATATAATGTCACTGAGGATTTCTCTTCTAAGGGTGAGAAAGGATGTTCAAGCTCCAATGCTTCTGGTGATTCAGGGTGCAGCACAGATAACAGTGAAGGGGAGGACACTTGCATGGATAACATTCGTAGATCAAAGAGGAAAAAACAGAAGACTGAGGTAAGTACAGATTGAAAATATAAAGTGAATATTGCTCTTTTTTTGTAACAACTTTAAATCCTTCCTGCTTTCTTTTTCCTCCCCTACAGACTGAGGTTATGACTTCTTCTGGGAGACGTGTGAAACGGAGGAATTTGGATGAGCGTGATGGCAATACTTTTGGCAGTAGCCAAAGTAGGAAGGGAAAAAGTGTCCAAAAAACATCAAGAAGGAAATCTAAATCAAAATCTTCCCGACCTCAAAGGGCTGCTGCACGCAATGCTCTGCATCTATTTTCCAAAATTACTGGTACACCAACGGATGAAGAAGAAGATAGTCTGGTTGGTGATTTTTTGGGTAGTGAATCAACATTGGAAGAGTCTAATATTGACAGTGATGAATCCGGTGGAACTTTACAGAATGAACAACTTAATTATTCCAAGGGAAAAGATGTATCATATTATGAATCAGAGGACGACACCAAATCTCATGAGTTAACTGAAACTCATGTGAATTCGATGAACAAGAGGTTGGTTCTCAAGTTGCCAAATCGTGATATATCCAAGTCCACAAATGAGTTTGACTACCAGGCTGAGTTGGTTGGCTCATCATCAAAAACTGCTCAAGAAGCTATCGATTTTAATGGGAATGGGCCAAGTTCTAAGGATTCAGGATATTATTCTGGCAGTACAAGGTACCCTACAGTTCAAAGAACAGATCAAGCAAAACTAGGCCAGGTGACAGACCATGCAGACTTGCTGGGGAAAATTAGATGGGGAATGGTTAGGGCTCGTTCATCTAAACCTATGAGAGTGGGAGAAGCTATGCCATCAGACACAAATCCCTACTCTGGAAAATGTCCTAATCATCTCGATGAAAAAGAAAATGTTAGCAGTGGGCATGAGAAAGAGGACAAGAACTTTAGTGCACTAACCCCCGAGTTAACCCCTGAGTTAGAAATCCATAAGGATGACTATAAGGTAGATAGTTTGACAGAGATTAATGATGAAAAAGAAAATGTTATCAGTGGGCACGAGAAAGAGGACAAGAACTTCAGTGCACTAACCCCTGAGTTAACCCCCGAGTTAGAAATCCAAAAGGATGACTATAAGGTAGATAGTTTGACAGAGATTAATGAAAATTGTGCTGGTACTACCTCACAGCCTTTTAATCTTACTGAGGATGGAGGAGAGATCACTGCTTCCAGCAATTGCAGGGACAAAGATGAATCACTAATTTCTGCTTATGTGATTCCTCAGGATATTGTTCCTGCTTCCATCAGCTATAGTGAGGTTGACCAACTACCTGAACCAAATATTGGTTTTCCTTCTGTTTCAACAAAATTAAGGTCTAAAAGGGGTTCAAGGGATCCTGAAAGTTCATCCAAGCATGAAACAAAATCTTCAATGCTAAAGAATAGTGCATGCAGCACTAATGATAATAATAATTTGAACAATGTGGTTGTGGATGACAGCAACAACACTAGAGTAGCATCTAATCAGGGAGAGAATGGATCTCAAGAAGTAGATCCTCAAATTAGACAAAATAGTACTTCACAGGATTTGCCAGAACCATGTTCATACAGAGATAAAATGTATAAAGCTGTTTATAGAAGATCAAGATCACATAGGACTGTGACTAATTTAGCTGACAGTAGTGGCCAAGGAGAATCCAATTCAAATGGGAGAAACAGTAATTTCAATGCTGCAGCAAACTTCAGCAATGGCACATATGAAGCTATTCATACAAATGGATCCTTAGAGTTGGAACCAACCTCTATTGACCCAAATTATGAACGGAATAATCTCAAAGTGCTGCAAGGACCTGGAAATTGTATTGTTAAAAGTCCACAGAATGTTTCTACAAGTGGAGGACAACTCACAGAAGAAGAAAGGGGTTCTAATTCAAAATTGACTGTTGGTTTGAGGTCCACTAGAAATCGGAGGTCTAGTTATAATATTCGTGAGACTAGTCCTGTAAATAAAAGGAAATCACTACAATCAGCTACCAGAGGATCATGGTTGTTGTTATCAACCCATGAGGAAGGTTGCAGATATATTCCACAACAGGGGGATGAAGTTGTATATTTGAGACAGGTTAGTTATAAGAGCTTACACATATTTTATCTGGTGGTATATTTTTAACTTTTGCATGTGTGTGATCTTTTTTTTTTTCCTTTTTTTTTAATTTCAAATTTTGAATTACCTATGAAAATATCTGTTTTTCAGGGGCACCAGGAGTATATTGATTATTGCCGTAAAAGAGAGTCAGGGCCTTGGGTATCACTTAAGGGACATATAAGAGCTGTAGAATATTGTAGAGTTCAAAGTCTAGAGTATTCCCATCTTCCAGGGTCTGGTGATAGCTGCTGCAAAATGAACCTTCAGTTTGTAGATCCTAATTCAAGTGTTGCTGGAAAATCTTTTAAATTAACCCTACCTGAGGTGACCAGTTTCCCAGATTTTCTTGTTGAAAGAACTAGGTTTGACACTGCTATGCAAAGAAATTGGACTCGCAGGGATAAATGCAGGGTTTGGTGGAAGAATGTAGATAGTTCCTCTGGTAATTGGTGGGATGGTCGAATTCTGTGCGTGAAAGCCAAGTCTTCTGAATTTCCAGACAGTCCATGGGAGAGTTGTACTGTTCGGTACAAGAGTGACGTCACTGAAACACATTTGCATAGTCCTTGGGAGCTTTTTGATGCTGATACTGAATGGGAACAGCCTCACATTGATGATGACATGAGAAATAAACTGCAATCCGCTCTCACCAAATTACAGCAGTCAGGCAACACAGTCCAGGTATTTGTCCAAAATTCCATATGATAGAATTGAGTTTGTGTGCAGGTAAATGAAAATATTCAATTCTTTGTTATTAATATCCAGGATCGTTATGGAGTGCATGAATTGAAGAAAATTTCAAGCAAGTCCAAATTTATAAATAGGTATTTCATCTATGCCTTTTTTTATGTGAAACTATGAAATGTATGAATAACAGTGCATTGGTTGTAGGGAGGGAAGAGGATGGGACTTGGGAGGGATTTTAATTGACTAGAGTCTAGAGGTCAAGGAAGGAACGTTCCCTTGTTATGTTTGGTTCAAGAGAAAGGGAAGGAGGGGGAGGAGGAAATTTGGAATTATGGGTAATAAATGGCTAAACCTCATTAAGTAATAATGGAGATGCAATTTAGTCTGTACCATTTAAAAATTACAAAACATTTTCCTTCCCCGACTAATCCTCCCATTTTTTGGAGGGAAGACAAAAATAGGAGGGAGGAATTTTAGTTCCGTCATTTTCCCTCTCTGGTCCAAATTCTTTAATCAAAGGAAAATGAAAAAATAATATAAAATTGCCCCCCTCTCCCCTTTGTTCTATTTTCCTCCAACAAAACATATACTAAACATTTCTGCTAAACTTGCAGGTTTCCTGTTCCTATATCCATTGAATTGATACAGTCAAGGTTGGAGAACAATTACTATCGAAGTTTGGAGGCGCTGAAGCACGATGTGACCATTCTACTGTCCAATGCCACCACTTTTCTTGAAAAGGATGCAGTGCTGTCAGCAAAAATCAAACGCCTATCAGAATGGTTCACACGGACACTATCATCTTTATAGTTCTTGGCTTTCTGGAGTCACAGGCCAGCATTAAGGTAGAAGCAGCCCAGCTGGTTATTTCCCCCCATATATTTTTTGTAGATAGATTTTTTTAATTGTACCTTGGATTAGTTTTCTCTTGCTCGCTGAATTAGCTTCTGAGGATAGAGATAGGAATATCGAGATAAAGTAGCATTTGCTGTGGAAAATTTCTGCGGCTACATTCATTGTTTGTACAGAGACACCTCATTGATAGCAAATGCATAATTCGCATTCAGCATTTCTGCTCCTTGTCTTCTGGTATGGTTACTAACCCGATGCTTTACAATTTTGATAATTGGGGTTTCTATAATGAAACAACTTGAATGGCATATAATTGAAGTATCAGAAGATAACGATGGATTTTAGGGTTAAATAACTTTTTGGTCAATCAGAATATGTTAAAATATTAGGTTTATATAACTTCTTGTCCTTATAATATTTGTTTGATTTCGTTTTCTTTAATTTTTCCTCATTTAATCTCTATTTTTTTTCATTTCATTGTAGTCTTCAACTTTACTATTTTAATTTGAAGATTTTTATTTTAGTTTGTTATTTAAGAAATACATGTTTTCAACCCTGCTAGATATGTCATTTCTTTAACAAGAATTTTGATGCCAGGGATTAATGATGTATATAATAACAATCAAAACAAACAAAATTTAAGAGGATCAAAACGAAAATAACGATATATAGGAATTAAAAAAATTATTCAAGTTTTATTCAGGATTGTCATGTGTTTTGGAAGGTGGTATATTGTGTAAAGGTTATTATGTGTAAAGAGCTACATATTTGTATTAAAAAATGATGTAATTATATATCGTTTAAATCTTTTAGAAGCATTGTTTTGACTTGTGATTAACATTGCAAGTAACTCAGATTTGAACTGTTAAATTGCAAGTGCAATTTATCTTAAATTATAGTTTACTTTTACTATGACTGACCACCCATTTATTTTATGATTTGAGTTTTGCAACAATTACATATTATTAACGTATTATAGTTATCGTTACTTTAAGTATTAGTTTATTAAGAAAAAAAGAAAAGAAAAAAAAAACTTTAAATATTAGGTCAAGAATGAAAAAAAAAAACCGCAAGTTTTAATTTCCACATCTTTGTTAACGGCGTTGATGAATTGCCAATGATAGCAAGTTCATCTGTTATGACTCGGATTGAATGTAAATAGTCACTAACGCTGGAGTTATCTTTGGAAATAGTTGAAAGATGTTCCATGAGAGACATTAACGAGTTCAAGATCGATTCACATTGAGCCTCGTCCATACAATGGAGGAGGAAGTGGTAGACGTCGTGACAATTTGTGCATCGGGACTATATGATGCAAGTGTAAGGAAAACATGATGAGCTTGTCGCTTCCAATGAGCATGAGTAGGATTGGAAGTGGCAGAATCTCCAATACCAATGGTTGGAGAGGGATAGAAAGTATCACCGGTGATAGCCATACAGATCATGAGCCTTGAGAAGGTAAGTAATTTGAGTATGCCAAGTATAATGATTATTGGAAAAAGAATTTAGTTTAATAGGCAGGGCAGAGAAATTTATGATTTCTACCAAGGACGACATGGTAAGAGAAGTCATTTGATGGATTGAGAAAAGTTGTTAAACGTAAGACTAATCTGATTCCATACAGAGAAGATAAGACTTGAATTTTATTCAGCAATTCAGTATGTGTACAAGAGATGTATATGTAGAGTCCAAGAGAATAACAAATTCTAAATTATCTACTAAATTATTTTATTTGTAACTTAAATTAAGTTTGAATTTAAATGACAATAAATTAAAAGATAAACTTGAATTATCATGTCAACAGGCCAATGATAGCATAGTTAACATGAGAAAATGAAAATGACACTGACTAAAAATTCATTATTTGGTGCATAAAGATGATACTAATTTAGAAAATTAGTCCTTGTATTAAAAATACAAGTTTTAGTTCTTATACTACCTATGTTAATACAAAATGGTCTGTGATTAGATTCTTCTTTAACATTGTAATCTAAAATTCTCATTGACATTATCATTGTCTGACCTAGAGTCATGCATTTTCTTTTCATAATGGTTGGAATTAGTCTCCGATGTACGGAAAAAAAGGTGACTGATGACAGGTATCTCGAGAGAAAGATACAAATGGAAGAAGCCTCCCAACAATGGTTAAAAATGTTTATTGTTGACTTCTAAATTCTTCAAATAAGTATTGCTAATGTACAATTTTTCTTAATAATCAATAAAGTTTTAACATTGCAATTCTCAACAACTAGTCAAGTTTTAACACTGCAATTATTAGTTTTTACACATTTTTTGTTGAAGACTGGTCTCTACTTTTAAAAATTATTTCCTATATTAAAGACGCAAGTTTTAGTCCCTACACTACTTTTTTTTTATTACGCAAGTTTTTTTTATTTCCTATATTAGAATTGAGATAAAACGTCAATTCTCAATAAAGTGAAAATAAAATGAAAGAAAAAGTGAATATATATTGAATATTTTTTGTACACAATTGTGATCATTGAAAGTGACTTTATTTATCTAGTTTTCAAAAGTGTTGTGTAAAATTGATTCTCCAAAAATGACAAGCTATTTCCAATTGTCATTTATTGCCAAAGTGTATAGAAGTGATTGTTGGTCAGAGTTCCCATTCCGATTAATGATATATTGTCAAAGTGTATATAAGTAAATGTCAACTGTCACCTTAGTACCTTACAAGTAAATTTGTAAAATTAAGTTAAACCTAACTCAAATTTTAAAGTTAGATCTATGAGCTACGTGAAAAGTATTAGAGATTTCATATTGATAAACTACTTTTCAAAAATTGAGTTAAACCCTAACTCAAATTCTAAGATGATAAATTTTATGGAATTAAATTAAATCCTAACCCAAATACATCGAACTTCAATAAAGTCTTTGACAAAATTGCACTTATATCTACTATTATAATAGTTGCCTTCAAATCCATACAAAACTGTAACATTTTTACATTATCATATTTATATTTTCCAGGCAACGTCCAACCCCTTTTAGGGGCAGATAGATGACCTATATTTCTTCGTTAATCGGTGTCATCCCTTTGGGAAAAAATCAAAGAGAGTCCAAATGAACTTTCAATAAGAATTTTTCATCACATAATATCGCATAGAACAAAAAAAAAAGCATTTTGATTCCCAACTCCCCACCAAGAAAGTTAGGCTCATCCATAAAAGCAGTGTCACTCATCCTTTTCCTTTTAACAAACCATGAAATTTATGCCCGTCCACAGAATTTATCAGCATTGACAAACAACAGTTTGTCCATTAACTGTATCAATGATTTCATCAGGAACTGCAGTTAAACAGGTAATACGAATACTCCCGTATTACTGTCCCTGCATCAGCCAAGTTTTCTCAGATAACCACAAATATGTTAGATCTCCCCAATATTGAACCTTGATCTGAGGAAGCACAAATTTCAGTCTCTCCATCGGTGTCCACAGTTTGGGTTGCAGCAAACGAAAAAAAAGTGTCATTCCTTCTTCCCCTCTGGCAGTTGCCTGAATACATAAAAAAATTCAGATGTTCCATACGAAATTAATATAAAGTTTCTTAACATGCAGTTTGAAAATTCGCCAAGAATGCATTTGAAAGTGTTATGAAGAAATGAGCATTATTTCTTCAGTGCTATTTCAAAGGGAAGTACAACATTTCAGAGTCAGAAGGTTATACTGAATTTGGCTTTCTTATTCAATATATCTGCATCATTTATAATGACAGATAGACATGTTTTTAGAGTGTAAAGTGTAGCATGGATATTTGCAGCCAATAGTAGGTCCCTCATTAATGTGTGGCAAACTAGTGTCTAGAGTTCAGTTAAGCAACTAATTTAGTGTTTGAAGACGCAGCATGAATCAAATCTAGAATTGGAAGACATATTTTCCAAACCATGAATCAAATCTTATCATGTATCGTAAGATACATGATAAATAATTGAAAAAGAAACATTAAAACATAAATTTTTAATTCAAAAAAGTATATAACTAAAACACTTTCCTAGTTCCCATTTGGGAGGTGGGGGGTAACGCCCCTTTGTTTCTTATTTGAGGAACGACTGCAGAAGGACACAAAAAATCATCACAGTACAAAATTTCACCAATATTTTTTCCAAAAGAGAAAAGGCAAATTTTTTCATTGCAACAATCTTCCCAGAACCATGAGAACTACAATGGATACTAGAGCGGCATGACAAAACATGCTGAATAAAAGTCAAACTTGTTCAAGCTTAGTTTTCATTTTAAACTTGAGCTGCCTGACATTCCAACTAATGAATGTCATCAAACCAAAACAATGTAAAGACAAGAAAAGGTTCTCAAGCTACGTATAACCTATATATCACATGCCTCCTAGTATCTTAGTTTCTATGCAGTAGTCAAGATACTTTTATAACCCTATCCAGTATTACTGTACACCTTTACACATTATCAAATTGTTCAGACTTTTAACTTTTATTAAGTTGCTCTCGTTATACAATTCACTTCTTCTTCCAATTAAGAGGGTGGGAGTAGAAAGATCAACACTAAGGTTAAACGGTGAAAAAATTGTACTGTATTCACAAAATAATAAACTTATAACTATCCTCAAATCTTCACGGCTCTACCTCCACATCGTTCCATGTACACAAGGAAGAAGGGAATACCCATCTAATGTGAAACTAAATCATGAGGCTTACAATATGCCCTAACCTTGGCAGGGTACATTATACAACCTATCTTCCCTCTAAATTCTTAATACCAAGATAGCAAACTGCAAAAGTAATAAAACAATTCCTGAGTTTCATAATTAGAACAAGGACTTTACCTGGAAAAAGACAGCTTCACCATGATTGCATTGAGTGCAGCGAACAGACTTGGTTCGAGGAAGTGTTGGATCTGCAGCTACATCCTGCAACACCTGAGTGCGCTCTCCAACAGAGTGATGTATCTCATTCCTATACACACAGAAGTTATCAGCAACCTCCTGAACAACAACAAAACCAAGCTAGTCAGACAAGTATATTCATCGTATCAGAACTTCAAAGGGTCCCTCTAAACACCCTCTTCAAACAAAGGCAACCAACAAAATTGACCCATGTTTGGATACAGCTTGAATCCTGAAACTAATCGTTATTTTCTGCTAAAAAATTAAAACTTTTTTTGTCCCAAAATAAACCAATTTAAACAAACACTTGATTTGGCAAAAGCATGAAGAAAAATTCAGCACTTGACAATTCTATACTTCGAAACAAAAATTGGTTGCTTTCTTTCAATCAGTGAAATGGGGTATGCTAACTAAGGCTATACGAAAAATAGGTGAAAGAGAAGAACCTGATGATCGCAGTTGCGGCAAGCGAAGAGAAGAACCTTCTGGTCTCTATCTTCCTTAGGGTACAGAATATTATTGCTGAACCACAATCAATGAATCAACAAAAAGAAATTGAAAAGGAAAATCGTAAAGGAAAATGCAAAGGGGACGAACCATTCACGGCAAAATTTCATGGCACTCATCTTGGCAACGATGAGAAGGGAGTAGGAAACCTACTCGATGCTCCTTTTTCGCTAATTTTGTGTGCTCTTGTTTTCCCTCCTATATGGCCCTCTGTCTCTCAATCTTTGTCTCTCTCTATTTTATATTTATATAGGCTTAAATAACTGCATGTTATATATTTTTTACTTTTGATACCTATTTTTTTATATTGGTAATTATAAAAAAATTATTTTTAAAAAAGATATTTGTCATTGAAAAATTTCTGCTAACCTCGATGACTTGATGATTTGTTAACATATCAAATTTTTAAAAAAAATAAAGTTTAACTATTAAATAAGTGTCATTATATTTATCGAAATAACATTTAAACTCATAAAATATATAATTTTACAAGTTCACTTTATCTTCATGAATTAACTCGTACACAAAATTGGGAAATTGAGTGAACTCACACAGAATCAGATAGACTTAGAGTAAATTTGATATACTCTAGAGTCTAAGTCTAAGTTTACTAAATTATTTAAGTGACACTAATCCTTTTTTACTTATTTTTGTCCATGTAATGTATGACATTTTATTGTTTAAGTTATTTTATGGATTATCTAACATTATTCCTTTGTTACTTATTTAAGTGTTATCAATTTTAAGAACTTATGTTTTATAATTGTGTGAACTTATTATTTTATAGTTTATTTGGAGTAGTTTTAACTTATCTAGTAGTGATATACTATTAGACTTAGTTAGTTTAATATTAAGTTTGTGGCTTACTATTTTTCTTTATAATTATGTTGAAATGTTAAATTGGTATGTTATTAATTTATAGATATTTTAACATTTTTTATACGAAGTAGATTCTTAGAGTTTATAGAGCTCTCACAAGCCTATATATACTCTCAAGTTTGATAATGTTGGGTGTCATAAAATTATTTAAGTCTATATTATATATATACTACTTATTACTAGTCTTAAAATAATAAGCTTAGAAAATCTAAAATCAGAAAATTTATATATAAAATAAATAAAAATTAATTATGTTTTAGTTTATAAAAATTTAAAAATTTTAGTTTTAGCTCCTCATTTTTAAAATAAATGATTTTAGACCCTTAAATTTAATTTTATATTTTTTTACAAATTAATCTTTGACATTTGACTAAACAGTTTGAGATAAAAAAAAACATCATCATAGGTTTTTTCTTCTTAAAAGAAATATTTTAACTTTAATTCTAAATATTAACTTTATTGGTTAAATAATTGTGCCTCCTAAGAAGCCATGATACCTATTGCTAACATGACCATTAAATTAGATGTGACACATTCATGTAGAATAATACATTGGCCAAGTCACCATCAAAAAGCTCAAGGTAAAAACAAATCTAAACAAATGAATGACATTCATAAATAAATAAACTTAAATATATTTTATCCTTAAAAGTAAAACGAATTTTTATTTTAATCTCCCTTTTTTTTTGTTATTCACACCTTCATTTTCTAAAGTGTCTTGTTTACACTTTACGAATATTCATCACTACAAAAATGTTGATGTGACTAATAAAAGTCCATTTGACCTTGCCATGCAAGATTAATGATGCCCCAGTGTATCTAAGTTAGATGATGATGTGTTTCATGATAAGTTTTTTTCCTTTCTCATCTTTTTAATTTTTATGTACTGCTATGGATGTTAAAATGAGTTAAACTCGGCAAGTTAACTCATGTAACTCTCCCAAATGGGTGTTTTTTATGTGTGTGATCATAGAAGTCCAAAATTACAACCTATCTATTGAACAAACTGAGCCCTAGAGGCATTGTCCAAAAGTTGAATCCCCGCAAAGCAGAGAGGAAAACGAAAAATCCTTGCATCATCCTTTAGAGTATGTTTGGATGAAATATTTTAAAATTTCAAGGAATTTAAAATTCAGAGAAATTAATATGCATCAATCAAAATTCTTGGATTTTCAAAATAGTGTGTTTGGATAAAGAAATTAAATTTCTTTATTTTCAAAATTTTGTGTTTGGATAAAGAAGTTAAATTTCTTTCATTTTCACATTTTCTTATTTTGATAATATAGTCAAATGCATTCTTTTTTAAAAATTTATATTTGAATAAAACAATTTGTATTTTACTACCCCAAACTCAAATGTGAATTTCGTAAGCTGAAATCGATGAAGTGAAATTTCAGCCATTAAACAAAGAAAGATTGAACCAAACACGTCATTGATCTGCATGACACTGTATTCTCCAATAAGAACCCATCTCTTATCCTTATATATAATTCTACTCTTTCATCCTAATACTAATAGCATGTCATATCACTCACCCACATTTTCCAATCAGAAAACATAACCAAAACCTTTTTTTTTAAGTCTCTAATTTTACTAATGGCTCCCACAAAGGCCGAGAAGAACCGGTGGAGAAGAAGCCGATAGCGAAGAAGGCATCGATGGAGAAGAAGATATCGAAGGAAGGAGGGAGCGAGAAGAAGAAGCACACGGAGAAGAGCGTGGAGACCCCATGTGAGAGATTTTTGTGAAAAATAAAACTAGTCTTGTTTGAACCACTGTGAGTTGTCACCAATGTGAGAGAATAAGGGTCTCAAAATCGCAAGGGAGCGGTGAGCAACGCGTACAGAGGAGAATCTGAGAGAGAACTTAGAATTCCTTCCTTTTTGGAAAGAATTTAAATTTCTAAGTTTATAGTTAAAACTAAATTCCATTTTAAAATGCTACCTTTAAAATGAATATCCAAAATTTGGGGGAGAGAATTTTAAATTCTCTTAATAATTACTTTCCCCATTTTAATTCCCTTATCCAAACATATAGGAATAAACCAAATTTAGCAAATGTATCAACTACACTATATTAATTTCTCTATACACGAGTCTGATCCAACTAACAACTTGGACTTGTTGAGCTAAAGAAGAAATCAAAATACAAAACTGATATGGCATGTGATTGGACAAAAAATCTTGAAAGATGATATTAATTGTTGTTAGGGAGTCTAACTCTATAGCAATATGCTCTCACTACATACCTTCAACTAATAACATGATATTCCTCGGTCACTAGCCAGGGTTATCTAGCATAACCTATATGCTCTGACTCCATATGGGATCAAAATGGGCATTAGAATTTCGACACTAAGAATAATCACCCCCAAGGTTAGGTTAAAGAACCATTCACAACCTCCATTACCCGAATTCCTACATACCAATTCACAACTTAAAATGTTATGGTACATGTTATATATATATATATATATATATATATATATCTTGTGAGTTTATCACGAATTTGAACCTTATATGCCATAAGTGGCTACCCTACCATCTTAAATCATTTTAAAAGACCCACAATTGATTCCTTAGGTCCTTAAACATCAAACTAGCACTAAATACCCAATTAATCATGGAATCCCTTGAAATTTCTCATTCTCCAAGTTAGGGTTCATAAACTCATTTCCCCCCCAAATTCAACCTCAAGACAACCCCAAAGGTGTTGTGATCGCTCATGACCTCTCTAAACCTCGTCAAAATTTGAACTCGGCATCATAATCGAGTATAAGATCTGATCGAGTCTAACATTCCATCAAGTTCAAATAGATCAAGCCTTACGACATGATCATCAAGATTGTCAAACAACATTCCATCAAGTTCAAATAGATCAAGTCTTATGACATGATCATCAAGATTGTCAAACAATTCGCACAAAAAAAATGCGATGGAGATTGTTAGAGACCATAAAAATAACCAAAACAAAAATGGAGTTCAACTATGTAAGAACTAACTCAAACTAGAAAAACAATTTTATTTGAAAGACTAGAAAACAATGTCAAAACTAAAGTAAATTATTTTTTTAGTTCAACAATTTGTTTTCTCAAATTCAAATTGTACTGTATTTTGAACGGACTAAATTGTTTTCGATTTTTTTTTTTTTGCATTCATATTAAAAGTAGGAGTCTTTATACTCTTTTATAAAAAATAGTTCGATTGTTATGGTTTGGTTCAATCTAGCTCCATTCTCAAATAGTCCAGTTCATTTTTTTTATTAAAACAATTCAATTCCTTTTTTTTATAAAAATGATTTAGTTTTATAGTTTGGTTATTGCTTGGCTGGACCATCTTAATAGGTGGTCCATTTTGTACCATAATTTTTCAGTCTTGGATTAATCTCTTGGTAATAGGTATATGTTACATTTGCCGCACCAGATTGTTCTTCCCTTAAGTGATTTACCGCTGACCACCGCTCGCGGTCGCTGTAGACGGTTCTATTTTCTCTTTCTTCCAACCTCACTCTAACCACACCTATGTCTCTCGTCCTCCACCGTGACTCCACCAACGATTTTCAGTGATGACGTTTCAACTTTTATCGCACTCCTCAGATCTGATATTCACCTTTTGTGACGCTGTTAACAAGCAGCTCCTGTCGACGGAAACCTCGTCGCTGTTCAAGAGTCGAAACACGATGGATCTGAGATTTGAAAGGCACCTACGAAGGAAGGAGGGAGGGATGAACAGTGACACCATTTTCCACGCTTGCCTCCATCTCACTCTTCATCTTCCTCTCCATTCTCGAAACCACATGATTCATATAATCCCTTGTAAGCTTCAGAGGCCCTTCCACCTCAACGTCCAACCCTTCTCTCCCACCACCACCATTCCTTATTCTTATTCTTATTTTCACGTGCATGGTTTCTTCGCCGACGACAAAGTCGTGTGTGGCCTTCATCCTCTCCGTGACGACACCATCATCGTCGTTCTTCTTCTTCTCTAGAGTGAAACAGCCGCCGGAGCCTCCGTCGTCGCGACTAAAGTAACGAATCACTTTGTCAGTCAGGAATTCTCCTTTAAAGGAATCATGCACGTGACCACAAATTTGGTGTTCATGTAATTACATAAAATTCCGTACCACTCATTTTTCGTGACTTGCAGGTTTAGCCCGTATTATCAACCCCGGTCCGATTAGATAACTTAATCGGGTTAGTTCTCCTTTCCCATCTATTATGGGATTGACCTAAGTTGATTAGGTAAAATTCAATCAGATTAGTCATCAAATCTTGGTTAAATCGATCTAATCTGACCTGTTATTTAAAAAATGATTTTTCTAAAAAAAATATTTTTTTTAATTTGAATTTTGAAATATGAATAAATTTTTATTACTTAAATAATAGTTGTATATTTATATATAATAAATATATATATATAATTTTAAATTTTTAATATATATCAAATCAAATCAATTATTGATTCAACCGTTAGACTACTCATTCATTACGTCTACCAAATCAATAATAGAACAGGTTTTCATAACTATGAGTTTAGGTTTGCGGAAGAGCCCTTGCCACTGTCCTCGGAGATGTCATTGTGTACTAGGTTTACCCGACCTGCGAGTATGTTATGCACATTCCCACATAGAACTCGCCCGTTTCAGTTTCACCCTCTCTGGATTTCTCCATTTGGGTGTTGATTTCCAACAAAGAACCACCGGCCTTAAGCCTCACAACACTCTTATTTCGTTGCATTGCTGCTGAATTTTTTTATTATTGACTATCTTTTATCTTTTATAGGTGAAAGTGAACCTACGTACGTAGTACATATTCGAAGCATTAAAAGAATGCAAGGCATATATGTTAAAGAGCCACCAACACAACAGGATAAGAAAGTGACCCAAAAGAGGGAATGCAAAATATCTTGTTAAGGGCTTCTGAGATTAATTGTAGGGTTGGAGTTTCAGTTTTCACCTGTCCCACGCTGCATATTTTAAGTGTGGAACCGTGGAAAAGGGGATTAATTTTAGATTTAATATAATTACTTTCATTCTTTTTTATTTATTTATAATACTCAATTATTTAATTTATTAAAATTAAAAAATAGTTAATTAAGTTTATAAACAATAAAATTTATCTTAATTTATACATTTTTTAAAAATTATCATTGTTATTAATATTTTTTTCTTTTAATTATTTGTTAATATTTTTTTAATAAGAAATGTTTTTAATTTAAAAATAATTAATAAAAAACATTGTAGATTGAGTTTTAAAAATAAAAAATCATTTATGTCTCGTGAGTTCAGAAAAGTTAATCACGAGGTTGATATGTTGTTAGTAGATTCTTCTTCCGAGAAAGAGTAGTAATCTGCACTCCAAGTGTCCACAACTTCACGCCCTTTGGGGCCCTTGGTTTTGCATAAGACAACCATTGATGAATTGTCCAGCGAAAACCGCTCGGAGTAATTGTTGCTACTGTGAAAGTTTCCCATGATGGAAAACCTTACACTTGGATTTGATTCCACTCACAAATTAATCACAATGGTGAATATTGGTGTATGAGCATTGAGTGGCACTGGCATGTTTTCTTATAAGATGCACTTATACAGAATAATAAATCATTGAATCAAACTGGCTTGAGATCTAAAGGAAGCAAGAACGATTTCGAAGTCTAAGCGAGAACTGATTATGCGCTTTGTCTCTGTTTGTGCGTGTGTCTGAATGTGTATAACATAAAACATATTCAATTGCAGCCATTGATGGCCATTCTTGACCTAATTTTATGGAAAACGATTTTGATTAAAATCCTTCGCGTCATGTAACATTTGTGCGTTTTGCGTTTTGTATGAGAAGTTGTTGCCTGATGGTGCTAGTTTATGACCCGATGGAGTGTTTTGAGCATTACAATATATATATATTGATGCATTGCATCTGTGTGTGAGAGTGTAGGTATAGAGAAGACGGAAGAAGGAAGAAGGAAGAAGAAAACAAAAAAGGATAAAAAGAAAAACGCACAAATGATAAAGGAAAATAATAAAGGAAAAAGACAAGGCTTAGGCCGCTAGGGTTAAATTAGGAAAATAATAAAGGAAAAAGACAAACAATCTGGGTCATTGATTTAAAATTAAAAATATCACCTAAAAATTATTTCCAATAAGAACTACATAGATCGGGGTTTGAGCTCAAATACGCGTCCTGGCAGGATATCCTGGAGTCCGTAACATCATACCAAAGTTGTTCGGTGGTGTTTCCAAAATGTAACTTCTCACTAGCCTCAGTCTCACTATTCATCTTCTCCTGGATTTTCTCCAATACATATTCCGAATAATCCGTCGCAACCTTCACGGGGCCATCCACATCAACACGTAAACCAACTCTGCTGTCATTTGTTATTTTCACTTTCACATTCAGAGTCTCGCCGCCAACGACAAAGGAATGCGTGCACTTCACCCTCTCCACCACGTTACTATTGTCGTTCGCCTTCTTCTTTTCCAGACTGAAGCAACTTCTGTCACCGCTCTCACGACAAACGTAGCTAACAATTTCTGTGTCCAAAGGTGGCACAGAATAGTTCATCTTACGCAATTCGTACGACCCAGATAATTCATTTTCCATCAAACATACAACACCGTACTTGTCATTTCTTATTATCTGAAGTTTCAAATTGGCAAAAGAGCTCTTACCAGATTTTTCTACGATGCTAATATTTACTATGTTCACTCTCTCGGCTTTGCATTCCTTAGTTATATTCAATAAAAGGAGTCGCTGCTTACCCACCACCGAGTATGTGATGAACCTTTTCATAGAGAACACGCCCGTTTTTGTGCTGTCAGTGCATGTCAGCTTTTGGTTGTTGACTTCCACAGGAAAACCGCCAGACTTAAGCGTCAGCATCATAAAACCGCCGCTTCGTCCTTGCATCATATTGGCGCTTCTGAAATTAATGATGATTATTATGTGAATGACTATATATCGTTAATTTGCTCACGTACGTATACGGTTAATGATGGCCTTGCATCAGGGCTTATTTATTTATTTATAGGTGAAACACTGAAAGTGTTGAACCACTTGTACAGATTCTTAGCGTCAAAAGAAAGCACAAGGCGGAATATATGATAAAGGGTCACACCCACAAGATACGAAAGCTAGGCTTGTTAGATTCTGTAGTTTGAGTTTCATTTTTTATTTCTTTATTTTTTTGTCTTCTTTATTAAATTTTTTTAGTAGAAGAAATTAAATCTAAGACTTTCCTTCTTTTTTAACCATTTAATCAACCTTATTTGTTCTCTCATTTTTCACATAGTTGCATATTTAAGCACACGCCTGATATCAGTCATATCACCAAGGAAGAAAAGGGTGGATATAGTTACCATTAGCTTAATTTAGACTTAATAAAGTGTTTTTTAGGGACCTTGCTGGTCGATTAAAAAAATTTCTTGACAACCCGGCCCCCACTTGCAATTAATATAAATGGAGCTTTAATCTGACCCACTCGCAGAAAATAATGATTGTATTTCTTATAAAAAAAAATTGACTGAATTTTCTTAAATTTTATTCAATTGTCAAAGATAAGAAGAAAAAACAGAGAGAATCTTTATATATACGGGGGGCGAGGGGGAATTCGATCATGATCATATAGAATCAATACGCTCAATATTTCATCTGTTTTTGTTTTTGGGGTGTGGTTGGTGGATATTGTTTCTAAAAATAAGTTAGATGTTTGGAATCTTAGCTTAAGTTTAGAAAATGTTTTTTTCTATTTTTTTTTATGTAACCAAAAAATTTGTAGCTTATGATTATTTTAAAAGCAGCTTTTTTTAGTGATTTTTATACTCTTTTAGTACTGGGTAAAAGTTGTTTTTTTAGGGGTGGGGGAAGAATTCAATCATGATAATATATAATCAATTAATATGATCCTTTTTTTATTGGATAAATATTTTTTTCCACGGATGAAAAAATAAGAGTAATTTTCTACCAAATTATACATATGAAAAAAAAGAATATGAGTATTTGTTTAGATTATAAAAAAGATATTTGAATTTTTTTCCTTTATGTTGTTCAAAGTAATTAATCAAGTTGCCATCATGTTAGGAACAACTGAAACCTCAAAATTTCATCTGCTTTTAGGGAAAAAATGTTTCTAAAATAATTAAGTTAAATGTTTCTTAGCTTAATTTTTTTAAAAAAAATTGTATTTTCTAAATAAAAAAATTGTAGCTTATGATTATTTTTCAACAATTTTTTTGTTTTCTTTCTAGTTATTTCCATACTCTTCAAACTACTTTTTGCACATTTAGCCAACAAAAAGGGTTTCTGATTATAATCGAAAGGTGGTAATTAAAGTGGTGTTGATTAAATCAGTCTTGTTGTCTCTTTCAATCTACTTTCTTTCCTTCTTCTTTAAAAGGTATTAATTATTTCTTTGCTAGCTTGAACAGTTGAACCTATGTTCAAGAGTTATTTGTTTGGTGGGTTGAGGGTTGGAAAAAAACACATTATTGGGTTGCATGGGAAAACCGCCAGACTTAAGCGTCAGCATCATAAAACCGCCACTTCCTTGTATCATATTGGCGCTTCTGAAATTAATGAGGATTACTATGTGAATGACTATATATCTTTAATTTGCTCACGTACACGGTTAACGATGGCCTTGCATCAGGGCTTATTTATTTATTTGTAGGAGCAACACTGAAAGTGTTGAACCTGCAGCTTGTACAGATTCTTAGCGTCAAAAGACAGCACTAGATAAGAAAGCGAAGCTTGTTAGATTCTGTAGTTTGAGTTTCATTTTTTTTATTTCTTTTTTATTAATTTGTTTTAGTAGAAGAAATTAAATCTATTTTTTTTTCTTTTCCTTCTTTTTTAACCATTTAATCAACCTATTTGTTCTCTCATTTTTCACCTAGTTGCATATTTAAGCACACGCCTGATATCACCAAGGAAGAAAAGGGCGGATATAGTTACCATTAGCTTTAGACTTAATAAAGTGTTTTTTAGGGACCTTGCTGGTCGATTAAAAAAATTTCTTTACAACCCGGCCCCCGCTTGCAATTAATGTAAATGGAGCTTTAATCTGACCCACTCGCAGAAAATAATGATTTTTTTATAAAAAAAAATTAACTGAATTTTCTTAAATTTTATTCAATTGTCAAAGATAAGAAGAAGAAAAAGGAGAGAATCTTTATATATACGGGGAGGGGATTCCATCATGATAATATAGAATCAATATGCTCCTTTTTTATTGGATAAATATTATTTTCCACGGATGAAAGATCAATAAGAATAATTTTCTATCAAATTATACTTAAAGACAGAAAAGAATATGAATATTTATTTAGATTATAAAAAAGATATTTGAATTTTGTTCATTCTATATAAGTTGTTCAAATAATTAAAATCAAGTTGTTAAGAGATCGTGTTTTGGAACAGCTGAAATCTCAATTTGATCTGTTTTTGTTTAATTTTTTGGGTGTGGGGGTGGATATTGTTTCTAAAATAAGTTAGATGTTTGTAATCTTAGCTTAAGTTTAAAAAATGTTTTTTCTGATTTTTTTATGAAACCAAAAATTTGTAGCTTATATTTTAAAAGCATCTTTTTTTTAGTTATTTTTATACTTTTTTACTATGTAAAAAAAAATTTAGGGGTGGGGAAAGCATTCTATCATGTAATATAGATTCAATATGCTCCTTTTTTATTGGATAAATATTCTTTTCCACGGATGAAAGATCAATAAGAATAATTTTCTATCAAATTATACAAATGAAAAATAAGAATATGAGTATTTTTTTTAGATTCTAAAAAAGAGATTTAATTTTTTTCCGTTATGTTGTTCAAAGTAATTAATCAAGTTGTCATCATGTTTGGAACAACTGAAACCTCAAGATTTCATCTGTTTTTTGGGAAAAAATGTTTTTAAAACAATTAAGTTAAATGTTTCTTAGCTTAATTTTTTTTTAAAATTGTATTTTCTAAAAAAATAAATTGTTTTTATGTAGTAAAAAAATTGTACCTTATGATTATTTTTCAACAATTTTTTTGTTTTATTTCTAGTTATTTCCATACTCTTCAAACTACTTTTAGCACATTTAGCCAACAAAAGGGTTTCTGATTATAATCGAAAGGTGGTAATTGAAGTGGTGTTGATTCAATCAGTCTTGTCTTTTTTAATCTACTTTCTTTCCTTCTTGAAAAGGTATTATTTCTTTGCTTGAACCTATGTTTAAGAGTTATTTGTTGGGTTGGTTGAGGGTAGGAAAAAAACACATTGGGTTGCATGGGAAAAAGTCATGTTCTTGGGAATAGAAAAAGGAGATATAGGGGAGAAAATTTAAAGACATTCAATTTTCAATTTGTCATTATAGAAAAAGTAGAGTTGGTGAATGAACTTAGACCAACATACGCTGTGGTGTGGTATAGGGTACAAATGGTGAAGAATTTTGTAAGTATATTTTTTAAATTTTAATCTTTCAAATTTGGTGTTTATTTAATTTTTAATTTTTTTAATTCCTATAAGTTTTGTATTTTTTCAATTGTAGTCTATGTTAGAATTTTATTTTTTTCATTTATAATTTTCATAAATTTATGTTTATAGGGACTAAAGATAAAAAATATAAATTTATAAAGACTAAAATAAACAAACAGGAACTAAAATTGAAAAAGTGGTAAATTTTCAGAGGTTAAACAATTTTTTTTACAGGAACTAAAATTAAAAAATACAAATTTATAGAAATTAAAAATATATTTAATTTTTTTTACGCATGGATACATGCAAATGTTTTTTTAAAATATTTGAATATTTGCATGCGTGATAAATACCAATGCAAGTACACGTACATAACAGATATTTATTCAACAAGGCAAATAATGAAACTACTATGGCCGGGTACCCTCCCGCACTTGTTGTCATCCCTAGTAAAAATTGATAGCCGAAAGTGATTTTGTTACTTTCGGATAAATAATATATTGGCATTATGACATGAATGAGTTTTACATAATAAGCTTTACATTAAGAGATAAGATGTTTATAATTTTGTTAAATTTGTTATTTGTGATAATTTTATAGTTGTGATATATGTCTTATTCATCATATCCAAGCTGTGTTGATGTTCTTCAATTGTGACTTTTATAGTTCATAAAATTTATTTAATACCTTGCATGACATGTTACAAAAACAATGTAATAGTGTTTGGTTTAGAAGTATTGAAACACAAAAAACTTCCAAAAATCTTAATAAATTTACTAAGTTTTTTTCCCAATAAATTCTCATTAAATCAATTACATCATGATTTGTAAGTGAAATATTGATTTTATTTAGCACATAAGTATCAACTAATTATTCAGCAATAAGACAGTACTACTTTTGCTCCTTTTTAATTGTCAGATTTCTTAAGAAAAAAAATTTCTATTTATCTATATTTATAAAATTAATAAACGCAATAATTTTTTTATTATCAATTATACATTTACTTTAATTAATTTACACAAAGTGTGAAAAAATGAAATGAAAAACCTCATAACTATTTTATTATAATAAAACAAAATATTACATTTCTTGATACTTATACATAACAACCACAGAATGAGGGAGTGTAAAACTAAATATTTCTCTGATTCATAAAATTAAAGTATCCACCATTAGGTCTACGCGGGTCGTAAAAATAATAATTATTATTATAAAAGAGTGGATGATTGTTAATAGAACCGTTACCACTGCCATTAAAGTGTCCATCATTGCCAATGGCGACGGGAAGGTGTTGTTGGCCAGGATTAGCATTTGAAGGATTCTTGTTTTGGCTGGGAGTTATCTCGATGGGACAATCAGAACTGCTGGGATCAGGGAACCACCCTTTTCCTTGGACATCATCAAACATCGACAACAACTCATGTTTCTGCTCCTTACTAGGTTTCTCTAGCTCAACACTCAAATCTCCGCCGCCGCCGCAGCCGCCGCGACGAATCTTCGCCACAACAGAGACTCCGTGAGAACAGCACGCAGCCACAAAATAGTGCTTGACAGTGATCACATACGGAAGCAATCCACTCTCATCGTTTGTCTTTGCCCTCAAAAGGACAATAAGACCCTTTCGGTCAGTGTCACTTCCGTACAAGAAGGAGGAGGACTGAAGGACCCCACCGTGGGCAATAGGGGTTTTCCTCTCGGGAAGTTGCTGTGTGCTTCGTGGTCCGCTTAGGTTAAAGTTATTCAAAAGAAGATTTTCTTTGACTCTGATGCTCATCTGAAAATCGAAGTTGTCGTTTGCATGATCTGTTGGGTGGTCGCGGATTGAGATGAATATCTGTTCTTCGTGCTTGTTGATGGTTTTGGTCAAGTCAAGTTCGCAGGTTGTCCTTCCAAGTGTGTAGTACTCCGCACTCCAAGTGTCCACAACTTGACGCCATTTGTGGATCTTGGTTTTGCGTAAGACAACCACGGAAGAACCGTCTATAGGAAACCGCTCAGAGTAATTGTTGCTACTGGAAATGTTTATTCCCATGATTTATACAAGTTAGAACCTTTAATTTGTGTATATGTATAACTATATTTGTATACACTCGATGTGCCTCACTCACAACTTAATCACAATGGTGAATTATTTAGTACTCTGAGCTTGTTTAATTCCTAAGATGTATTTATACAACGCAAGGAATAAAAACTCTTTGTTCCTAGAAGGAAGCGTTCAACTTCCGCAATTTGTGGTTACTTTTGGATAAATTCATACACAGTGAAGAATATATAATAAGTGTTTAAACTTATTCCCAATCATCATCCTTTATTATTTTAAAATCTAAGAGTGTCAAATAGAAGGGGATTTTATCTCACGTGTCTTCTCCCTTCTCTTCTCTGTCGTTTCCTTTTCCTTGCCAACTTGAAAGACAGAGCAATTGGATTTACATGAGAGAAGAATTGGGATTATGGGTTCTGTGGCATTTTGAGAATGTAATCAGAATAGAAGATGCAATTTTCCACCGTTTATTTTGTCCCACCATGGTTGGTTATTTCTCCCGGCATGACTCTGGTTCAGCAAATCTCATGCAGCTTAGTCCACTTAGGTTTTTTCTTTAAAATCTTGAGTCAAGCATTTTCTTGTGTAAAATTGATTTTTTGTCCTATTAAAAAACGCAACAATCAAACCTAAGTCAAACCCTTTGTGAACTTGTTTTTTAAACTTCTCTTTTAATTTATAACTATTTTTGAAAAAGATTTATTCAACCTTCTTTTTAGTATGTTGTATTTATTTCAAAATAAAAATACTTAAACATAAATTAAATCACATTAAATTTCCTTTTAACCAAAATTAGGTTTAACTTAACTTCACTTGTTACACTCAAATCTAAACACACACTAAGCGATTTTGGACTGAGATGGTTGAGCTTGGGACTGGGAGCTTGGGATGTGTGCCTAAATAATAGGATCGAGCTAATAGAAGTCATTTTCTACACAAAGGAACCATTGAATAATTAACCATGGTCAGTTAGATTCTATCAAGAGTCTATTGAAAGAAGTCAAAGTCGTGTATTGATTTAAATTATAATCGATATTTTTTATTGATAAATATTAATTGTTAATTTTTTTATTAGTGAGGAAATTGAACCTATGACATTTTCCTCATTCTATTCTACTTTTACCACTCAATCAATCTTATAATTCCCAGTAAAAGTGAAAAGTTTAGGGATATTTATGTTGGAATGAAATTTTAGTAGTGAAGAAAATATTTGAGAGTGGAAGAGATTGGAAAGTTTTGAAAGAAGAGATTATTTGTATAAATCATCACTTCTTGAGTTTTTGTTTGATTCAATCTTATACAAACTCTAAGACATTATTCTTATTTATACTAGTGGTTTCTCTCAAATCAAGATTTTACCAATACACACTTAATCTAATGATTACAAATAATTCTCTAAAACTTTCCTTATAGATACAAAATTACTCACACATTCTAGAATATTATCGGCTAGTCACTAGAGGAAAGGATCCGGAAGCAGAAGCAACATTCAAGAGGAGTTCACCTAGTTACCCCTTAGCAGGAACTATACATGATTAAAACTGGGATATTTTGTTAACTGAGATACACTCTCTGCATGAATTTGTTAGGATGATTGTTTTGGAACTTTTGTGTGCAAGATTGTTCAGTATAGATCAGCTTTAATAATAGGCAATATTTCTGGCCTCCAAAGTGTCTGTAAGGAGGGTATTAAAAGCAAGCAACTCTTGCAATGCTTGACTAAGGAATGAAGTGACTATTTCCTTAATGTGCTTGTATGTCCTGTTTAATGGTTTAGGGGAACTCAGTCTTTAAAACTATGCTTTGTGCTCAAGTTTGTTCACTTTAAGTTTTATGTGCCTGTTAACTAACCGCTTTCAAATCTTCATGTCAAATTTCAATATTTTTTGTAGGCATGGCATGTACAATCCACACTTGGCAACGACAGATAAACAGTTTCTCTAATAATAATCGAGAAAACAAAGTGACACAGAAAAAAAAACGTAAAGGAAACCTTCCACTATATTGCCTTCCTAGAAAAATATCTCTTTTCATGATTAGATGCGGTTAGCTTTCGATTCTGTGTGTGTATTTAGTTTCAATTTTATATTTTGAATGTTTTGATTTGTCCTGAGTCAGCTAGTAGAATATTTTAGTAGTGTGTTTACATTCGTGGACAAATAACTTGTCAAGTTTAGATTATTATTCTAGCTAGTGGATGAACGGTTATTAAGGAGAAGAAGAGGTATACATAAGCAAAAATAAGAAATCAAGAACTCAAAATCCTTTGACAAGAAACTAATCGCTGATGACTAAAAATTCAAAAGGAAATACTTGCAAGTCCATCTTAAATTTCAATAAATAACTGTCACAGTTCAGAAGAGGGCATCCATTTATAACTAAAGCCAATAAGAACAGGGCATCCATTTAGAAAATTCCAGTGAGAAGATTTGCAGCAGTGGAGATAGCAGCTCCAGTGATAGCACATTGCACAATCTGTTCACGAGTGGAATCTTCAATTGTAAGTGCAAGGGTTGCCCCAGTGATTGCCCCCGCAACTGCACTGTTTTTCTGCATCGAACATAATACAGATTATGATGTTATTATTGTTATGAATATAATATATAATGATGTTACTAATGTTGTGAACACTAGCAGGCAGAGATATATCAAATGGCACTATGCTGATTGGTAAGTGCAGATATATATTCATCAGTTTCGATTCTTTTTTGATTGAGATGTATGAATTCATGGGTCTATTCATCAGTTTCGATTCTTTTTTATTGAGATGTATGAATTCATGGGTCTATGTGTCTATATAAATCCTGTTCATCGATTAACAAAAATATGCAAAAGCTCTAATTGCCTATGCCATTCTATGAGTCTCTTCCTCTTCCTTTTCGTTTATGGAATCGCCACTATCTTTGGTAGCATCCACTAATTCGGATCGGAACTTAATTTGAAAGCCATACTTCGACTCGGTTCGGGATTGTCCCAATAACCAACTAATGGCAAGTGCTTTTCCTTGTGTGGATCCCATCTCAAGGGGAACTTGATGAGTTGATCCACCTATCCTTTACTGTTATATCGGGAGTGACTCCACGGCAGGAAGCACAGGAACTACAGTCTAGCTTCTTCAACTCATAGCTGATAGATATACCCTTGGATCAGTCTAACTGAACGTAAATCGGATAGTGAATTTGTTTGTCTTTTGTTGAATCTTTTTCATAACTAGATAGATAATTTGATAAGCCAATGATTTTTTCCGTGTTTCAGAATACGGTTAACCAACATGTTAATTACGATAAATTGGTACGATAAATTGGATCGATTTTGTGGTTTTTCCTTCTGCAATACCTAGCCCTGACATGGGTGTGCTGATTGCTGAGCACAATACAAATGCCGTAAAAAGTAAGAAGTCCATTTTTATCATTCACATAAAATGAGGAGAGAATGAAAATTATGGAGGTATAAATGGTCTAAAGAAAGGTTCAAAATATCCCAAATTATAAAGTGTGTGATGAGACACATGTGTTGTCCTGCCACATAAGTTCACATATTTATATTGTATTAAGGTTGAGATTTCAATTTTAAACTCAAAACAAACCGAGAAAAAAATAAATATTACCCAGTCATGAGCTCCACGAGCCTCCTTTAGCCCATATGTGAGACCTGAATACAATCCTGCTGCCACTCCTGCATTCAACGGAACCTTAATTTAAGGTTCATATGTTCATATAAACAGGGAAAATTGCGTTTTAAATGGTGCAATACTGGCAAATAACCAATTAGAATAAACACAGAACATAAACAAGAGGAAAGTAGAAAATGTTCGAGACTCAATTAGGCCTTGCAACTTTGGCAAATTTAAGTTATCATTACAGCGCTAAAAACCATCACTATTCCTTAGAAAATTCAAATTTCAATATAACATAAGAAAATGCTTCATTACCCCATTGTAAGGACTCTTTGCCCGTGCTCTTCACCTGAGGATGAGAAAAATAAGAAAAAAGACAACACAATTAACAGAACGGCAGGCATTGAAGGATTGCGGTGGGAAAAGTATAATAATATTGTAATTATAAACTCACCATGGCCTCAAGAGATTTGTTATTGGTCTCTCCTAAATGCATAAAACAAAAATTAGAACAAAATATCAATACTTTACGAACTTAAAGCTTTCCTCCCCGCAGAGTAATAAATTCAGAATAACAATGAAGAGATTGAATAAAAAGGAGAATTGCACACAATTTCTTTTCTTTCTTTTTATTTGGTGTGGGTAGGGAGTTGTCAATCTATTTTCAACTCCAGTCCTTTGAAATATTTATATTCCGAGACAATACTTCATTTGAGGAAGAAAAAGAGCAAAATGTAATGCAATATCTATATAGTAAATAATACTCGTACTGCATGACATGTACCTTTAAGACCTGGCAAACGATTTTTCTTGGCGCTTGAAATTTCTGGTGGCAAACCTCCACTATTATCAGTCCCGGTACCTATGATTATGCATACTCATCATGCATTGCAATGCATCATCACTACATAATATTCATTTGTTTTATTTGAGCAATGATGTCTGAACACCCAACTTTTTAACATCTAATTAACACTCATTATTTCTATATATTTCTCTTCCTATCACATCTAATCATCTATCATATTTATTCTTTTCTCTTTTATCTGACTAGGTGTCAATTAAGATTTTTGGTGTCTAAAAATCATCTTTCATTCAAATTGGACCAACATTTCTGTGAGAGAGAGAAAGTCATAATTTATTTCAAAAAAGGAATTGATGAAAATAGATTTATCAAGACACCAGAGAATTACATTACATACATAATAACAATTCCAATCAAATCTTAAATCTAATTATATAACCAGTTCTGCATGTTATTTATATAATAATGAATAATGGTCCTTTACAAAAATAAACTTGAAATAACAGGAAGTGGAGGAGTATTGCACCTTCAATGGCTGTGAAATAAGCCTCACGGGACACAGCTTGAATTGCTCCTATCTGGAAAAAAAAAACATATATATAATAAAGGAAGACACGATCAAGGTGGTAAAAAGAGAAGAGATGGAGGAAAAGATTGTAGGTTCGATTTTTTCCACTAACAAAAAAAATTAATAAAGCTGATAAAAAAAATCATGCATCAGAATAGATATAGAATCAAATTAAAAACGAAACCACATGCATGGAATATTCATGCAAACAAAAAGAGAAAAAAGGGAATTGCAGATATATATACTCCAGCAGCTTTGACGAAGCTCTCAAGGATGCGGTTGAGAAGAGGATGTCCAAGGTCGAAGAGTCTCTTCTTATCGAAGTTACAAATCTCATCAAGCAGAGACCGAGTCTCCAAGTTACTGCTCGTGTTAAGGTTCATCTTAATCAACTAAAATTACTATTACTGATTCACTTCGTAAGAGAAGAAAAAGTAAGCGAGGTGTTGGTAATAATAGCAACAAAGGGAGAGGGAGAGAGAAGATATAAAAGAAAGAATCCAAGAGAACGTTAGAAGAGAAGTGGGTTGGGGAACACGTGTATCCAAACGTGGCGCTGTTGTGCGACAACGAAAATGCCTAACAGATTTGACACTCGAAATACAATGATGATATATTAGACTCGGCTTCCTTTCCTTCAGGGGTTAATACCAACGACTTAGTCATTTCTAAGGCCGTGTTTGTTTCATCGTTTTAATCTGTCGGCATGCCTTCCAATACAGTATTTTGTGTGTCCTTAAACTTCAGTTTGAAGCTTGCTGAATGAAAAAACAAATACACACTAAATCGTTTGTAGTATTTTTACTTCTTAATTAAAACTATTCATTTCAAGTTTTCAACAACAAAAAGAACTAAGACTATGATATTTTAGTTTTTTTAATATTTATAAATTGAGTTTTATTTATTATTTTCTTCATATAAATTCTTGTTTAAGATAATTATATTTTATTTTTGTTACAAAATAGAATTGGCAAAATATTAAAAAGTATTTTAAAAAAATCACATTTATACCTTATATTAAATGAAATAAAATAAAATATTTAAAATAAATACATTAGTATTCCATATTTATTAAATATTTCATGCATTAACCTTCAACGTTTTAGGAAAAAAATTAATAATATTTGAATATACAAAGGTTCATTTTCCTTGTCTCAATCTCTAATGTTCAGTGCTTACACACGGAACTAACCTTCTAAATTTATTTGCCACGATCATTAATCCAATGCAAGTTGAAATAGAGAAATGTCATTCACGTTTTCACTTTTTTTTTATTATCATATTATTAATACGAAATATCAAATCATTTTTAATAAAAAAAATTCTTGATCACATTATATTTTTTTATTCACCAAGCTCAAATCTAAAACCTTATTCATGTTTAGTTTTAAAGCATTCATGCTCACATTGTATTTGTCCTAAGATTTGAGTAGAGGACAACATTATAATCAGCAGGATTATTTACCGGAAACTTGGTGATGGGCAAGCTACTTGATTTCAAAATGAACCTTCTAAGGATAGTACTTTCAATATGCCTCTTCTTTTATTCAATACACATCACTTTTTTCATCTTTATGATCATTCACATTTTTAGCTCTTACAGTCAAAAAAATTTAACTTAGTTGATTAAATAAGATGCATTAATTATTATAAACTTTCTGACATTATTTTCAATTCCTGTGAGTTACGAAAACTAAAAATACCTTCATCTGCATCCTCCAATCATTACCGTCTTGGCAATGTGTTGTGAGGAAGCCAATCTGCATTGGTAATATTGTAATTAACTATGCAAAACAAAAAAATTCAAGCTAACCTAAAACGAAACGTAATATCCATGATCAAAAGTGAGCATTGAAAACACATCCTTGCGGCCTATACCACCACTCATAAGATAACAAGATTAAAAGTTTCCATTTCCAACGATACCTTTGGGTAGAGTAAGAGTAAAAGTTAGGGGGTGAAAGTTCCCCATATAGTTTGGTAGTTGTACCTTAAGAAACGGAAGAAAGTATGTGCCCAATAACAATGGACGGAAAAATAGATACAGGTCTAGCCGTCTCAACTAGAGTGTTACCTTAGAAAGACAGAATTAAAAAGCTATCTCAGGCGAAACTAACCAACATGATTTTAGTTACGATGACAATATGGGAAGTCCAATGCATACGTTACAATCCAATATAGCTTTACATCGGATCATGTTTTCTCCCTACCACATTTGCGAAAAATTGGCCCTAGAAACTCACTGCACATGTCCCTATATCACATCCACCACCAAAATTGGGGAGTAAAAAAAAAAACCTGTGTAGGGCAAATATTGGCGCCCTCTATCAATAAGTAAAAAATGATAAGAGGATCAACCCCCCAACCCAGAATCCTCTGCAGAATGAAAAATGAACTGTAAGAGGTTGAGAAGGAAAGGTAAAAGAGAATTATTGCAGGTGAATGTTACACAGAAGCAACAATTACCATGCCCAAAAAGCCTACAAAAGCAGATCAATGTTGCTGTATAATATCTTGCCCACTTCTCAGGCACTGTACAGTATTTCCACATGTCCTCCACAGAAGGAATGAATAATCAGAACCTACCCCTTTGTAGAATGCAATCCTTTGTTTCACATATTCACAGCAACCACTTTGCACCAGCAAATGCAATCCATATAGGTCAAATAGCACAAACAATCTGCCTTCCTCTGTATGGTGTTAAAATCGTATGATCCATTTACGGCATCTCTGGGGAGGATTTTGGTGAAACCAATGTATGTTCCTCACCACCCAACTGTCCATTATCTGAAGTGCCGTACAACCCATCAGAAAATTTTCCATAGGCAGCAGTTTCTTTCTCTACATGGTTCGCTTCAGCCGTTGCATTGCTATTCTCACAGAAATTTCTAGAAACATTTGACTCCTCTTTATTGTCTTCTCTACAAGGACCAGTATGAACATTGACTGAAGGTTTCTTACCAGGTAGCACAGTCTGGCTCAATGTTGAACACAAGGAAGCAAAAACACTATCTTTTGATTTTGAGTTTTTCAACAACTTCTTTGCAAGCTCAGGGTTCTTTGAAGGCAATTTTCTTTTCTGCCTGAGAGACTCCATTGTCCCTTCATCCTCTTCAGAAGCTTCTGGCTTCTTTGGGGGTGGCCTGTAATCTTCATCCTCATCATCATCATAGTCAACCAGTCCACCAGACCTTGGACTGAAAATCATGAGAAATACATTACCTTAAGGATGTTGCTCAGAAAATTAAAGCAATAGACCAGTGAAATACAATGAAAAAAAAGTGTACCTTAACTTTGAGTAGCTTGCAGCACCTCCATTGGATAGCGTGGGTTGTTGTTGCTGCACTTTCTGATTATGTGAAATGGACACAGAGGTTGAGGTTGTATCCTCCTCGTCACTGATTAACCACCAAATGTCAAGAGACTCCATGCCAGTTGTATAAAATCTCCTACAATACATGTGAAAGAAGATAAATACCTGTCATTAAAGTAGTCTTCCTCTTCTTTATCCAGAGCACGCTCATCAAGTCGTCTTCGGAGGTCAACCATAATAGCAGTACCTTTTGTCCCATCATTATCCAAACACTGCAAGCAAGCACATAATCTTGAGTCGTAACTATGTGCTTGGGTAGGACAGGGTAAATATAAATTTGAAAATACCTGCTCATATTTTACTTTCAGTGAATGAATGGAAACCAAATACTCAAATTTCACTAACTGGTCCCAGAAAGAATCAACTAAATAATTCAATAATAATTTCAGATTCTCCTGCATTATACAATGTTATATCAGTACAAAATTGCTTGAGGCAATGATATCCATAATGGATACATATAAAAGAATGATACCTTGCGAATATACTCGAAAAGTTCAAGAACAGCAGAGTTGAGCAGATTGTAGCGATTACCATTAGCAACAAAGGCATCTACTATTGGTTTGAGAAAGTCGCTTCTAACAAAATGAGTTAACAAATGCTCATCCTGCAGGGCAACACTTCAAACAGTTATACGTACTGCATGAGAAACTCATCATATATTCACAAGAAACAAGAATGATATAAAGGGGAATAAAAAACAATAGAATCAGGCAGTTATAGCTTAAAACAATGTTGAAAGCTACCAACATGAACAACTCAAAACAGCTATTATAACAAAGTAAACTAAATTGCCCAAAACTTACATTCTGGCTAACTGATACCATCATATCCCCTCTTAAAAATCAAAAGTCAGAGAATAACTTGATTGAAAAGAAAAAATTACAGGCATTGCTAACTGTTATCAAGAAAGAAGGTGCTCTCTAACTGCCAAGATTTCATTCTCAAAGGTCCTCATACCTAGTTACCTTCTCAATAAATTTACTGCAATGAGCTCCAAAATGACAAAAATGTTCAATGTACAACTCAACAAGTGATAATACGATTTTGCAAGAAAGAAATTGTAGCAGACAAGAACTAACAAAAATGCAGTTCATGTAGATGTTTACGGAAGGAAATAACTGAGAATAAAAATGAGTTACAGGTTTCACATACAAAATATTTCCAATATTCCATTCATAAGGTGATGAAATGAAGAAAAATAAATTTCATAACTTCAGGCCATCCTCAAGCTTAAATCACTTATACTACTATTCAATATTGCCTTACCCTAAAAAAGAAACAAATCAGTAAAAACACCTCTTTAAATATAAATACTCAGGTATCAAGGTTCGTTCTATAATGATTGAGGGAGGCAGATTGTGCTATTTGCACTTGATATAAGGCTGTAATACCCATATGAATCCTAAAATTACAAGCCCATGGCTGAATGTCAAGATTGGGTTGATACATATAGAGTTGGGGAAGGGGGTCTTCACTCTGGCAATTGCCAAAGAAAAAAACTGAATGTTTAAACATACATGATGTGATAGAATAGTACGAACAAACCGAACAGCGCCAACAACTAGGTATTTTTCTCTTCTCCGTGTCAGTAACAAAACTTTATCAATCACTTTATTAAGAAGAAAGTTGCACCTGCAAAAAGCAGAGACCCATCACAATCACATGAAATGATCAGCAACATAAAGTCATTCTAATTACTGCCTAGCAAGAAGGAAATACTTTATCCTGTATGGGTGGTGTAGGACACAAAAGCATAGCAAGTCACATATGTTTGATAGTATCTCTGGCTTTGTCCCACTCTGATACTTAACTAGGCCATGATCTATTGATTTACCATTCGCATGAGCAACATTTTCTGAAGGACATGATGCTGTTATAACTTCAATCAGTTGGCCCAGATGCTTCTCATAGAAAATGTCAATAATTGTATCATTCTGTCAAGTGAAACTGGAAAGTTACTAAAAACTACTCCAGTAATAACCAATCTAATAACCCAAGAATGAGTCACATGAAAGCATTTACTATTGAACAATGAGTCAATGACACAACTCAATTTTGGACAAGCTAATAAGTTAATCACAATAATTAATATAGTTTAATTTAATTTTTTAAAAGAAAAAAGTAATTTTTATACTTCACATTAAAATATGATTTAAATTTGAATATAATAGCATATCAATAATATCATTAATTTAAATTTACAAAAGAAATTGTAAAATCTTAAAAAATCAATCCAACTCCCATCCTGTGATCACTCCTAGAAAGCAAGACAAAAATAGAGATCGGGAAATAAAAATAAACCTGTGCTCCAGACAATGAACATGAGTCTAATAGACAGCGAAGAATCTCAAGAAACTGGCATTGCATGTCATCTCCAAAGTCTGTTGTCATGCCTCTAACCTGTACAATAGAGAACTTAATTAAAAAAAATACTTCAAATTCAGAATCCACATATTTACATTCCACATTTCCATGGCAAAGAAAATCAACACTTGGAACTCTATATACTGTTAAGGCTAAACTACTTTCAGGAAGTCTATAAAGGTCAATATATTGATACAACTTTCAATTTAGCTTCTAACAAACTTTCATAAACAGCATAGTAATGGACTACTTAACAAGTATTTATATTCAGGAGATGTAGCACTTTACATTGACAATTAACAGATGCAACAGATGTTAAAAACCATTCATATAGTATCTTTAAATGAATTAACGAAATCCTGGTTGTCCTTTTAATATAATACCCATAAGCAAGCTTATTTACACCCTTGATTACTCTATTCTTTTTGTTAAGATCTTACGATCAGAATGTAGGATCATACCAACTTTCACCACCAGTTGTGTCTCTGCTGCCTCAAGCTCTTTTACATCAGTGCCTAGTTTGCCCTAGTCTTAATAAAACGTGTCTTATGGTTCCTACTTGCTCCAAAAATTTTCCTTTTGAAATGTATCTTGTCACTTATGAAAACATACTCATCATACTTGTAGTCATCAAGTCAACAAAATACTTCATCACCTAGTTCACTCCAATATCTAGAGTCCTAGTCATATCTATTCAATTTTAGGCCACTATTACTTTATCACTTTCATTGATTATTTTTCCTATTGTACTTCATTGATTATTTTTCCTATTGTACTTGTTCTTAATGAAAAACCATTCTAATGTTTTTACTATATTTCAAGGTTTCTTGACATAAATTCAAAACCAATTTGGTACTTCTATTAAATTTTTCACATTGATAATGGTGGTGAATAATTACTTGGTTGGTTGAAATCACTCGTTACCTTCTTCACCATAAAGTTCCCCTTCGTTTCTATGGTGATGTACTTCTCACGTCATGTTATTTAATTAACCACACTTCACGATCAGGTTCCCTAATCTTCCCTGTATCCACAACAAAATTTCTACCATGTTTCTCAGTATCTTTGGTTGCACATTTTGTCCATGATTTCACTACCTTTGCTTACTTACCGATGGCAAACTCAGATTCCAGCAATACTTCCTTCCACTAATCCCCCAATCTCATCTCTTGCTCCAACCATCCCTCCACCTGCACCGCTTACCCCTAAACTTCATATTACATCACAAAAAGATATTCAGCCTTTCACAATCCTAATCTTCTACTCTGTATGCCTGTACTCTTTTAATAACGATCATTTATCTCCTTCCTATTTATCTTTTGTCTCTTTTTTGGGTTATGTGTGTATTCCTAAGTCTATATGTGAATTCATGATTAATCCCAACTGACACCAAGTGATGTTGATGTTCGATGAAATGGCAACGTTGCATTCTAGTGGCACTTGGGAACTTGTTCCCTTACCTCTTGACAAGACTATTTTTTGCTGTCTTTGGGTTTATACAGTAAAAATTGGACCTGATGATCATATTGATAAATATGGGGAAACCTTTTCCAATGTGGCAAAATTGGTCATTTGAATTGGTTTGTATGTTATATCTCCTGCATATATCTTGTACAAGGAAACAGGTGAAAGTGTGGAACATGACATCAAGCAGTATAAATGGTTTCATAGATCAGAAATACAGAAAGAGAATATGAAGATTTCAGCCACACTATAATATTTACTAGTCTTTTTAACAGTTCAAACAAGGCATTGGCGATCAAACCCATCTCTCAAATAAATTAAACACAAGCAGAAAGACACACATGCACAAACACCAAGGTCATTTCATTTCCATTATTTCTTTATACATGATTAATCTAGAAAGAAGATGTGACCTCATTTGCATACAGAAACTTACCAATTGTCCAAGAAGTGTAATTCCCTCCTGTCGAACAACATAAGACCGCAGAAGATTAGGATCCTGATTCACGAAGAGAATGAGGATATCTGTTCTGCAACCATCACAACATTTGCCTCTTAGTAATTAATCATAAAGAATGTCAAACAAAAGAACATTCAAAACCAAAAAGGGGTGATCAATACCCAGTAAGAACAAGCTTCTTGTCTTGACTTTGCAAGACATCAGTGACGATGTCAAAGATGCCCTCATTCATCAGATCCCTACAACATGAATTCAAATCAAAGAACCAATGAAATTTAAGATCCCAAAAATAGAATCTGTAGCAAAATAAAATAAAATAATAACCAGGAATTCAGGTAGATTAAGTAACTGAGTAAGGCATCTATCCTACATGTCAAAAAAAATTGTGAGAGCTTACAAATAAAATATCCAAAGGCATGGCTTCTGATAATTATACATGAAGTTGCTTTCAAAAGATGTTTAGTGTTATAATTAAAAAATTACTAGGCATACACTTGTTAAAATACCAAACTGAAGATATCAAATTTTATGTTAACATATTCTAATGATAATAGTTTAAAAATCAAAATTGAGTATGAAAAATTAAAAGCAAATGCAAGCCTCTACAGCTCCACCATTGAAGATTCCCATGAAAGAAGCATTAGCACTTTAAGACATGCTTGATCAAATTATTCCTTAAGAAAAACAGCAAACTTGAGAAGAAATATCACGCTCTGCCTAAATAATTACCAAGAATGCAATCAAACAATAGCAATTGATTCAAAAAATTGGAGAACACAAACTGCATAACAGGCTGACACTGTCAACTGTCAAGATTCACCACTCCAGATGCTACATACCGAAAAAGCCGAAGCTGTTGTACCATCAATAAGCTCTTGCTTAAACTAAAAAACTCATGCAAGAAATGGACCTGTCCACCAAATAGAGAGACAAAAATATTTAACATAAGAGTCACAAGCAACATCAATCATGCACATAAAAAAAAAAAGATGGCATTAACATTAAAGCAGTTTAACAATAAAAGATAAGAAAAACATTACATTAATGGAATCATATATCATATATAAATACAAATAAAGGTCAAGCAGGCATGCTTCGTTTTGAAAGAAAGTGAAGCTCAACCTCAGGTCAAAATCAAATTACAATCTATTTGTCCAAACACAAGGGTGTAATTAATAAAAACACATTCCATCACAGGATGGCACATGTAGTGCAACAACCAAGATTGGAGAACAAAAACTTGAATTAAATCAGGCCAAGTTTAGCTCTAAAGGACATGCAGTGATATGAAGATTAAAACTAAAGGAAAGAGATTCATATTTGATCATAACAGTACTTTATTACAGCATAACACAGCTACTTTACTGTGTGCATACATGTACTATATTTCCAAACTGTTCTATCAGGGTAACTAACTAAACTGTATTCAGTTAGCTGTCATGCTGTCAGTTAGGAGTTAGTTATTCACCAAGTGCTCTATTAAAATTGGTCACAGATTCAAATGAATAGAAAATTATGATATTATTTACATCTCTGCCTCAAACTCTATCAGTACTAGTACCTTGAATAACTATGCAACAGTTAAAGGGGGGGGTGGTACCTTGAATACAAAATGCATAATTTCCAAAGTTTTGAAACAAAATCAACTGATTCGAAAGGGGGAGAATAAAAGATCAATAGTTAATAGAATAATAACCTAAAGAAAGTGTAGACAACAGGGACCATTTATTGGCATAACCTCACACTGGAATTCCGTTTCTTCTTTTAGTAAAATTTCATCAAATGTGACTGCACACACAAATAATAAGCTACGCCAACAGGAGGGAAAATGTTAACTTATCATATAGCAATGTCATGCTGGAAATAGTAAACTAGAATTAGTCATGACCAGAAGAAAAAAAAGACTTACCATATTTTTCTTTGATTCAGGAGAGGTGGTGGGCGATTTTAACCTAGCAAACAACTCCTGGATAAATGTACTGTCATCCTTCAATAAAGAAACAACCTAAAAATAACAGAGTAGTCAAAACAAAATATATAACAGTCACTATATTATATGTTAAGCCTTCTTTCCATACAAATCAAAATCTTACAATGGCATTGTTTGCATGTATTATGGAGTTAAGATTTGCAACAGTAGCCTCATCCAATACTCTAGCCAAAACAACATCCTAAAAACAGTAAATGAAGGTAAGGAACAGATTACAAATAAATAAATAGAGTAAACAAGAAAAGGCTTAGAAGGAGGAAACCTTCAAAAAACCAACTCTATATGTCTGATGTATCTTCAATAATACAGTTGTATTTTTTATAGGTATGGCCTACAAAAGAAAATAGTTAAATACTATGAGTAAGAAGTAAAATTTCCTTGCATATCTAGAGATCTACCTGCCACCTAGCTTCTCTCCCAAAATAGAATAAATAATCAGAACATAAAATATACCTCCTTATAAATAACATATTCCTTTAAGAATTTACGGTGATGTTGAACATGGGGAACCTCTGGATCATCTGAAATGGCATAAGAGATTCAAGAAAACTCATTTTTAGTGTTTTTACTACAGTCACTACACACACATGCATGCACACACATGTATAACACAGAATATGTAATGGCTAAACACCAAAAAACTCATTTCACAAGGTTGAGAAGAAAATCATGAAATGAGCTCACACTCAAGGGCACCAATAATGTCCATCATAAACTCTTCACTGAATATTCGCTCAAAAATTTGTGTACTATTAAGCAAAACTGCAAGAGAAACAAACATATATCAGAAATGGAAAAATGTCAACAAAGTGACAAAAAATAAAATGGCATAAATAAATACTGACCAATCCCTTTGATTATTTTGAAAATCATGTGAAGGCCATCCATATTTTCCAAGTCTTCACAAACTCTAAAAACTTCCATGAGCTTCCTAAAAAAATCTTGCTGCATTGGAAATATAAATTACAAAGGGAAATTTAAAATATACAAGGAAAAAAAGGATGAAATTTACATAATTCTAAATTATAAAGCACTCTGACATACAGATGATCAGTGTGAAGTGTGTAGACTTGAGAATAAAAAAGGAAAAAATGCACTAGAATTGACTAAATAATCATTCTAAATTTGCAAACAAGATACGCATTAGAAATTAGTAATTAACATTAGTATATAATGGTGCAAGTAAAAATCAACACCATAATCATCATCGATATCACATAGGTATCCACTGTGATACCATACACATTGAAAACTTAGTTGACAATATCATGATATCATCAGGAAGTACACTTTTCTTCCAATAAATCATAAAAGAAACATACCTCAAAAAATTATAATTCATGGTAATCTTCATCTAAATTTATTTAAAGATAAGTAAAGTCAATGACTTGTGTAAAAAAAAACTAGAAACATTATATGAATGAGAAGTCATGGATGACTTAAAATAATTATCTAGTGCATCTTATCCTTTCAGTCCTTTTAATGGATGATCTAACGCTTATAGAGAGACACAGCCAAATCATGCAGAAAGAATGCCACCAGCCTAATCTATGAAGATATTATATGCACACATACTAGTGGTTTATTTTAGCTTACATAGCTTAAAATTAGTTCCACAAGCCATGACTGATCTGTATTGCCACTCTCAACCACCATCTGTGAACAGAAAAAATGGATGAATTTCACTAAAGATTGATAGATAAGTGTAAACTTTTTAACTAAGTACCACCATAAAATTCAACAGAAGTAGAACAATATCTACCATAAATTGTGAAACAGCTTTCTCATCAGTAAAAGTAACAACAATGTGAGTTTGTAACAAAAAATCATTGAAAAGCAAACACAAAATGTGTGTAACAGAAATTATTAACTTGTAAGTGAAATTGTAAGAAATAAATTGCATGAATAATACATACATATTGGTGTTCATGTCAAAACAAAAATGATTGATCAATTTCATATAGGAAATAGGATGTTCAATAATTATTACAATTCAATATATCATTATAGGACAATTAGCCCCTGGCCAGTTATAGCTGTCAAGCTATCAAAAGTATGGTTTGCATTCTAACGAGTGGGATCCCAATTCAGTGGATAAAGTAATGCATGCAAGCCCCAGGAAACTCATTTCATAAGTTCATGCTCGTTTTAGATCTTTCCTTGGGTTTGGGTGATGGTTCCCATATTAAATTATAGGGGAACATTTAAATGTTCCTCAGGTCTTTTGTAGAGTTATTTATCTCACTAGTGTGCACAATGCTCCTATAGTTCAGTTTTACTCTTTATCTAATTCTACTGTTTCTTTGAATTTTCATTTCTAAGAAATGTATGATAAGGAACTCTCAAAAATTATACTTTTTGAGTTTAAATTCAAATAATTCTTACAACTTTCAAAATTAAACTGATCTCTTCTCTTTGTTCTGAATATCAAATAAATAACAATTTACAAGTTTCCCAAATCTCTTTCTCTTAGAACCCTCCATCTCTGTCTCCTACAGGTGCCCTCAGAGATTGGCATGCTGTGTTACATGTTTCATACATTCGTTTTTGGTTTAGTTTCAAAGATTTCAAATCCTCTTGCATCCGTATCTCTCGTTTGTTTCTTAAATAAATTCTTTGTTTATTAGAAAATTCTATAATTATAGGGTGGGACTTCTGTATAGGATAGCTTATTAACATCAAGTTGCCAAATGATCTCCAATTTGGCTTATATACCAGTTTGTACATCTAATGATGTTCAGCATCGGACTTTGTGCTAGGAATTAGACATAAGGGAAAAGGAATTAGTTAGATCAGTATCGTTAGTTAGTTGGTTAGAGAAGTTAATAAGATATAAATAGGGGGAAAGGGGTAGAAGGATTCATTCAGTTTTGTTAACATTTGTGAATTTGTGAATTAGGCAGCAGTACATGTAGAAAGGGAAAACCCTTGGAGGGCAATTATCTTCTTTTCTTTGTTCTCTTTCAATATTAAATAAGAAAATTATTCTGTTCCCATATTCTGCTTCTGGATTCCTAATACTGTTGAGAACTCAGCCAAGAGTTAATTAAGGCATGCTTAAAAACATAAGCTACCTGTGACAGTAGGATGGGTTTGGCAATCAAGATTTTCATTAGAAGTGATAAGGAACACTATTAAAGCAAAATAATTAGTAGTGAATCCACCATTTGAGTGTATTTATTAAAGATTCTTTTAACTTATCAGAATTTTAAATTTAATTTGCTATATTATTGGTGGTAATTGCATAAAACTAATGATAATTGTACAGCAAATTTGTTTGAGAAAGTAAATAAAAAACATGAATGAATAGATTTCAATTAAATAAACTAAGGTTGTAAAGCAATTGAAACAAGCACTTCCAAAGTTCACTCAGAATTGCGAAGATTAAAAGAAAAAGACAACAACAGCCACAGCTAATCTGCATAAAATTAGATTTCAAATAAAGAGAAATTTGGAAGAACACGTGATGATGATGAAATTGCAAAACTATAAATAAAAGAAAAAAGGTAGAAATAAAATAACTGAGAGGATTAAGGCATATGCCCAAACCTTAAGAATCAAAGGAAGTGTTGACAATTCAACAGCGGGCAACTCCCTTGACTCACTGTTTACACTGTGAAATGCCTCACCTGAAATACACAACAAACCGTAAGACTAAGTCCTTAAAGCACCAAACAAAATAATTCTGCAATATAACCGTTTTCAGATAAACGTTTGACATTTAACACAGCAACACTGACACTGGTACAAATTTATCCAGTCATGCATACAAAAATTAAAACAAGACAGATTCTCACAAAAGCCAGAATATATACAGTTATAAACACACTGCAATCTACACCCAAAACAATGGTTACATTATATGAACTCAGAGCTCTAGGACCAATACAGTCATATCATAGGTATTTTACATCTTAATAAGGAGAAGTAATCAATCCACTTCAGTTCAAGAAGGAATTCTATGTATAGCACTGTATGGCATTTCAATGGTAAAGCAGTAATTATTTAACATTAATAATCAGCACATGAGAGGTATATAAATAATTTACTAAAACAAAAATATATTATTATTGTAGAGAAGCAAAAACACCAAACGTTGAAATAATAATAAATAAATAAGTATTACAATATATTTAACACATAATAAATGTAAACAATCTCCAGTACAGAGAGGGAATAATAAGGTTCAAATTTTGCATTACTTACTATTTAAAGTATTAAAATGCATACTCCTTTGCACATTGCAAATATTGTCCCTAATAAAACAAGCATAGGAATAATATCAATTCCATAGCAGAGAGAAGAAAACCAAGAGAAAGATATGAAGTAATTAAAATTTAATAGTTATTTGCTACCAAATGTAAGAGCAACCACCAGGTTCTTGAAAGCTAAGAGCCAGTTCTGCAGCATATTCTGGATCTCTCCATGAAATAATTGAATCTGCATGACAAAATAGTGTCTACCATTAAACTGAAACAAAATGAACCCTGATATGCTTCAAGGACAAATAGTAGACTAGTCAATATTAAGAGTAAAAAGTGCTACCGATTACCTTCTTGTTTCCTATAAATATCATCAGGAGAGATGCAATGCGAAAGTATGTTTTCATTGTCTTCTTCATCAAAAACAAATAAACCCAGCTCTTCCGATCGCTGCATTATAAGATATTAGGATTCTTCATTCCTTGTAAATACAAAAATCAAGACCAATCAACCACCTATTTCTGTTGAATATTAGAACCATATTGTGTTGTTAACTCTAAATAGCATCTTTATGCTCTAGGACAGGAAAGATATAATGTTATTGTTATCATACATGGTACGACATTAATCCTGATCAACATCACCAATCCTTGAGGAGATTACATTTTATAAATTATTATTGTCTTAAAATGCAAAGGTAAAAGCCTCTGACCATACACAAACAGATATTAATGTACATGGGTAAACGCCAAGGGGAAGTCAAGCATACAATGTCTCCAAACAGAAGTGCCCATATATGTAACATACATGCTGGTCACAAATGAAAGCTTTACCAAAACAGTGTACAAACCTCCAAATAATCAACAGTGACATGCCCAGTGCCCTGGTCATCCCATTTCCCATCATCCTTCAGATGATAGACCTTGACACGCTGAAATCCAATAAGAAGAAAGACTGGGTAATAAGTCATAAAACATCTTCACCACATGAGATATCAAGATTGAAAACACATTCCTTGCAACTTTTTCCAAATGAATATATTGTATTAAACCAGAATTCAAAAGTAACAAAGAAATACAGAAACTATATTCATTCAGAAAGCTCGGGTAGCCCAACTGCTAAGTGCTGTGAAAATAGCAATTTCGTATGACTGAGTCACTGACATCCAGAGTAAAGCATTTACTCAGAGCCATCCTTTTCTTTCATTTAGCAGAAACTGGATATGATAATAGAATAAGCATTTTTTAAAATTTTAATGAGTTCTTACTTTACTAATGACTAGAGAAAGAACTGACAAAACTACACGTGTGCTAGAACAAATGCTAATGTTGATGTGATATATGTCCATATTACAATTCATGCCACTCCACATTATTACAGGCAAAAAGTAGAATTTGATTCCCAAAAGGAAATAAAGGGGCAATAAATAAAGCACAAGCAGCATACAGAAGAAATAAATGGCAAAAAGTTTAAGACAATAAATAAATTATTCATACCCTTTTGTGCTTAAATGTAATTCTTGATTTAACTGGGGAAAAAACTAAAAAAGGGAGGCACATTTCACTATCAAGGAAGAAACCAGGTACATTTAGCCAGCCCTAAATGTAACTGACTAACTGCATGAAAAGATGATAAAAAAATTGAGTGGAACTAGTGCATTACATCCCGACAATGACATGGCAGCAACTTTTCAAGTTCTTAGGCAGCATATTACTGGAGAGTGAGATACAATACCAGATTATTGTCTCACAAATCATAACCACAACCCCAAATCACCTCCGAGTGGATGAATAATCTTGACCTTTCAGTTCAAGCTTTTAGAAGAATTTGATTTTGATCCACTCTCATTATATAACTACTTAATATTATCAATTGTGCCCTAAAACCACAACTACACAAGTTTAAGAGCATCTACTATACAATGTTACTTTTTTCTAATTATTTAGATTTAGATATGAACATATTAAATATTGTATGCATTCCCGGTGCAATAAATGCTTTGCATTTTCTTTGACACTTCCTATTTTTATTCCCTTAGCCAGTGCTCCACAAGCACTCGGTAGCAAACCTCTTATCAACTAATCATCCAAAACCAAGCACGGATCTTAAAAAGGTTTGACTTTCACAACCATTATTTAGAAAATCAAACTTTTTAATTATCTCCCAACATATCATCCATTGGATATTGTAAGAAAAAAAAATCAAAAATTAAACTCTTTCTAAATTAAAAAAAAAAAAAACAAATGGAATCAAAATAAGTATTAGTTTATCACAACAACTAGATACAACAGTAATGCATATCCAAGCAAACACACTATCCTCCACTTCTTCACCTCATGATTCTAATAATATCAACCAAGTAAAATGATTGCATGAAGCATAACTGATAATAACACTAACTGAGTGGTAGCTAAGGATAGTGATACAGAGTCCAACACTCCAACTGAATTCACAAGCACAACACTTACTGATACGTTCATCAATTCACTAATAAAACAAATCGAACCTCGAACTCTGGACACATCGAATAGCAAAACAAAAACCAATTGCATCCACTAAAATCAACTACAAATCCTAGAAGCTTCCGATTACAAATGGAGAACACTTGCCTGCATCGAATTGGTGTTGTTCTGCAATTTCTCCGGCGCGCCCATGGCAGGGAGCAACTCAAAATTTCAAAAGCAAAAACAAAGCAGAAGCGGTGAATTTTGGGGGTGAGGTTCAAATTAGGGTTTGGAGGACGAGTAGAGCCAGAGAGGAGAATGCAATTATGGCAAGGTAATCGAGCTTTGGGGGATCAACAGGAAACCGTAACCGCCATTAACGTAGCATGGTGAAATTTCTATCTCTTGTTTCTCTCTCCTATATAATATTCTCCGTTCAAGAAAAGAGTTTCGCGTAAATGAAATACCGGGAATGCCACTGGGTTCCCACTGAAATACGGGATTTGCCATTGGCTAGATGGATCCCACCTTACCTATAATTGGCTTGCTACTAGTTTGTTTAAATTTAAAATAAATAATTTTAAAATAAGTAATTTTTTTTAAATCTTATTTAATTATTAAATAAATTTTGAACTGCTTTGTTTAAGTTTAGTTTTAAAAATAAGTTTTTTTCAAATAAAATAGGTAATTTATAATTTTTTATATGTTTATATAAATTATTTTACCTAAAGTAAGTAGTTTTTTGTTTTTAAAAAAATATCTTACAAAGGTATTTTTTTATTAAAAAAAACTTACTCATTATATAAGCTTTTTTTAAAATTTAAACAAATTAATCCATTTTTTTATGAATTTGAATTTAAATTTTAGAAGATAGAAGTTGCATATGCATTTGAGAATGAGCTTCAAGTATATAAATATCATTTGTCTCTTATATTATGATATTATTAGAGGTATAAACATGTCTAGCCAAGTCGAATTCTTAAAATTTGAACTTGGCTTCGGAAAAAAATCAATGACTCAAATTTGACTTATTTATTTAATTGAACCTAATAAAAAAAATTAAACTTGACTTGTTAAGAAATTTTAAACTTGAACTTGGTCCGTTTGGATGATTTATAATTTAATTATTTTTTAATGAAATTTTTCTTAAATAATTTTTTAACTTTATCAATATAATATTTAATAATTGTTTTAATACTATATAATTAATTACTAATAGCAAAATGAGTTTAACATGTGATAAGTGAAATTAAAAAAGAATAATTAAAATATACTAGATAATTAATTTAACATTGTTTCAAGAGGGTTACATAATATTTTGGTTTTTTAATTTTTCAAATTTATGATTTTGATTTTCTGATTTTTAATTATGGAATTTGATCCTTTAATTTTATAAATTATCGAGAAGTATTTAAATATGTCTTGATATTGCTTAACTCCTCTAAAAAAAGGTACCGCTTAACTTGATTCTTTGTTATGATTTACTGCTTATTATATATTTTTTTTAAAATTGCGTTTGATATGAACCAGCTACCTATATGGTTCTCCCTCTATAGACCTAAAGAATTTAGTGTACAACTTGAAAGAATGGACAAAAAAGTAAGTCAACCTTATGCTATTTTGAGTTTTAACAATATTATCTTATTACTCATGTACTAAACTTTTTAATTTTTTGCAGTTTTTAACATGGAATGCATACACATCTAAAGCTTTCCTATTGGTTTATACTGTTACAAATTTTATTTCCTCTAAAATATTTAATAATTTGATGCATTGATGATGTATTGAACCATATAATTCTATTCCTATGACCAAATTGTTGAAGCGGTTCATTTGATGTATAGAAAGATAAAGTGAATCCAAAAATAAATTAAACTAAATTTCATGTCATTCTATTTGGTTTCATACCCATCCTTTTTTTTTTCGGAGCCACTAGTACATGTAATTTATAATAAATTTAAAAATGTAATAATAACTTTGTAAATTTAATAATGGACTAGATTATAACATAACACATATATCTATGGGAATAAAGACATTTTATTCTTATGTGTGTTGGTTATTCTTTAAAATAAGTGACATAAATATATAAGAAACAGTCTTATTGATATCTTATAGATTATTTATTGATTATAAATTTAAATTCAAAAACAGGCTTTCATATATAAAGATAATACAGTATATAATATTATTTTCCTTTATATTCACAACATAACGTAAAATTTCTAGACAATAGAATATGACGTAATTTTTGTATTTATAAGAAATGAGCTTATTGGTATGTCATTAATTAGACTCAATCATTAATTCAGACCTTGCCTCAAGCATTTCTCTTATTAATTATTATGCAAAAGCAACATTTGTTTGTGTCGTGGCACCCTCCTCAATTATGGTATGATCAAGTGACTACCTTGGTTGGTGATTAAGTGGTTTCAACGGCTCATGCGGCTATACAACAAACATGAATGCCGAACTTCATGCTATATTTTGTCCACCCCAGATAAAACACACTCCTTGCTAGCTTATGCTTCTAGTACCTCCTTTATTAGGGAGTAGTTTTGTTGTTTTGCCTTCTTTATTTTCCTACTCATCAAAATAAATAGTTCGTGCAAAACACGATTTATTACACTAGTAAAAAAAACATAAAAATCGAAACTATTCTTAAAAACACAACTTGTTTACATTTTTTCATAGCAATTTTCTATGTACTTTTGATATTGTTCTCGAATGAGAGTTAGAGTTTCACATTAGTTAGCATTAGTAAAATAAATGTTTGCATAAGTGAAACTCAAATCCTAATAGAAAAAACCATACTAATGTACCCAATTTCATATTTTCCACTTGAAAGTTGGAAGCTAGTAGTAAGACAATGCACATTGATTGCACTAAAGCAAAGAAATAGAAAAGAGAAGGTGGTTTATCAGCCACCACTTGGATATCTCCGTCTTCTGTCCCAACTAACAAACCAAACACACTCACTCTCACTCATTTTCGCAGATCTTTGTGTTCCTTCAAAATGCAATCATCAATTTCACTCTCTTCTTCCTACGCTGCCACCGTTTCGGGGCCACGCCGCTCTTTCCCCCTCTCCGGTGGTAGTGTCGTGCCTTCCGGTCTCCGTTTCTGCGGCCTCCGGCGTCAGGCCTTCACTTCCACTCCCCTCAACCACCAGTGCCGCCGCCTCCGCCGGCTACACTCCGCCGCGGTATCCGCCGCGCTTTCAGGCAACGGCACCTCTCCCAAGTCGTTCGACTACGACTTGCTCATCATCGGCGCCGGTGTGGGCGGCCACGGCGCCGCTCTCCACGCCGTCGAGAAGGTACACTTAACACTTTAGCTTCCGAAATTTTGATCACCCAAAATCTTACTCTCTTGCTCTGTCGAGTTGGAAAGTTTAGCTGAATTTTGTAATGAATTACGAAAGTTACTTAATTTAAGGCTAAAATACACTTCTTTTTCACTCTTCTTATATTTTGGTTTCAGTTTGATTTCAATTTGGTCCCAAACTTTGAAAAGTTTTACTTTGGTCCTTTGAGTCTCTCTGTTTCCGTCAGCTTAGTGACATGTAGCATACTGTTAGAAATGTCACATCAATTGAGCATTTGACATGTCAACCCAGATTAACAGCAAACAAGGGAAGGACTAATTTGTTGTGAGCACAAAATGCTGAAACAAATAAAATAAGATGAAGGACAAAACCATATTTTAGCTTTAAATTAGTGAAGAAATTGCGTATTGCTGAAGTTTTATATTATTTGGAGACATTTTGAGACGAGGAAGTGATTTCCAGGGTTTGAAAACGGCCATTGTTGAGGGAGACGTGGTTGGAGGGACGTGTGTGAACAGAGGATGTGTTCCTTCTAAGGCTCTTTTGGCTGTGAGTGGTCGTATGCGAGAGCTGCGGAATGATCATCACTTGAAGTCGCTGGGTTTGCAGGTAAAAATGTTGTGTGCGAATGGAAATTGTGTTTAGAACTTTAAAGTATAGTGTGCTTCATGGCAAAGAGATTGGTTGTGTTTATGAATAGTCGGTTGTTGTTGTTTTAGGTTTCTGCTGCTGGGTATGACAGACAAGCAGTTGCTGACCATGCTAATAATCTTGCTTCAAAAATCCGTGGTAACTTGACCAACTCCTTGAAAGCACTTGGAGTGGACATTCTCACTGGTTTTGGAACTATTTTGGTAAGTGACATGCTATGCTCTGTGACGTGTGAGATAGATGCTGTTGTGATTGCATGTGGAAATTGAATTATTTTGTTGTTTAACCAAGGCTTGAATTTAGACCAGAAAGCTGCAAATGGTTATTTTAATGTTTTTCATTTACTTCCTTGTGTATGAATCCTTGCAGGGTCCTCAAAAGGTGAAAGTTGGCTCTTCCAACAATGTGGTAACTGCAAAAGACATCATCATTGCCACTGGTTCTGTTCCTTTTGTTCCTAAGGGCATTGAAGTTGATGGTACACCATACACTACATTTTTTTTTTTATCTGTTCTCTACATGACTATTATTTTATGTTACTGCCTCTAGTTCTACTCTATGAAAAAAGTTAGTTATAGGCACGTACCAGGAACTGGGATATATAGCCCTGTCTATGATAAACATCATGTCAAGCCCCTAGTAGCTGCACAAGTAGAGTGCTATAAGTTATAAAAGCAGCTTGCAATGGAAAAAGAAGTGATCAATTTAGCATTATAGAGATGTTTTGATTGATAGTATATTAGTATATAGGAATAGAATATTAGACTACAGTAAAATGTGCATAAGGGGATGGGGATCTTTGTTCAGTGCCATACTGATATTCACCCTCCTCTTGTTTTCTGGTTTTTTATTTCTTGTAAGTTTTACTTGTTATTGTCGTTAATGAAAGCTAACCAAGTAAGTGCATTCAGGGAAGACTGTGATTACCAGTGACCATGCACTCAAACTGGAGACTGTTCCAGATTGGATAGCAATTGTAGGTAGTGGTTATATTGGCCTTGAATTCAGTGATGTATATACGGCTCTTGGAAGTGAGGTAGTATTTTTCTTCCGATACTTCTGTCTATCCTTTCTTCATTGTATTTTGTTCATGGGAAGAACTGGCAATAGCTTTCCATTTTTTTTTTTATGATGTTTGAAAGTTTTATATATTATTTCATTGTCTGAAAAGTTGGAAACCTTATTTGTGCAGAAGGGATATAGTTTTATTGTTTGAAAAGTTGGTAATAATGGTACTCTGCAGGTTACTTTTATTGAAGCTTTAGACCAGCTCATGCCGGGATTTGATCCTGAAATTAGCAAGTTGGCTCAGAGGGTTCTCATAAATCCCCGGAATATTGACTATCATACTGGAGTTTTTGCATCCAAGGTAACTACATCTGGTAATTTCTCATATAATTTTTTGTTGGGTAGATACTTTGAATTGTCCATCATCATGTTTTCTATATAGATCACTCCTGCAAGAGATGGAAAACCTGTCACAATTGAGCTCATTGATGCAAAGACCAAGGAACAAAAGGACAGTTTAGAGGTACCTTTTTTCCTGAAGGCTTTTAATTAATCACTTTGTTATAACTGTTAAATATTCTCCCACAGAAATACTAATTGGTAAAGGTTGATTGGAACATGTGACCAGGCAGCAAACTCATACAGAATTAGTCAGACTATTTAGTAGTTACCTTTCGTCATATGCATAGTAGGACACTCTTAATACAGCATGCTCTCATGATATCAGAGACCTTGTAATGAACTCAGATCACATTATCAAAATTCAAGTGGTTAATATACTCACCTCAATATAGCATAGAGAGAACCATACAGGCAGACAATTCTGTGACTGATGCATAACTGGGGCAGAAGTGGATAATGTTAATGTCCAAGGATTTCACCTTCCAGCTTTGCTAAATTTACATTTGACTGTGCTTATCTTTAGGAGCTAGTGGCTTCTGTATCTCCATTGAATTTAGTAGTGCAAGCTGAAATCCTTGAACATTTGTAGTGTTATGGATAGGATTTTACAAGTGCAGTACCATTGCAAGTTGCAACTATCTGAAAAATGTCAATTATATTTATAGATCACATTTTACATGTCTATCCATTCATCCATCTATTTATTCGTCCATCAATTTATGTACATAACTATATATATGTATGTATATACACACACATGCCTCTATCTGCATGTTTAATTACTGAATTTTTACAAGCCACTGCTTCTGTTATGCTATAGGTGGATGCTGCACTAATAGCAACAGGAAGGGCTCCATTCACGCAAGGTCTTGGATTGGAGAATGTATGCCTTTCTAGCTGAAATGTCTTTAGGATAAAATGTTTTCCTCAAAGGAAGTGATTGGATATTTTTCTTTACATGTTCCTGCAGATTGATGTTGTAACACAGCGTGGTTTTGTTCCTGTGGATGAGTGCATGAGAGTACTTGATGCAAATGGAAACCTGGTTTGTTTCAAATGTTTCATGAATACATCATTTTTTTTCTTGGTCTGACACATTGTTACTGATTTAGAGTATGGAATGATAGGTTCCTCATTTGTATTGCATTGGTGATGCAAATGGCAAGATGATGCTTGCTCATGCTGCCAGCGCACAAGGAATTTCAGGTAAGAAGCAAGTAATGTAATTTTGCTACTAATATTTGAGTCATTTGCTTCCATTTACTTAATGAAAATATTGTTGGATAGTGGTTGAACAAGTCACTGGAAGAGATCACGTGCTCAATCATTTAAGCATACCAGCTGCTTGTTTCACTCATCCTGAAATCAGCATGGTTGGATTGACTGAGGTATATCATAATTTCTTTTTGTTTATGTTTCTTCCTCCACCCACTGCTGCTTGTTTCATTCTTCTGTACACATGGCTAACTGTCCCTTCCTCTGTTCTGATCTGTTAGCCCCTTTTCCCTTATATTATTTATATATTAAAATTACTCATTGTCCCTCACTCATATGAACTCATGGATTATGATCAAACATTATATATGCAGCCTCAAGCAAGGGAGAAAGCTGAAAAGGAGGGTTTTGAAGTAAGTATTGCCAAAACAAGTTTTAAAGCTAACACAAAAGCCTTAGCTGAAAACGAAGGGGAGGGTCTTGCCAAGGTTATATTTCTGTATCTTTCCCTTGATACTATTCTTGTACAAAAGCTTATAAAGTGATTGTTTGGGTTAGATTGTAGAGGAAATGGTTTTAAAACATTTGGTTTTTTAAATTTGTTCAGGCGTTGTAAAGTGCAATGATTTTGAAGTGTGATTATTATAGGGGATGTTTTTCGAAAAATTACTGGATCCCCCTTGCTAAAATTGATTTTGTAGCCTTGATCTTGTAACCATCTCACAACCTTGAAAAATTTAAGAATTAATTTGGTCAAACTACTACCCAAACATAATTATGGACCGTCCAAAATCAAAACAAACAGTGGGTACCTCACTTGGTATTTAAAGATCAGGCTGCTGATACTGGAAGTGACAGATTGGGTCCCTCCACATACCTTCTCCCCCTTAGATCCCAATAGGGAACTCTTGGTCACCAAAAAAGTAATCTAAAGAAATTGGACCTAGCAATTAGATGCTGACGATGAGTTATCTACTAAGGAACTATTACTTTGGTGATATCAATACTATTTGGTTTAGAGCAGGCAGTCCTGGTTTACTTCTTGACCGTATTCACTCTTATGTTTTTCTCTAGGTGCATTGTTGTTCTTTACTTGCCTCATTGTTAACTAACTATTTTTAAGCTGTTTTCATGCAGTTGATATACAGACCTGACACTGGAGAGATACTGGGAGTTCATATATTCGGGTTGCATGCTGCTGATCTCATCCACGAGGCATCCAATGCAATAGCACTAGGAACACATATTCAGGTAGACTTTCCTACCATAGCTGTCACATGTGAGAGCCTGGGATGTAGTTAGTAATACATTTGGTCCATATTTGTTGATGAATTACCTGTTTATAGCCACAAGAAACTTTTTATCCCTGTCTATGGTAACTCCTAACGTTGTTGTGCCACAATGCAGGATATAAAATTTGCAGTTCATGCTCATCCGACTTTGTCTGAGGTGCTTGATGAGCTATTTAAATCAGCAAAGGTGAAGTATCCATTATTTACTTCCAGACTTGCACGAACTAACCCACAAATAGTTTGTTATAGCCGGTGCTTTAACACTTGCTCCCCTATTCAATTATTAAAGCAGGTTAAAGCACAAGCTTCTGAGCCAGTAAAGGAAGCTATTGCAGTTTAATCTTCCTTAAGTATCTGCTTTACAAGAGAGTTTCCTGTACAACGGAGTTTCCATGCATTTCACATCTTCTTGCTGAATACTTCAACACGTTCAGTATCCTGTAAAAGAAGGGAACTATTGAAGGATTCTCGCCAATGGTCTCCGAATGGGATGAATGTCGATATATTATTTTCTTGGCATACTTTTATGTCCAGCATAGATTATATTCGTTATTTTTGCGCTTTAGAAACTCGTTTCCTCTAAGTTGTGGTCTAGATGCTTCTTGTAAGGCCTGTGAGAGTGTAGTCTATTTCTCAGTGTTTCAGTTTTGATTGAACCTGTACGTGAACTGTCAATTTTTCTTGTGTAAGGTTTCTCATGAAATAACCCTGTTGACTCAATAACACAGTCCACTAGATAAAGCAATTTTGTTCTTGATGATTTTTTGTCTCCCTGCTGTTATTTGCATCGATCTTTCCAATCATTGTATGGCAAGAAGAAGCTCCAGAACCACGAGTTCCTGATATGATCAAGATGGTTTTGCTGTGTCATGTGTTAATTTATAAATTTTTTATTAACAAAAGATAAAAACAAGAATTCTGTTCTTCATATACTAATTATGGATAATGTGGAAAATAGTTTATAGATATGATCCCTTGTGAATTGTGACAATATCTTTCCCGGATACTCAAATTCCTCTATCCTCTCACATTTAGTAACTGAAAAACGTTAAAAATTTGCGTTTGGTCGTTAAAAAAGTTTTAAAACAATTTTATAATTGAATTTTTGTTACCATAGTTTTGTTTCGAAAAGCCAATTTATAATTTCTTCATAAATTAATGCAACATTAGAAATTATATTTAAAAAGCAAATAAAAGTATGGAAAAAAAAATCACATTTATAATTGAAAAAAAAAGTGATTTAATTTCACTATCCCAATCCCAATGAAATCAAATTTCCTAAACAAACATTCAAAATACCATTTCCAAATGCAATTTATTAATACCAACTCAAAATAAATCATATTAAAAATCTAAAACATATGAACCCAATAATAAATTGTAGTTTCATCTTTAATAATCCATATTTTTCATATAAGAACCTCACATTGAGTGCTCAAACGAAAAGGTTAGAAGTAAACTTGTAAAATTTCAACACCAACCATTTAACAATAGTTGCTGCTCCACCCACTAGTAGAATGCCCCTGATGATGTGTTTGGAACGCAGTTCTAAATCCTTCACAATCATTTATAGCAGATGTTTTTTCAAGAGTAACTGGATTTGTCAAATGTTTTGTTTTTAATTTGTTTTTCAATTGTCTTCTCCTTGTAGAAGGAATGCACTGTATCAATCAGCTTACAATGCATATCAGAAAGAAAAAAAATACAAGAAATAAGTGAACTTGAATCGTTTATAGCAAAGATGTGCAATGAGTTCTAAGTTCTAACAGTTAAACGAAAGGAGATATTAGACGCTCAGACAGGCACAAAAATTGTCATCACAGACCAAACAACTTGCTTTGGTCCTTATCAGAATCGAGGAATGTTCTCAGTCATGACAGCCCTTGTTCATATTAAAATTTTAAAAAGAACAATAGAAGAACCCAAATTCAAAATGTAAAAATAAATAAAAAATACTGCAAGTTTTTTTTTCTGGTGCATGACAAAAAAACAAAAAAGGAGGAGGAAGAGGGTGAAAGAAGAAAAAAAATGTAGTGAAGGTGCACCATATGGCTGTGGGTGAGATGAATTTGAGGGTCCATAAATGTATCCACAATAAACCACACACAAGTGGTTTATACAAGCTTTCGTTTGACCCACCTACCTATAATATGCTAGGAAATGGCTTTGTTTTTTTATCAGTTGCTAGGAAAGGGATCTGATTCACATTATATCCTCTAAATCTAAACTGTAACTGATAAGTTCGAGCAAAGGAGGGAGATTGTCAAAAGTAACCATAAATACATTCATTCAAAGATCATAACTGCCAATTCGATATGTAAACATAAGATCTACATGCTTACTTCTGACAGCGCAAATTGCAAACACACTTCTTTATGAAAGACAATTGTGTTTGGATATTATTCATCATCAATCCAACATTCACCTTGTTCTATGTTTAACCATTGGAAGTGTAAAACATCCATTTGACATGGATAAAAAAAGGTTTCCAAACACACCCTAAAATCAGCCAGGCCCGTTCAATTTTTTCTCTTTTAGATACATGTCAAGATATAAAAATCCAAGAGAAAGGTTGACTTGGTGGTTGAAGGGACAAGGAAAGGGAGAGATCTTGGATTCAAATCTCTCCTACTAGCATTCTAACAATTAATATTTGCCAATCCAAAAAAAAAAGATACGAAAATCCAATATTCTTCCCAATTAAAACTAGAACCATAAGCATGATGTAGTGCTAAGCTAAACATTAAGAGCAAAACCTAACTCCCTTTTCTTTCCAGCATATTAAAAACAGCAAAGTCAAGATTCAATTCCCACACATGAGCATAGCCATAGGCAATTAGCAATGACTAAAAAACACAAAACACCTTAACATTCCATTGATAAAAAAATAATTCAAGGGACTTCATTAGAAACCCAGAAAATTGCTATAAGAGTACTGCATTCTCTGTAAACAAATTAATTATACTACTGAACGTGGATTTCAAACAGTTTAACCAAAATAAAAAGAGCATAAAAAAACCCTAATGGTTCCGTTAGAAAGTGCCATTTCACTCTTCCTCGGTGGCTGTTTCACCACTCTTCTTGTTGTGCTTCCTCGCATACCTTTGATTCCTCAGAAACTTGGGATCCATCTACACCAATTGCCAACAACACAAACGCATAAATTTATTTATTTTTGTTAATAAAAAAATAAATAAATTACCCGAAGATAAAATTTAAAAAAAAAAAAACATATGTATCAGTGTAAAAGAGAACCCAAAACATTATAAAAAAAAAAAAAAAAGTACCCCTTTGGTGGAAGTGTGGCGATGCCTCTTGGGTTTCTTGATGCCGTTTTTGTGGGCCTTGTAGGACTGGTTGTGAGCTGTGTGATTCTTCGACTTTGCCATCACTGCAATCAAGTGGCACAAAAATTAAAAAAAGATGGGAAGAGAAGAACAGAAAAAAAAAGCACAAAATTAGAAGAATTTTTTGTCACAGAAATTGAAGAAACGAACCAAAGCAAATGTGAAAGTGCAGTTTCTACCAGCTAGGGCTTATTTGTGGTGGCGTTTTATATACCACCTTTGATTGAGGCCAAGTGTTTTGGATGTTTCTGTACTACATGCAACGAGAGACCCATAAATGAACGGCCCACGAAATAGTCCAAACATAATAATTCAAATATATATATATATATATAAAAGAAAGGAAGAAGAAACATAATTTGAGTTATGCATTTTTGCAAAGTGAGAAAGAGATTTTAAGTTTCAGACAAAAAGAGAGTAATCCGAGTGAGGGTCTCAATTTTGAGTCACTGTAAATCTGCGGTGTGAGTGTGTGCTAGAAAGAGAGAAAAAAAATAAGAATAAAAAAAACAATTATGACATAATAATTTGTTCATTAACAAGTAATAAAAAAACAATTACAATATAATAATTGGTGCATAATTATTTACATAAAAATAGTTTTAAGAAAACTATGTCATTCAAAAATAAAAAAATTAATCTCTATAGTATTTTTTTTATTAATCATAATTTTACAATCACTATTATATGTAAGCATGAGAATTATTGCATCTATTTTTAATACATAATTGTGTGATAAATTCTGATATTATGAATTGTCATATGAATTGAAAGTAGCTATGACCAATTTATATTTATTTTCTCAAAAGGCAAAGGCTATGGGTATCTTTTAATTTATTGTAATTCAAAAAGTAAAAATATTTTAATAGAATTTCAGTATAATTATAAAATTCAAAATTATTTATTTTTAGTATAAATATATGTTTTTAAATTTTTTGTTTCAATATAACAATATAATTATTATTTTATTTTATTTATTTAACGGATACCTATGAATATAATTGCAAATATACGCACATTCATCCACACACACATACACTTATGTACATACATAAAAATACACGCATATATATATATATAAAATAAATATTATAAATATATTAAAAAATTAATAATACGAGAATTTATAAATTGTAAACCTAAGACTTTTGCACCATACGGGTTATTACAATAGTTTTTTTTAAAATATGACTTGATTTTATTTCATTTATGTATCAGGCTCCTATAATTTTATAAATGGATATTTTAATTTTTTTTTATATTTTCAAAATTGAATAAATGTGGTCTTACCACATATGATTCCTTTAATCACTAATAGAATATACTAAAATGATTGATAATAGTGATTATAAAATGAGTTAATTCAGTAGGTACTAATAAAGCCTAAAAATCCAAGTGTTTGTTGAAATGGATAACCAATAGAGTTTTATAGATACCGTGCTTGGTAAAGACAAACATTCTTTTTGATAATTTTTTAATAAATTTCCTCTTATTACTTTATGAACATTGTCGAAATCAATCTAAAAAATGATTAATTTATTCTTTAAAATTATTTAAAAATATTATTTTAATTTTTAAATTTACTAAATATCTATTACTTTAATTTCTACTTTTATAATTTTAGGGATAATAATTTTAATAATTTTAAAACTAAATTCATTGAAATTATTATACGAATGAAATGTTATAATTTATTTAATTATCATAATATTTGATTTGTATTACAACATTTCATTTTATTTATTACTAGCTATATAATCTTATTTTTGTTCGAAATTCAATGTTGCATTAGTTTGTTTTTACTCTGAATGTTGTACTAGTTTTATGAATAAATCCGTAATATTGTTCCAAACTATTGTCTTATATCCTAAATGTTGTTTGCATGTAGGATAATCTGCTTAAGATGCTTTCATGCATGAGGTAAGTTCTTGTGGATAAAGTTTTCTTGTCGTGGGGTGTTTTTCCCACTCCAATTCAAGGAAAAAAAAGATTTATTAAACTAATCTATGATAAAATAAAATATTCATGATAAATTTTCACAATATTTATTATTTTCTCTAATTTATTTTATTTATAAATCTTATTTAAATTTAAAAAATACTTAATAAAATAAAGAAAAACTTGTTTTTTTATATAATGAAAACTAACAAGATATCATCATCCTAGCTTACACCATTCCTAAACTCCGGATATAAACAACTGAGACATAAAAAAGTAAAAATTATGACTTGTGTCCAATGACAAAATATAAATCCAAGAAAAAAACATAAATAAGCCTCTGTTCTTGGTAGAACATAAATAAGGCCCTTAAATCAAAATCACAACTACTCACCACACATGGCCAGCCACCACCTACCCACCTTACCTTGGTCCTCCAGTTCCCCCATGTTTCTTTTGAAAACGAAAGAAAGAAAGGTTAGAAAATTAAAAACAATAAATTTATAATAAAAAATAAATAAATAAAAAACAGACCTGCATAACATTAGTGCATTCCCACCACATGCACAGACACGTGATCTAGAATCTCTCTCTAGGATCTGCTTCTTTCTCTTCTCAATTCTCATTCATAATCATTCATTCCTCCGATCTACGACTTTCTGTTGTTTCTCCCTCAACACAACACAACATGTTCCTCTTTGACTGGTTCTATGGCATTCTCGCTTCCCTCGGTCTCTGGCAGAAAGAAGCCAAAATTCTCTTCCTCGGTCTCGATAATGCCGGTAAAACCACCCTCCTTCACATGCTCAAAGACGAGGTTACCTTTCCCCCCCCCCCCCCCCCCCCCCTCTCTCTCTCTCTCTCTCTCTCTCTCTTACCCTTCTCTATTTTTTTTTCAATTTTTGAAAAAAAAATTGATTTCTTAAAAGAAAAGAAATTGATTTTTTAAAATTTGGTTGCAGAGATTAGTTCAGCACCAGCCGACCCAGCACCCCACTTCGGAGGAATTGAGCATTGGGAAGATCAAGTTTAAGGCTTTCGATTTGGGGGGGCCATCAAGTTGCTCGCAGGGTCTGGAAAGACTATTATGCCAAAGTTAGTCATTAGTATTTTGCTTCCACCTCTTTGATCTTTCTGTTGCTGCTTAACGATTTTTTATGTTTATTCAGTGGTTATGTGCTATGGTTTGTGTGATTTTGGAGTTTGTGAAAGTGGGGTTTGTTTCATTTTAGGTACTCCCAGTTGGTCATAGGTTTTTTTGGGCTTTGTAATGCTTCATTGTTGGCTCAATTGCTTTTGACAAGGTTGTGATGCAACAAACATGTTCATAACTTGGTTGTTGCTGTATTTGTAGTGCCTTTAGGAGCTTAACTTTGTTGGGTTTTATTTAATTGGTATGGTGTTTTTAAAATAATGGTTCTAATATATTGGTTGGTTATGGCTTATGACTTCTTCACTGACCCTATAAATTCAGCACCTTTACTTCCATGCTATCTTGTTCATCATGGAGTGCCAGATTTTCTGATGAGGTGTTTGTTACTGTGATTTTTGTTTATGTATTGTTGCTGCTTCTGTGAATATTTGACTGTTCTCAACATTTATATTTTGGGTTTTCTGGCTTGTACAACTTTTTTTTTCTGATTCACCCTTTTGTTCTGGTTAATAATCTAGTATAACTCAACTATCAGCTTGGTTTTTGGTAAGTGCCCGCCAATCCGCAATTTATGCCTTCATAATCCCAGATGAAGCTCTTTGTATTTATCTGATTCATGGGAGGCAAATATTGAAAGTGGAAGTTTCGCTGATAGCACCTCTTTAAATCTTTCTGGAGGTGTTTACTAGTTGATTTCCAAACATATCCTGTTTCCCCCTTATGAGGGAGAAAGGGTAGGAAGGAACGAATAACTGATGGCTTAATGGCTACATCTGTGTACTAGTATAATTATTAGAGTTTCTAATGAATTGAATCATTCTTTTTAAGCATTAGAAGACCGTTAAGACTCAAGACACAATTGTAAATTGATGCATTCTTTCACCTTCAGGGAGATGTATCTTGAAACTAAAATTTGAAGTTAACTTAGTTTGGTCTTTGTTGCTTATTATATGGATGCATCACCTTTCTATTCACCAATTCCTCTACATGTTTGACTCATCTTTCCACTATAACTTCTTAAAAGTTGTTGGTTTGTTTAGCAGCAGTAAGTTTTCCACTTATCATTGCCTAAGCTGCAATGACTCTGATGATGATGCTTAGTGTTGTTGATACTTGGAATTCTCACCTATGTTGTCTTTCCAGGTGGATGCTGTTGTGTACCTGGTTGACGCCTTTGACAAAGAGAGGTTTGCAGAATCTAAGAAGGAGCTCAATGCCTTGCTTTCTGATGAATCCTTGGCAAATGTTCCATTTCTTGTGCTAGGCAACAAGATTGACATCCCTTATGCAGCTTCAGAAGATGAGCTAAGATATCATCTAGGCCTGACCAATTTCACCACAGGCAAAGGAAAGATGAACCTCACAGACTCCAACCTTCGACCACTTGAAGTGTTCATGTGCAGCATTGTGCGCAAGATGGGGTATGGTGAAGGCTTCCAGTGGCTTTCCCAATACATCAAGTAGAGAGGCCTTATTCATTCTTAGTTCCCCTTTCTATTGTAAACTAGCACTGTCTGCAGTTACATCAGAAGATAATTTACCTTTGTTTTTGCTATTGATGATTTTGTATTGGATTATTTGATACAACTGCAGTGATATTACATGATAAAATTTGTATTCAAAGATTTTTTTGGGGGAATGTTCCCCTTTAAAATACTGAATTCTATTGTAGCCTTGTAGGATGGTATGACATGGCAGGAACTCTAATAAATCTGGAAGAATGTTAGTCCATTTTCTTCCCTGTTACATATGAATGGTAGCTGAGAGTTTTTTCTTATTTTTCTAGCTTGACCTGATTATGTTTGTTACAAATAAGACTGGGTAATATTGGGTCCTGACTAATTTACGATGATCTGGGTGGATCTAGTAAAGGAGATAAAGTTCTTATAATGTCTATCATTTTCAAAAGTTAAATTATACACATTTGGAGAAAAGTTCTCAAAAAATTTAAGGAGTTTATTTTTTATAAAATAAAAAGGCGAAAAGTAGCTTCTGTAATAAAAAAACTAACTAAAGTAATTTTAAAAATTAAGTTATACACCTTAGTTTCTCTTTTTTCTTTCTTTCTTTTTTTTAATCTCATCTCGAATTAATCCATGTAAGACAAATAGAAAATTTAAGTTTATCTTTTCTTATTTTAATGAGTAAAATAGAGTTAAAGTAAATAAATAAATTATATAAATTATTTTTTATACTTATTTTAAACAAAAATTCAACAATAAATATTTACTATTTTTCCTTGACATAAATTTATTTATGCAATAAAAATTTTAAACGGAAAAGAAATATAATGAAAAATTTTGTAATATTTAAATATTTTTAAATTAAAAATAGTATTTTTTTTTTCACCAACTGATTGTTAAGGTGCATAATTATTTATTGATTACCCTCCAAGATAACTATTTTTAGTCAACATTTTTTTTTTGTTTCTTAAGTTGTTGGACAAGGGAAAACAACTTTCCAAGGCAAAATAGAAAACAAATAGAATGATAACTGTCATAGTATTTATGTCTTTAAATTAAAAATTGCAAAATATTTATTTCACAAACTCATTCCAAAGGTGTAGAAATATTCATTGTTTACCCTCGAAGATAACTTTTTTTCCTAGCTATATATGTATATACTATATAGAGATCTTTAAAAAATTGGACAAGGAAGACAATTTTCAAAAGTAACGTATTATTTTTTTGTCACCATCGTTTCTGTGTTTGACTGTGTTCTTTTCTACACCTCAATTATTATTATAACAACATTCTTACCTATTACCATGTCAAACCCAATGACGCGTATCAGCCAATCAAAATGCAACACCTGGCACACTCTGTTAACAACACTCAACACTCATTTTCTTCGATTTTGTGATCCCATTTCCATAGTGGTAGCCATATGGAGTAATTTTGCATATGATGAGACATGAGCAATGCTGATTTTGCAGAAGTCTATTTATGATTTCCAAATCTAAAATTAGTTTTGAAAATGTAGCTTTAAGAAAACAAATATTTATTGCTTTTAAATCGAAATATTTTTCTTTTTAATTATGTTGAACTAATGGGCTAATTTAGAATGCTTATATAGTTTGTTTATAATTTTAAGAAAAATAATTACATAAATAAAATATAATTTTGTATAATTTAATTAGTTAAAATTATATATTTTTATTATAATTTTCATAATTTGTAAAAAAAAATTAAAAGTTATTTAAAAAAAATAAGTTTAATGAAATAATAATTTTATCATTTGAACTTTATATTCTATATTTATCTAATTTGTTATTTAGTGTGCACCAAACAATTGATTTAGATATGATTAGAATTTATTGAGCGGTTAGCCTATGGTATCTTATCATATCTTATTCATAACAAGAGTCTTTATTAATGTTTAAATTTATTCTCACGTTACCTTCCATGGGAAGCATTCACTGTCAATATCAAAGCCCGCACATTCCTTTTCTTTTTCTCAGTGTGTCGGTTGATTTTTATTATTGTTTCAGTTGATGTTTTCATAATCTCGATCACTAGTGATTCGGAGAAAAAAGAAGAAAAAAAATGTTTCTTGTTGATTGGTTGTACGGAATTCTGGAATCCCTGAGTCTGTCACAAAAGGAGGCTAAGATCTTGTTCCTTGGTTTACATAACTCAGGCAAGAACACTTTGCTTCACATGCTCAAAGATGAGGTCTTTTGTTTCAACTTTCAATTTTGTCCTATGCTTCAAAATTAATGGGTTAAAATACATTTTCGTTTTCACGTTTTATTTTAATTTAAAAAGTTTAATTTTAGTACTTGAGAGTATATAAGTTTCTGTTAATTTTGCTGCACATAACGTGATATCTCTTATATTTTGTTATGTATTAATAAGTTGATTAAACTAGTATAATAAACTGATAGGAACTAATTTTTTTCGTTTATGGAATTTAAGTATTTTATTTTTTTAAGAACTAACTTAGTCTAAAGAAAACTACATATCCTATAAATAACAAGTCATCAAGACACAATTTAATTTTATCATTGTGTAAGAACTAGTCCTCAACTAACTTAGTCTAAGAATTAACAAGTAACAAATATACTTAAAGAGATTAAAGTAAAAAAAATTTAAACTTAAGGAATTAAACTAAAATTAAAAGATAAGATGAGAGAAAAAAATATATTTTAGCCAAATATATTTTACTAAACTTTAAAATAAAATTTCTACTCATGTATACATAGAGTTTATTTTCCATGCATATTTTTTTTAAAATTTTGATATTCAGAAATTATTCTAAATATAACTTTTAAAATAGTTAATATCAAAATTAGCAAAGTTATCTTATTATCTGTGATAGCATAAAAGTATTAAGATAAATTATAAATTATTATACTTAAATTCATATATTTATTAGTTAATTGAAGATGACCTTGAGAGGTTGAAATTATGCAGAGACTAGTTCAGCATCAACCCACTCAATTCCCAACTTCGGAGGAGTTGAATATAGTTGAAATTGGCCACCAGCTTGCTCGCAGAGTTTGGAAGGACTATTTTGCTCAGGTTTGTTTCTGCTACATTTTTTGTTTCATGCTTATAATTATATACCTTTAACTCATATAACTTATTTTAATTTTAATAATGATAATGATTGTAGCATTAACAGTCGTTCAAGTTTTGAGGAAGATAGGAAATTTTAAGCTGAATATTTTATTGGTTTGATCTGTAATGTGAAAGGTCTATTATGTATTTTTTAATCTCTCTCAAATTTATTGGTTTTTCTTTGAATAACTTAGCTGCGTTACTAATTTCATGAAGATGGGATAAATTTGGCCGAACAAATTGAAACTAGAATTTTAGACCTTTTAACCCCCGGTAATAGGTGAACTTTTGTTTTATAAAAAATAAAAACTCAAGCATCTTGAACTAAATATGTAGTTAGTGTCAATTAATTTTTAGAATTTTATTATGAGGCCTAATTTGTTCAAAACTTCTTGGGGTACTCTAAGACTGACAGTTTAACATCCCTGATTTGGTTGATATTTAATCTAAACTTTATTACATAATTAATATTTTAACTCAAACAACATATGCATGTTTTGGAAAACGTTGATGAGACCAAAAGTAAACAAATCAAAATCCTTACTTTTGCATTCATTTTGCCTTGGACAGTTAGATTTGCCTCGGAATTCGCCCGCATCAAAAGCAGCAGAAAAATAAACATACCCATATATATATATATATATATATATATATCCACTCATGGTTATGATTATACACTATACTCATTATTCTTTTAGTGAACTGGTCATGAATGTTGTTTTCTCGTACTATACACAAGAAAATTTCTCCTAATTTGCACTTTTGATGCTTTTAGCATAACTGAACATTGCACGACACATGTTGGTGCAGTAGCCTAGTTGGTCGATGAATATGACAAGGGGAGATTCCCAGAATAAAAAAAGGAGCTAAATGCTCTTCTTTCTGATGAGTCATTGGCAAGTGTACCTTTCCTTGTACTAGGAAACAAGATCGATGTACTTGATGCAGCATCAGAGGAGGAGTTAAGGTATCATATGGGCCTCACCAACTTCTCTACAGGGAAAGGCAAGGTGAATCTTAAGGACTCCAATATTCGGCCTCTAGAAGTGTTCATGTGCAGCATTGCCTGCAAGATGAGGTATGGTGAAGGCTTTATCTGGCTCTCTCAGTTCATCAAATAGGGAATATACTTGTTGATTGATTGTGATCATGCTCATGCAATCTCAATACAAGGCTTTATTTTTTTAATGGACAAATATTATTTGTTAATTATTTTTTTTTATTAGCGGGAGAATCGAATCATCTGCAACTTTTTTTCTCTCTTTTCTTTTCTTTTCATCACCAAACTAATCTTATAACTCCTTCAATAAAAGGCTTTGTACATTTTAAACCTTGCTGGCTATGCAATTTGGAAACTTCTGTAGTGGTTTTACCTTTTTAATTTGTTATCTAAGAGGCTTGTCTACTTCTATTTTATGCTTTTTCCTTTGCAGTCTAGATTAGTTACTAAAATTGCAGAACTAATGAAGTATGATCTCACTATTATAACCTGAACATTTGAGTAATATTTTCATGTCACGGTAAATTTATTTCATTTCAGTATGTTCACTTTTCTTCACTTATTTAAAACAAATAAAATTCAAGTGCCAAAATTAACTAAATTAATTAATATTTTACTTTAAATTAATCAACTAGTTAAAAAGTTATTATTTTTAATCATAAAAAAACAAAGTACACAATAATTTTTTTTTTTGGCGTCAGGAGTTGCAAACCGACAGTAAAAAATCAGCTATTTTTATGTAATGAACATTTATGATATATCGTTGGGACATACCCTTTATAGCAACGCGTTACATCGGGCCCCGGGTGTAGCAAAAAATAGGCTAGGGTCCTTTCCACAAGGCAAGGCGCTACATCTGTATCGGATGTAATGATAAGTGAACTAGGGTATATGCCGAAAGGCAAGGCGTCAGATCTTCACCCGGATTTGGTGACAAATAGGCAAGGGTCCTAACACACAGAAGGACGAGCGTGGCGGGCAAACACCGCCCAGGGGTTAAGGATGAAATTTGGAAGCTGGAACATAAGAACATTAACGGGTAAACTAAGGGAGTTAACAAATGTTTTTGCTAGAAGGAAAATGAATATTATGTGCTTGCAAGAAACTAAGTGGGTGGGAGAAAAGGTCAAGGAAGTGGAGGGCACCGGTTTCAAGTTGTGGTATACAGGTACATCCAAGAGTCGAAATGGGGTTGGAATTATGATCAATATAAGTTTTAGAGATAAAGTCATGAATGTTAAAAGGAAAGACGACAAGATTATGATGTTTAAACTTGTAGTAGGGGATCTCATTTTAAATATCCTTAGTGTGTATGCACCACAAGTTGTACTACAATCAAATGAAAAGAATCAAGTTTGGGAAGACTTGGAGGAGGTTTTGAGAAGGATACCTCGAGAGGAGAACATTTTCCTAGGAGATCTAAATGGTCATGTTGGTAAAAACAGTTGAGGTTTTGATAGAATTCATGGAGGTTTTGGCTATGGGACGAGAAATCAGACTGGAGAAGATGTCTTGAATATTGCACTAGCCTATGATTTGATGCTAACGAACACATTTTTTCGAAAAAGGAAATTTCATCTTATCACTTATCATAGTGGCCAAAATTGTAGTCAAATTGATTTCTTTATAACTAGAAGGGAAGATAGAAATTCTTGTATTGACTACAAGGTCTACCCTAGAGAATGTGTGGTGACACAACATAAGTTGGTAGTTCTAAAGGTTCAGTTCAACAAAGTTCTTAATTTGAGGGAAAAGGATCAAAACCCAAGGATAAGATGGTGGAAGCTAAAGGAGGAAAAACAAATAGAGTTTAAGGAAAACATGATGCGTGAAGGACCGTGAAAGTTTATTGAAGAAGCTAATGAAGTTTGGAATAAGATGGTTGTGTGTGTCCAAAATGTGAGAATGAGGGTACTGGGTGAAAGCAAATGAAACAAAGTTCTTACAAAGGAAACATGGTGGTGGAATTGAGAGGTGTAAAAGACTATTAAACAGAAGAATGAATGCTTTAGATCTTTGCATAAATGCCCCAATGATGAGAATTTGCAAAAGTTTAGAGTAGCGAGGAAAGATGCAAAGAAAGCAGTGCAGGAAGCTAGAGGAAAAGTTTTTGACAATTTGTATAAAAATATTGGGAGCGCCGTGGTGTATGTTTTTTGCAGATGATATCGTGCTTATTGATGAGACCAAAGATGGTGTTAATAGGAAACTGAAATTGTGGAGAAACATTTTGGAGTCTAAAGGATTCACGATAAGCAAGCGCAAGACGGGGTATATGAAGTGTGAGTTTTCCCGAGTAAGAGATGATGATCAAGATATAGTGCATCTACTTGGTCAAGAGATACCCAAGAAAGATATTTATAGATACTTGGGATCAATTTTGCAAAAAAGTGGTGAGATTAATGAGGATGTAAATCATAGAATTAAAGCAGGGTGGATGAAATGACAAAGTGCATCAAGGGTTTTGTATGACCGCAAAATTCCCCTTAAACTAAAAGGAAAATTCTATAGAACAGTTGTAAGATCGGCAATAATATATGGAGCGGAATGCTGACCAACACATAGGCAACGTGAATATAAAATAACAGTAGCAGAAATGAGGATGTTAAGGTGAATGTGTGATTATACGAAGATGGATAAGATAAGAAATGAGGATATTCGAAGAAAGCTATCAGTGGTATCAGTATGTGAAAAGATAAGGGAACATAGATTGAAGTGGTTTAGGCACGTTATGAGACATCCATTGGATGCTCCCGTAAGAACAAGAGTTTGTTATCAAGAGCTAGACACAAAGAGAGATAGAAGTCGATCGAAACTTACCTAAGGAAAAGTAGTTAAACAAGACTTAATGGAGTGAGATATAGATTGACGAACGATATGTCTTAGGACGGAGTGGAAAAAAACTATAAGTTTAGTGGAGGGTTAAACTCATTAGTGGTTATATGTTCCAGTTGTTTCCATTATTTTAATTTTTTTCCTCTTTATTGTATTCCTTTTCCTTTCACCCCTCTTTTATTTTAACTTATTATTCCTCTCTTTTGTCTTATCTTCACTTTTTTCTTTCTCTCTCCCTTTCTCTTTTTTTTTTCAATCTATCATTGAGTTCATCTATCACCTACCCCAGTTAACTTCGGTTAAAGATGTTGTTGATATTGATGTTGATGATGTTGATATATCATAATACAATGCAGTATACACAATGGAAAGTTTCCATTGTTATAAATGAAAGTAGGGGGGTGGCTTCTTATAATACTACAAAATATATGTTTGTCAAGGATATTTTTGTTAAAAAGAATGAAAAAAAAGTTTAGGTGTGAGAAAAACGAAAAGGAGCGTGAGAATAACATTAGCTTAGTTATTATTGCAATTGATCTTCTAAATTACACTCCCAAGTCTCAGAGACAAATCCAAAATTTGTTTTAGTCAATATATAAGTAGTGTTCTACCTAACAATCATCATATAGTGGACTCTTAATTTATTACATAGAAGAGTTCCGACAACAATTATGCCAATTCAAATCTAAGAAAGCTTGTTATTTAAGTTACAAACTTGATTTTTCACCAAAAACAAAGTCACAAACTTGATCTTGCATCAGAAACATCCCTCATAGGGAAGCTTAATTACACACGGACAACCCATTCAAGACATTAAAGCGATATGAAAGGGTCATGGGTTCAAAATCTACACTAGGGAATTTACAGGATCTGCTTTCTATACAAAAGAAGACCCAGCTATCACTACACTACTTTGTTACAGGATTTGGCTACATCCCAAGTATGGGGAAACCTTGTTTTGGAAAAGACACCAAGCTATGTCTTGGGTAACATGTCATCTTCAGAATTAAGGAATGCTTCTAATTCCTGTTCCAGCTGCATAAAGCAGTTCAACAAAGTAAACAAACATGTGAAATGAAATAGGCTTAAACATGTCTTTAGTTCCTCAAATTTGGGGTAAGTTTGGTTTCGGTCTTTTTAGTCCTCCAAAGTGAAGTTGAGGGGCTAGAAACAACATTTTATGAATTTGAGGGACTAAAAAGGGAAGTTTTCTAATCGGAGGACCAAAAGCAAAAATGTCACAAAAATTTGAGGGACTAAAAATATATTTAAACCTATGAAATAAAATACAAACATGAGACATTTGACATTTGCATGTGTTACTCACCTTTGCTTGATTATGTGTCAGCTTCATCCTTCTATATTCTTCTTGTGCTTTCTTAGAACGGAACATGGCCTGCACACGTACAACAGACCTCTCAATGCGTTCTTCGGCTTGTTTCCGGCTGGTGCGAAAGAAATCCTCCTCTGCAATTGTATCACTTTCCTGTGTCTCCTCCTTGGCAGGATTAACCTGGAGACCACGGAAGCCTTTTCTCTTTAAAAGCCAACGCAGGATCACTTTCTCAAGCACCCCAACAGACCATATGATTTTCCGATATTGCCTCCGTGCTTGAAAGCCCCTGAAAGCAGCCTGTATTGAAAGCATATGCCATTAATCTTTTCTGGGGTGTAAATTGTATTATCAACTCAAGCTGTTGGTCTTAATTAAGCTTTAGAGAGTAAGCTATGATTAGATGGGAAAGAAAGTCAATTCCTAAGTTCAAAATTCAAGTGGTATTATACTACACCAACATTCTATCAAATGTATAAGTCCTATTTTAGATTATGATTTAAGGATAACCTTTCTTTGCCATGACTCTGGTAATTTTCCTTCTTCTCAAACAGGTAAAAATTATTCAAAGTCAACAAGGAAAACAGTTGACTTGTCAAGTTCAAATATGTGGTCACTAAGAGTGCTTGGATGCACATGAATGTTCTCATAACTTGTGGAACAGAACACATTAAGATATGTGCCCATTGACATGAATCCACAGTCAATCCATCCAAAAATTGACTCGAACAAATAACATCATTTTACATTATGACATGTTCACTCAGGACAATCAACAAGAACCGACAGGAAGTGTAGGTCTTACTTGAATTTTGATAACCTGACACCGCATATTGAGAAATTCTCTACGGTACTTCCATGTACGGAATCTAAGCTGAATCCGAGCAGCGGCTGCCATCTTTTTCTTTGACTCATGGTTGCGAAAGGCATGTTGAATCCTCATTGCTGCTACTATCTGACGTGCTTCTTCCTCTGGGCTGATAATTTCAACTGCTTTATATCGTAAATTAAATGAATGCTCCCTAAATGCAGCTTGAATGCGTGCTGCTGCCTCGGCAGCTGTACGGTAAGCTGCCAAAGTCTCCTTTAGGTACAGTTGGTCCTCAGTAAGGTTCGCAGCATTTACTGGATCAGTTGAGCTAGTTTCCAGTGAGCCACTGATATTTCCAGCCAAGCTCATGTCATTGAACTGCCCAACCAGAGACTTCTCAGAAAGGTAAGCAGCTAAGCCATCACATCCCTTCACATAAGCAAGATCAGCAGCAGTACATCCACCAGGATATTGTGGAGTTGGATCTGTGACCAAGTTTGGCCTTGCCCCACAAGATAACAGAGTTGCAACCATTTTCTCCCTGCAGACACAAATTTTAAATTTTGAATCAAATAAACAATGAAAAGTTTGTTCATGGTCGGTACTGGATTAAAAAGAAAAAAATGCACACAAGTATTATATGGAAACTGAAAAGATCATATAGTGCCTAATTTCATGATAAGATCATATATATTACGTTGCGCCTGTTTATCATCACAGTGAAAGGAAACTGAAAAGAACTTGAACAGTGAAATCAAGTCAGAAAATGATCTTTTTTATAAAAATTATAACTAATCGGAAAATGAATTTTAGGTCAATGTTGTTGCAGCTAGGCTAATTGTTCAGGCAAGTAGGATATCCGAGTACCATACATTCCATAATATGCTGCCCAATGAAGAGCAGTCCATCCAAATTTGTCACGGAAATCCAGCGACAAACCCGACCATGTAAATAAGGAAATTGCCCAATTATATCCCAGCATTGCACACAAATGAATTACACCTTGCCCTTGCGCATCATATTCAGTACTCTTGCTGCCTAAGATAATTCGTTCCAAAAGCCATTCCTTTAATTTGTTTTTCAATGAAGTTTCAAACAAGGCATCTTTTACTTGTGAAAATGGAATTGTTTTGTCATCAATTAACTTCATCAAGTCTTGCCAACTTTTGGAGATATTTGATGTTTTGAAGTAAAATCTTCTAGCCTCTTTCAGAGTATTAGTTGATACTTTACTTGATAAAATTTTAAGGCTCTTGTCTGAAGCAAAGAGCAATTGAGCAAGCCTCATCTGGAGTCGAAACTCATCCCAGTTGTATTTCTCTTCCATTAAAGCAGTTGGCTCATGCAAAATAGGAGTACGATACTCAAAATTAACAACTTGGCTGATGGGCTTATGGGCATTGAAGCTCAAATAGAGAGTGACCAATCCAGGAGACTGTGGTGATACCCAGCACCGGTAAACTCCAACCTGAACAATTTCTACAGGAACACTTACATCACCACAGACACACAGTAGGTTGGACTTTGCAAGATGTTGATAGTTACTATGAAAATATCCAGTTACCAGGACCTGCAAGAAGTAAAGAGACATTAAATGTTTACTTATAATTGAAAAAATAAAATGGTAGCAAACATATGAATTACTCATGCTTGTAGCCAGAGTGCTAATGGTGCCTACTGAAAATGCTCTTTTTTTTTACACTGAAAGAATTGATAGTGTGCTCCTCATGGAGTTTTAGGTTTCATATTTGAAGCTTTGAAATTCCACAGCCATACTATATTGTCCAAGACTGAATGAAAATGCAGAGAATTTAACCAATAAACTAAATATTACATTTTGTGCTAAAAGAGACAATTATAACAGAAAATAATTGCTAGCAATTAGACATATGAGAAGCAAAAGGAAACCTTTGTTTTCTCAGTGGAAGATGCCCACACAGGGGACACCTCAGTGAGATTAAATATTTGTTCTGGCAGAGAAGATTGCTGATTATCTGCCACCAGTGATGAATATGGTACATGAACAGAAGAAATTGTTGCTTCAAGAGCTGATTCATCTATGGAACATGGTGTATCCGATATGATGTTCATCCATGTTCCAAAGCTGTCCTGACTCTGCAAGCCTTCGTTGACCAAAGTGCCCAAGGTGTCAACACCACCCGAAGATATAGGACTACCTTTCAAAAGGTCAGCACTTTCTGGGAAACTGTAAGAAGCATTATCGCTCTCAGAAACTAGCTGAGTTAAATTACCAAAAGAAGGAATTTCTGCTGAAGGATTACTGGATACCTGGTAACAAAAGCCCTATATAGGTTACAACAGCAGCTATCAAAAAGCAAGTATCACTAGAAGAAAGACAGAAAGAAGCAGAAGAACATGATAATATATTTAAGAGATACAAAATTTTATCAATATAAACAATAATCTTTGATATTTCGTCTATTGATAAGAACAATTTTTCTGCCAATTTAAGTGATATAAAATATATTTACATTTTACTTATATAAGTGTGAAAGATATATTATATACCCAGTTCCTTGGACCTTGGTAAATGGGTACAACTAAGTCTTGGCTCAAGAGAACACCATGAGAACAAGTAATAAGTGCCAAAAATAAAAAGAAAAGAAAGCAGTGTATAACTTCCTATAATCAACAGAGGAACAATAAGTTCAATAGCGAGACAAGACATGCGCAATGCTAGATCCTGGATGCTTGAGCATCTACTTAACCTTTTGCAAATAAATGATATAAAGCTGTCTCTTTTGACAGTATTACATACACTTTAAAAAGGATTAGCTAAAAAATAATGATAAACTCATAAAGAACTAACAACAAGGGGGTGAAACGTTTTTGGCCGTATGGCTAATTGAAAAAGAATGCCTGCATTTTACCCCTAGATTTGCTTTGAATAGGTTGGTGTTATTGGCCTTTCTTTGGCATGCTGCTCAAGGCTGTTTCAAGGGAATTTTCATTTCCCATACACAAAGATTGGTAGGCCACATTCTTTAATCTTTCTTTTTCCTCTCTTTTTATTTCAAAGAACATCTTACCCTCCCCATAGTTGTGCATTACTTCTTTTCTCTCCAAATATATTTCTTTTTCTATCTAAGAAAATTCAAAGGAGTAATGGTCCCATAAAACCCTCCACAAAACATAAATGAAAAAGCACAACACAGCTTAATAAAAACACAAATAGAAGAAAGGCAATCATCTTACATGGCCAAAGCTTCCATTCAGTAAACTTTGATTTTGTTGAAATGAATATGGAACATTGCCTGCCAAAAGTAAATTTAACATATAAAATAATAAGGTTCATTCCCAACAAGCAAAGGGTTCTCTTAAAGTGCAAACAGTATGGAACATTGCCTGCCAAAAGTAAATTTAACATATAAAATAATAAGGTTCATTCCCAACAAGCAAAGGGTTCTCTTAAAGTGCAAACAGTTACCTCCATTAGATGTAGTAGAAGTGTTGGCATTTGAAACCACTAGGTCATCCCATTCAAGTGTATTAATCTCACGAAGCCTCTGCTCATGACTTTTGGCAGTTAAATTGTCATTAAGCTCTGTTTATCTCAAAAAACAAAAAATAAAAAAGGGATGAGGATATATATACCTAGTCAAGGAAAGAAAGCAACAGTATGGATGACAGCAACAATAGAAACCATATATATAGAATCATTAGATCATGACTAACTAATAAAAAGGCTCTTATTTATGGTTTCCTTTGGAAAGATGGGCTTAAGACAAAAATGGTGAGAGTGGGAGGAATAAAAATTTGCAATGTATAAAAAGACATGCACGCTGCACATATTCTTTTATCCAATTATTTTAACTAATTATCCTGCTCCTTTTTTTTTCCTAACAAACACTTAACATCTTCTGAATATAAGATGTATTACAAAGAAATGTAATAAACCTTTCATATTGATAGCCTCAAGAATATAACTTGTAAGAACATAGACTGAAATCATCTAAAGTTATTTCTCACCAACAGCATAAGCACTGTTCACCCCAGAATCCAAGTCTTCTGATGGAATCCAAGATGCAGCTGGATCAGAGACAGAACTTGAATTTGAATTTACAGGTGTAGCAGGAGAACCTTGCAATTGTAACTGTATCATAAACCATCATCTAACAAAGGTTAGAAAGCCAAATTTTATTCAATAACTAGTTCAAATGGTAAAGCATAAATGACACATATCCAACACTGGGAGTCTGGGAAAAGCTCCTCTAAGTAAGGGTGTATCCACCCTTTGATATAACTTAAATTAGAGTGTGATTTTTTATTATCGGCAAATGTTAATTGTTAGTTTTTGTTAGCAGGAGGGATCAAACCCACGACCTTTCCATACTTAACCAACCAACAAACCTTATATCTCCAATTAGAGTGTGATTTTTACTCACTAAAATTTAAGGGTGGAGACACCCCTTGCTCACTTTAGACACAAATACCCTTTAGAGGAGTTTTTTTGAGATGCCTTGCATTGGAAAACAACAGTATACAATAATCTTTATCCCCCTCCCAAATTTTAAAAAGCAAAAATAAAAAAAAATAAAAAAATAAAGTACCAGTGTAGTTCACGCAGAGAATGAATGAAATTTCCAACCAGACCAATTTAAAAACATTGTTGGTGTGAGACATTATTCTTATAGACAATTTTTGTGCATCCAGACACACTCAAATGATCAGGCGCACTTGATGTAGGCTTTGCTACCAACTTGAAACAGAAACAAGGAACAACTTTTTGACTGAAAAACTTGCTTAGGAGAGAGTCTCCAAGCCTTATCATAAATTACGTACCCCATTGTCCAGAGGTTCCTCGCTATGCGAAGCTAAGGGGGAGGGATATTGTACGCATCCTTACCCTTGCATATGCAAAGAGACTGTTTCCGGATTCGAACCCATGACCAATAAGTCACCAAGGCACAACTTTATCGCTGTGCCACAGCTCGCCCTCAAACGTAAAAAGAGGTGCAACATGAGGACTTCCTAGGAGGTCACCCATCCTAGTACTACTCTCGCCCAAACATGCTTAATTGCGGAGTTCTGATGGGATCCGGTGCATTAGTGCTGGTATTATCATATATATGGAAATATTGAACAAAGGATCAAAGAGGTTTCTCATAATTAGGGGAACAAATATTACAAGATCTACAAGATATTCTGCCTAACTACCCTAATTATGCAATATGTATAGCTAATAAAAAGGAAACAATTACAAAGAAATCAATCAAATATTCTAACACAATTTCTAACCTCTTGTGTGTCACGATAATGAACAAGGACTATATGCTCCAGACTCCTGAAAATAAAATCAACATTTGTAAGTCATACTATTTGCAAACCTATTTTTATTCTCTGTTTAACAGCAATGCAGGAAATGTATAACCCCTGTTTCTAACTCAGTTCACAAATACAGACATGCATGATATATTGGAATTGGGAACCTAAAGTCCAGCAAAACATACTTATCAAGCAACCAATAACATCTACGAACAAAGGTTGGTTTATCCTGGCCATGTGCATAATATACGTGGATCCTTTCTTCATTGCCAACCTGATTGATGACAGAAAAAATAATGAACCAAAGGAATGTAAAAAATTAGACACACACATCATTAGTGACTCAATCGAACATTGGAATCACATATAACAAAAACTGTAGGAAGAGAAGTTGATAACAGAAAATATACAGTGTAATAAGGTGACAAGATTAAAGAGAAATATTATTTATTCCTCAAATGTCACCAAGAAAGAATGATAAAAATATAACTAAATATTTTACAACCCAAAGCATAGAGAATGTGTGATATAAATCTACAAGTACCAAATTACTTAATTAATACTCCTAAATCTAACAGAAATGATGTCTAAATCCACAGAATGTGAAAATTCCAAAGTCCAACAACAAATTACCACTCATGGCTCATTGAAGAAAGCACATTGAATTGAAGATGGTGTCAATAAAACTAGTAAAATGCACAATTGAGCTTTAGAAAGCTCCCAGTGTTTTAATATTTAACCTATTTTAGTATCAAGGTGGCAGGTCATTCAAACCTATAATCTCATGAAAACTATCCAAACATCTCACCACTAACCCAATTCTAGTGGCTTATTTAAATATTTAACCTAAATACTCATGAGGCCACTTGATATACTCCATCATATTCATGTCACAATATTTTATTCCCTTCACAGTCCATCTTGCCAAAAACACTCTACATTGATCAACTAATGACATTGGTCACTCTATACAACCAAAGATTCAGTAAAACTATTTTGAAAGTCCAATTAAATTGGATCAAGGAAGGCACAACAAAACATCAGACACTATTAAAAAAGACCAATTTTACTATGGTAGGCAAAACCATTAGAAGACCAAATTCAATATAGGAGGAACCATTCAAACTCCCTGGATACATCTTCAATAAACTACATTCAATGTGGTACTTGCTAACACAATTTCAAATAAACGCCCCCGAAAATTAAAATCCTCACTTTTAAGTGTTCATGGGCTTCTTTAACAGTTTTCCCATCGGTTTTCTTTTTCCAATTGTGCCCATCTTTTCTGAAGTTCCTAAGCATCTTGCGGTCAAATAGTACGATAGTACCACCTGTTTTACAAACAAAGTTATAACATTAGCACTGATGATCGGAATCCTGTTGTACATCATATAATTCTCAATACTTCAAACAATTTGTTAGTTAGATGCCAAAATATTACTGTAATTAAAATTCCATTTAATAGATCTACGAAGGAAGAATGCCAGAAATCAATCATAGAGGTTTTATGTTGCTTTATATTCATAACATATACACTTGAACAATGCATAAATTTGTGTATAAAACTTTTTCTTCTTTTATGTATTTTACTTTTTGTTAAGACATGCTTCAACAAGAACTGAAGGATCTACATGTTTACAATAATCTTTATAACACAATCCGCTCAAAACATGAAATGCTCAGGAGAAACAAACTCAATATGTTTCATGAAAATTAAGAAATAGAAGTTGAAAGAGACAAGAACAAAATTGATGAGAAACGATCTATATGACAATGCATATCTATCTAATTTACAAACATCAAGTTGCTGCTAATATCAGTGTGTGATTACTTTCGGGCAAATTCACCGGCTTGGCATTGATCTTGAAATATTTGTGATTACAGAGTATGGCATGAATCTCATTGGGACGAAGCCATCTGCTTTTTGCTTCCTCCATTGTATTACTAACATCCAAATCTGGACAACATAAGAAATTACTTTAGAAAAACAAATCAATAGTGATGATTAATATGCATTGACCATTGACCACACAATTGGTAGTAGTGATAATATCTGCAGTTGGAACCAAATAGCAAAGAAACACATAGCAAATATAAACCCCACATTGAAAAGTACAATTTTCTATACCATATTGAACCAAAAGTTAAAGCCACACTTTCACATCTTGAGATTTTAATCTTTTGCTTCCTTTAACTATTTCACATCCTAACAAAAGCTGATATTGATACGTAAGTTGGAACATCTCAGCTGGTTTACTCAGTCTTGAGACAAATCGTTGTAAAGTCACAAACCTTCTAAATTCTAACTATATGTTGCAAAATTTTGTTTGAACGGCAGTCACAACAGTCTAAGATACTAACAAGTAACAATTAATAAATCTTATACATAATACAGGAAACTATTTTACTCATAGTCATAGCAAACACAATACATAGAATTTATTATTAACGATACTTCAGAAATTTTCAGTTTAGTTGATCTTAGTACTGTATTTCAAACATATGGTAAAGTAAATGAACATTGTTAAGTCTGCCGACAAACAAGGAAAAAAGTGGTTTGATCTCATTTGGATAAACCTCTCAATAAATACTTATAGGAGAAGAAAAAATGAATTAAATTTCTCACGTAAGTTAAAATCCACTTACGCACTCCAACTTTTATGAAACCTCTCTCATCTAACTACTTCAAAAACTGAGATGTTACGGAAGAAGTTTGATTCATTTTGTGCTTTATTTGCTTCTCCTATATAAGTGATATTGAGAAATTTTATCCAAACACAGTCTCTAATATAAGGAAACAACACCATAAAATTGGGGAGTTGTCACGATACCCAGCTTTTTAACCTTAGTACCAATACCCATAATTTAAAAGTTCACAGAGAATGATTCTAGTTGGTTCTCCCAAAAATGTTTGAACGTAATCAAGTTTAAACAACAAGCAATACTAGAACAATCTCCAAAACCCCAAATTTCCTCCTTTTCTCCAATAAAACACAAAGAGAAGTTCAAACTTGATCAAGGAGAAGCAATCCACCAAACCAACCACACTTTCTTTCTTCACTCCAAGGTTGCATTGAAACTCACACAACCATCTCTAGGAGCCAAAAACTAGCTATAAATGAGACAAAAAAACAACTTATAAACAAAATTCAAACTTCACCACACCCCCTATCCCCCACCCAAAAAAAAAAAGAGGGAACTTCTCAAAATTGAAACTTGAATAAAATTGAGGTTGAAGCAAATAGAGAGGTAAGAGAGAAAGAATGCAAGTACCCTCCAACGTGTGAAAGCCATGTATCTCCGCACCCACAAGCTGCCCCGTTAAGTTGCGTGACATCATCATCATCATCATCACAAGACGAAAGAAACCTTCCCAACAGCTTTTTCTCTTAGCACAAAACCAACAACAATTGCATCACCGACAACCTTAAAAAGAAGTCAGCAAAGACATGATCAAACAAAAGAGAACAATAAGCGAAGAGCATAATATATAGAATCAGAAAACAAGTTGTGAAGTGAAGAGAAAACAAAAAAAAAATATATAGTCAACAGTCAAATGCGCGGAGAGAAAAAAAGGTAGGAATTTTACCTGATTCCGGAGAAGGGCCTGTTGGAATTGGAAGAAAGAGAAACTGTAATGTCACTCTGCTCCTCTGTTCCTTTTTTTGGGTAATTTAGCAAAATAATACAATTTAATTAATTATTTAGCAAAAGGGGGCTTTTTTGAAGTTATTTAAGAATTTAGGGTCACCAAACACGCCCAAGCCAGGCGTGTTTAAACACGCCCAAGCCAGGCGTGTTTAGGTCCCCTGGGCCTATAAATACCCCCTGAAAATGATATTCGGTCCATTCCGCCTTCTCTCTAGAATTACCTCTGCCTTCTCTCTAGATTTTGGGTGTTGATTTGTCTGAAGCGAAGTCCTGCCGAATTTGAAGCGCTGTGAACAAGTAAGTCGATTTAACTGATTGTGCGTTCTATTTAGTTTGTTATATTAGCGACATATATATTAGGTTAGTGAGTAGTGTTTAGGTATGCTAGTGTAGCGTTAGGGTTTACGATGTGATTATGGTTTAGGGTGTGGCCTAGTGATTAGGGTTTAGAGTTTAGGGTTTAGAGTTTAGGTATGCGTTCTATTTAGTTTTAGGGTTTACGATGTGATTAGGGTTTAGGGCGTGGCCGAGTGATTAGGGTTACGTAATTCGGTGTTGGAATAGGGTTGATATTGTTATTAGGGTTTATGGCCTGGGGGACATATGTAGGTTTAGGGGTTACACACATAGGGTTTAATGGTACCGGCTTAATGTATTGGATTTATGGGTTTATGGCGCATGTGTGGATTGGGGTTGAAGGGTTCCTGTTTAGGGTTTATGGCGCATGGGTGGATTAGGGTTTAGGGTGTTGGGAACATGGCTAGGGTTGAATGGTTCTGGCTTAGGGTTTATGGCGCATGTGTGGAATAGGGTGTAGGTCTTGGGATACACACCTAGGGTTTAATGGGTCCGTCTTGGGGTATATGATTTATGTTGTGATGAGGGTATAGGGCGTAGGGTACACACCTAGGGTTTACGGGTTCTTGCTTAGGTATTAGGGTTTAGGGGGGATTATGGTTTAGGTTCTGGTGGACACACCTAGGATATAAGGGTTCCGGCTTAGGGTTTAGGGCGCATGGGTGGATTAGGGTTTAGGGTGTTGGGAACACGGCTAGGGTTGAATGGTTCTGGCTTAGGGTTGAATGGTTCTGGCTTAGGGTGCACACCTAGGGTTGAATGGTTCCGGCTTAGAGTTTAGGTCCTAGGGCTTGGCGTCACTGGGCCTAGAGTATAGGTTGTCTTGTACACAAAACCACTTCTTTATGCCTTTTTGGGTTTGACAATATTGACTTTCTTTTAGCATTTGATGATTTACCAGGACGTGTTGTTATGTGGGTTAGGGTGTGTTTAGTGTGTAGGTCTTGGGATACACAATTTAGGTGAGAAGTTTGTGTGCTTCAAACGTTTATTTATGTTGATTGCAGGAAATGAGTTCAAGTGGTGCGGAGGTTGTTCGTGTTGTGTTATTTTTCAATGGAAGAAAAATTGAAGGGGAAACAGGTCTTGTCTTCGAAGGGGATAAAAGGATGACACGAATCAACCGAAATGGAACATTGGTTGATTTGCATCAGAAGATACGTCCAAAATTGGGTGTGGATGGAAACATTTGTATCACATTGCTGACGGCAAGAATATGGCAGCAAGAAGAATACGTGGGGTTTCCAATACAGGATGATGAAGAATTGGAAATGGTCATTGACGAATTTTGTAATCAGGCACGGAAGAAATTTTTAGAGTTGTATGTGGATTACACCGTACTTCAGGAAGCTGTTTTACCTAGGAGGTCAGTTGGTTGTAATTCTGCACATATTGCAGCATCATATGATGCTGCACTTGAATATGATGTTGTAGGTGCAAACATCTCTCAGGAAGATTCACATGACCCAACTTGGGTTATGGATGACGATGAAGATGATGATGATGATGAAAATATAGCGATGGAAGATCGTCTTCTTCAGGAGAATGCAAGTGCGTCTGATAATGATGAAGATGCTGGTGTGGATGCTAATGCATTCCAGCAACAAACTGATGTGGGGTCGTCTGGAATGCGGTACCGTGCGGGTGTTGGATCGAGACAATCAGAACAACCAGTTGAAGGTAAGTCATTTCGTATAATTGTTGTTCATGTATATATTTTGCAAACCCATGCTTATTAATGTGTGTTGTATTTAAAGGCGGTGCGGTTATTCCTTTTTGGGACGGGATTCCACATTACACATATATCGATTGGAATCACCCAAGCGAAGAAGATTCTTTTAGCGGTTCAGCTTCAGGATCGGGTTCAGTCCAAGGTCCCTGGCAAATAGGGGACGATTTGTTTGTTGAACAGGAATTCCCTTCCAAAAAGGAGGCACAAATTGCAATTAAGCGTAACCTGATGAGGGAGCATCAAGAAGCAGTTGTGGTTGAGAGCAAGCCTGACAAGTTTGCCATGAAGTGTGTTGCCCACAAGGATGGTTGCCCTTGGAGGGTTAGGGTGTATAAACCATTATACCGTGAGAAGTGGGTGGTTTCAAGATGGGGTGGAAAACACAATTGCCTCAACAACCATATATCACAGGATCATAGACAACTTGATGTTGATATCATTGCTTCAATTGTGGCAGGTACGATCTAAGAATTTGTGCTTTTTTGAAAATTATTACATTGTGTTAAGGGTTTTTGTTAATGTGTATGTTACAATGTCATTTTCAGGAATGGTTAAGGAGGAACCAGGCGTGTCAATTGCATTGGTTCAGGAGAGGATGACCAACAGCTTCGGATTTAATATTTCGTATTGTAAGGCATGGTATGCGAAGCAGAAAGCGATGGCAATGATTTATGGAGATTGGGAAGAATCTTATGCATTTTTGCCGAGGTGGTGCAGCTACATGCTTCGGTTTTCACCAGGTTCTTTTTTTGATATTCAAACCAATGATTATTTTGTGGCACATCGACTGGTCAGAGGGAAGCGTGTGTTTCAGCGAATGTTTTGGACTTTTAGACAGTGTTGCGAGGCTTTTAAATTTTGCAAACCAGTCATTCAAATTGATGGGACTCACTTATATGGCAAGTATAAAGGAAAATTGTTGATCGCCACGAGTCAGGATGGGAATAATGAATGCGTGCCATTGGCATTTGCCATTGTTGAGGGGGAGACGTTGGAAGCTTGGGAATATTTCCTTGCTAACATTCGTTTCCACGTAACCCAAATGCAAAATATATGTCTCATTTCAGATCGGCACCGTAGCATTATATCTGCAGTGCAGAACCATGCCGGTTGGCAACCACCTTTTGCGCATCACGTTTTCTGCCTTCGTCATATTGCCAGTAATTTCAATCAAAGATTCAAGAGTGCAAGACTGAAGAAGAGCCTCATGACTTTGGGTATGTTGACAATTACCAGTAGTTTATTTTGATTATAAAATGTGTTACCCAACTAACGTTAATGGTATTATAATTGTGCAGGTTATACTCCCTGTATGGTCGATTTTGACATATCGTATGAACGATTCCGCGATACCAGTCCTGAGGTTGCAGAATGGATTGACAACATTCCTAAGGAAAAGTGGACTCGTGCATATGATGTCGATGGGAGAAGATATGGCCATATGACAACAAATTTGTCTGAATCAGTCAACAAGGTGTTCAAGGGAGCAAGGAACATGCCTATTACTGCTTTGGTTAAGCACACATACAGTCGATTGGTTGAATACTTTGTGAAAAGGGGTCACACGGCCACTGCACAGCTGCATCAATCACAACGACATTGTAAAAATGTAGTTGATGCTATGAGGCATAATCAAAACATTGCTACAGGCCACTACGTACGCACCTATAACCTTGAGCAAACGTCGTTTGAAGTGGCCGATGGCAGGGACAGGTTATATTCAGTTAACCTAACTGACCGTTTTTGTCAGTGTGGGAAGTTTAAGGCCTTCAAATACCCTTGTAGCCATGCCGCAGCTGCTGCTTTATCCATCCGTCAGAATCCTTTGCAATATGTGGATGATGTCTTCCTCGTAAGCAACTTGATTGAGGCTTATTCATTACCTTGGCAGCCTATTGGTGATGAACTTGCCATTCCCCCCAGTGAAGATCCTGTTATCATACCTGACAGGTCAATGTTGCGTGCAAAGGGTCGTCCAAGGTCCACTAGACTACATAACGAGATGGACGAAGTCGAAACAACTCGTAGAGCTCGTAGATGCGGTCTGTGCAAGCAAGTTGGACATACTCGTACATGTTGTCCTACTCGGGGTGGTGTTTCATGATTCTGTTATTATGTTTTGTTGATAAGTGCGCGGTTAAATGTATTTGACTTTAAAAAAATGTTGCGTAACATGTATGACGATAACTGGTTTCGTTGTGGTGTTTCATGATTATGTTATTAAATGTATGACGTTATGTAGGACCGATAATGAGTAACTTACATTCCATGCATAAAAATGTTAGAATATTAGCCAAATAAAGGTAACAGTTTTTGCATCACGATACCCAGAGCTCGGGATACATGCTGAAGGGATTCCAAACTTGTTCGGGGGATTGGCTGGGACGGGCCTGCATGAGAAGGGCCTGCATAAGAAGGGCCTGCATAAGAAGAGCCAGCATCATACCGATGAACATGAGTAGATCGACATGCCGTGCCCTGCTCTGCATACACTGGCATAGGGCACTCATGATCGTCGGTGGCATGTGGTGAATGTGGTTGCCAAGGGGCATAGGCTCCTGCACTAAAATCCATGTTCAACAGCATGTCGTCGAACTCTGCCTCACTCCACTGGGTCTCCGTGTTGATTCCAACACGGATCCCGCCATCTACATCTGCACATGTCATTGCAGTCGTAACATGTGCGGAATGGGTCTGCGATGGGCCTGGTGTAGGCATCTGGGCTTCGGTACTGAAATCGGCATAGTCCACGCCCCCATGGCCCCCCTGCGCAGTAGCCTCGTAATATACGGGTTGTGTCCCATATGTCGATGCAATGACAACAGGCCTAAAGTAACCCTCCGTGCGTGGCCCCGGTCGAACAATGGGCTCAGGAACCTGCTGCACCGGTCTCCGCCGACGCTCTAGCCCACGACCCTCTTTTCTGCGTCGGGTTACTGCAACTGAAATGTCTGGGTCGGCCTGAAGCTGGGATTCGGGAGCATGTGGGCCTGCTTCCTCCACGCGACAGCTCTCGGCAAAGACAGACATCAACCGACCGAGCTCGTCACTCGCCCACTCGAAGTCGAAGCCCTCCTTATTGGGGCTAATCGTCGCGAAGTACAAAGACTCCAGCCCATCGGCCTACAATTTTAAATGTATACACATATTAGCTAGCATGTCATGTAGCATAATTAATTTAAATAGACAAATGAGGATGTAAAGAAAACTTACACCACGACCGGCCTTCGCGCCCTTCTTCGTGATGAACCGCTTCCCGTGTTCTCTGAACCAAACCATGTACTCATGGTGTGGTGACAACAACCCCTGAATCAAGGGGGGAAGCTCAATGTGCTGGTCCCTAGCATCCCACCGCGCAATAAATGGTCTGAGTTTACGAACCCAGTTGTCTTCTCGTTTCCCCCGAAGCGAAAGATCATGCACACCCTTCAGCTTCCTCGGAGCGCGTGGGATTGGCTGATCCCTCCCGAATTGCCGCATGCATCGATCCGGCTGCGAATATTCAACTGTGTGAAAGCATATGATAGGCGTAGTTGCCATCCACAGAAGTTGCTCACGCTCAGAAGCACCAAGAAAGTCGTAGTCCCCGTATGGTTGCCAAACGATCTGCACACAACAAAATAACACTTTATTAGTTAACAGCATGTTCCACAGATGCACACGTAAAGTAATTGAAAAACTACTATATGTACCTCGTATCGAGTCAGGGAGTCCAATGCCATCCTATACACGAGCAGTTCATGCGGTTTAAGTCGACCTAAAGCGTTAAACCTAATTTCAAAATAAGTAATGTTAGTATAGTATAACACTTCATTGTTACAATTGCAAACAAGAACAACATATAACCACACATACCGATGTCCGAAATGCCAATCCGGCTGCGTAGGCAGTGGAATAGCTGGAGCAATAGGTGGGAATCTCAGCCACGCCCACACCTGAAGAAGCATATGACACCCACCGATGTCACTCCTGCCTGGATCTGTACATTCACACATTTGTCTGAACAAGTGTGAAAGGACGGCTGAGCCCCAGCTATATTGACCGATGTCCACAAAATCCCCTGCAAGCAACGACATGTATCGTGCTGCAATCATGCTACCTCCAGATCGGTCGCACAGCAGCCATGATCCGATAAGTCGTGCGATGTGGGCCTTCGTGAACCGCGTCACGTGGACAATGTCGGGGACCACCTCACCCCAATGCGCAAAATGTCTATCAAAGTACGACAGGCGCAAATATCCACCTTTCAGCTCGGTGTCTTCCTCAGGTTCGTGACCAAACACCTCCTCAATGACGGTCGCCCACTCGTCAACCGTCACTCCGGTAACCACATTGCCCTCGGTGGGCAATCCTAGAATACCAGCCACGTCTTGCAACGTGATGGTCATCTCACCCTGCGGCATATGGAAGGTGTGAGTCTCTGGCCTCCATCGTTCAACCAGAGCACTAATAAGCGGAGCATCCATCTGAAATACATAAAAATTATTAAACAACTTAATTTATCAAATTAACCAGTCTTAACTCATTTCATAGTTGCATCATTGCATACCTGAATATGTCGCATGCGTGCGACATGAAGAAACCCAGCATCACGCAACATGTCGGCAACAACCTCGGGTATATCATCCGCATCTGGTCCACCACTCACCTTACCACGTCGAGTCTTCAATACCCGAGGTGGCATCCCACCGTTCCACACAACTTGTGAAACGTGCGTGCGTTGAATACGCCTACGTAGCGTACCCCACTTGTATGGGGTAGGGACAACGTAGGCAGTGGGATCCATGGGCTCAGCCTCATGGTCGGATGCAGATCGCGATGATGATGTGGAGGATGAATCAGCCATTTATTCAGTATCTTCATGCACAAAAATTTAAAATCACGGTAAACAAAATATTGATGATTAACAAATCATTCGAACAAAATTTTCATATGTATCAAATACATTAAACCAAATACACGAACACAACATAAGCCCGAAAGCTTAGCCGACATCCATAAACCCTAAGTAAAAAAAACATAAGCCCTGAACCCTAATCACAACTTAAGCCCTCAAACTAAACCGTAATCCAACACAAAGCTTGAAACACTAAAGACCTCAGGTTGATTCTACCCCTCATGATCACACGCGTTTTCTCATTCTATAATCCAATAATTGTTCCTAAACAGACAACATCGACACCCATAAACCCTTCATCTTTTCAAAAGGAACTGTTTGCCAAGGCAAAACTTGAATTGGAAAACTAATTACTCAATATTAGTGAAGTGTATGTACCACAGCGCCTAAACCCTAATCGCAACATAAGCCCTGCACCCTAAACCGTCACCCATAAACCCTAAGTCTATAGCCACAATCCATATTAGTGAAGTGTATGTAACACTCATTAGGTTATTCACTGCCATAAACCCTAAACCGGGATCCATAACCCCTAAGTCTGAAACCGAACAACTAAACCCTACTCACAACATGGACCTAACCCTAAACCACAATTTATCATCCATAGGTCTGTAACCCAAGCCCTATACACTAATCACAACATTACACCTAGATCGGAATCCATAAACCCTAAGTCTGTAACCGACGACCTAAACCCTCGTCACACCATCAACCCTAAACCT
>CM023949.1:3650781-3669846 GCA_013407115.1 Glycine latifolia
AAACTGGAATCCATACACCCTAGGTCTGTAAACCAAGACATAAATCCTAATCAGAACATCAGAACTAAACCCTAAATCCTAGGTTTGTTCCTAGCGCCATAAACCTAATCACAATGTAAACCCCTGAAGACCTAAACCCTAATCACCACATTACACCTAAACCCTAACCCGGCACACACAAACCCTAGCTCTGTACCCCAACCCATAAACCCTAATCACCATGTCAACCATACACCCTAAACCCAAACTGGAATCCATACACCCTAGGTCTGTAAACCAAGACATAAATCCTAATCAGAACATCAGAACTAAACCCTAAATCCTAGGTCTGTTCCTAGCGCCATAAACCTAATCACAATGTAAACCCCTGAAGACCTAAACCCTAATCACCACATTACACCTAAACCCTAACCCGGCACACACAAACCCTAGCTTTGTACCCCAACCCATAAACCCTAATCACCATGTCAACCATACACCCTAAACCCAATTTACATAAACCATAATCACTACCTCAGGGCCTAAACCCTAATCACAATATAAGCCCTGGAACCTCAACCGATACCCATATACCCTCAATCTGTACCCACAATCCATTAACCTTACACATACGTCACTACCCCAGCCCCTCAACCCTAATCACAGCCTAAGTCCTAATCCCTAAACCTACATATGTCCCCCAGGCCATGAACCATAATAACAATGTAAACCCTAATACAACACTGAATTAAGTAACCCTAATCACTCGGCCACACCCTAAACCCTAATCACATCGTAACCCCTAAAACTACACTGGCATACCTATTATCCTAAACCATCAACCCTAAACCCTAATCACTAGGCCACACACCAAACCCTAATCACATCGTAACCCCTAAAACTACACTAGCATACCTAATATCCTAAACTCTAAACCCTAAACCCTAAACCCTAATCACTAGCCCACACACCAAACCCTAATCACATCGTAAACCCTAAAACTACACTGGCATACCTAAAACCCTAATGACTAACCTAATATATATGTCGCTAACAAGTTCATATGATCCTAACATTTTTCTAATTGAAAAATATAACAAACTAAATACTATGCACAATCAGTTAAATCGACTTACTTGTTCACAGCGCTTCGAATTCGGCAGGGTTTCGCTTCAGACAAATCAACACCCAAAATCTAGAGAGAAGGCAGAGCTAATTCTAGAGAGAAGGCGGAAGGACCAAATGTCATTTTCAGGGGGTATATATAGGCCCAGGGGACCTAAACACGCCTAGCCTGGGCGTGTTTGGTGACCCCAAATTGCTAAATATGTTGAAAAATGCCCCCTTTTGCTAAATAATTAATTAAATTGTATTATTTTGCTAAATTACCCTCCTTTTTCTTTCTTCACTTTCTATTTTCGAATTATTTTCTTTTTTTTAATGAAAAATATTCTCGACTTCTAAGAGCAGTGTTAGATTCCAAATTAGAATCTTAGTCCACTTTTTGGTGGACCTACGGTGTCATATAGAATTCAAGATCTTTTAAGATAATTTTTAATGGGTCTCACATATACCCACTTTAAATATTTAAATTTTGATTAAATTAAATTTAATTAATTGATTAGTTAATTTTAATTAATAAAGCATAGAAAAAAATATTAGTATTAAGAAATGATAAAATTTAAATAATTTTTATTTATAACTAAATGTTAAATAAATGAAAAATACATAAAATTGATAATAACAAAATTGAAGAGATTAATTTTAAAGAAAAACCAATTTTCATTATTTTCATGACCGCAATGTTCCCAAATATGCTCTATTAAATCTGTTTGAAGTTGTTGATGAATTCCTCTTGTATGCATAACGCGTCTTATTTGCAAGTATGTAGCAAAGTAAGGAGGAACACCACATGATACTTCAACATTTGAAATGTCATTATTTATGTGAACATAATCAGCATCGACATTATCACTAATGTATCTCGTTCGTCTTCGACAATCATGTTATGCAATATAATGCATGTCAACATTATATCCTTCATTGTATCCATGTTCCAAGCAAGCGATGGACCGCATATAATTACAAATCGAGATTTGAGTAAACCAAATGGTCGTTCAACATCCTTTCTCACTGCTTCTTGACATTTTGAAAATAATTTCCTTTTCAGACCTTGTAGTATTGGTATGGTCTTCACAAATATAGCCCAATTAAGATAAATATCATATACAAGATAGTACCCCATGTTGTATGGAGTTCCATTAATTGAAAATTGTATTGGAGGAGCTTAAACTTGCAAAACCTCATCAAACACAGGCAATTGATTTAACACATTAATGTAATTGTTTGAACCCGTAACTCCAAAAAATGCATGCAAAATCCATAAGTCTTGTGAAGCAACTGCTTCAAGTATTATTGTGGATTTACGGTGATCACCTCTACGAAATTGACCCTGTCATGCAACTGAACAATTTTTCCACTTCCAATGCATGCAATCAATAGAACCTAACATACCTGGAAACTCTTGTGCATCTCTAATTTGTAGAAGGCAGTTTATGTCATTGTTGTTGGGTCTTCTCAAATACTCTTCTCCAAATATCTCATTGACACCCTTACAAATTTTTGTAAACATTGAGTTGCAGTGCATTCGCCAATTCTAATGTATTCATTTACACAATCAGCAGGTGATTCGTATGCCAATATATGGATAGCTGCAGTACACTTTTGCAATGACGAGAGACCCATTCTACCAACAACATCAGGTCTCATTTGGAATTACTCATCTGGTTACTAAGAGCGTTGACAATTCGGTTGAACAATTATCCCTACATTCGGAACCTACGTCGAAACTGAGTCTCTTTGTAAACCGAATTTTCTTAGAAGTAGTCATTCAACAATTGTAGATGTCCATCTTCACGATTGCGATTAATGACTCTTCTAGGCCTTCGGTGTTGATTGCTGTTGCCTCCTTGATGTTGCATCTCACGTAAATAGCTCAGTATTTATTCATCACTATCGTCGTCAAGTGTTTCATAAACAGTTTGTTTTCAAACTCTATCGAATTCATTATTTCAATCCATTGTATGAATGCTTGTAGGAGATGTGCAACAATGAATGAGAATTGAATAATTAAATAGCAAATCATAATGGCTACTTTATAACGGCTAGTTATTTAACGGCTAGTTTTATAATAACCAGTTTATAACGACTAGTTTTATAATGGCTAGTTTTATAACGACTACTTTATTAATTAAATCAAAATAAAAGACAATAACAACAACTTAAAAGACAATTAGATCAAATTAAAAGACAATTACAACAAAATAAAATACGGCTAGTTTAATATTATATTCCTAATTTACGCCTAATTATTTTACAAAAGGCTTGATGCTCTTGGAGTTGAGTTTCAGACATTGTAGATGTGTCCTCCATGAGAATGTCGTAATACTCTTTTTCCAGTTCTTGCTCTCGTAAGACTGCTAGTTTGGCATTCACAATATTTCTTTCCCTCATTGCTTCCTCTATACCAGTCAAGTCTATCGAATTGGTAGATGTTCCTACTCCTTTCCCCTTGCTCTTCCTTTTGGCTACCTTTTGTCCCATTGGACGGGAAATTGGAGATGGTGTGTCAGCTTCGACATCTACGACTTGTGTTTCTGGATTAGATGACGATGAATATGCCCTAGTTGTGGAAATCTTCGTCCTCTTCGAGCAATTTTCAGGAAATTGGTCTAACCATTTCAGTTGATCTTTCAGAAGTCGCCAAGCATGTTCCAAACCAAAATCGCTTCCTTCGTCTTCCTTCCATATGGCATATGCATGAAGCATGACATCATTCTCCATGCAACCACTTTTCTTCAATGATATCGCTTGCTTGCAATGACCTTTGAATTTTTGCACGCCCAGATTAATTTTTTGTCATTTGATTCAATGCCCATTCCCGGAGTTCACCTCCTATTTTTTTTAATTTTTCATGACTCTCAACCAAAACGCTTCTTTTCCTTGACCAACACCAACAATTGGAACAGTTGAGATGTTGAGCCATGAACTAATGAGGTGCATATCTTCTTTAATTGCAAAGGCGACTCGAGGCTTCCTTTTTGTAGAAGATCCTCCTACTTCCTCAACGACGATATCTTCTAGCCCAATTTGGGTAGAAAACTGTGGAAATTGTGAACCACTTTCATGATTTTCAACCATGATACGATTGTTTTGTGGCATTGAAGAAAATGTTTGAGAACTTTGAGAATTTCCTGTGGAAGGGATTTGAGTGTTTGACATAAAATAATTTAGTGGTAATGGTGGTAAAAAAGGAGGGGGGAAAAAGGATGGCGATTTTCTGAAATTTTGGTTAAATGAGGCATTTGGTAATTTTGAAAAAAATTCATATAACTTTGTCAATCGAATTGATTTGGATCCATTTCGCACAAATAAAATTTAACTACGAGATTGAGAAAAAAAGTGACAAATGAAAAATGAAGATAAAAGTTGTATATATCAATAGTTAGTAGTGAACCAATTTATAGAAAAAAATTAATAAAAAAATGGCTAATAACGGTTAGTTTTTTGAATTTTCATTTTTTTTCTTTTTCTTCTTTTCTCCTTCCAATACCTTCCTTCCCCCTTTTTCTTTTTCTTTTTCCTTTCCCTCCCCCCTACCATACGCCCCCCCCCCCCCCCTTTCTTTTTTTTTTCTCTCTCTTCTTCCCCCTCCCTTTCCCGTCCAAGCCTCCCATCGACGCCTCCCCCTCCCCTTCGCGCTTTCTCCGAGTTCTCTTCTGCTTCCCCCTAGGTATGTTTTATTCCTCTTCTTTTTTCCGTTTTCTCTTCTGCAATGATTGGTTGGGTTGTGGGTTGTTGCTCCCCGCCCATTTTGTGATATGTTACAACATAAAAAAGCTTTTTTTGGACTCCGTACAGATCTTTAGGGTTCTTGGGGAATAATCGGATCTCCACATGGAGATTTTCATCTCCCATTTAGTGGTGGATCTTCAGCTGAAGATCTCTCTCCAAGACTCAACACTAAAGATGCTCTAAGGTTCTATCATTGACTTCTCTCATATATAATTGATTTTAGAAAGGAAAAAAAAGGAAAGTAAAAGAGAAAAAGTTGAAAGAAAAAAAAAAAATCCATCCAGTTTAGAGGGAGCATCAAGTTGCAGTAAGACTTAAGTACTTAACTATAACATTACTAACATCTCATATCTTCCATTGGTCTCCTCATGTTATTTCTTTTTAAGAATTTATATTACACGTATATCTTTCTCTTTTAGTATTTCCTTATAAAAGGGTGAAAATTTTATATTCATATGATTATGATAATTATTTTTTAATGCAACTCCTTACGTTTCCTTTATTTTATTTTATCTTTTTTAATATTTTATTTTTAGATTGAAATTGATGTAAAATATTTTAGAAAATAACAAATCACTACTAAATATATTTTGATGAAAATAAATTGGATGAGTTTATTTAAACTTATTTTTTAAAATAAGTATTTTTTAATAAAATAAACAATTTTATGTTTTTTATGTATTTGTTTAAACTGTTTTTACTTAAAATAAGTAATTTTTATTTATTTTTAAAAACAAATCATATCTATTTTAAAAAAAATAATTTAAAGTTTAAACAAATTCACCTAATGGAGTATTATTCTCAAAAATATAACTGAGCTCACGAAAATAAACACTTCCAAAGAATTTGTTCAATAAAGTGGAATGAAATAAAATAAGAGTGAACTAAAATAAAATTCTAAATTAAAATATAAATATAAACACTCGTTTCTGACTGCGAATAACGGCCAAAAGTTTTCTTCACCGTGTTGGAAAAAGGTTTGCACTTTGCACGGGGGACGAATGAGGGGTGAGCATTGTTACAGTACAAATCGGCAAACCCAAGAAAAACGGTGCCATGTTATCGTCATCAGATCATTCTGTCGCATAAAAATGCATTTTTTTTTATATAAATTCCAATTTGTATGTAAGTATGTACTCTGATACAACAAAGTCAAATAAATCTATTTACCCCAATCTGTTGGGAAATTGCATAACAAGCACACGTGCAAATTTTTTGGTCTTTTTTTTTTTACAGATTGTGATCTAAATACCATATTATTATAATTTATTATTCTATCCCTTCAATTACCATAGTTTTAATATTAGTCTCTTTATACTTTAGGCACTTTGAACTAAGACATTGTGTACTCTTTTAACTTCCGGCCGATTGGTCACCACCCTATGATCGCATAATTGGCTTTCAACCTAATATGCCGATTGCCTGCTAGTGGCAAACCTACATGGAAGGTAATGGGATAATTACTCCTACAAAGTAAATATTTGTACTTGAATATATTAAATTTTTTTTACCTTTATAAAAAAATAGATGTTATTCTCATATGATAACTTTTTAAAAAAAATAATGTAAAAAGTTGTAAAAAATAAAAGAGAAAATAAATTGATACTAATTTTATCTATTTTATCCTTTTAATTTTTTTATACCATTTTAATAAGGTTTCTATAATTTTTTGTATGAAAAAATATTAGACTATTTTTTGTCCTACTGAGAAAAATATAAATCCACCACTTCTTATCGAATATGGTCATAGCACCACGCTTGGAACAATGAACAATCCCAAGAATATCGGAGTCATTCAGATAGAATGCAAGTGCATATAATCCTGATGTTTAAGGGACAAATTATCGGATAGAATGCAAGTCCATATAATCCTGATGTTTAAGGGACAAATTATACTTTACATTTGAATATTATTGGATTAGATTTTTTTTCTTTTAGGACACGGTCTACCACATAAACAATAATGTTATATAGGTAGTAATTCCATCCCTATTGGTTAATAACTGAGTTAAGGATTGCAGTAAAAAAGGGAGTTCTTTAAATATTTTTCGTGGGTTGGCAATTTTTTAGCTTTGGAAAGAGTTTAACTCTGATTATTGATAAGATATTCTTGATGCACTCCAAAAATTAATTACTTTAATTAATATTTAATTTTATAAAATTTTCTATTTTATAAAAAAAATTATTTTATTTTATTTTTATTGTCTTTTATTAAAAATATAATACAAAATATATATTATAAATATCTTTAATAAAAAGAAATATGCTAAAGTTAGGATATTTTTCCACTCCGTTTAAAAGTGGACAGAGTACAAAAATTATAGTTCTACATTTTTTTATCCTTTCCCATAAAGGCATAAAGCTGTCGTTAAAGGAAAACTAACAGTACTTTTTTTGGGTCCCTCCATGTGCTTTTATTTGCTTTCCTTCCTCCATTCACATTGGAATTTAATAGTATTGTTTTATTTTGGTAATTTTTAAGCATGGGTTTCAATATTAATATACTCTTAAGATCTTTAACTAGCGTCAAATGCAAATCTTATCTAGTACTCGTAGACTAGCTAACTACTAAAGTCAAGCCTTGAACAATACTCAACCCCAGTTTAAAAACTAGTCCAAATTAGATAGGCATCAATCTTCGTCATGATATGCATGCCAAAGATGAATCATTAATTTTAGTATCACTTGGTTAGACAATTAATAAGAGTTAGGTTGAGAATATTCTTATCAAGGATTAAGAAGCAGTCATATTAATATGACACTGTACCATTAATGCTCTGTATATATTTTATTTGGAAAATATATATATTCGTCTCCCTTAAATTTATATACTCGGTTACCACCTAAAAAATGGCTAATTGTATATATATAAACATGTTTACAAGTGATAAATAATGTTATGAGATTATTAACTATTAGACGACATTAATTACATGCAAAAATAAAGTTAATTTTATATTACAAGTGGTGGTTAATTTTGTTTTGCAAGTAATTAATAATGTTACCAGTTATTGACTAGGAGACATAATTAATTACATGTAAATATATGGATAACTTTATATTACAAGTGGTTATAGTGTTACAAAAACATTGCAATACTTACGAAGTTACTAGTAATAATTAGGCACGTGTAAAATAAAATTAATCATAATTATTAAATAGACATCATGTGTATATTTTGAATTTTGAAGTATATGAATATCAGTACCGCTTTCAAGTATATAGCTTTCATTTAACTCATTTTTAACAAAAGTAGGATTTCGTTACTTTACACATATACTCTTTCATGAGTATTAAGGAGGATGTATTTAATTATGATTTTAAAAGGATTTTAAAATATATTTTTTATATAAAATTTATGAGGTATTCAATTAATATTTTAAAATAATAGAAATAAGTTTTGTGGTATTCAATAAAAATTATTAGGATTTTTGAAAAAATTTAATGAAATTTGTTGTAATTTAATTAAGATTTTTTATAACTTAAAAAAGTATAATGATATTCAAAAGTATATAAATTTCAATTGATTCTTTCTTAAGATGAATTTTATGATATTTTTTAGTAGAAAATACATATTAAATAATCTCACTTAAACCCTTAAGATGTATGTGGTGTGTCATATATTTTTCTTCTATTTTTTTGGGAACAAAAATATCAAATATACTTCTCCCCTTTACATTTTTTTCGTTTGTTTTTTAAATTAATGTTTGTCTTATATGCTCAAATTAATCATACTTTCCTTATACTCATTATGTTTATCACTGACTCAATATTTTTATGATTGTCATCTTTAATTTTATCATCTATATAACTCACTAACTCTCCTACAAAATTTTCACCCTCACCACTCTCTGCTACCCATTTAAACATATTATTGGATTTATTATGAAATAATTGTAGTAATAAAAAAAAACATAAAATCAATGTATAATTTTAAATCCATATTATTTAAATCCAAAAGTGAGAATGAAAAAACGTTATTACAATAAAGGTTAATATAAGAGGACATACAATGAGAATTAATTTAACTATTAAAAAATTTAAAAACTATATTGATTTTATTTTATTTTAATCCAAATCTCATTATTTTTTATTATTTTTTGTAATTTTAAATGTGTATTTAAAAATTCACAAAATTATTTTAAATCTTATAAATCTATAAAATCTTTTAAATTCTTATAATATAAATCTATTAAAACCTAAACTATCATAAAAATATGATAAAGAAATCTGATAAATAATAATATTTTTACATAATCTTTAAAATTCAAAAAAAAAAAAAAATAGTCTTCTAAAATTCTAATCCAGTACCCTCTTATTCCTTAACAAGTGCCCTTATGGTTAGCAAGATCTTATATGTTATCTTGAAATTAAAATTTTAAAAGAAAGATTAGTAATTTTTCTTTAACTTTTACAAGTTATTTATCCGTCATAGTTACTTATAGTGTACACATTTACACTCATTTAATTTGTTGAGTCTCCCTGTGGATAACGAATCTATTAAATGGCCACGAAATGTGAATGGGAAACATTTATGCAAGGAGTTTCTTGTTGATAGACCAATAACTATGACCGCAAGTATGAAAGTGAAAAAATATGCGTTTCAACCTAAATCCTCAACACTTATTAGGATCATAACGTGGTATTACTTGTTTTGGTATTTAGTAACCCGTCATAATTTTATCTATGCTGAAATGTGCTGTTGGTGAATTATAGGAGATGATGTTTATAAATTATCCTTGATCCCCACTCCTATCTAATGGGAGACTTTTCATTGCAACATTGACTTCAATATGTACTGCACTTGTGTAACCCTAATAAAACTCAATTTAAGTAGTTTTTTTTTAGTTTATTTAGAATAGGCGATTATTCCATAGGCCATAGGAAAAGGGACAAACAAATAAGATAGAAAGGGAGATGAGCGACATTATGAAAAATAAAACTTGTGTATTGACAATTTCTCTCTCAAATTAATCTACTGAACTAACTTACTGATACAAAATATTATATTTAACTACAAAGTATTGTCATAAAACATTATTTAGAATTACGCATATTCTACGAATTGAATTAAGATTTATTTGGGCAAAGCTGATTCAGAATTATAGTTAAGCTTTCTAATCCGTGATCAGTGTGGGTTCAATTCAGATTCACTTTCCGTGAGTGCTGAATTTAATGTTATTGTGTCCCGACCAACTGGTCCCTTCCTGTTAGGACTTTTAAGGAAAAGTTGTTATTGCTAACCTCAAATACAACCATGCAGAATCAAAGTAGTATCGGAATTGTTAAGCAGTCCAATCGAACAGTGTTCATAATTAAGTTTGTTTAATTTTTTCAGAAAAAAATGTTCTCTCTAAAAATAAAAAACAATTACTCACTCCCTCCCAAATAATTATCTTCCTAAATATTTTACATAAAAAAAAGAAAACAATAAAGAAATTAAATAATAATTTTATAAAATTAATCTTATATCATCATTAACTCATTTATAAAATTTTTTATTCAACATTAATATTAACCAATATAAGTGAAAAAAGATAATTAACTTTATATCGAAAAATTAAAATAACAATTATCTCTCTTACATGATAATTAAAATATGACAAAAGAAATGAGATTTGAGTCATATATATATATATATATATATATATATATATATATATATATATATTCAAACTTTCCCTATTAAATTATTTCAAGGAACCTTATAAAAAAGGTTAATTTAATTTTCACGATTATAATTTTAATATTGAAAAGTGGTATATAAGTGACTCTGATCAGCTTACATTTGATAGAAGTTCTCTATTATTAAATCTTAGAAAGAAAAAAAAAAAAAGAACAGAGAGATGATACTATTAGATACATCCTTCGGTCAACTAAAGTATGTCCGCAGGAATCCAATGGCAAAAAAAATTAAAATATTACTTTTTTAATAATTAATTACAAATTTATTGTAGTTTGCAAACTATTTCCGCATCTATAGCAACTAATCACGCCCCAGTCAGGCGCAACATGTCGTGTCCCATCCAGGCTTGACTGAGCTAAGTCACGCCCCAGCCAGGCGTGTTTCACTTAGTTGAGACACGTGTCATTTTGAGGCGCAATATATATAAACTTTGAACGGTCATAACTTTTGATAGAAATATCCGATTGAGGCGTAATTTGTGTCAAAATGCTCGAAATTGAGAGAGGAAGGCCTGGGCAAATCTCTGATTTGATCAACTATTTTTTCCAAAAAACGCCTCTAAATGCCTCAAAATTAGGATTTAGGATTCAATCATCCAAAAATTTTCAAACAGTCTACTTTTTTAATTATTTAATTAGTTAATTTAATACTATTTTTTATTTTTTTAATTACTTCTCTTAATTTCGAGTGTTTTGACATAAAGTACACCTTGATCGGACATTTTTATCAAAAGTTATGACCGTTTGAAGTTTATATACATATTTAATGCTATTTTTTTTATAATTACAAAATAATTTTATTTAATTTAAATATCAAGTTACCAATAATATTTACTAGCAACAGTCATATGCTGACACATCACATTACTTAACAGTCAACGTTTTTTCTTTAATAATTAACTTAATCAATTTATTAAAGCAAAAAAATTAATATAATAATTATCCGAAAATGAAAGTTACTTTTATAAATTGTTATTTAATATTATTAATTGTTATTTTTATCTAATTTTAAAATATTTTTAGACCGATCTTCATCATTGATTTTTAGACCGACTTTAAAGTCGTATATTAATAATAATAAAAACTTAAAGTTGTAAAAAAAATTTGACTTTAAAGTCCTACGTTTAAAAAAAATTGTACTGCAAATTTTTTAACGATTTCAGTTTAAAAAAAATTAAAAAATCAGAATATTATGGTCGGAACACTAATTTCAAAAATTGAAAAAAAATTTATACTGTAAATAAAAAAATTGATTTTAAAGTTGTACGCTAATTTCGATCTCTATTTCAGTCGCTAACACTTTTTATGATTGAATATTATGGTCACGTCCAATATTCTATCGCAAAAAGTGTTAGCGACGGAATGTGTCACACCTAGTTGAGTGCGACTTGTTGTTATAGATGCGGAAATAGTTTGCAAACTATAATAAATTTGTAATTAATTATTATAAAAGTAATATTTTAATTTTTTTTCCAAAATCCAATATCTAAAGATAATAAATGTGAAACAACCGCTTTCACTTTTGAGAAATAAGAAAAGATGAAAAATGCCTTATCGACGAGATTGGAGTGTTTATATTCGAAAAGGAAAAGCAATGTTTGTTCTGTTCCATTATAATTATTCTCATATTATTTTATATAGACTAAAGAATATTAATAAATAGATTAAAAAAATTAATAATTTCTAAAATTAATCCTACTATTATTAATTTATTTTTATATTTTTATAACTCATGTCATCAATATTATAAGAAATATAATGGAAAATAATAATTAATATAATATTAAAAATTAAAAAAACAATTATTTTAGAACATATTTTTCACAAGACGATCATTATGAAACACAAAGAGTACTAAAAGAGAGGAGCCGTAATATATGAAATTTGATATGTAATAAGACAAAAAAATTACAGTTAAAAAAAGTTTCATTATATCACAAATTTTATTCTCAACAAATTTTATTGCTTTATCTCTTTCTATTTGACCATAGATCAAAGTTTAACGATTCTAAGCTAAAATAACCAATAGTGTTTAAACTTGTTAAGATTATTATAAACAATAATGACCTCAAATTGTAGTCATGTTTCTTAGGACAATTGTTAAGAGAGTGCATATCTTTTACGGAACTAACTAACTGAAAAGTTAATTGAAAATTGAAAACTTAATTGAAAGTTAAAAGATAAATTGGTAGTTGAAAGCAGGAAATTGTTAGTGGGTAGTTGAAAGTTGAAAATTAATTTAATAAATTATAAATTTTGGTAAAACCAACTGTTGAAATAGTTGAAAAATGTAAAATAATATAAAAATAATAAACTTATAGTTATTTAAAAATGATAATCAAGATTTTTGATAAAAATATTAAAGATAAAAAATAAAAAAAATGTAAAAATTAGAAATTAGTAACTAACATTTAAAAAAAGTTATTTCAAGTAAAATTTGAAAAAATATTAAAAATTATTTACCGAATAATTAAACAAGTTTTTCAACTAATAAAAAAGTTAGAAATTAATTGAAATTTGTTGTTGAAGTGGTCTTAGTTAGATAGTTATCACTTTTAATCATTCTAACTTGGAATAAACATATTTATATTTAACACCCTGATTCATCTATTTATTTTTTTATTCAGTAAAACTGTAGGGTCAGAATCGTCTGTTTACTTAACAATATTAAAGGAGGCAATTAATGAGGATTTTTATTAAATCTTTGAGGCTAAACTAGAAAAATACTATTAATGTTATAAACTTCAATACTAATTCAAGTAATGCAGCAAAAAAATACTAATTCAACTAATATATGAAATAATGTTATAAGTTATTCGGATAAACTTATCCATCAAACATTTTTATTTCAAGCAATCGTTATAATAAATTATAAGTTAATTGAAATTGACCTATTGAATACACTCTATAACAAATCGTAGTCGAGTTGTGTTAGGTTCTCAAACCCTTTGAATTACATTTACATAGAAATACTCATGTTATCAGATCCACATCTTGTCTTTAATTTTTTTTCCTCCCTCGATCCATTTCTATTTTTTTTCATTATTCACGATTGAACTTTAAACTATTTATTTTAAAAATATTATCTATTAATAATTATAAAAATATCACCACTTTTATATTTTAAGAGATTTTATATAACAATGATAAATATTTATTTTCGTTATAAGTATTCAAAAATAAAAGTAAAGTGATATTTTTATAATCATTAGTATAAACAACAAAAAATATTTTTAAATTAAAGAGGCCCTTACTTATTGGGTTATATATGTGTTACGTATAATTTCTGTAATAAATTTCCTTAATTTGTTACCGACAAAGTTGAAATTTATCAATTAGACTTAGTTTTAATTTTTTTTGACAGAACTTAGTTTTAATTATTTGCTACATAATAGTAATATATTGACTCTTTATTAGCTTAATCAATATAAACAGCTATTATATATTAATTTAACGTTACTATTTTTTCCCATAAAATTATTGATATTTGTATTTAGGAGTTAGCTAATCAATATTTAATTTAGTTGGTTAGCCATTTTACTTTTTTTGTGTATCGATCATTGTATCTTTTTGGATACTAATCCCATATGCATGGCCTGGAATGGAAGCCTAGTCTCTATATTTAAAGTTAAAGGACCCATGCATGAAAAAGTCTACGAGAGCCTAAGGATTTCGTCCGTTGCATCAAGAATAGGTTCCAGCATCTCTAGATTTTTCGTTCTATATACTTGAATCCGTAACACGTATGGCACCAATAGTCAACAACAAATGCGATATTGATGTTGAAGGTTACCAAAGCTACTATTCTCCCTTTCTGGGTTTGGCAGGTGCACGCATTGGATCTTTAATATGAACACATAAGGATTATAAATAGAACAAAGTTTGTTTTTCTTCCTTCGAATAATTTTTTTATCAGTTATTTATGAAAATGTATAATATGTAATCCTAGTCTTTTGTAAACAATCTCTGTTTTTGGTCTCTCATATTTATTGAAATAAGAACCAAATATGACATTTTCATAAATAAGGAATAAAAAGAGAAAAAAAAATTAGAGACTAAAAGGTAAAAACAATTAGCCTATTTGCATAAACGAATAATATATTTAACCCCAAAAATAATACTATAAGGCATAAGTACTAGATGGGCAATTTTTATTTTATTTTTTATTTAAGACCAAAGGTATTTTTTTTATTATCAAATATTAGTTGTTAGTTTTTGTTAAAGTATTAGTGGAAATTCTTAAACCCATCTTCCAACCACCAAACCAACTTTGTAATTCCTCAAAGGTATTTTTCTTGAGAAATGATTATTTTCGAGTTGGATAGAATTAGAATGATAAAATTCTTCTTCCCGATAATTAAACTGAAACAAAATAACCTCAAGAAAGTTGATAATACATGAGAAGATGTAGCCTTATCATCTTACTCAAACAATCCATAAGGTCATGTCTGAGACCTGAATTTGTACAAAGTAAACAACCCCAATTGATTAAGAAAGCCCTTCATACACTTATCCACCAACACAAGCAGTCTTTTAGGTCCAAATTATTTGTAGCAATCTGAACAAATCCAGGCCTGAAGTAAGAACACTCAAAATGAAAAAATCACACAATTTGGGCCTAGGTCCAATACTAGTAGTTTTTGCCTAATACATGCTTAAGCAGTAAGTACACATTAATTAGATGGAACCCCCACCGAGTTTTCTTCCCTTCTACTCAAACGTGAATGAAAATGGAAGCAAAAGCTCCACTTATTCCACCTCTGAAAAATCTCTTCCTCCTAATAAGTTACACTCTCGCTTTCCACTTTCCTTTCACTCCACATCACAGCCTGTCTAGAACAACCCTATTCATACATGCAACCACCTCTATATAGTTTCTCTCACTTGGTGCAAAGCAAAACACACCACACAACAAACAAATATTATTCAATAGAAAAGAAAGAAAGAAAGATGAGTCCAACATGGGTTTTTGTGTTAGGTGTTGCAGCAATGTTGGTGGTTGTGAGTGGACAATCATCAGTGAAGCCATTGGTGAAGACAGTGAAGGGGAAGAAGGTGTGTGACAAAGGGTGGGAGTGCAAAGGTTGGTCTGCATATTGCTGCAATGAGACTATCTCCGATTACTTCCAGACATACCAGTTTGAGAACCTCTTCGAGAAGCGTAATTCACCGGTGGCACATGCTGTTGGTTTCTGGGACTACCGTTCTTTCATCACCGCTGCAGCACTGTACCAGCCTCACGGCTTTGGCACCACTGGAGGAAAGACCAGTGGCCAGAAGGAGCTTGCTGCTTTCTTTGGCCATGTTGGCAGCAAGACCTCTTGTAAGTATCTTATGAGACATTATGTGCATGTTTGGTTTTCAGGTGAAAAAATACTTTTGAGCCAAAGGATCATAATCTTAGCTTTTGTTTTCATTTTGTTTTTCTATGTTGGATTTGACATTAAAACACATGCATAACATTTCTAACTTCAATCCAAATATGTACTATATTTCTAGTAAACGTGAGACTTGAGTTTTTTTTATAACATTTATTTGACAAATGAATCATGATATCACATTATATGATCATTCATGGGAATGACCTTATACTTATTTTGTTTTTCAATTTGTTAAATTTCATGATCTTAGTTGCATGATCTCAATAACTTGGACATTTCAAGTGAGATGGAGTTATATACATGATTAGGTGTGAGTGGAGATTTGTTTAAAGACCATGAAATTGTATGGTAACAAATTGTTGGAATAATATTTCAGGTGGTTATGGGGTGGCTACAGGAGGACCCTTAGCCTGGGGCTTATGCTATAACAAGGAATTGAGTCCTGATAAATTCTACTGCGATGACTACTACAAATTAACCTACCCATGCACTCCTGGCGCAGCATACTATGGCCGTGGCGCCATCCCACTTTACTGGTATTCATATCTTGAGATTTCTTGAATATCCCTTAATTTAATCAGCCTGTATGTGGGGAAATTATTATATAGTTTAGAGTTACGTGGTCTCGGCCAATTTATATGTGACACGTTATTAATTTTTTTTCATAAATTGAAAAAAATGTAGTTGTGTTATAGAAAAATTTATCATAATCACATCAAATGCTCTTAAATCATCTAATAATTTCTCTTGTATCTTATCCGCCATTGGAGTATCATTATATCTATTTGTTTATTTTCACAAAGTTTTGGTTGTGTTCCCAAGAAGATAACAAATGCTTTATGCAAGTCTCTACTTGTTTGTGCAAGTGGTTAGTTAGAAGCATTTTATGCAAAGATTTTACCAAGTTTTGAACAATTAATGATCAAAGTCCATGTGTTTTTCTTCCTTGATAACAGGAACTACAACTATGGAAAAGCCGGGGAAGCCTTGAAGGTGGATCTGTTGAACCATCCAGAATACATAGAACAAAACGCCACCCTAGCCTTCCAGGCTGCACTCTGGCAGTGGATGACCCCACCAGAGAAGCACCTACCATCACCCCATGATGTCTTTGTTGGCAACTGGAAACCCACAAAAAATGACACATTGTCCAAAAGGGTACCTGGATTTGGTGCCACAATTAACTTGCTCTATGGGGATCAAACTTGTGGCCAGGGATCAGATAATGAGGCCATGAACAACATCATTTCACACTATCTTTATTACCTTGATCTCTTGGGTGTTGGCAGAGAAGAGGCAGGGCCTAATGAAGTTCTCTCCTGTGCTGAACAAGCTGCTTTTAAGCCCTCTGGCTCACCATCTTCTGCCACAAATTGAGCATTCCTTGGCTGAGATTCTTGGCCGGTCCATTCTTGAATCTTGGAAAAAATTCTTAATAAAAAAGGCAATAAGTAGACAAGATATTTCAACTACTTTGGCCTTCAAATGAGAGTGAAACGAGTTTGGAGTGGACATTACTCATTGTTAATTTGTGTATAGATTATATTACTTTGCCATATATCTTGGCTTTTGATGTTTTGTTTCTCTTGTATAATTTGAATATATTTTGGTATATAATGTATGTATACAATTGAGTATTTGATCATTAAGGATTGTCTGAACAATTTTGTTGATGTTTGCATGTTGTGCATTTTACTAATCAAATGATACAAAGTTTCATTTGGATAATCTGTTTCCCATTTACTATTGCCTGAAACCTCGAGCATGCCCATGTATTTATTTATTTTTCTAAACTGCATACATTGGTTTTTTTTTTTCCAAATATTTTATGCAGTGTTTCCCCCATGTCACAAAAAATTCTTTATATACAGTTATTTTACCATGAAATTAATCATTATTTTTTTTACTTTTTTTTAATGGAATTGGTTCAGGTCACTTGATCCTTCTAAAGGGATAATGCTTCATTCGTTAAACTTTTTGTGAATAATTTTTTTTCTTACGTCAAGATTATTAATTTAATGATAACAAAAAGAAAATAAAATATGTCTTCTTCCATGACTTGGGCCCTTCCAGTAGTGGCCCAAATAGATCATTGAGAAGGGGGAAAAACTTCATACACAAGTAAAAAAACTAATACACCTAGAAAAACACAGTGAATTTCCGTAAATGCCCCTACTGATATAAGTAATTACAGACACTATTCATTTTCCTTCTTTACGCTTGCCGCCACATACACCTTCGTCTATTGCGATTTTCTTCTGCTTGCCGCCGCATGTCATTGCTTTGGTCAGTTCCGACGCGTTTGAGGCTACATTGGTGGTTGTTCGCTGACTGTGGGAGGTGGTAATTTGTGCCAACCGTCATGTGAAGTATGCATCGTTATCATGCTCTGTTATAGATGTCACAGATTGGGTAATCCGTATACTCCATACGGATTGGATAATCCGTAGGAGGCATACGGATTGGTCTTACGGATTAGTTAATTTGTATGCCTCCTACGGATTACCCAATCCGTATGGAGTATACGGATTACCCAATCCGTGAACTTCATATGGATTAACCAATCCGTATGCATGCTACGGATTACTCAATTTGTAGGATGCATACGGATTGGCTAATTCGTATGTTTCCTACAAATTACTCAATCCGTATGATTTTTTAGTTGGTTTTTTTTATAATTTATGATTAAATGAATTGTGTTTTATTGGTTATTGTACATATTTGTGCCCCTAGGAAACTTAATTAAATTAGATTATATAATTAGATGTTGTAGTAATGATGATAATAGTGATTTTTGGATCGATGGAAATTTGATTTGTTTCCTATACATTATATTAAATAGAAAAACCTGAACTGCAAAAAACCACTTTGTTATTGTATATGGATCATATAAAAAGCCAAGATGTTTTAAAATCATGAAGAGAGAAAGATATTGAAAGTTTATGCCTTATGATTTAACTTGTGAGCTTGTGATTTAAGTTGTATAGTGGATGATTTTAGTTGTGACCCACATTGTTGATTTTAATTATAAGCACATGATCAACATGAACATCATATATGGTGACTTCCTCGAAGTGTAATCATAATTAGTTGTGGCTTGATGGTCTTATGCTATTATACCACTTATGCTTGCCTTTGGTAGTGGTCTTCATGATTCCTTCAATTA
>CM023949.1:3669856-3700193 GCA_013407115.1 Glycine latifolia
ATTAGTTGTGGCTTATTGCTCTTATGCTATTATACCACTTATGCTTGGCTTTGGTAGTGGTCATCATGCTTCCATGGATTTATTAGTTGTGGCTTATTGCTCTTATGCTATTATACCACTTATGCTTGCCTTTGGTAGTGGTCATCATGATTCCATCAATTAAGTGGTAGTGGTCGTCATGAATCATACGAATTACCCAATCCGTATGAACCATACGAATTGACTGATTTGTATGATTTATACGGATCAACAAATATTATATGAACATACGGATTTTGTAATCCGTATGGTTCATACGGATCAACAAATCTGTAAATTTCAAAAACTCAACTTACCTTTACACACCACTGCACCACCACCGTCTGTGACTCTGACCAACCCAACAATGGCAAAGCCAAACACCATCAGTCAAAATGACCACAGCCAACAGCTAATACTCACAATACACTCAACCACTACCAAAAATCAAGCTTCAAATCATTCATGGAAAATGTGCTCAGCTTACTCCCTCTGCACGTGCTCAGCTTGTATTATAAATAAGGGAAGGTATTTTGGACATTTAGATAATTTTTTGGGTGTATTAGTTTTTTTTATTGGTGTATAACGTTTTTTTTTTTCCTTGAGAAGGATATGTAACTTAGTCCACATGAAACTTAAACTAAAACCCATTTACTAAATAAACTACGTTAATTCTTTTTAAAAGTCCATTTAATTAAAAAGCTTATATTTCTAACCATTCAAAAAGCCATTTTAAATTAAAAATGTATAATAATAATAATAATAATAATAATAATAATAATAATAATAATAATATACGAACATTATGCTGCATATTTAATCAAATAGAAATAAGAGTTTTCTATTTTGTTATAAGTAAAAAACGAGATTAAACAATTGCATCCTAAATGAATGGTGCAATTTTTTTTACAGCAAATGAATGGTGCAATTAAGAAAAGAATAATGTTATTTAGTACGAAGAATCATGTACACGAGTGGTACGAAACTACAGGTGTAAATATTTTAGAAGAACAACAACTAATGAACCATTTTTAATGGAAACCAAATATTGGCTAAATATATATAATAAAAAAATAATTCGTTCCTTTTTGTACCAGTCACTCTTTGTGTAAAATTCGGCATTTACCTTAAGAAAATTGCTCTAACCATTTCTAAGTATATAGAGAATTGTACCAAACATTTATTATGGGGTTGTTTAACAACTTTAAACAATCCCATAAAAATAGCATCATCATCATTTTATAGGTTTAATAATGTTATTGAATATTTAACATAGTAATTTTTATGTTCCATCGTTTAAAAAATGTATGATTTCCTTTTAGATAAAATTACTGTTATATAGTTGTGATCTCTTACTTTCACCATTAATTATTAGTTTATCCATTTTTGTTAGTGAAACATATCTAAATTTACGATCTTCTCTTCTCTATTTTTCTCTTTAATTATCAAGTTAATTTATAACTCCTTGCCCCATGTAAAGTACTGTTGATTTCTTAGTATTGAAGAAATTATATGTTTCATAGTTTAAAGAATGTGTGATTCCTTTTAGATCAATGTCTGTTGTGTTTACCTTAATAAATCAAGCATTACTTCTATTTTGTACACGGAAAATAAGAAAAATAAATTAATGAAACAATATTAGTTTTATTATTTACTAAAGATGTCTAGTTTAATTAGTTGAATATGATATGTAAATGTTATAAATTATCTAATACCGAATTCAATTTCTACATATAAAAAAATATTAATTTTACTTATCTAAGCCCAAAACTTTTGTTTTGTAAGCTTCTAAGATTTTTTAGACTTAGAACCGTGTTTAATTTCTCCAAAGTTCTTTTGATTGCGTACCTGAAAGAAAGTGAAATGAATTGGTTTCCCCTACGTCTTTCTAGTTAGTAGTTTGTCAGTTAACCTTTCCCCCTCATTATATCAAGAAGAAATTGACCACTGGTATAGGAAAACTAAAATAAAAATGGCATAGATAAGATTATACTCCATAGTCCATTGTATTATCGACAAAACATCAAACACAAACTCAAATTAATTGCATACCTCTAGTTATCTTAGCATTTTCATGAATCAGATTTAGCATTTAACTTTAATATTGATGTTTTTGTAGGCCGGTCGTTGTTGATTTAAAGTTACATAAAATTGATTTAACATCAAAAATTGGTTCAGTGGTAAAGGCATTCTCTGCAAAAAAAAAAATGACTTTAATAGAATTATTGTTGAACCGTTAATCATATGAATTCTTTTTGTTGACTGGTTGACTTGTGAAAACATTATAATTTATTTCAAATGAACAATTCTGTGTGATGTCCTGCTTTGAAGCAAATCTGTTGAATAACGCTGCCCTCTTTTAAATAATGCTGTAATATGATATTTTAGAGTTGTATCTTATTCGTTGATTGTTGTAAATATCCACCCTTACTCACCTTTCTTTATGCATTTACACAGGCAAAAGCTAATTAAGGCAATATATGCAGCCATTGCCAATTATGAAGTGATTCATTTCTGTGCTGCTCCAATGATACTTAACTCATTTTTTTTATTTAATTTGGTTCGAGTTTTGTTGTGATGTGAACTCGAGGAGCGGCTCAGGTGTGACATCTCTCGGAAACTTCAAAGCTAAAGTCAGAAAGTGTACGAAAAATAGTGAAAAAATGAGTGAAATTATAAATCCATACCTGAGGAAAGCCTCAAATATTTATAGCCTTATAGGTGTGCCTGGACTCCGGTGGGAAGGTATGTTAGATTTATTATGTTTCGCACAAGAGGACACATGGCCCAATGCTTAAGTCAGTTAAGTATTCATTATTTAAGAGCAATTTTCCAAGCTATAACAACACTTTTTTTATGGGGGAGGGTTGTTTATTTAAGCTTCCCTGTGTTTAAGCTTTGTGGCCTGCCTCTCACAACTTTTGTAATAATTTCTGCACCTCTGCTGCATGTCTTAATATATATATATATTCGTATTGCCTATAAAACAAACTATTTAACTGCAATTATCCCTTTTACCCAAGTTAAGTGTAATGCTAGGTCGGGTTCAGTGATCCCTTGGTTCTTTAATTAAGACAATTTTGCCTTTTAGTTTGGTTATAACTAGAGGGAATTGGGATGAGGATCGGTCAAAAGGATAAAATAAATAAAGTATAAGTTTTAGGTCCACCAATTAAAAAATATATTTTTTTTAATTTTTTATAAAGCAAAAATGTCTTATTTACTGAAAAAAATATTACATATATTGACAAAAAGATTTAATATATAATTTTTTCATTTAAAAAAGCATTTTTTAAAAATTATTTTAGATCGTACTTGTCGATGGACCAGTCTTAACAGAGATAATTCTCATGACAAATTCAATATCTATGATTTAAATTAAATCAAACCAAATTACATATGTTTAGTTTAAACAACTTTATGCAAAAAAAAATTGCTCAAGGTTTATAGGTCCATGAAGCCTTCTTATTGGGTCCCAAAATAACTTGTTTTTGGACTGTTGCCAAGGTTAGCAACTGGAAGATACAGAGGCATTTGCTTAGGGCAAAGGCAAGGACATCATGGGTCCTGTTAGGATGGGCAAGTTGTAACCGTATGTTTACACAAACGATGATGAAAATCGTTGTGGTTGTTGTTGTGTGACATGTGCCTAGGATTGTTCGTTAGTGCCATTTTATCAATAATAAAGGCTTTGACACGGTGGCAGCAAATCATGCTGCACGAAGGGAGGAATTCTAAGATTGGTATAGTGAAAATGAAGAATGAAAGGAGTGAGAAATCTAGATTTAACTTTCCTATTAACAAAAAAAATTAATAATTAATATTTGTTGATAAAAAAATATTGCTTGGAGGTGATACAGGTAAATATATATATAGAAATTGGGTATGTCTGTATAACATAAATTATTATTATTCTAGTTTCTTTATTTCCATATTTTTAGTAACTAAAGATAGGTATGAAATTTTTAAATAAAAGTGATAACAGTGAATTTTTCAAAGTATTGGGTCAAGATGTTTTTTTTTATATATTCATAACACCTTATATTGGGTCAAGATCTATGACTAAACAAAAGTGATATAAATTAGTCTCTATTAAAGATATAAATAAATTAGAATATGAAAACATTTACATTTCTATATGAAAATCTTGGCGTAATATGTGTTTTAATATTTGGTACGGGTATTATATATATATATATAATCAATTTTTAAGTATTTGTGCACAAGCGAAGTCTCAACACAAGTAGCAGTTTCCAACTAACGATGTTGGGTTCTACAGGCCCAAGATGTTTGCTTATTAGGTCCCAATTTCAGTGTTTTTTTTTTTTGGAGAGTTAAACTTCGTACACTTCTAAACATTGCTTCATCCTGTTACATTAAGGAATGTCCAAACTGTAAAATTTACATTAAGGATTCGACATTGTATAATGTAATGGGATGTTAAGGAGATGCAAGAAACAACACTATTTTTTGGATGCTATATCAGTTGTGTTTTGAAACTACGGAAGCACTCTTATTAGACCATATGACAGTCTTTTCGGTCAAAAGGAAGAGAAGAAAAAAGAGGTGAAGGATTTTTAAGGAGAATAAAATGAAAGATAGTATTTAACTTAATTTAATGGTATTTGACTTATTTTAAGTATAAAAATTATTTATCTTTTAATATAATCATAAATAAATTATTCTAACTAAATTATTTCTCTAGTAGTTGTAGGTCTAGTATAAAAAAGTTGGGTATACATGTTGTTGTCCCATGAACTGACAAATATTGTAACCAATTGTAGGTCTAGTAATTGTGATATATTAGAGAGCTCCAACAATGGACTTGTAGAAAGTTGGGTCTACAACTTTAAAATAAGAAAAATTGTATGGAAAATAATCAGGGGAATCGACTTTAAAATAAGGATCCTTCTCTTATTTTTAAGAAAACAAACAATCTATATATGATTTGAAGTTAGCACATCTAGTCAAGGAAATTTTAGTGAGAGATAATACTCTAATTTAAGATAAGAAAAACTTTAATTTGTTTACAGCTAAAAAAGACTTCTAAAAACTTTTAAAATTAAATAACGTTTTATATAGAACTTGTATTTAGCTTATTCTAAAATACAAAACTTGCAATTGACCTATTATATATGATATTTCATCTTACTTCGTAGTTATATATGGATTTCATCTTCGTAGTTATATATTAGGTTAGCACAATTCTATTCATTAATAATTCCTCATGATTTTAATAATATTATATGAAAATCTATACCATCCATTATTTACTCATTATATTATTGGTTGTACATCAATTTTTAATTTTTTATTGTAAATTTACTAAACAAGTAAGATGCTAATAAATAAATCAAACTAAATAAACAAAATTTTAGCGGCAAATAACTTCACTAAAACATGGATGATGCTCATGAACAACAAACAAAATAGACTTCTTTTTGTTGTTAAACTTTTCAACAATTACTTTGAGTTTTATAAAATAATAATAATAAAATAATAACAAGATACAAATAAAAGTATATGAAAATCATAAAATATAAACAAAGATAAACATTAAAGAGAACTAAATATGATTGCTAATTTGCTATACTGGATAACTGCAAACAAATCCAAGATCCAAAAACTTAATGTGGCAGTATCAAACTAACCGGATATAATTGGTCTGCCACTACGTCTGCACTTTGCAGGGACTTAATTCTAACAACAATTTGTCTAGTTGTACATAATATTTATCATCTCCAAGGACAAAGTATCAAGAACAGAAAATATTTTATATATCGTGCACTCTTGTCTCATTCTTACACATCTTTATTTTATTTATTTTGTTTCAAGTTATTTCTTATTGAAAAAGATAAAGGTGTTAACTATTTTTTTAATAATATTCTGATTTAAATAAATTCACAACTATATCTGAGCTCTTTTTTTAAATAAGGATAATTTAATATTTTTATATTATAACTTGTGTAATTAATATTTTTTTGAGAGAACTCAGCAACAAATAAATAATTTTTTGAGAGAAAATAATATTTTTTAAGAAGTGCGTATTATTTTAAAAAATAAATAATATGAGATGGAGGGAACATGTGATTTTAACAATGACCTGTAACATCTAGAAGCTCAAATTTTTTGAAAAAATGAAGTGGCGTAGGATAAAATTAAACTACCTGGATTATTATTATTTTTGAATAAATTAAACTACCTGGATAATGCAAAGGTTCTTTCCAATTGGTTATTTAAAGAAATTTTCTTTGTATAATGGATACCATAAGTTCAATCTCTTAACTTCCGTGATTTGATTGAAGCAATCGATCTCACAAAGATGTTCCTTCCAATATTCTTAAACTTTTAAATACCAATTTTCCATCAAGAAGGACCCACTATGTCTATATTCCATTGGAATATATAGTAAAAGCAAACCAATAATTTCTCTACCTTTAGCTGCATTTTATGACTGCAGTTAGCATAAACACTTGAAGATGAAATCATTGGACAGAGAACCAAAAAAAAATGAAGTTAAGTAGCATATGATAGGGCAGGGCTTCAAAATTAGGTAAGTGCAACTTTTAAAAAGTCAACTAAATGTTTGGGATTAAAGAAATTTGTTGATCATACTTGATAACGCAAACCATGTAATGAATAAATTATTGTTCCTTAAAATTTTAACATTATGACTTAGCTTCATCTTGTAAGAAAACTTTCAATTGGATAACTTGTTCTTGGAAAAGCAACATCTTCACGTCACCTTATAGTTTTTAAGGATAAGAAGGTATACCAGATCATTCAGCAACTATGCTATACACCATGCTTATACCATGCCACGGTTTGTTCTTTGTAGAATGTTCATTGAGACTGTTAGAGAAGAAATTTTTATTTTTGTGATGCGTTGCTGAGGTGGATTTGGTTCTCATCTATTAGATATGAACCAGCAGCACAAGTAGCCTTAGAATGGATTTGGTTTCAAACTTTCAATGGTGAATACATAGCTAATATTTTGTTCTAATCCAAAAATCTTCATCAAAATCCACATACTCAACGGATAGGATTTGTGGGCCCTTTTTATTTATGATCTGGTTGGGTCTGGTTAGGCCCATTGCTTTTGCCACCTCTACCAATTATCCACTCCCTCTTTTCGCTTTCATTCACTCTCTCACTTGACAAGCCACCACATCGTGCATGAGAGTTGTACGCAAGTCACTATGATAGCATGGATTCATCATTCATGTTGGTAGCCGCCACAAATTTTTTGGTATTTGTATGGTTTTAATTATTTTTTTGGTTTAGATCATAGGAATTCTTTACTCAACCAATAGTATGTGAGTTGAATAAAATTATTACAAATTACAAAACTTTTTCTCTTGTTCTAGTTCTAATTCTTTAATTTGTAGTGTACAAAATCTACACTAATTGTATATTGAATTTAAATTATTCACAGACACACCACATGTTTTTACAAAATGAATATTTCACAATTTATTAAATTATGTCAATTTATTGGAAAGAAGAAAAGGAAAGTTTGCTTTCGTTTATTAAATTTTGGTTCGATGGATGATTGATTACTTAGTGTTATGTATCCTTCCCTGGAAATGCGGTTCATATATTCCAACAAATTGATCCACATATAGACACATTAAAATTTTGGATTATTTAATCTTTTCGGTTTGGACTCTAATAAAAAATTGCTTACTTAGTTGTCAAACTGATTTTTTTCACCAAGCTTCCTTCTACCACACTGATTTGATACTTGAATTCTATCCTATTCCTTCCTTTAGAGACACATAAAAACTAAGAGATTTTAATAACCTAAACTCAGACAAAACAAAACGCGAGGACACTAATGTTAGTTCAGTTAAGGAACAAAATTCCAAAACATCTTTAAAAAAGATTCAGAGCTGGAATCTAACTTATAATTAGTTGTTCAATTTATCTTAAGGAAAAATAATTATATATTAATTTTATACTTTCATTCAATAGGAAATTATCATTTGTTGACAGAATAATCATAAAAGTCTTATTAATGGTAATTATCACCAAGATTGGATGTCTTATCTGGTTCCTTCAAGGTTTTCAAATGGAAGCAGAATTAAAAGGAGAAAGAAAAAAAGTTGTGAGAGTCCGTTAGTGACATCTAATCGAATCGTTGCATGGTCTCTGCTTCTGTTAAACAATATGTCCCACCCGACATAACGTAACTCAAGCTGAGTCATGCTTTTTAGTTTTTTTGGAGCGAAAAAAGAAACCAACAAAGACAATACAAATTTATTTTGTCTTTTGTTTATCATGAAAAATCATTATTTGTATGAATACGCTGAGAACCAAATTCTTAAGAAAAACTTGAATCGAACTGGCCTAATACACATGCCTAATTACGCATGCATTTAACTTATCATTAGAATGAGATTTACAGTCACTTATATGAACCAGTTTGAAGTATAGTTTAAGGTTTAATGATTATATCAGTATTAAATCAATTTATATTTATATTTTATATAATATTTTAAATTATAGAATAGTATAAAATCATGAAAATCGGTATATAAAAATTATAAATTAATATAAATAACTAACTAAATTATATGTTTTATAAGATAAAAATATGTATTTGTATTTATTTTGAAAATATTTTAGATTAAATTAGAAAAACAATTTTTTTTAAAAAAGACTGTTTGAACTTAGTTTTCTACACCAAATTTTATTTGGTTCTACTGGTTATTTTACTGGTTTTGAGATGCCATGATTTTTTGGAGTTATTAAACTGATCACCAAACTATTTATTGGTTAAACAAGTTGAATTGACTATTTCAGTCATATTTTTAAAACAATAGTTAGAGGAATGTTAGTTTTTTTTATTTATTACCATGTCAAAAGTCGAAACACCGTATTTTACATAAGGTAGAGCTTTATTACTATTTTTTTTTTTTGCATGTTTCTCTTATCCCTCTTGTTAAAATCTTTCAATTTAAAGTATTAACTAATTTTTCAGCTTTCAAACTATACATAACCTATATATATCTATATTATTAGTACGAGAAAATATACACTATTAAAATGCTAGATACCATTACTATAGTTTTCCTTCCCATCATGCAGGTTGCATTTGTAATTTTTCTTAATTGTCCGTCGTACCATTTTGGTTCGATAGGCGAGAGGAACTAAAAACTATGACCCCACAAAAAATCAACTATAAAAGGATTGTACCATAATTGCATTTCCTATGCTTCAAGTTGAAGCTTTGCCTCAAAGTTATGGTGACCCTTTCATTTGTTTAATTTTTTTTATCAGAAATGTTAAATTGTTAATTTTTATTAGAAATATTAGTGAAAAATTTGAATCCATAATCTTTTCTTCCTCTCTTCTTTATTCGTAAGCACTGATAGATCCACATTATAATAAGGGAGGTAATTAATTCATCTCCTCATTTTTTTAAAATGACATATAAATATATTGAATGTGTAGATTATATCCCCCTAATTTTGTGTTTTGATCTCCTACTCTGAATTTTTTACCCGTTTTATAATATTGTTATTAATTAATATTTTTTAAATAATTGTCCTCTAAATTAAAGTCTTAGATCTTGTTATTCCTTTTCAACTACTGGATCAATCTTATATTTTTCATTGTTTGTTGAATTTTGTCATCATTTACCCACTGATATGAATACATCAATAAGTTATCTATGCTTAAGTGAGACTAGTGTAGCCATTTTAGAAAATTCCTTTTGTATTGCGAGCAATTAAAGATGACAACGGGGATGCCATTTAAAGAAGAGAAAATATTTGGTGTACTGGAAAGAGAACGATTACGAAAGGGAATTAGAACAAAACTAATATTGCTCACATAACGCGCAGAAAAAGGCAAACAAATAATGACTGATATTATAATGTGATATTAACTAATTAACAAACTCGAAAATTAAAGTTGTTAGGAGATGTCACATTCATTATTTTATATTCGTCTTTCTAAGTTCTAACATCTTCGATGTCATAAAATATTCAAAATTATGTGACTCCGGCAATTTTTTTTTCTTAGAAAAATAGATCGTATCTGCTTTTTAATCAAAATTAAGGAGAAAGATAAGGCGAAAAATCTGTTCCATGAATTTTAAAGAATAAAAGTTCAAATGGAATGATATACCCACTTCTAATTAATGGACATCGTCTTAGTAATTATCTATTTATATCATATTAATTGTTGGTCAGTTTGGCATCAGTTGCATGAAGAGTTTGGTAGTTACGTTCCATATTATTCACTAAAAAAAGTTTAACAAACTAATCATTCTGTTTCTTTTTACTATCCTTTAATTTTTATGTGTATTTTTTAAACAAATACTATTGAGTAATTTAAAACATGTTTATAACTTTTATAATAATTTACGGCCCTCACTTTAAATAGGGGTGAGAATCTCACACTCTTCGTTAACTCTTTTTAATGTTCCTTTTCATTCCTCGTTACATAGTGTTTTCTCACACAACTTATAAGAATGAAATTCATTTTTTATAAGATTTTACAATTTTTTTTCATATTCTTATTATTATTATTATTATTATATTCAATACCAAATTTAGATTATATCATATTTTGTTTTAATTATAATAAATACCATTTTTATTTTTAAATTAAATTATATTAATTATTGTTATTTTGAATATGTAATTATCTTTTAATTTGAATAAAATAATTTTTCATTTAATATTATTTTAATTTATGATTGAAAGATTGTGATAAAATAACTTTAATTTATCCTATGCATTTGTAAGGATTAAGATGCTAATTAGATAAATGCATGTAAACGAGATCATAAAATAAATATTTCAGTATCCTTTTTTAGAAATTGAAAATAATTTTAAACAAATACTCTAAATTATGTAAATATTTAGAGGGAGAGTTTTGTCATCCCATATTAATTTTATTAGACTCTAGTAAGATTGTATTCTATAAAATATACACCTGATCTTAAATATGAAAACAACACACTTAAAATAATTATTATTTTTTAAAGTTAAAAAAATGTTTTTCTTTCTTTCAATTTACGAGGCGTAAAGCAAGGAAAAAAAACTATATTTCGCTTATGGCCATTTCTTTGGATTTAAGAAGGTGGTTTACCCATATTTAATACAAAAATAGATCAAACCATTACGTACACTCATCATATATAGCTTTTTTCCTGATTTCTTTTCCCTTGAAATGATGTTTGTTTCTCTACATTCAAGAGCATGAATTAATGATTCGCTAATTAATGCATTTGATATTTTTCGATCCAATCTGATATATTATGCTTCAATAAATAAAAATCCTCAACATGGATTATCATAATCTTTTTCAAAAATCAAAATTTAACCACAAGAAATTGCATTCCATGCGTGATTAATTAATTAAATATATGTTATTGTATTGAGCCAGTGTAGTGGCATGTGGAACTTGGAATCTTGCTTGTGCACCTCACATGTCATACTCTCAAGACAGTTGGTAGTCTATCACATATATGATTTACAATTGGACGCAGTCCACTTCCTCCTGCTTCATTTTTTTTTTCTTAATCAGCAAAAAAATGAAATGAATTGTGACGTGATGTTCGCAGATAATTTCAAATTATATTTTTGGTCAATGATATCAATTTTTTATATTTGCGACGTTTATTAATGAAGTTCACAGAAGCCTAATTATTTATTCTCAATTATTCTTATATAACTTGAATGTGTATATATATATATATATATATATATATATATATATATATATATATCATCATCATCATCATTTGCCTATCTTTCCTTATCCAATCACATACTCAAAATGTCTATATGTCTATCAAGATATATGCACTTCTTAAAAGCATGTGGGGCCCTCACAAGTTGGCATAGAAATAGAAATTCTTTAACATGCATGCATATATATGTAACAATAATGATATTCAATTTCATTCTTTCTGGGGTAAGTAAGGACTTACAATTCTTGTAATTCCACCCACCTGTGCAGAATAATTAACCAGTTTTTTTTTTATATTGGCAGAATAATCAGAGTTGTTAGAAAATGAAATGAGGTCAAGTTATTGGATATTTTATTTATATATCAAGAAGAGTGAGACATCTCTTGGACCAAAATGAGTTCAACATTGACATGTATCGTAGAAAAATACATAGAAAAAGGCTAGCATATTTCATAAGTGCATGCATATGGGAGGTAGAAACAGAAGTAAAAACATGACAACAGCACATATATTTTCCTCAAATGTGGTCACGGCTTTTGATCTTCTTTCAATGGTGCCCTAGTCAATTCCAGCAACATCACGGAGGGTGAAAGCGTTTTTTCGTGGATATCATAGGTAAACTCTCCCCAAGTACAGCTGAGGTTTTATTTTTTGAATAGTCTTCAAGACAAGTCATTGTAAAAGGTGGGAAGAACCTTCAGAAAATCGTCAAATATTTTGACTCATGTAGTTTTCTAATGTATTTATGTCAAATTTATGGTTCTATTTAACTCATGAGAACGAAACCTTTTGATTCAGTCAAAATAACATTAAGAATGCCTAATTCTTAGGTCGAAGATTAATTTTATAACTGATTTAAATTAAAATTTGTAAAAATATCTCAAAATCAATATATAAAAAATCAAATAATTTAATTATGATAATTAAAAAAAGTTAAATATATAAAAATTAATCATTAATAAAATTAATAGATATTTTTCACACATATAATCAAGTAAGAGTTAGGTAGGTTGTGGAATTGTAAATTTGTGAATATAAATGCAACACCCATTTAGGCCATATCACACGAGAAAGCTAGTTATAACTATAAGCCACACCTGAGTTCGCGCACGGTATAAGAAAGCGAGATTCTTTCGTCCGTGAATGTCCATAACTTAAATATATATAAGTTAAAAACTAAAAATCACACACGCAACTTTATCTCTCTCTGTTTTTTTCTTTAAATATTTTTGGTAAGTTTTCTCTTTCTTTAATTATCTATATTCCTAAGTTATGGCATCTGATATATTTTAATCGATGTATTTTAGCATCTACTGCCACACTAGCTAGGCCACAATGGGACCAACCAGCCACCAGTCACCACCCACTGAGCCTAACTACGTGTTACACTGACTCACTCTCTCTTCTCAGTCGTTATAAGCTTGATACATTACATATAAATATGATGTGTTCAATTAATCGTTCAATTAACCAACGTGTAAACCCAATCATGAAAGCTTCTATCTGTACCCCCATTGTAATTAATCAGGAAATTGGCGGCGTATTTTCACGTTTGGGTGTGTTAGTAGTAAGATTATTTGCGTGTGTTATACGTTTGGATTTTTTATTTATTTTTTATGTTAAGAAAACATGAAAACTTGTTTTAGTGCTAATATTACGAGTCTTTCACAATGATAAAATTTTCATCCTTAATTTTTACATTGATCAATCTTAAAAAAAGAAATGCTTTTAAATATATTTTCTCAAATTAAATAAACCCTTATAAAAATTTTATATTTTTAATTTTTTTTTTGTAATTTTGTCCATTTTCTTGTGACGCGGACTTACTCTGCACCCCGTTACCCCTCTAAAATAAGTAAATGTCTATTCAAGTTTAGTTCTTAGTCTTTATAATAAAAGCTTGATGTACATATCTTATCGGTAGAAAAATAAATTTATATTCTAAATTAAAGATGCGAAAAATTTATTGAAATATAATTTGTAAATATATTTTTAATTATTTATTGAGTCGCATGTTCTCATCATGATGACTTCTTCAAACTCAAGTCATATAAAAAGGTTGATGTATACATATGTGAATATATATGAAAATATGATACATCGATCTAATTAATCATTCTATTAATCGATGTGGAAACCCAATCATGTAAGTAGTTTCTTTTATTTCTGTGCCCCAAAAAACCCTTTGAAAGACGCAACTCCCCCTCTATATATACCCCACCCCACGGACCATCACTCTTCACTCATTCCTTCATTCTAAAATTATAATCATCATGGCTTGTCAAAATGACAAAAAAGGCCACCTATTACATGCCCTTGGGCTAGTGCTTTGCGTCACCCTGATCTTCTTCCCAAGGGTGACCGAAGGGAGGGTGCCCTTTGCATGCGACCCTAGGAACGGGCTCACGAGGGGGTTCAAGTTCTGCAACACGCACGTGCCGATCCACGTGAGGGTGCAGGATCTCATAGCGAGGCTCACATTGCCGGAAAAAATTAGGCTCGTCGTTAACAATGCCATCGCCGTGCCCAGACTCGGCATCCAAGGATACGAGTGGTGGTCTGAGGCGCTCCACGGCGTCTCCAATGTGGGCCCCGGCACTAAGTTCGGTGGGGCCTTCCCTGGCGCCACCATGTTCCCTCAAGTCATCTCAACCGCTGCTTCGTTTAATCAGTCGCTGTGGCAGGAAATTGGACGGGTGAGATTTTGTTTCTCTTTATGCTTACACACTTTATATCATTATGAACTTATAACATCAACTTCTTCCGCTTCGACCTTCGGTTGGCTAATAAATAATTAAAAAAAAGCAGATTCTTTGGTTCTCCTTTTCGGCCATTCATGATAAAATTATGCATTTATCCATTCAACTTTATATCCATAATAATTAATACATTACATATTGCATGCATGACTTTAGAATTAGAATATTATACACATACACTAGCCAATTGGGTAAATAGCATTTACATAAGAGTATATACATACACTAATCACCATTATCTTTCATATGCTAGCTACTTTTAGTTAACTGAAATGATTTTATCTTTATGAAGATAAATTCCCACATCTTGATTACAATTTATAAAATCTTCTTGTATAATTTGTGTAATAATAATACTTTTTTGTATTAAAAAATAGTTTAGTTTTTTTTTATGATTTTTTTTAATCTCTTGATTTTTAACCAATGTACATTTGCACTTTAAGTTTTGACACACAGTAATAATCTAATCAGGTTCTGAGTCCTTGTTGAAAATGAAAAGAGTCTTAATTTTTTCGGGGTACATATGAATAAAAAGAGTCTTAAACCGGGGCTCGAGATTATATATATATTCTACTATTTAATTACCAAAACGTATGAAGAGCGACAGAAAAAAAATATGTAGTTGTGAATTATAAAAACCAATAATATTTAGTATTTAGTTTCCAATCATGTAGGCGAAAAGTCACTTTTTTTTTGCCAATTACTTTTTTTTCTTATCATCCAAATAAGATTTTTTTGAGTGCATATATATAAAAATGAAAGACATAGGAAAAATATTATTAAAAAAGTGGAGCTATTCGGCTACTGGCCACTCACTACTCACCTGTTTTAGCTGGTTTACATGGTTGCTGACGAATTGTGTCCCAACAACCATGTGCCTTGCATGCATTTTTTTTTCCATATAGAAATATATGCAATCTGAAAATCAGGTCATTTTAATGGTAAAGAAAATGATGATAGTAACTTTGAAAAATCTCATCAACTTAAATTGTAAACAACTATAGGGTAAAAGAAGTCCATTACGCAATTGATTCAATAACTACGTACGAAAGCAACATCAGCCTGATTAGATGGTGGTTTTGGTTGTGCTTGTCTTTATTAGTGCCTCTTGACGTCACTAATTAAATATATGTATGTATTAAGATTGGAATAATAATTAATTGTACACCTCTGGAGGTGATTAATAGATCCTTTACATACTTGAAATCGTTATGTTCAGTTAAATAGCGGGCAATTTTTGACAAGGTTTTCCCATCAAAATTAATTACGGTTAGCGAAGCATAGAAATCAATCATCTCAATTTGCATGTTTGAATGTTGTTTAATGAAGCGTAAATTTGCATCTTCTCTACATCATTTATTAATAATTGGTTTGGTGAATAATTGAGCAAACACTATAGGCGTTTGATATCGATGTTGCCCACACCAACGCCTTGCAAAACCTTGCGTCGAACTTTCCACCACGTCCTTTTTTTCTTTTGGGTCCCGGGGCTATATACTTGTTTGATGCTTAATTTTCATGCTCATTAAGTTGCGTTTGTTGTTGTAACAACGAGACCCAGAAGTAGCCTAGCCAATCAAATTAGCCAAAGTTGATATGTTAATTTATTATTGGTGAAGTGAAGTTCTTCTTCTTAAGATAAAGTGATCTTGAAAAAGAAAAAGGAAACCATTCGATATTCGTTTGGATATATTAGCTATACGTTGTGACTTTTGGATTCCAGGAAACGTCAAAAATGGGGTGTTTTGTTTGTCTCTTAGTGTCAAAAACTACTTTTATTATTCTGGTTGGTAGTTCAGCTAAGTGACAGAGAATAAACCAATATAAAGATTTTTCTTTTCACAACAAGAAAAAATATATCTATTTTACCGGAACAGTTCTAGCAATTAGGAGACATGCATTAAAAGTAAAAAAACAAAAATTGAAGGAGTTTCTCTTTTTTATAATTATCATATTCTATACACCGTCATGCATGACTAACTAAATATTTAATGTGATAACATTCTTAATAAATTATATTATTTCTTTGGTGTAATTTATCATACGTACCTAATTAATCATGCATGCATAAGCAGGTGGTGTCTGATGAAGCAAGAGCAATGTACAACGGTGGACAGGCTGGTTTGACGTATTGGAGTCCTAATGTGAACATTTTCCGTGACCCACGGTGGGGCCGTGGCCAAGAAACTCCCGGCGAGGACCCAACATTGGCCGCGAAATATGCCGCCAGCTATGTCAAAGGACTCCAAGGCAACGGTGCCGGAAATCGTCTCAAGGTTGCTGCTTGTTGTAAACACTACACTGCCTATGATCTTGATAACTGGAATGGTGTGGACAGGTTTCATTTCAACGCCAAGGTATCTATTATGGTCCCAATATTATTAATTGTTATTTCTTTCATATTTTTATGATAATTTATATGATTTTTTTTATTAATATTATTGTAATAATTGTTTGAGCTAATAACTCAAGTGAAATGGTAGCTAGGTACTTGGTTGGTTGTGGAATGAGTGCATTGAGCGCACTTTTCATGTGGCTCCATATTTTCTTGAATGGTCACTTATGCCACATGGATATACAGCCATATTCTTGTTATGCTATACCTATCTATCTATTTATCTATGCTGGCAAGCAAGGCTAAATATAGTGTATCTAACTTTCGATTTTGTCTTTTCTTTTTTATATAGTCTTCTCTTTTTCATTTCTTTATTAGATGTTTTCTATGATGCAAGAGAAAAATAGAACCGAATTTTAACTAAAGTGGAAGTGATGCAAGTTGTTGTGACAGAGACATGAGACCGCTTGCAAATTAGTTAGGATAAGTGACAGCGATGCCCATTCAAACAACCGAATCAGCACTTACGCACCATAGCCTATAAACGCTTCTATTTTCCCTGCCATTGATTATGGTGTCCCTCGTGACATGACCTTAATGGGAAAAAAAGTGAAAACATTTTTTTTTCTTGCTAATTAGGATCTTTTGGACACTGATTAAAATTTAAAATGAAAAAAGTATTTATTGTAAAAATTGTAGAAAGTGTAAAAAAAGTTACGAATAATACAATTTACTGTATTTTAATAAAAAAAAATCTTCTTTTAATTTCTTAACCAATGTCTTAAGAATATGGGTTAACATTTTTTTTATACCTAAACCTAGCCAAAATAAATGAAAATAGTTTGGTGTGGTGTGGGCAGCTGGGGTGTGGGTAAAGAAACTTTAAAGTTTAAGCCCAAATAAAAATCATGGACCGAAATTGAAATTGGTTTGGGCTATTGATGCACGTGCAGGTGAGTAAACAGGATTTGGAGGACACTTATGATGTACCATTTAAAGCGTGCGTGTTGGAAGGGAAAGTGGCGAGTGTGATGTGCTCCTACAATCAGGTGAATGGCAAGCCCACGTGTGCTGATCCTAATCTCCTTCGCAACACTATTCGTGGCCAATGGGGCCTCAATGGGTAAGCCCAATATAGTCATCTTCTAATTCTGTATTTGCTTTAAGATTTAACAATTTTTGTGAATGTGAATTATTTTGCTTGTTATACAAAATAGGTACATTGTTTCAGACTGTGACTCAGTTGGAGTTTTCTTTGACAACCAACACTACACAAGAACACCTGAGGAGGCAGCTGCTGAGGCCTTTAAAGCGGGCCTGGACTTGGATTGTGGCCCATTCTTGGCTATCTATACTGATTCTGCCATTAGGAAGGGACTCATTTCGGAAAACGATCTTAACCTTGCCTTGGCCAACCTTATTACGGTCCAAATGAGATTGGGTATGTTCGACGGCGAACCATCAACCCAACCATTCGGACACTTGGGCCCAAGAGATGTTTGCACCCCAGCCCATCAACAACTAGCCCTTGAAGCAGCTAGAGAGAGTATAGTCTTACTAAAAAATAAAGGAAACTCCCTACCACTATCCCCTTCAAGACTCCGTATTGTAGGAGTCATTGGACCCAATGCGGATGCTACCGTTACAATGATCGGAAACTATGCTGGTTAGCTAATGATCACTATTATCATATTTATTTTATAAAATAAATAGAGTTTAATAATCATGCATGGTCATAGTAAAATAATTTTACAAAGTCATCCAATCAAAATTTACCAATTAAAATAATTATTTTAAAAGTCAATAAATTTATCATACATGATAATTTTATAATTGGATGACGGTATCAAAATTTTTATACTGTTAGTATATAATTTTTTTTCTAAAAAAGATAATATATAATATATCTAATTTGAATATATATTTTTTTGTATTGGGATAGGTGTGGCATGTGGTTATACTACCCCTTTGCAAGGAATTGCGAGGTATGTGAAGACGGCTCATCAAGTGGGTTGTAGGAGTGTGGCTTGTAGGGGAAATGAACTATTTGGGGCTGCAGAGACCATAGCTAGGCAAGTTGATGCGACTATTTTGGTAATGGGTCTTGACCAGACCATAGAAGCGGAAACAAGAGACAGGGTTGGGCTTCTCTTACCGGGCCTTCAACAAGAACTTGTGACTAGGGTGGCTAGGGCCGCCAAGGGCCCTGTTATCTTGGTCATCATGTCTGGTGGCCCAGTTGATGTCTCGTTTGCAAAGAACGACCCTAAGATTAATACCATTTTGTGGGTTGGTTATCCTGGCCAAGCTGGGGGAACTGCCATTGCTGATGTGATCTTTGGTACAACCAACCCAGGTAATTTATTCCCACACTATTATCTGGAATTCATTTCATATACAATATAAAATGTTTTACAGAAATACTAAATAAGAATTTTGTAAATAGTGTATGCATAATTAGTCTAAAATATCATTCAATCATAAGTGAAAATTTACACATACTGCATATAGAAATTAAGCTCTAAAATTTTATCTTATCATATTAATTAATAGAATGATATAACAAGAAAAAAATAAAAATAGATAATCCACTCACATAATTATATCATTATTCAATCATAAACAATCGTTTTATGGTAAGTTTATTGATTTTTTTTAATAATTACATAAAAAGTCATATCAATAATAATTTTTGATCAATTAAAAACTATTTTAACATGTCTGATCATTAAACTTATATAGTAATAATAAACTCTTATTGCATATTTTTATATAAAAAATATTTTCCTCTATGAAAGAAATTAAAGTATAAATAATGGAGACATGCTCCTTATGACTTAATGAGTTATTTTTGGATTGGGCTTGTTTTGCAGGAGGAAGGTTACCCATGACATGGTACCCACAAGGGTATTTGGCTAAAGTGCCCATGACAAACATGGACATGCGTCCAAACCCGGCAACAGGATACCCAGGAAGAACCTACAGATTCTACAAAGGACCAGTGGTGTTCCCATTTGGACATGGACTAAGTTACTCAAGATTCAGCCAAAGCTTTGCACTTGCTCCAAAACAGGTCTCGGTGCAAATAGTGAGCCTCCAAGCCTTGACAAACTCAACCCTCTCAAGCAAAGCAGTGAAGGTGAGCCATGCCAATTGTGACGACTCATTGGAGACGGAATTCCACGTTGACGTGAAAAACGAAGGCTCAATGGATGGGACCCACACCCTTCTCATATTCTCGAAACCACCACCGGGAAAATGGTCACAAATTAAACAATTGGTGAGCTTCCATAAGACCCATGTTCCTGCTGGCTCGAAGCAACGAGTTAAGGTTAATGTTCATGCGTGCAAACACTTGTCTGTTGTGGACCAGTTTGGGGTTCGAAGAATCCCAACCGGTGAACATGAACTCCACATTGGTGATGTCAAACATTCAATTAATGTCCAAACTACGCATTAAATCAGGCACTAAAAGAGGATTAATTAAACTGTCAAGAAAATTTGACAGATACAACCGAAAGTTTTGCAAATAGCAAAAAACATATGGAGAATAAAGAAAAAAACCAAAAAGTGTTGTCTCTCCCTGCAAATGTAAAATAAGGATATATATATATATATAGGTGGCAATTGTAATTTGTAAACCAACAATCATAGTGGCAAGTGTATTATTGATACTTCATATGTTGAAAAAAGGGTTTTAATTTTAATCAAAGTTGAAGTTCTTATTTCTTTCTCATTCAATCTTTTCGTCTCAAAATTGAACAAGCTAACCAGGGCTTTCTTACTGGTATGGTCTGCACCCTAATTAGTTATTTTTAAGCATTTGGGCTATCTTCGCCATAATGACCATAGAGGAAATCAAAATAAATTCTTAAACGCATTTTCCTTCAGAAAAAGGTAAAGGAAAAAAAAAAATTGAGGTTTTGATTTTGAGGAAAGTTTGAGTAAAACAACTCTCAAAAGTTGATTTTGGCTCATTATTTCACAAATAAGTACTTACCAAGTTGGTCTTTGTTTTTTGTTCTATTTATGAAGAGAGGGAGGGGGTCACTTGCTGCTACCAAAGGTGCTGCACTTTATGGAAACTTCATGTATTAAAAAACTTAAAAATGGATTATTATCTGTATAATCAAAGGGTAGTTTGTATCCCCTATGGTAAAGTATCATCGTCACGTGTATAGTTGGTACTTTAATTGAATTCTATAAATAGTGAGAGCTGTGTATTTGCAATTACTTAAGAACAGGGGATAAGGATTGATGGACAATAATAGGCAATAGGAGTAGGACAATTATTTTGTACGGATTAAATCGATCATCCAATAATTTTTTTACTTTTAAGATATAAATTCTTCCCTAGTGTCAATTCTCAATGATAAGGAAAAGTTATAAATATAACTTTTTTTTTATAAAAATTTATACAATAGAGAAAAATAAGAAGAGAAGAGAATAAAATGTGATAAGATGATTGATCTAATTAAAAGAGACTTGTGGAAAATAAATATTATAATAGATTCTTTTTCCTGAAAATTACATTTATTATTTGCGGGTACTATTTCATTTTCTTTATGATTATGTGAACGGAAAATTTACCAAGTTTGTGAAATTTTACCCTCACTTATGTTAGTAAACCTGTTTGTTTGATCTCACCAGTGGACATTCTCTACAAGAAATTTTAAACAACATCAAAGCCCATAAGGCATTCATTATTCATACACCTGTTTGTTTGTTGGTTTGTTAATTTTGGAGTCTTCTGTGATAACTACTTAGATGGTGACTATCATGTGCCATATGCACATAAAAGTCTTGCATATGGTCTTAAGCTGGATTGCTATTCTATCACAGTGTGCTTCTGAGCTATCTTTTATTCTCCAACCAGAATAAATAATTTTCTTTATCTTCCTAGATCAGTCTATTATTTAAAATAATTTGCTCCAAAGAGCTCAAATAATAGAATACTTTGTAACTGAATTTTCAATTGTTCTTTGTTACCAGAGATTGCTTATGTACTAAGGGATAGTTATGAATGAGACAGATGTGTGAAAGGGTTAGCATCCAAAGTTGTGAAGGAAGCTCAGAGAAAAAAAACACAGAATTATGATCGACTTGGCAGAAAAGATGCTTCCTTTGGCTATATATAATGGTTAATACTATACAAATGTTAAGTCTTTTACAATCATTAACGTTGGAATATTAGAGAGTTTTTAATGAAAAAAGGGAAATAATTTACAGATATAACATCTCATAAATTCGTAAGCAGGAAAGTGTCGGTAATGTGGATGACTGGCACATGAGAAAATTGTACGTTGGGGGGTATGAGATGGACCAAATGATGTTGATATCCTAACGTCTTAAACTACAACATCCAATGGCTACAAAGACCATAGTTTTTTAAAAGTATATCACAAGAATAATAATTTAATTGAATCTGGCCACAGTTAATTGTCATTCACTACTTTAGAAACAAAAATAAATAAAATAAAAATCCCGCAAAAAAATGAAACTAGTGTCAACTAGCCACTAGAAAATAACCACGTAAAGCTCATCATATGAAAGTGTTTGAGACTGGATATTTGACATATAGCATCCAAACTTAAATGCTTTATATTATTATTTTTATTCCTTTTGGTGGCTTGTTTCTTAGCCTCTCTTCATATAAATGTAATCTCTTGGCATGCGTAGTGGATGCATATTCTTATCTAACCTTCTCATTCAAACCTCTTCTATCACATTGTCTCTACTTCTCTTTTTCCGCCCCTTTAATATCCTTTTCTCTCACTTTCTCTTCCTTGCATCTCTACCTTCCTCTTACCACAAGGTAATTATTAACATCATCCCTTTTATTTTATCTCTTTCATTTCTCTCCATTTTTTTTATGTGTTTTTCACTCACCATATAATTGGGTATCCCCATAAACCATTTTGCTTGCAACTAGTTCTTCCTTGCTTGACTGGGAGAGTGCCCTGTTTCTATTCTTTGCTCTTTCTTTCTTTGGGTTCTTCTCCCCCCTCTTCTCTCTTTTCACACAAATTAAAGGTAACATGTCATCGATTAAGAATAGTCTAACTTTGAATATTAGTTTCTGATTTGTTAGTCACGAATTGGTTTTTGTTGAATAGGTAAACAAAGATGGCAGGGTGTGATAAGGAAGACTATTTCTCTGCCCCGAATGCCGAGGTACATAACCAAACTCTAACCACTTATTCACCCTTTTTTTATATTTTATTTTAATTATAGCATAATTTTTTGAACCTCAATTTCTTTTTCTCTTAATTGCACAAACATTATCATTTAATTTGTGATTAGTGGTGCTAAGAATTTGGAAAACGAAGGTTTCCTTTGACGGCCGGTGCTAACTAGAACAAAATGATAATTAGCAATCAAAGTAGTGAATAACGTGAATGCTATGTGTGTGCTATTTGCAAATTTGGAACAACACTACCACACGTGTCTATTTTCATTAGTGTACCGTGTACATTTCGTTGTACCCATGTACTCTTTCTAGCTTCCATCGTGGTTGTACCATGTACTTTTGTGGCATTTATCATATGGGTACATAAGTTTATTTATTTATATTTATTTTTCGAGATTATTGGTTGTCTAATTAGGTTACAGTCATATCAAACAAATTATTGCGCGTAATATAGAATATTTTGTGAATTCAATTGACCTTTTCGTTTCTTTTCAATATTATACGTGACATTTGAATGTCTTACTCTTGTTTTATTTTTTTTCGATGTGCCCAAGAGACGTTTTTATTTTACTTTTACAAGTACTCGTCAATGAGATAAATTCGAATTTATCATTATTAATTTTTTCCTGCTTAACATTTAGAAGTATCAAAATAATTAAGCTAAGATTTGAAAATAAGTTTAATAAAGATGGGAAGATTTTAGAATGAAGATATTTTAGGGGTGCTTTCAAAATTGTCGGTTACTCTGTTATAGGTTTCATGGTGTCCCTACCTAAAGTTATGCCACGTACAAAACTCACTATGCAACACAAAACAAAACAAAACAAGCCTAACTGGATTTGGGGCTGTCAAGCAAATCATGTGAACTTCGTTTTCTCTCAAACATGAGGTTCTCATGGCCATCATTGATTCACTTTTTTTTGCCTTTTAAAAAAAAAGAATATAATTAAGGTCTTCTAGAATATTCTCCCTCCCCACCCACGTGAAATGGTTTTCTTCCTAAATTGCACGAACTTTTTTAACTTTGACACACTTTTGATTTTGATGATATCAAAGGACGGATTTAGGTTCTAATTAGGTTAATGATCAATAGAATTAGTCAAATGCATACTTTTATTAGAAGTAGCTCGAGTATCATATGGGTGGTAATAATGACTATTTTTATGCAAAGAAAAACAGAACAATCACGACTTAGTCTTAGTTGACAAATGTATAATTTTAACAAATTGGATTACTTTCTTACATTTAGGATTCAAATTAACGAATGATCCAATTGCATAACATCTAAGGTTAAATCATTCCCGCTAGACAAACATTGACTGTGTTTGATGAATGCCTTTTCTTGCACAAACAAATGTATAATGTGATATCATGATTTTTCTTATTGAAGACAATTCTATTTGGTGGTTGGTGAGATATGGCCCTGAGATTCAAAATAAAATATCTGCTAGCTTTAATAGTATTTTTGGTCATTGTTAATTTTATAACATAGCATTCCCTTTTTTTTTTATTTCTTTTGGTTTGATTTAACAATTATTTAATATCAGACAACATCCGCGGGAAAGTACGGTAGGCTTGCCCCAAAGAAGAAGCCTTTGATATCGAAAGTAAGCCCAAACTAGAAAAACTACATTAGCACATCCATAATTTACTTCCTTATTTACAAGTTTCAGTTGTATCTAATTTAATTTAATTTATGCTTTAATTTTTTTTTTTGGGGTTAAAAGGATAATGAAAGAGCATTCTTTGATTCAGCAGACTGGGCATTATGCAAGGTATATTTTAATTTCAAATGCTAAATAAACACATAAATGATTTCTGATAATGTCCCTAAATCATTAAATTAAAATAAATAGTATGTATAACAAAACATGTTAATTTTTTTAATAATATAATTTTTTTGATATCTAGTCTCAACAGCAAGGTGCTGGAGTGAATCAACAATCTGCAACAGCTGTGGAGACACTGCGACCAAAACTACAGGTACTTGAAGTTTTAACACTATCTGTTGAGTTATAATTCATGTTTTAAATGAATGATTTTGCTTTAAGTACTTAACCATTTTTCCTTTATATATTTTTTGTTGTTTTCAAACAGAGAACTCCACATCAGCAGCTTCCTCCAAGACGACCTGCATGCACATCTGGTTGAGATAATTTCGTGAATTACTCTAATGTGTAATCCTCTCACTTTAATCATTTTTTTAAGCATATCTGCAATACTGAATTATATATTCTATTTATGCATGTATTCAGTGATTTTTCATTCATGTTAATGCAGGGAGAGTAGACTTAATAAGCGGAACAAGGATTTGCTCAGTCAATTTTACTATTACAAAACTCATGATGTTCCTGATCTGATGTATATTACAATTTACTTCATGCTTTCTATTATTAGCAGTTCAATAAAAATTTCATTTCAATTCACTTTTTGTTTCTTCCATTCTTTCTGTTGAATGTATATGGGCCTAACAACAGTGGAAGATGGGACGTGAAGGGTCAAATTAATCTACTTTTTGATTTTTTTTTAATGTCACATAATTTTTTTTAAGGTTTACAACAGTATTTCTTATAAGGATACATGATATAATGTTTTTTAAATAATTAAATAAAATTAGTGGAAAAAAATATTATGTGTAATATGAAAAAACTGAAGAATTATGAGTATAATTTATTCTAAAGGTTACTTACTTTCATTATATAGCTTAATAAAAAATAATTTGTGAACATCCATGTGTGTCAATCTATAGTTAGAGAGAGATAGCAAGAAAAAAGAGAAAAAAAGTGTAAAGTAATATGAAGTGAAAAGAAGAGATGCATAAGAGGGAAAAATGAAGAAGTATCAAATTAATAAGTATGTATATTTGGGTGTTCACGTATCATTGGTGCATGTTTAATTATAAAGTGCTACGAAAATTTGAAGCTTAAAAATAAAACTAACTCCTGCCCTCAAATTAAAAAAAACTGTCAATAACAATATTTGATTACTTTAAAGTGAAGAATGTAGTTTAAAAGATAAGAGTAATAAATGTTGATTAAAAAATGATTTGAGATTTTAATAATTTTTTATTATCTTTTATTACAATCTTAACATTTTACTATTAATAAATGAAAGTATAAGGAGTACTTTAAGTCTGACATAATCAAAGTAAGAGAGCAAGAAATACTCTAACCCTGATGCAATTAAAGGCAATTCTGATGCATTCGATAATATTATTACTCGAATTTTAAAAAACATAAGACCAAGCCCACCTACTTTAAGCTAGAAAACAATACCAAGATTGAATTTTAGTGAGGTCCGTAATATACAATAAATTAAATCTCTCATTTTAAATAAATATTATTGCAAGCCATCCCTAAAATCAACATAATGAAATAATGCTAGAGGGGCTGCAAATTGTATTTAATATTCTTTCCTCTCACTAGACCTCAGTGTTGGATATGATGCTCTCAGCTACCTACTAGAAAAACAACAAAGAATCCAAGTATCCAACCCAATCATAGCAATTAACAAGATCAATCCTTGTAAAATAACAAGCAGGTGAAATAAACGTTGGTTTGAAATCCCTTGATATATGGTTACTGCATTATCCACAGTAGTCTCTAGCAAATCTGATATGACCATCCTATTAAACAAGTTCACCCTTCTTGGGGGCAATCCATCAATCAAAAATTGCCCTGAAAAGGCTAGCAACTTAATAAGCAGCAAAACACTTCCAGAAATTCTGAAAAATCTCATTAAGGGGCCGGGGTAATAGAAACATGAAAACTAGCTTGAATTTGCAGAGAAAGATGAGCTGATATATAGTAAGGCCTTGCTTGGATATAGTTTTCTATTAACATTTACACAAGAAGAAAATAAGAAGATAAAATGAATTAAACTTCTTTCAAAAGTTAAAATCCAGTTACGTACTTCATCTTTTATACTGTTAGACTCATCTAACTTGTCCAAAAATCAAGGTACATTCATTTTACTTTTCTTTTTTTCTTCAAGCTTTTTCTCATCTAAGCATGTGAGTTATCCACTTTTCGTACCGATCAATCATCAGATTTTTCATAGCAAACAGAGACTGAAGCCAATAAGTTCATTAAAACAACAAATAATTCGTCCTCCTATACAAGGAATCTCTTCATCTCTGTTTCATATATATTTCAATCATTATGATACCAATCCGCACTATGTGGGCTACACCAACAACATGTTTATCTTCCAATAATTGGTACAACCTAAGAAAGAAAGTCTTTTTTAGCTGTCTGGACCCATCGAAATATCATGCCAAAGATTCCTTTTTGAAAATCAGTTTGGGTTTATGTTTCACCCATACTTGATACTGCATAGGTCCCTCTACTAAGTAGAGGAAATTTAAGGATTCCACCTATCACAAACCCAAACACTTATCTGTATTCTAAGATATAATACCAAACAACTCCTTTTCCAACAAGAGGCCTCCATTTTCCAAGAAGGCTTAGATTAAACCACTCAAATTTTTTACAAGACTACCACTTGCATTTGGTTAGGAGACTTTATATCTTGACTAACTCAAGTTATATTTTTCTTATCTTCACAATCTGCTCCACAGAAATGATCTTTGAGTACTGCTGAGTATTTAGGACTTTCTTTGACATTTTGAAGAAAGAGAGAAAATACAATGACAACCTTGGCAACACAAAATTCAAGATTACAATTTGACCATCTAAAGCCAATTCAAATGTCTTACCTTTCTATGTAGCTAACCTTTTTATCATAGAATCTATGATCGGTTACTAAGTAGCCAGCTAGCCTTCTTAGATTCGCTTCAACCGTAAACCTAAAAAACACTACTCCTAATTTTACATTTTTTGGTGACTTAGTCTTATTGTTTAATCTATTATTGAACATTCTTATCAGAGACAACCAATAGATTATTTTTAAATACATGCTTTTCACAAAATAATAATATATTTTTTATTAAGAAACTAAGAGTGTGTTTGGTAGAAGGGAGAATGAGAGAAATAAAAAAATAGTATAGATTTACGTGATTCTCATATTTTCTATACTTTACTCTAATTTAAGTATTTCTATTTTATTTCCATTTTTTCTATTTTCATCTTCTCAAACAAACACATTATAAGGAAAAATGTTAGCTTTAAACTTTAACTTCATAGAGACATTACTTATTACATGTATTCATTTTTCACGTTAGAAGCTTTTTTGATCTATAGAAAGACAAGTATCAAGGATTTACAATAATTTAGGCATGTAGCTTAACTAATTGAATCAAATCTCTTTGCAGCTTTCTTTGAGAATCTAGTAAATAGTAAATGACATTAATTCCATAGATTAAAACACCGATTCATTGTTTTAGAAGTGAATTGCAAAATTATGAATCCGAAGACAAAAACTTGTGGTTGATAAACAAGCAGGTGAATTTTGCTTTTCTACCGCAACAAATGTTACCCAAGCTTGTAAGGGAAGATTTAGAAAAAGCAAGTAAAACAATTTTAGGTTTGATTTTATGGGGACTAAACAGAGAGAAGTGAAGTTGGTGGCTTGAACTTCAACTGCTGCCCTGTCCTTATGTTTTTCTAGTCATGTCTTTCATAAATTTTAATCGTGACTAGCAGCAAACCCTTTGACTAATTTCCCTCTCTCTATTGAAATTCACCCAACATTTTACACCCATTAATGTGTGCCTCATTCATTTCACTTAATTATGTTCAGTCGTTTATCTCGTTGAAGCTTAATTCTGATTAGAAAAACACATGCAAGAAAAAGGGAATGGTAGTGGTTGGTAATGTTCGCTTGGAAATGGAATTTAACAACTAATTAACTATTTCCTGTAGCTTAGTGCAAAAGAGGGTAACGTTGCATACTTGCATTGCTATATAATGTGCTCCAAATTCAACTTTTTTTAATAAAAAAATTAGATAAGCTTGGAAAATGGCATTGTTCCGAGTGAGTGTTAGGCGTTGGATTTTAACCTTTGCTATCCTTTACGTTTGTGTATTCGGGAAAAACTTTGGTATGTTATTATTAACAAGAATTGATTAAACTTTTTTTTTTTTTGAGGGTTATGAATTATGCTATAAAATTTTATAGGAAATGCTGATGAGGATGAGTCAGAGGCACAGACAGGTGGTGGTGGATTTGGCGGTGTGGGGGGTGGTTTTGGCGGTGCTGGGGCCGGAGTTGGCAGTGGTGGTGGGTTCGGAGCCAGTGGTGGTACTGGTGGTTTTGGAGCCGGTGGTGGTGGGTTTGGTAGTGGTGACCCAGCTCAAATTGTCTCCAAAGCCTTGCTCTGTTTCAATGATAAAAATGTGAGTGTCCAAACTGATTTTTATGTTTATTATTCAAAAAGGCTTGAAGTGCACATAGAGTACTTAAGACAAAAATATGAATTTTCTTTTACTGCTCAATTACTTTTTTAGACTTCAATTTTTGTACTCATTTTTTTCCTTTTTTTTTATATTAAATCTATCACTTTTTTCCTTCATTTCAAAATTAGGAAAATATATTTTTTTCCTTAAAACAATAGTCAATATTAACAACAACTTTAACCAAAAATAATTTAAGTCGGTAATAGATAAAACAAATAATAAATATGAAAAGATTAGAAAAAAAATAAAGAAGAAAATAACTAAAATGAAACCATTTAAAACATAGAGAACGTGTTTAACTTTCCACTGAATTTTCTTTTCTCCATTCCTTAAAACACTATTTATGGAAAAAATATTAATGTAAGAAATTATGTAAGAACGTGTTTAACTCTTTTGGAACACTTTCTTTACTAGTATTTGACTGAAATTATGTAAGAAACATTAGTGATACATTTTTTAAGAAAACTCTCTTTTGTTATATGACTAAAATTTATTGAAAACTAAAATTTTATAAGTTGTACTTTTTATATAATGATTTATAATATTTAATAAATTTTAACTAATTATTGAGAGCGTTAAAAAGGAAAAAATTGTCAAAAATATATATTATTAACATTGTCATGATTAAGTGTTTATGATCATGTAAGTTCTCACAAATTTTTACATAGCATGTAATCTTATATTATTAGCTCTTTATTGCAAATTACAAAAACTTAATTCATGTCATGTTGAAATTAGTGGAATTATAAACATATAATAATTCAAAACTATCTAATAATTTCTCTTTCTCGTGTCTATAAATTTTACAGGTTTCCAACTTATTACCTTATATCTTTTGTTTTGTATTGCTAATCTCTTTAAATTTGGGTTAAAGTAAAAAAAAATGTTATGATCATCATTAAAGTTGTAGTTAATAAGCTTAAAATCATAGCTAAATTCAGAGTTTAACACTTTTCAAATATTCTACTCCAT
>CM023949.1:3700203-3777238 GCA_013407115.1 Glycine latifolia
TATATATATATATATATATATATATATATATATATATATATATATATATACAACATAGGTTAAATATGTCTCATAGATTTTGTTATTTTGGTGGGGTCTCAGATTTATCGCAGCTGTGAAGAGACGAGTAGATTGAACGAGAATGGAAACCTGAACGTGCCTAGAGAGAAAACTGATACATTCTGCGAAGGACCATGTCTCTCAGAGACAAACTTGGTCCTCAATTGCCTGGACAACGTTTTCAGCAACTTCATATTTTACAACAGGGCAACCATACAAGACATCAGAGAAATAATTGAAGCTGGATGTGGCTATGGCCCTCAAAGAGGTAGATCGTACGTGGTTTTATTGCATACTATGATTCATTGGAGACTAAAACAACTTTATTTTAGGTTTAATATGTTTGTATGTTCATGCAATCTAGTCCAGACATGTAAATTTGTTTGGATGAAACTCCGATCCTTTGAAGTCCACGATTTACTTTACCAACATTTTTTTTCCAGCACCAAATACTTATTGATATAAGTGATAACAATCTATATCTCTTAATTAAGTAATTTAAGATTAAAATCCTAACATTAAGTATAGAATAAGTTATGTTAAAGAATTTTCACCTTTTATTTAAGATTAAAATCCTAACCTTAAGTATAGAATAAGTCATGTTGAAGAATGTTCATCTTTTATACGCTTATATTCCTAATAAAGATTAATCACTGTTCATGATGATTATTTTGTAGAAAAAAATATATTTTATAGAATAAAATGAGTATTTTTAGTTATTGGAAAAAATAATTGACAGTTTTATGTATATGTTTATGTCTTTATGATAAGTCATGGATATATTGAAATGTCAACACCTGGTTTTCTCATCAATCATTTAGATTACTTACTTTACTCTTTTCTTTTTGAAAGTTTTGAAAATAATTCATAATTTCATACCGTTATAACATGACATACATCTAAACATAGTATATAAATTATATCACAGTGGTCTATGACATCATTAATAGTAATGATAAAAATCATTTTCAAAATAATAAATTTTTAGACTCAAAATCAATAAATTCTTTCAAAACAAATAAAATAAAAAATATAATTTTTGATGAAAAAAATATATTTAAATCTTAATTTAATTCTTATCATCTATTGATAAATGGGGGGGCTGCATTCATGCAGGAAACTTCAATGTGGCTGAGCACATTCAGAGAGAAGAAAGCAAAGCCCCAAAGGCTACTAGCCATGTTGCAATGGGACTTGCTATTATCGTCATTGGACGCGCTCTAATGCCTCTGAATTTTACATGATTTTACGTTGATAAGTATTATTTATGCTTGTCATCAGTTTGATATGTACTTAATTACTGATATGTAGCTGCTTATATAAGGGAAAATATTTTAGGTTATGGACGTTGTATTATACTATATTTTCCGTTGGTTGTATAAGTTATAGATGTGTACATGTGGAACACATTACGATAAATAAATTTTGTAGTATATGGGCATATATTATACGTCAGTTTTAGTTTAATTAGTTACACCTAATTCTTTGACATCTGCAAACCGTCCTATTTTGATCTCTTGCTTTCAATAGCTTCTATTAATGTCTACAAGTCATAGCTTTTAAAGAGCTACGATTCAAATCCAAAATGGGATCAAAATCGTGCATTTGCAAGCTTAGGAGAGCAAAATTGTAAATAAACTACTTCTGAATCTTTTATTTGTTTTAGACAAATAATCTATTAGTCTAATGACTCTAAGCTTTATTAAACAAATATAACTTAATAGAAAAAAGAAAATAAAAACAACAGCAATAAAGTTCATAAAGAAAGAAGGTGAAGCAGTGATGGGCTACAATAACCGCAATGTAAAGATTTTTAAAATATTCATTAATGTGATGCGACTGAAATTATAGCTACATCAATCATATTTATTTATAATTTTTTTTACAATATCAAACGACAAGACAAAATCGTGACAGTTACTGTACTATAAAACCTTGCCAACAATACTCATTTTCAACGCATTTCTGCATAAAACATTTACTGATGAAGTTTTATTCGCTTTTTCAATGTGTTAATTAACCTTCTACCAAATAGGCAAATACTGTGTGCCATGATCAACAAATAATTATTTCCTTTATGCATGTTATGGAGCTGGATGAAGGTGTTACAGTTTGCAAGGACGGAATAAAATGCTCATAAAAAATGTACTCTTGGGCCTCTCAGCAGGAGTACTTATCTTAGTTGTGTTAGAAATTTTCTTTTATGTGGGCAATATTAATTAATTAGTTTTATATTTTAAATAATTTGGTTAATGAATATTTCAATTTTAATATTTTGACTGATCCATTGTGATCATATTGAGTTGGGTGGGTTTCTGGCATCTATTGCTATTGGGCCTAATTGGGCAGCAGTTTAGGCATTAGTGTCTGACTGGGCTTTTGTGATGGGTGGATCCATCAAACACACTGTTGATTAAATTTTGTTGCTAGGTCCCCTCTCTAGCTTATTTAGACTGGGTTAAGCCCTATGAGTCATAATGCTCCCATCCTGAATAGGCAATAGAGAGGAAGACTCTGGCATCTTGTTTCCTCATTTTCTTTAGCTTTTCTTCGATTTAGTAATGGCTCAACAAGGTACACACAATCATAACTTCGATAACTCTGATTTATAGTTATTTGGTGTTTTATAATCATATGTATGATCCGTTATTATAGATTTATCATTTGGTATCAGAATAAGGTTCATATGATTATAGAATCCATTAAACATTAATTTGTTTGGTTGTTTGAATTGAATATCTTAATAATTTTGTGCTACCTTAATTAAAAGGTCATTTTCTAGTATTCGATTTCCATTCACATTTTTTTATGTCTTCTTGATCATTGTTTCTCGTACATTCTTGTCCTGTAAAGAGAAAGAACCATTTTTTTTTTTATATTTTACCTCTTTCATCTGTTATCATATATTAATTGATGATATCAATCTTGTGTGGCTGTTCCTATTTATATGCTGGAAAAGTAGTTTAACAATTGTATGAAAAATGGATTTCTAAATTGAAAGGAAACTGTAATATGAGGCAAGATTGTGGTAATTTGTTTGTGCAAATAAAGTTGTTATGTGCTATTTGATTTGTCTGTTACGTGCAAATACCAACAAACTTCCATCTCCATAATATTTGCATAATATTAAAAAATAGCCAACAAACTTTCATCTCCATAATATTTGCATAATATTAAAAGCTGTTACATGCTATGTGTTGATAAAATAAAATAAATAAGGATAATTTGTTGTAACAATATTGAAAAGTGCAAATTTTATTGGAGCAATGCCACTTGGTATTGGAGGGTGGTTATTGTTCCTACGTATTGTTTGAATTTTTTTTTTTTTTTGGATTTAAAGAAAAAAAAAATGGACCACCTCTTCTTATGAACCCTTTTATTTTTCTTTTGGATTTCATGAAATTTTCTCTTTTATTATCTCCTCATAATGTTTTACTGTATTCATATCTAACGCAATATTATTATTTTAGTACCCAATTTTAATAATTATGGTTGATAATAAGTGAAATTTTTCTTGATTAGCAAATGCAATAATTTCAAGAAACACATATTGGAGAAGTGTTTCATATTGTTTGAGCATGTTTGGTTTATGAGTTGTTATTGTTATTTTAATAATTATTATATGTTAATTAACTGTCCAAAGGGGTTTTTTAATATATAGTAGGAGAGTTTATGATATTTAATTATTTTTGTTATTGCTCATGACTAATTTATTGTGTCAATCAGTTAACTTCGCTCTTAACAATAATAATGTCATTGTCGAAATGCTGACGGGATCGAATTACAATAAGTGGAAACAAATTTTTAAATTCAAAGTCTACATGAAATATAGATTTTATAGAGTAATGTCATGTGAGTGAGCGTCTAGTTCACAAGAAATATGTGACAAATTGAACCAATAATAAATAATTCATGTAGTTAATATTTGTGTGTTTTATCCAAAAATTGTATGAATTGTTTTAACATTGAAATAAATAAAATAAAAATGTGTTATTCAATTTTGTTTAGTTTCATGACACTATTCATGATTTGAATTCTAATTCACTATTTTTATCTGATGAATTGTTTTGGTTTCAACAAAATTTTTTCATAAACATAAAGTTTTAGTTTCAATGAATTTGTTGACACCGGTGCAGGTTGCTTTTGTTTTTTGTGAAAATTTTAAGCAATTTTGAAAGTTTCAATTTTGGTGAAATAATTATTAAAGTCTTGTTCATTTATTGTTGCATGAATTTGGAGAACCAGAAAGTGAATTAATTTTTTATTTCACTTTAAAAAGTGAATTACTGTCATTTATTATTATTATATATTGATTCTTGAAATCCATTAGAACTTTCAGTTATAGTTTCACTTTTGGGTTTTAGTGAAACAGTTGGTGTTGTGAAATAAATGAAACTTTTGATTGGGCCCCTAAGTTTTGAAATTCTTGAAACTGGTATGGTTGTTGTTTCAATAGTTGATTTTTGGATTATTTCACTTTTGTGAAAGATTACTTGTCCATGCTTTAATATCTTATTTTTCGAATTTTGATTCACATTTGGTGCTATAAATTTTAGACTATTATATTTGATTTCTAAAAACATATGTATGTTGTGAAGTGTTTCATGTTGGTGGGCATTGTTGTTGATATATTATTTTCAAAGGAGATTTTTTTTTTAATTACATGTGGAATTATGGAGAAATATGTATAATTTAAAAGTTTGTCTGCCCAAAGGGGATGAATTTTTATAATTATATGTAATTCTCCTTGTTGTTTAAATCTTCATGTGATGGAAAATATTTGTATATTATATTCCCTGCCTAAAGGGGGGTTTATGATATATAAATTATTTTGTTGTTGCCCAAATTTATTAGTCATGGAAATTTCTTTGTAAATTTGAAGAATGCTTCTGGTTATTTCATGCAATTTTCTGCCCAAAGGGGGTTGTTGTGTGTTTTAATTGGAAGCTTGTCTATAATAAAGTTATTGGAGGTGCATTGGTCTAGGTGATCTGTCTGCCCAAAGGGGATAGTTCTCTGAAGCCAGTGTATGCTCATTGATTTATTTGTCTAAGGCTTTGTTCTTGGTTTAAACCTTGGTATGTGTATTCTATCCAAAAGGGGATGTACTGTTTTGCTAGCCTCGTTGTAATGACTTGCTTTGTAAAAGCTGTATTTTGTCTTATAGTTATTTTAATGCATTCATTTTTGCCTTAGCAGTGAATCTTTTGTTAATTCCTTTAAATTAATTTAAATATATTTGACTAATTCATCTACATGAAAGTAAGTTGGAGTAAATATAATTTCTTAGTACTTTATGTAGATGACATTTTATTTTTCAATAAGATTTTGATTTATTGAATGAAACAAGAGTCTTTCATCTATAAAATTTTTTGATAGGAAAGACTTTTCGATAGCTTTTTTGTGCGTAAAACAATAGTATTTTATATTATTTTTATTCCCTTAATTAGTGGGAGTTATAGAGGCTTGCTTTTGAATGTTTTAGATTCTTTTGATTCCCTTGATCAGTGGGAGTTATATTCAGTTTTCTTTTCGAGTTACTTTTGTATGCAAACTGATAATTATTTTGTGACTTTTGTTGAATTTTATTGATGATCATTATTATTGTTTTTCTCCTGTCGACTGAGAAATATATGTATGAAATAATATCTTTAAGCATGTCGTGAGCTTAAAGATATCTGGATGTCACAAATTTTGAGATCTCATGTTGTATTGTGACATGTTAGTTTATTTAACCTGAGACAATTTCATGTTGTTAAGAAATTGGATTGAAAAGGCAATTTCATGTTGTTTAGAAATTGCGGTGATGTAATTTCATTTTGTTGAGAAATTGCATCAGAAAAAATGTAATTTCATGTCGTTTGAAAATTGCGTTAATTCAATTTCATGTTGTTAAGAAATTGGATTGAAAAGACAATTTCATGTTGTTTAGAAATTGCGATGATGTAATTTCATTTTGTTGAGAAATTGCATCAGAAAAAATGTAATTTCATGTTGTTTGGAGATTGCACTAATGTAATTTCATGTTGTTGAGAAATTACATTGAGGACCAATAAGAATTAGTGTGTTATATTGTTGATCATATTCTGGCACTAATTCTTACTACACTATTAGTCCCTGATTCATGAAGATGTAATACTCATTGTATGTGAGTTTAGAAGATCATATACTATGATATTTTCAGTATATTGATCGCCATATTCCTATGATGAGGTTATGTTGGATTGAATCGTTTTGAGATGCTGGAATTGGAATATTGTTTTTCAAAATTGTGGCCATGTAAGATGAATTTTCAGTTATTAACCCGATAGAGTCGTTTTCGAAATAAAATGGTTTTCAAAATAATATTAAATTAATTAATATAGTCCAAATAATGTTAGAAATTTTCCTTTATGTGGGCAATATTAATTAATTAGTTTTGTATTTTAAATAATTGGGTTAATGGATATTCCAATTTTAATATTTTGACTGACCCATTGTGATCATATTAAGTTGGATTTCTAGCATCTATTGCTATTGGGCCTAATTGGGCAGCAATTTAGGCATTAGTGTCTGACTGGGCTTCTGTGATGGGTGGATCCATCAGACACACTGTTGATTAGATTTTGTTGCTAGGTCCCCTCTCTAGCCTATTTATACTGGGTTAAGCCCTATGAGCCATAATGTTCCCATCCTGAATAGGCAATAGAGAGGAAGACTCTGGCATCTTGTTTCCTCATTTTCTTTAGCTTTTCTTCGATTTAGTAATGGCTCAACAAGGTACACACAATCATAACTTCGATAACTCTGATTAATAGTTATTTGGTGTTTTATAATTATATGTATGATCCGTTATTATAGATTTATCAAATTGTCTATTTGTTCGGGCCTCTTGTGACCTTCTGTTATAGAATATCTGATTTAATCTTTTATCATAAAATAAAATTAAAATAAATAAAATAATTAAATATCTTTATTTTAAATGTTATCCATACAATAATCACCTAGTGGTAATGATTCTTGCTACCATCAATGAAAACAACATAACACGTAATCTAAATTAAAATATTTTCCTTGAATTAAGCCAATTTAATATAAAAATTTATTATCTTATTTGTAGCCACAATATTATAATTAGTCGTAATTTGTAATCTTATTAATTATTAAAATTAGGTTATTTCTCAAAAAATATATTGTTAGTGATATCTATGTTGGATTCACTTTCTCTTTGGTTATTACGAGAACCTTATGTTTAAGATGTTTGAGTCGTGATGACTTGATAATATCTAATCCTTTCAAATTAAAGATAAAAATAAAAATACTAATATAGGTCATTGATGATAAATTGATAATCATTTTGGATTTATTTATTTTATATATTATGACAAGATCGAATCTCATATTTTACAAAACACTTGTGTCATAACAATTTAGTCATTTCTACCTTTTCAAAACAAAGGATTAAATATTCTCTTTTATTTGTATTTTTACAAAAAAAAAAATTAAAACTAATCAATCCGCAAGTATTTTTGTATAAAGAATTGCATAACTTTAATTTATCATTACATTTGGGAATACATAGAAGGGACCACTATTGTGAATTAAAAAAATAATTTTTAGAAATTTTCTCTTGATTGAAAAATAATAAAATTGAATTTAATTAAAGATTCTTGTATTTACAAAATACTAGTTAACAAAAATATTTTAAATTTACTATTTTATTTTTTTAAATATGGTTAAAATAAATATTTTAAATTTACTATTTTATTTTTTAAAATATGGTTACAATAAATATTTTTAAAGTTTTCTTAATTTTACATATTTGATTAGAAGTAAACTAATTTGAAACCAACATTAAAATGCTTCTAATCAGTTCTCGATCCTAGATGGATTTATTAGGGTCTATGTAATTTTGATCCGGATCAGTAAAAGGGTTTTGCTATTCCCACCTTTAAAATTGCTCTTCCCACCTTATGCATTGTGAGTTCTAAAAACACTCCTCACAAAAGCGTGATTATGTGGCTCTAAATGCACAGTAAATCGAGTTTCCCCTCTATCTTTGGAAACCCAAATATACAGCGAAAACTTGATTTTTTTTACATTTAGAACCATCATGAAATTGTGTCATGAAATTGTGTTTCTGTAATGACAACTGATTTCAAGGTAAGCTTTTTTAAAAAAAAAATTTTAATAAAGATCCAAAAGAAATATGATTCTTTTGTGTGGAAATTCACAATAAAATTGTGTTTTTGCTATGTATCCTTTTTAAAATAGAAATGTGATTTTATTGAGTATTTCATCACAGCAAAATCACATTCCTATCTTAATTTAAATAAAATGAAAAAAGAAATGGGTAAATAATGAATTGAAAATTTTGAAAAGAAAAAAAAAAACTTTATAGGATTGGGCCTTAGCAAAATATAGCAAATGTACCAAAATACTAGGAAAAAAAAGCTTTATTGGATTGGGCTTTTAGCAGAATATAACAAATGTACCCAAATACTAAACCTAGACATAGAGGCCAGAGCTACAGCTGCTGTTCTTGTGTTAGGGACAAAATAAAAGTTTTAAGCGGGGGCATTCCGAGAATCGAACTCGGGACCTCTCGCACCCAAAGCGAGAATCATACCACTAGACCAAATGCCCTTGGTTGATAAAGTTATTAGTTAAATAGATATACTAAATAGACATCATTTCATCTTATCACACACATTTCCAATTATCTAGAATGTAAAATACTAAACAATTGAAGTATTACTGAACACTTTTTCCCACTGTTCGCGTAAGAAAATATTATCTGACCTTTCATGTAAAATTGATTTTGCGGTGTGAATTTGTAAAACCCATTTTGGATTTTTATGCTCTACAAGTTTATATGACTGTGCAGCCAAGGTAAGGGTTTAGTTAGGTATCATTTGCTGGTGGTAATCTCAGGAGAGGTTTTGTTATCCAAACAAAAATCTGAACCAAATGGAGGCTGTATATATAGAAATGTGCCTAAGGATGTAAGCTGTGATTAATAAAACAAATGAAAGTTGAAGAAATTGTTGAAAATTGAGAAGGCTGCGAAGCAAAGCCCTAAGAGATACTTCAATTGAAAAGTGAAATTAAGGTTGTAGAGTAATTTGCACATGATTAAATATCTAGGTATTAGCTGGGCAATGGATGCTGCATTTCGTTTTTAGTAGTTTTTTTTTCTTCGAACATAACTAGACCAGGGTTGTTGCGTATCAAGGATTGTATCTTTTTGAAAAACCAAGGTTTTGTAATGTCTTTGAATAGAGCTCAATTAGTCCTTAGTTTCTAAAACCAAACTTTACTTGCAAATTTTATCATTCATATTTTATTGTCATGAATTTTTACATTGACAACAAAGCGATGCGGTATTGTTTTTTTCTTAAAGGGTGAGTTTGGCTGTGTGGAAGATAAAAGAATAGAAGATAATTGAGATTAAATATTTGGAATAAGTAGAAAGAAAGAGATGTGAGATCCATTCTATTTTTTGAAAAATTGCTCATTTTCTTCCCGACAACCAAATCAAGGCTAAACATTTTTTTTTGACATATAAGCGGTGGTAAATATAAAATTAAAGTTAGATGATAAAATTTATAAAATTATGGAAGTTGGATAATATAAAATTTACCATTAAACCTTCTTTTATTGATAAATAATTCAGAAACCAAAAAGAAAAACAACAACATGAAAATACTAAGCACGAACAATGACAAATCTTACTTATAAACATTTAATTTTGGAAACAATTTTTTCACCTCATTCTCACTTTAATTGGTTATGTATTTATAGACTACCAAAATAGAGTAATTACTAATACACATTAATTTTGATTTTGTCAAGTAAGATTTTAAGTTTCAATTTTATAAATAAATAAAAATGTAATTGAGAAAGAAAAATTTCACATATATACTCTTTACTAATTATATAGTAAAAAAAGTCTACCAAAATAGTTCTTGTCATTATTTTTGTGGAACTTTTCATGCTAAATAGGAATTATATATGAACTGAAATAACCTCAACCGACAAGTTTTTTTTAACTTTCTATGGACAAGGGCTAAAATATTAATCGACATTACATATTTATGTCGCTGTATCCTTTTGGTACTGTCCATCCGTCAGCGGCAAAACAACTCAATTGCACCTAACAGCCTCTTGTGTCCATATTTCGTATACATTGTTAGTTAATAACAAACTCGATTGGACAGCCAAAAATTATAGTTATTCAAGTATTTATGTCTTATTGTACATTTTAAGCCACAAAATTCAAACTGAAGAAACGAATCAAATAGAAAAAAATAGAAGACACCCATGCATATTCCAATGGCTCCCGATATTGCTGGCTATTTTGATTTTATATTACCAATAATTATAGAAAAATACAATTGTAATTATTATTGTAATGCGATTGTGATAAATCAAAATATTTTATATTGCGATCGCAAATTATGATTGGAGACTGTAATTTAAAATCATACTAACTATATACCTCTTGTTCCACACACTTGCATGCGTGGACGTTTCTCCTTAATTTAAATCATGCATTCATTCATCATCACCTTTTGCTTTGGACAAAGAAAACATTCCTAACAGCAACTACTACGACAGATTGGTACTTTAAACACTATGGCCACTGAAATGTTATGCAAAGAAAACGTTCGACACAGAACTTACTACAGATTGGTACTAATTAAATACTACTATGGCCACTGAAAAACTTGTTGGTACCCATAACATACGGTGTACACTCTCAATCTTCTAGCAGCTAGCACTAAGCCAGTTAGCACACAGCCATATCTCTCACCTTATGTATTGGTTATCGTCAATATGACATGTGAACCTATTAAATGCTTTGCCAAATGAAGGGTCATATTGATGTTGACAAATTCAATTCACTACTCTAACAAACTAGATGACTTGTAAATGAGTCAATCAAAATTACATTAAATTCCTTTATGAGTAGATCAGAGAGTACGTAGGGCGAAAAAAATATCATGTCTTTTCACCTTTACCATTACGTGCAAATCGGGATGCTAGCTAGGAAGGTTAGGTCATATGATATTATGACATAAAGTAAAGATCGATGGAGACAGAAAATAACAACTGCACAATTTATTTCCATATTTGACAACTCAAGAGTTCTTAGATAGCTGAAAAGTCAACAAATTATTATTTATGTCCATAACTGACAGCTTGTTAGCCCTTTTCAATTTTCCGTAATAGAAAACTATACGCAGTTCTTATTACGGCCTTATTCAGATGTTCTTGTACTTATAATATAACGTGGATCAATTCAATATCAATACTTTTAACTCAAATTAATTAAAATCAACGATAAATAAATTTAATTATAAATTAAAGATAAAATAAAAAAGAAAAAAATAAACTAAAATAAAATAAAACATTATACGATTCAATATTAATTCCTCGATAGTGATTTTCTTTTTTATTCCATTTCAATAACCTATATGATCATGTCTCATTCTAAATATGTGCAACTCTTAATAATTAATTGGTTGAATTCCACAGTCTGATGGAAAGCATTATTTTAATTTTGCCAAAAATATATTAAACTAAAGATTTTTATTTGAAAAACATTATCTATCAGATCATCATGATATATATTTATTAAAACTCTAGTAAAAATGAAAAAAAAAAATCAATAAAATAAGAAGGTAACCATAATTTTTCAAAATAAGTTTAATGGATACATACAATTATACATTGTGAGTGTAAAGATTTTACACTAAAAAACAGTTTTATTGTTACTTCATTTTATCAAAATCAACAAATTTATCATACAAAATAATTTATGATGAAATAATAGTGCAAAAAACTTTACACTATGGATATTCTTTTTTCTTTTAAAATATCAGAAATGTGCCGGTCATTAATCGCGGGGACATACTAAAGGGAAAACATTCATATATTTTTGAGAGTTTTTATAACATTTGTAAAAATTATACTCGATCCTATGAAAACATATCGGAAAAAACAAAGTTTCTCGGGAAAACTATAATTTCATACCGATAAAAAAAAGAAAAAATATATATGTTTAGAACATATATAAACTCGTAATTTTATTATTGTATTCTTGATTAATTTGAATTACCTTAAAAATCTTATAATTTTTTAGTTTCCCTTTTATGATTTTTTCTTTCATTATGTGTCAAACATATATTAATATAATAATGATTAACATTTTATCATTCAAATCACATTCATTATATTTGTCATCATATACAATAATATTTATTAACAAGTCATTGGTATGAGTAAAACTGAATTCAAATTCTTTAAATAAAATCTTAAGTCATGTTTTGTAGATAGAAAAAAAATATTATTGGAAGGAAAAATTCAACTATAAGTGGTTAGTTGACTTCTCATTGAAAATTAATTAGTTATTGATAGAATTAGTGAATATTTTGTGTTCATGTCAATGACAAAAAAATATTGTTAACTCAAGATCCTTCTTTCTTTATTTCAATTCCTATACAACTTCAACAAATATATTTAATTTCAAAATTTAATAATAACCTTAATATCTTGTTGAGATTGGTTAATTGTTTTCGATCTATGCCCTAATTTGGTCGACCTGGAAAAGCTCAAGTTTAGACTTGGGGTTGCTAACACATCTAATGCTGCATTTTATGACTGGTACTTACGTGCAGCAATCGAGGGTATGGGAGGGTGGTTTCGCTGTTATGTAAGGATATGATGAGAAATATTGAATAATGCTAGATTTTTCTCAAATTTCTGTTTCTACATATTTGTAAAGATTAGAATATTCTTTGTAGTCCATTTTAATAAAATTATTCAATGCTAATAAGAAAACAGAAAAAAAAATTAAAGAAATGTTTTATACGTTCATTGTTCACCTCATTTTATAAGAAACTCAACATATATAATAAATTTATACGTAATGTACTGGCTAGAAAAAATTATATATTGCACTCGTAATATTCGAATATGATTACTTAAAAAATTGTATATTGCAATGTGAAAATGTTCACGAGGCACATGTAATAAGTGTATATAAAAGAAAGTGTTTGGTAAAATAAGATGAATGTGGTGTTACAACTTGCAAGTTCATATAATAGTAGGTGGAGCTCCGCTTGGTCTCTTTCACAGTTGGTGTGCGTAGTGGATGTGGAAGATGCAGCGGTGGTAGTCATTGGTTTTTGTTTACACTAAGAAAATCATTCGACCTATAGTTGAAAACTAATTAATTCTATTATTTTATCTCTTTTAACAAAATTTTCTTCATACACATACTCAAGTTAAATCTTAATTAACATACTTAAGAAATTAATTTATCTACCTATACTAAACCTCGCTCCTCCCTGATTTAATTTGTTGCTAGTTGAAGTCCTAATGTTTGTGAGGAGGATCCAAAATAATGTTCTGAAGTAGAGCACATGGGTGGCAGGGTGTTTAATAGGGAACTTAATTTTGCCTAGGTGATGGGGGATTCATTTGAGATTTTCTTCCTCTCATTATGGTCTTTGAGAAATGAGAGGAAAATCTTGTTGCATATAGCAGCAAGCTACCTATATATAAGTATGGATACATTTTTTCATAAAGAAATGAAATAAAAAGATAAAATAAATTGATTTTTTGTTCAATTTACACATTTTATTTTTTAGAAAATTTAAATGAAAAAGACTCTTTAAAAGTTAAAGTACTTTTATAATAAATGGTTAAGGATATTATAGAAAAAAATATTTAATGTTTCATTAGTATTGTAAAATAACAATAAAAATGTGACAATATTTGTTTTTTTTGCTAAAACATTAAACAAAATGGGATCGAGGTAATATTTACCCTTTACCAGCTGGGTTATGCATGACTATGTTAATTGTCAAAAGATTTGAACTAAATGTCATTATGGACCGGATGAGCAATGCGACTTTGCTAGAAAGCTAGTAGAATCATCATCAGGTTGCTCACTAGCATTATTATCTTCCCCAGTTTTCCATTCATCAGGCTGTTCAAAATGAAGAGTGTGTTTGAATAACTCCAAGAATTAATTTCACTGGCTCCTAGAAATTATGGTAGTGTAGTATCATGAAAAAGTAAAAGTAATTATTTATTGCTTAGTCTATATCATGAAAAAGTAATTAATTATTTTTCACTAAGAATTTAAACACACTAGAAGTTGATATGAACTCGCGTTTAAAATGCATACTTAAAGGCTATAACTAGCGTATTTGGTCACACCTTATCAGACATATTTGATGTGAAAAATATGTATTTTTTAGTGTGTTTGGATAGCTATCAAAAGTAACTATTTGTTGTTTCAAAGTAAAATTAGAATTGGTTATGAAAAAATTGAATCTAATCCAAATACTATAAATATTATTAGTTGGAAGGTATAAGTATGACATCTTTTTATGTATTTAACATGATTTTTTACCTTCTGAACATATTTCCAAACACGTTTAGTCTCTCTAGAATAGAAATGAACATTTACATACAAGCCTCACTTAATTTTTATAGCTTGCCAAAATGAATCTCATTGAGTTCTAACTAGAGATAATATCTTTAACTCAGTTTCAATTAGTGTATGTTTAACACGAAGTCAATCAAAATATTTATAACTTGATCTCTGTCAGAGTATTTTCAACTTTGTTTCAACCAAATTATTAAAAAAGTAGGTCAAATAATTTAAATGTAAGCCCATCAACTAATCGTAACTCAGAAGAAAAGTTTGCTTTTTTTTTTTCAGGCAAATGTTAATTGTCAATTGTTACTATTTTGCTAGCAGAAAAAATCGAATCCATGATCTTTTACTATCAAATCAATCTTATAACTCCTATAAGAAAAATTTATCTTAACTTTTTAAATCTTACTTTTTAAGGCTCCATTTGATTGAAGAACAAAAGCAAAAAATATAATGTGAAGAAATGAATAGGAAATTGATGTGAGAGCATATTTAGTAGAAAAACTCATTTTGGATTCTTTAATCATTTTTTTGGATCTCATTATATCACATAGGATACAAGAATTTTTGTCATTTTTCTCTAATGGTATAATTCAATTTGGGTTCTTAAATTTTACTTGCATAGGAATAAAAATAGAACTACTCTTTTTCTCAAATGATATTAAAAATAATATTTTGATAAAAGTGAAGTTTTTGAGAGTTCTTATTAGGGATAAAGAACTCTTCAACAAGAATAATAATAAATTTAATGGACTTGAATTCTTGAGTTCTAGAACTCTGTTCAAAAACTCCATTTAAAAATTTTCTAAAACTTATACTTTTATACTTTATTTTAATTCAAGATTTTCATCTCAATTCATTTTTTTTTCATTTTATCAAACAAAAGGTTGATTGACTGGGGGTGGTTCTAAGGACTTTTTGGCCCTAAGCTACTTTATATGTCAGTCATTTGATCTTATGAGCCATTGTGGCCCTAGTCCACATGTAAAGATAAAAAAATAATAAATGTTTATGAAAGAATAATAATATTTAAGTATTTTTTAATTTTAAACATTTCATCCTAACATCTTATTTTTTTATCTTTTTTTCTATTATATCATATCATTTAATTATCTCATATCTATATTTATCTTTCTTTTATTTTTTTTTCTTCCCTAGGTGTTGAATAGATATTTGGGTGTCCAAATATTATCCTTTATGAAAGTAGGTTTGATGTGGGTCGTGAAAACATATATTCCCCATTCACTGCTCCGACATTACAGCAGCCTCAAAAGAGAAAATGCATTACTGGTTTACTACTACTTATACCACAATGATATTTATCTTGTGGTCGCCACGCTCGTAACTAGTTATAATGGTAACTCTGAAAAAGGAGAAAAGGGCTGTGTACTTTAACCTGCTAAAAAGTGCAACTTTTCACTGAAGGGTTCAGATCCACCATTAATTACCACTACACATGTCAATGTTCCCATTTCCTTTATATACTGCTACAGTGTTGCATCCCTTCCCACATCCATTCAATAGTAGTAGCTAGTGAGTAATCTATGTCTGAGTGTGTGAGAGTTAGTACTTTGTGAGTGTTTGTGTTTCATCAGAAACATTTTTCTAAATGGGGAGATCTCCTTGCTGTGAGAAAGTGGGGTTGAAGAAAGGAAGATGGACTGCAGAAGAGGATAAAATCTTAACTGATTACATTCAAGAAAATGGTGAAGGCTCGTGGAAAATCTTGCCCAAGAATGCAGGTATATATACATACATTGTAAAATTATTTTTTTTGGTAGGCTACGTTGTAGAATTATGTACTTGCGATTTAATTAATGATTTCATGTTGTGTTTGTGTTGATTTTTTTTTTTTTTAATTTTACAAAATGAATTAGGTTTGTTGAGATGTGGGAAGAGTTGTCGACTGAGATGGATCAACTATTTGAGAGCTGACGTGAAGAGAGGTAACATCACTCCTGAGGAAGAAGAGATCATTGTCAAGTTGCATGCTGTTCTTGGTAATAGGTGATGCTTCGCACCCTCATATCAAATGCCTTTAATTAATTACTTTTTATACTATATAATTTCTGAATACCAAATGCTGGATTTTTAAAATTTTAAGGTTAATTAGTACAAGTGTTAAAACAATTAGCCTAACAATATATATTGCAACCGACTTAAAATCGAAACATAGGTAATAAAAGAAATAAGAATGGCCTAGGCCACACATGGATGCAACTACTGCTTCCATATACAAAAGTCCCACAATATTTTAAGAATAAATACAAAGGATAATTTATTAATACTCTTACCCCTTAAATTAATAGTGTTTTTTAGGACAAACTATATGGCCTACATGAAAGAATAAATTATGCTTCATCATACATTAGCAATTGACTAAAAGAACGACAATGATTTATTGAGGTCACTCTCGTCTCCAAGACAAAACTAACGAGACAGAAAGAGAAAGATAGATATATTTTTCCAACACTAAACCTGTGAGGGAATGTTGGTTTCACTGTACCCTTCTTCAATTCCTCACGAACCATACGGGTTCTGTGAGCCAACGAACACTCACCATAATAATAATGGAACGTGACATTAACTATGAAATCATGTATCTAAAGAAAAAGTAAAAATATCAAAGGAATTATGGCCGGGTCACCATAACATTGCCAAGCAATAATTCTAAATTCCTATAAGAATTTTTTCTTGGTAAGTAAATAAAAATATTAAATTGATTAATAAAACATATTGAAAGAAGATATACTACTGCTTCGGAAAAATATAAAAAATGCAAGGCAATTTTTTTTTAAGAAAATAGTTTATAGTTTATAATCATATATACATGAAAAGAAGTAAGTATTTTGAAAACGTAACGAAAATAAGGTGAAGCAAATAATGAAAGAAAAAACAATGACTAACTTTTTTACAACAATAATAATATGTTCTTCATCAAATTTAAAACATAATTTAACATTATTTATAATTTTAGTTATGTTTAATTTAATTTTATAGTACAACTTACGACGAGTGATTTTTAGAAACGCCCAAAAAGGGAGGTGTTAGGCAGATCCCTGTTACACTCACACGGCCAAGGTGGACCTATTCACTGCATTTGATACAGCTTCAACTACTGTACCAAATTCTTAGGAATGGGTTAATTGTATGCATTTATTTGCCTTAGATATTTCCTCTTTTGCAGTCAAAAAAATATTTTTTCTGTACCAAAAGAAGATATTTCCTCTTTCTTTATGACTTTATCACAACGTCATCATTTTGTAGTATATTTATATCTCAAAAAAAAAGTTGTAGTATATTTAAAATATTTATTATTCAAAAATTGAAAAACTAATAATAATTTTTAACTTAATTTTATATTTTTATTAATTAAAATTTTATAGATATTAGTATAGTAGTATTTTGTTTATATGTAATTATATTTTATAAAATGATGAACTTAATATGTATTTTCAGTTATATATAAAAATTATAATTATTTTAAACAATAAATAGTTACAAATATCGGAATATGGACTTTTTCACGGTTATTTTTGCTTTACATCTTTTTCACAATATAACTTTGTTGTAGGTGCTTGTAACAAAAAAAACAATATAAACTTTTGCATAGGTTTACAATTACAACTGAAAGACATTGGTGATAGATTTTTTGACGGACTGATTTTATTAAATGGTTTTTACTTAAGTTTATATTTTGTAGAAACGTGTTTTTCTCTTGATTTAAGAAAAGTTAAAATTAACAAAATCAAACATATTTTTAATCCAAAATTTAAAGATTAATGCGTTGTACAATAAACCTTATTTTTTTTTTTTAAAAAAAAAAAAAACTTAAGCATCAAAGAAGTTATTTGTACTTTATCCAAATTAATTGGATAGAGTATTTTGCAAATAATTATTGGCTTGCTGTCTCTACGATATACTCGTAATACGTAAGGGTTACTACAAAGAGTTAGGTATGAGAACACTTGGCCCATTTAGGTTTGGTGTGCATAAATAACTTAGTTTTGTATGGTCACTATATAGTTAGGTATAAGGACAACTTGATTAATTTAGGTTTGGTTTGTACTGAGTTAGGTATAAGGATCAACTTGATCCATTTAGGTTTGATTTGTATTATTTACGGGAATTTTTATTTGCACTTCTCACTTTTTTTTCTCTCTCTTCATACCCCAAGTTTTTTTAGTTTTATTATATTTTCAAAATATTTCTATTATCCTTATCTCTACTCTGACCCTCCATAGGGGTGGCAAAGCATGCAATCCACCTTGTCACTAGCATGTCCAAACTTGATTTGAGCAGGCTAACCCACCCATGATTGGTGAGCTTAAAGTCCTGGCACACCCTGTTTTAGCATATCCTATCACTAGCATGCTAAAAATGGAAAGGCAGGCTGGCCCACCATGTTTAGGAGTTAGGTAGCAAATTAGCCCACAAAAAAAGAAAAAGTTTAAACTTCTTATTTTACAACAATAACTCAAATTGATAAATTTAGTTAAAAGACATAAAATATATTATTAACTTAGCTTGAATTTGAATATACACTTTCCTATTAGTGGAATTGGTTTTAATAATAATAGATGTGTACTTTGAAGAATACTAAAAACTTAAAAATAAATTGATGTCAATCATATTGACTCCATGATTTTTCCTAACAATAAACATTCTCCTCTTTAACAAGTGATATTTCAAATGACTTAAGTTAATAATATATTTCCTTTAAGAAATAAATAATGTTGACCTAATGAGTCAACTTGATTGGACTTATCGATAGTCCATTAGATTGGGGGGGTTAGATGAGAGAAGTTGAAGTGAGCTAGTGATCTGGTTAGACGGGCTGATCCGCTAGACCTGACCCTCTCACATATCCTTTTATCTTTTTCTATGTATGTATTTAAGATCCACATTTTCAAAAGCCATTTAACTTTCGAGTTGCAGTCGTTATTTTCCCTTTTTTTTTCATGTGAACTTACAAGAACTTTTGGTTGTAGGTGGTCTGTGATAGCTGGACATTTACCAGGAAGAACAGACAATGAGATAAAGAACTATTGGAACTCTCACCTTAGGAGAAAGATCTATTGCTTCATGAGATCTCTAAATGAGTCTCTTCCACCCATTGAAATGACTGCTATAAACTCTGCCACATCCAAGAGAAGAGTTCGCGGTTCAAAAAACAAGCCAACCACAGAAGAGGAAAAGAATATGGCTTTTAGCCAAAACTCCTTTGAGTCAATGCCTAGTTGCAACAGAGAAGAAGGTGAAGAAATTTCCATGATGGATGCTTGTTATGAAATGGAGGGCATTACAGTTAGTAGCACAGTTGCATCATACCCCAGTCTTGAAGACAGCTTGGGACCATATCATCATTGGTCTGATGACGAAATCATGAAACTTAGTAACATGTTTGAAAATGGAGTGCTTGTGAATCCAAGTGGTAATGATGTAAACCTTAAGGAGGAGCCTAATGAAAATGAATGTGGCCAGATGAATGTGGATGTAATGGGAAAAGATCAAAGCAAGAACAATGGTGTTTGGAACTCATCAAATGGAGAGAGTGGAGAATGGTACCCCAATTGTTCATCAGTGAATTCTGTCATTGATTATCAGTGGTCTGATTGGGACATGGGAGGAAGTGTTCAATCCAATAATCAGTGGAATCTTTGTGATGACCAAGTGATGAATTGCTTGTGGAGTACTGCCATTGGCGAAATAAATTATGGTTTTCCTCCATAATCCTAATCAGTTGCACAAAATTGCTTGCAATTAAGCTGTTTATATATAGTACGCAATTTTATTTTATAATAGCTTCGTGGGATTAGGCTGGGGGGCAATTTAATTAGAAGTGAAAGGGGGTTAGTTGATTTGTTAGTGATTTATGCAATTTGCAAGATGTCATATATAAGATTAAAATCTATGTTGTCGTTGTACTGAAAATAAATAATTAAAGTGTATCAATATATATGATGTACTAAAATAAAACTCGTTATTTGAAACCATGATAGTAACATTTATTTGTGTTCCTTATATATATTGGGAGAATTGTTTGTTTTTGTAAAGCTGCTCTGATTTTAAAATTCATAAGCATTAGTGTTAGGGGAAATATTTAATGGGAAATAAATTAAAAGTAGTAAGGAACAAATTTATGTGAAAATAAAAAAGGCTTTACTATAATGTTTTGTAGGCTCCACTCCTCAAATGGGCTTAATTAGTACTGAAAAGGACAAATAAATGTCAAGAAACCTTTGTTTTCTGCATGTCGAAGGTTTATTCTTTTTCATGGTTTCTATTCCCTTCTTCCGGAAAACAGAAAGTGCTTTGTTTACTAATTGCCTCCAAAAAATTTTGTTTTAACATTTATATCGTTGTCTTAATCAACACAATTAACCCAGTTATGCCTCTGTTTGGAAAAGCTCAACTCCAGAGTCTATTAACTCTAGAGTCTTCCAACATTGAAACTCCAAAGTCGTATATTGGAAAGTCCTATCAACTTTACCAAAATAAATAGGCTTATCTACTATTTACTATAAGCTGTTAATTTTACAAAATTGGACCAACTAAAAAATTGATAAGTTTGATGTTTTGTCGGTTTTTTTTTTTTTCATTTTGCTTTCAGTGTCATTTTTCTTTTTACTTTCTCTCTCCTCTGTCCTCTTTTACTCCCTCTTTTCTCCCTCTCTTTCGTCCTCCCACCTCTAACCTCTCACTTTTTTTTTATATATGTTCTCTCTTTTCTTTCTTATTTTTTTTTTATATTCTATAATTTCTATTGCAGATACAATCATAAAAAAATTATAAAATTATATTTTAGTTTGTTTCTATGTTTAATAATTTTTTTATAAAATTTGCTTGATTAATATTTATATAATAATATTTTTTTTACATCAATATCAAATAAAAAATATTAAAATAATTTATTAAATATATTTTATTACATATAGGTTTGAATTAATTTATTGGTAATATAATAATTTAATTAGTTTTAGTTTATTTAATGGAAAGTATCACAAGCATAATTCACAAAAGACAATCATATTTTATTCACGATAGATAAATCTTATAAGGAAATGGTATAAAATAATTTTATAAAAAAAATATTTTTTAAATCTAATTAATTAATATATCTATTATAATTAATAATAATTTCATATACAATTTTTTCATTAACATTTATATAATATGTTAACTTTTTTACATAAATTTATAATAAATTTTAATATTTATCTATTAAATATATTTTTATTATAAAATAATTTTAAATTAACTCATCCATAATTTCATACCTTTATAATGGAGACCACACATTAATTCACCGATAAAAACATTTTACTTAAAAATCATATAAGATAATTTTAATACAATTTCATAAATAACGTTTTGTGTTGAATAAGATTTATTTTATGGGGATGAAATTTTATACTAAAAGATAATTCATTAATATATTATTATTAAATAATATTTTGATTCTATGTTTAATAATTTATATACGAAATTTTTTATTTTGAAATTAGCTTTATTTTATATTGTAATTTTAATATATGACATATAATATAATTTTTATTCCTTAATGAAACTTTGATAAAAAAAATTATTGGAGAAAAATATTAGTCTTTTGATAGTTTTAACTAAAAGTTTAATGTTTATGCATTGATAGTGTAGAACAGTTTTATAGTGTTATTTAATTATAAATTATTATTTAATTACTTTAAAATAATTATTTTAAAGTTAAAACACTTATAATATATGATTGATTGTGATTAGATAACTATGTAAAAAATTTTATACTTTTAGTGTATAACCCTTTTTCTCTATAACTAATATTGTTATAATAACATGTTGTTATAACTAATATATTAGAGAACTTAGTAGTTGGTAACTTGATACATTTTTTTCTTAAGGGACAAAGATAATGTTAAACATCTTACTTAAGTCCGAATGAAATATAAATTGCCTATTTGAGATTGAAATGATAATTTATTTTGTAATATTAATTTCAATAGTTTTCATCTAATTTAATTAATTTTTACATTTTAAATGATTTTAAATTTTTTTTTATCAATTTTCACATTATAAATTTAATTTATTTATTTATTTATAAGATAACTGTAAAATAATTAGAATATTATATTATTTCATAATTTAAAATTTAAATTTTAAAATATATAAATTTAATGAAAGTTAAATCCCTTTCAAATTTGTATACATAATAATTTTCTCTTATAATTTTATGAATCTTTTAGCTCAGTTAATTAAGTAAATTCATTTATGTGTGATTATTATTAAAATAAATTCATTTTGGAGAGCTTTATTAGTTAATTATGTTTATTTCAACAAAAATATCTAATTTTATGAACAAATGTATTTTTAACATGAGTCATAACGGGAAATTTGTGTAAATGCACGGGTACCTAAGTAGTTCTTTACATAAAAATCACTTCTTTTGGTGGTACATGCTTTAATATACAGTATGATTTATTATTTAGATTCATTTGCGTGAATTTCAATTGTTTCTAACGACTTAAAATTAATTTTGTCAATATCAATTGCACTTAATTTTAAAAGGAAAAAAATGTAAATTTTATCTGATCATTATACTTTCAGTTAGAAAAAAAAGTGTCCATTGAACGTGATTTTGCCCCCTACAGAGTAAGTGGAGAGATGAAAATCACATATTTTAAAAAGTTAGATTGATTTCATCAATTTGAAAGTACAAATACTAATGTTAAGTTTAACCGAAAATATATAGACTAAAAACACATTTTTCTGATTTAAAAACATAAGGACATGCTAAGGCTAAGATTACTTTAAATTTACAGAAAAAAGGTTCACCTTAAATAGTTGAATTAACGCACAATTGTGCCCAATGTCAGAGTAGTATCTAACATGACAACTTGTTCAAGTCATTCATAAATGCCAAGGGGAAAGCAGCAGCTTCTGTCACCCAAAAAAGAACAACTAAAAAATACCTGATAATGCTACTTTAATTAATCAATAAGAAGACAATTCTTCATATAAAACAGCCGCAAAAAATCAATCATTAAGGTGTATACAATTGCAACATTTCAATGACAACATCATCAACCAAAGAATTAAATATTTGGTCCACAACCTCTGATCCGAGTTCAGAAGCATCAACCTCATAATCTAGCCATCTTCCATATTGGCTGCTCATGTCCTTGTCCACAAGCTCATCTACCATTGAATCTCCCATTCCACTCCAACATGATATCTCCTTGTACACATCTTCTGCCAACCATTCTTTTCTTTTCACCATTTCAAACCCTTTGGTCCACATTTTGTATCCTCCCCCTACGTAACCCCTACATCTCAAGTACAGAGATTCACTCACACAATCAAATGTAACTTTCCTTCTCATCCTAGACACGTCATCACGCTTAAACCCTCCCTTGCGGTCTTCCAACTGTTTGAATAGATGAGAGTCTATAACCTCACTAGCTTGGCCAAGGGAAAAGTCTACATACATCAACTCAACATTACACAATATATCTTTCACATAGTCCAACTCCCATGTGCTTGACCTTCCAAACCTCGTGACAGAAAATGCTGTACTTGTGCGCTTTCTCATCGGGTTCCCACCTGATGTTGAAGAAGCTGAGTCAGATAACTCGGTATCAGATTCACAAGGATAGAACTTCCGCGAAAAATTCAAGCCTTGAACTTCGTGAGCTTGAACAGATGAGCTTAACTTGCTTCCTGAAAGTAGACTAAGTATTAGCACTCCTGTGTCATGAAAGAACTAATTTCAAAATAGGGAATGAGATGCCAACAAGCATAAAACAAAACTACCTTCTGTACTAGTAATATCCGTGCTCAATGAAGATTCACAGCTTTCAATTGAAAAAGAAGGCTCGAGAACAGAGATTGGACTTGGGTGTCGGCAATTGAGTAACTGTGATTCCATCTCATCAATCTGTAAACATGAGTTAATAACCAACTCAACATGGAACAAAACCATAAGGAATATGCCATCAATTAGTAAAAGGGTGCTTGACTATTCAATTCAATTGGTATTGTTACAACCTGTACTTTTAATCTTATTTTATTTTAATTACCCAAAGTTGGTTTTACATTACTGCATAATAAAAGTTACTCATCTATACATGATTTAACCACTTATCACAATCGACTAATATGGAATCAGATGTGGTTCAAGTTAAACATGAAATAAATACAGCCTAAAAGCCTAAAAGTGCTGCTTCATAGAGAACCAGCTGCAACATAAAACTACAGAGAAATAGTAGAGAACAGGTAAGAGCCCGACTGATCATTTCAAGCAAACAAGCACCAAAGATGACTAATGCATTAAGCCAAGAAATAATCTAAGGAAACGACTGTTCATTTCACTTGATTCACACATGACTTCATTTCTCAGGAAAAACTAAGTTAATTACAGGTAGAATTTACTTAAATCTTTTAATCTATACTAACTTGGAATTGAAATGCCCATTTGTATTTAGGATTAGGAAATAATAGTTAAAGAAAAAGAACCAAGCGACAATGAAGAATAATAAAATCAGTTTTAGAGTAGTAACCGGGTAGAAACTAACACAAATCAAAACTATGTTTACCCGTAAATAGTTGCTCCCTAAGAAAATTGGTTTTCTTGGGAAACAAACAATGAATCTGTTTCTTATGTTTTCTTTTTATCAGGATGATTTTCAACACGAATTAAACAAGCCTAACTTTTTATATTTGTTTGGCCATTTAACATGCTTGACTGATAAATACTGAGCAATAAAATAGGCAAAAAGAATTACAAGATTGTCACATACCCATGAGTTATGCTTCAATGACAATTCAGGAGGACCAGTGAAAGAGATGTCTGAATCATAGTTACTGCTTAACTTGTCAGAAAATAACACACCTTGGTCTTTTTTCTGTTGCAACCTCGGATTGAGATTAACTATATTATGTCTGGATACTTGATCATCTAACATTGGTGCAGTGATGGCAGGTTGCCTCACTTTAGAAGAGTCATGACAAGTCATTTCCATATTAGTTAATTCCCTCAACTTCTGTTCCAAAAGGATACCTAAGGCATCACCACCACCAATTATATTGTATCCTATTGGAGACTTTGTATTGTCTGGATCGAGCAACACTCTTTTAATGCGTTGATCCAATGAAAGACCATTAGTATTCTGGCCAGCTTGTCCAGATGTCTCAAAACCTGGATTGTTCCTTGTTAATGGTGTGGTAAATGTGAAGGAAACTACATCCATGTCTTTCTTTTCGACTTCTTCAGTCCAACTATTTTTCTTATTACTCACTAGGTTAGACTTAGCAGGCTTCTGCGTTTTTTCAATGAACAAATTATCCACAACCCTATCATTCCAGTCCTTGTCTGTAGACCTTTTCTTTCTAGGAAAACTGTTTGTGCTGGTATATAAGACTTCCTTTTCACTATCTGTCACCTCCATGGCTGACTTTCTGGATCCAACTTTTGATTTTGCATTGGATTTATTACTGGAGCTTCTATGGCGTCCATAAGAGGAATCCCCAGTCAGAACTTTCCTACTGTGTGAATTGGTAACCAATGGCTTTGTTGGTAATTTGTCTTTGTCAATTGAATAATTCTGTTTCAGATTATTCTGTCTGAGAGCACCAGAAGAATTCTGACCAGAAGATTTCTTATGTAAATTTTTCTGAACACTTGCCTTCATTGGTTGGTTGGATTTAACATCAGGATGCTCTTTCTGGCCTGTCAAACTTCTGCCACCAGTCAAACTCAAACCTTCCCTTCTTTGAACATTCACTTTTGCTTGGATTGCAAGTGAGATGGACTTTCCCTTATTCTTAAAAGAAGAATCTTCTTCCTCGTTTGTAGGAGATTTGACGGTTACAGATGTATCCGCAGATCCATTCCAGCTTCTGTTCAAAGACTGTCCCTTTAGATACTTGGCAGCATTTGACTCAACTGATCTTTGAGAAGATTCTGAGCTCCTGGTTGTTCTATGAGAAATTTCTCTTTTTTCTTTTAGATCTCGAGTTCTAGAGGTCATGGAAGATGGCCCAATTAGAGGTCCTTTTTGTGAAGCCTCCACCTTATCTTTAAGATCTCTAACTCTCAATGGTGTTGATGATGCTGCCAGAGGTGTCTTGGAATTGGTACTAGTTTGGGATCCAGGCTCAATAATTCTTGCTGCAGCCTCCATTATATAAGCAGCATTATTGGTTGGAACAAAGCCAGGATTCTTAATAGGGGATAAGAGTTTATGGTGTGTAACGGGAATTGATTTAGCTGATTTAGGAGGCAATACTTCTGTTTGGAACTTTTCAATTGGCCTGGTAATGACCTTTTGCGGCTTTGGATCCATGAAGTTCCTAGAAGAGCCCTCAACCTTTTCAACCAGCTTTCCAGAATATGGGGTATGATGATCATGCTGGTGACCAAGGTTTTTTCTTGAAGTAATGAGAGTCTTGAAGGGACCGGGTATCAAAGTATGGGGTAGAATAAGCATCAGAAAAACTGGAAGGAGGCAAGGAATCTAATCCCATAAGCCTGGCAACAACACTCGGGGCCCTTGTTCCATATGCATCATCATCCGTAACAGATGATGCATAACTATGATCACAACTTCCTCTAACACTTGCCCCTACTCCAATTTCATCTTCATCAACCTGAAAGAATTAAACAAGTAACAATCAAATTTCATAACATAAATACGTATATTAAAACAACAGCTGAGATTGTGAGATGGTGATATCGCTACCAGATAGGAGGGCTGCGTCATTACCACATTGTAATCGACTTTTCTTCCCTGTTTTAAAGACTCTGCAAGTGATTTAGAAACAATTTACCAATAGCAGAACACAAAATGACTAGACCAATTAAATTATGGTATCAGACTATTAGTGATGCAAAACAATTGACAAGAGACATAAAATCGCTATTGTATTGTATATACTATGCATGCATTAAATTTACCTGGTAAATCTGACTTGGCTGCAAATAATTTCTTACGAGATTTTGAGCTCCAATCAAACAACTGGAAAAAACCACCAACATAACCTCCTCCACCTTTTGCCCCATCTTTTTCAACTCCCATTTTCAAATCAGAATTTCAGTCAACCTTACAAGATACAACACGAACCTTATCTGACTAGGTGAGATAAGCTACATGGATCACACGATGTCTTTCGTCTTGGTTAAAGACAATAAACCTTCATGACACATAAGGAAAAAAATTGGCATGAAAGATTAACATTGCTAGTCAAATAAGAACTATATAAAGATTTACTCATGCTAACTTGACAAAATTTTAAATGAAAAAAGTATATATTCATATGGGAACATTAACATAGAACATAATAATTCACCAATAATTAACTGATGCAATCTAAACCAAAACTCTTCAAACAAACACAATCACCAAAAATTCAATAGTATGGTTCTCTGTATCTCTAGATCTCCTTTAGAAGAAAGCAACCAGATACCAGTTCACCAAAACCTAAAATCCACTTGATAGTCCATACTTAGCTTATATGTAAATCTCCTTTGAGAGAACCAATCAGACAATTGAGTCAAATCTAGCCAGTAAAAATAGTCTCACAATTTTCCCGATGTTACTAAACTTGAAAATAATCATATGCAGTCCAAATCAATAGCAAATAGACATTTTAGCCTGGTACAACTAATCAATAGCAAGTTAGAAAAAATCTAAAGATCCATTGTAAAAATTTAAGCCAGGATCAAATGTATATATAGTAATCCTAATAAGGGGAGGAGAAGTGGGGTAAAAAATGCAATGTTGACAATTATTTGGAAAAGCAAAGGTTTTGTGGATCTTGACTACCTTAGAAAGTCCAAGCCAATATAGTCTATTTATGGATTCAAATATAAACAAAGACATGTACAAACTGGTCTTATACACAGACATTACTTCACACCTCAAATGAATCTCATTCAAACTTTTTTCCCATCTATGAAATGATTCTCATCAACCAAACAAGGAATGGAAAAAACCCAGAAACACCAAATTCAGGTCATTCAAAGCATAAGAACTAAAACTGAATCCAAACAATAAAAACAACAAACATGATAACAATAAGAGTACCAATAGTAAATTATAGTGGCCCAAATTCAAACGCAAATCTGAAAGGAAGAAGCCAATGTCAAGAACCCATTAAAGGAAATGAAGAAAAGATGCAAACTTTGGTATTGCAGCGAGGACTTACGTTGAAACAACGAGTTGGGTCAGCTTCAGCTAAGCATTTGAGTAGAGTGAAAGGGAAGAAGCAAGCACCCACCGAAAAAAGCACTTTTGTTTTTACACTGAAAGACAGAGGCTTAGTTGAAGCAATTGAATTGATAATCAGTCACAGAGAAGATGAAGAAGCTAAACGGAAAAGTTTTCGGGAATTGAGAGAGGGAAGAGAGAATGGAGTCAGAGAATAGAGAGAGAAAGACACAGTTTGAAGTGATAATAAATGGAGACAGAGAAGAGAATTTTCGTTGCATGAAGTAATTGAAAATTTGTGTAGTAATATTAAATGATTTAAAAAAAATGCTTATTTTGAATTTAACGTTTGCATTATAAAAATGGGAAGAGTTTATAACGTCTCTCTCTAGAGGGATGGGATTTCAAATTCCAAACGGGGAAAAAGGTGGTCCAAGGAGCTTGATAACGTCACTGGACCCATGTATTTCGAGGATTACTTCGCCTATTGTTGGATGACACGTGTACCATTGTCCGTTTTGAATGCGCCTTTCCAATAAGTTCACAATAACAGTCCGAAATGGTAGCAGCAATGGTTCATAAAATAAAAAAAATACGATCCTAATCCATTATGTGGAAGATTCACTTATTCCATAAGTAAGTTTAAAATGTTACTCTCAATCTAGATAATTTATTTTTCCTCATATCCAAATCCAAGAGTATTTTGAATATAAGATTTTAAATAAAGATTGAGTTTAAGATTTGAATTTTATTATAAAAATAATAAATTTTTTTATTCAAGATGTCAAAATGAAATTTATTATTAAAAAAAATAAAAAAAATCTTGAATCTTATGTGATAATATAAATTTTATAAAAAAATAATTTAAAATCTCAATTTAAAATTTATGGCTAAAATAAAAAAATCACGTGACAGTAGAAATTTTGCAAACTTTAATTCAAGCTAGCAACATTGCATTGATGTGGCAAAGTAAAATAATAGTAGAACCTTAAAAGGCTACTATGAGTTTTATTTTTGTTCGATACACTACCCCAACAAATGGCATGTTTTGCTTAAACTTCAATTCATATGGCAAATTTGTTGTTTATTTTCCTTTTGGTACTGCAAATGTACTTAAGCATCAAACTAGTTTTTCTAAATTTAAGTGTTTAGACCTCTACTTAATTCAAAGATTAAAGCATGGAATCCTTATAAAGCATAAAAGAAAATTGTAGGTCTGTTTGCGTCAGAGATAGAGAAATGCAAATGGTGGTGGTGTCTTAAACCAGAGCGATGCAATGACGACGGCAGATAACATTTGTTCGTGTAAGACATGGAAAGATGGAGTAGCTTAGTCATTGGGGTCACGTGCAGAGATTTAAATGTTTAATCTCAACCTTTAATTTAAAACAAAATAAAAGCTTCAAATTCAGACTAACATTTTAAATTTATTCTTAAATTAAGTGGATTCCCTTATATATATAATATTATGAATGAAATTTCGTACTTTAAACACGAATGACGTGGCCTCCCTCTTATCTTTCTTTCCATGTTGTTCTCACTATTGTACATTAATATTAATAGCATTGCACCGTTTAAAAATTAGAATTAATTATTTTTGCACAAGTTATGTACATAATTTCTCTTTTATGAAAATTTAATTTCATATTTAATAGATTTTTGGTCTTTTTAATTTCGTAATTAATGTTGCCTTTCAAATTTTGAATTTAGATTAATATTACTGATAGTTTTGTTACAATTTGTTTTTTTTTATAAATATGACTCTATATTTATGTTTTTTTAATTTTCTATAAAAACAATTTTTAATTTTATAAAAATCATGAACATAATTATTAACACATTTTTTTAATAATGTGTTTGTTTGTTTGTTTATTTGAAAGAAGTTCAAACAATTTAACTCTTTTAAGGTAGCTGAAAATAACTTTTGAATTAAATAACAACTTAATTAATTAATCAATTTTTTATATTAGTTACTCTAATTAAGAAAATGAAGTTTTAAAAAATATGTCTTTAGTGCCTCTATTAGAAATATGAAAAAAAAAATCCTTGACAATAACACATGCTCTAATTTTATTTGAAAGAAGTATAAAAAAATTACCCTTAAGCTATCTCAAAATATCTTTTGAATTAAAGAACAACTTTATTAATTATTTTTAAATTTTATACAACTTATTTGATTTTTTAGCTCAATTCTATCAAACAAACAAGAAGAAGAAGCAGAATAAAAAAAAAGTTTTAAAATAAAAAATATTTTTCATTAATGTTATGAACATTTCAATGTAATCTTGCACTACTAAACATGTTATTGATTCAAATGAAATTAAGTTTAATCCTTTTAAGCAATGCCATAGTGACCTAAAAAAAATGTGACCTAAAAAAATGTAATCAGACACATTAAATAATCTAAATTAAAATAAGAGTGAATCACCAATTTAACTGGAATGGTTGGTCAAATAAATCTATAAAATTAATAAAATAAAAAAGAATAATCTTTGAAATTATAAACTATCAATCAATTTAGTTCCTAAAAATGTATCAGTCAATTAAATTGATTCCTAAAATAAAATAAATAATAATAATCTTTGAAATTGTTAATTATCAATTAATTTAATCCCTCCATTATTAAGTAATGTCATTTTCACTTCACTCTAATGTCACTATACACAAATAAACAATAAAGGGAGACATTATTAACGCATTGAAAATATTAAACATAGGGGGGAAATAATAATTTCATTCTTAGTGATAATTATGGCTCTAGAAAAGTATACATTCTATAGTTTTTATTTAGCACTAGCACTCAACATCAAAATTCTTTTTACTAAAAAGCATTAGTTCTTTCATTTCTCAAAATTTAATTTAAGGATATTTATCGTATTTTATTACTTAAAAATTCAAATTAATTTATAATATAAACATCAAATTTCTAAAAAATCACCAAATAGAAATAAATTTATAAAAGATGTAAATCATCAATTATTAAAAGATTTCAATTAACTCATCATTCTCATTATCATAATCGTCATGATCAGTATTACTATGATGTTGTTATCATCATCACTGTTTACAACGATAATGACAATAACAACGATATTCATAATATCAGAATTGTTAAGGGTCATGATAATGATAATGATGATAACAACATTATAATAATCTTGAAGAAAAAATAATAATGATATGATATGACAAAATTTGTAACTGTGAGAAGAAAGGGAAAAAATGTGAAAAAAGACAGGCAAAAAGTTTTTTTAAAAAAATAATAATAATAAAGTACACTAACATCGTTAAATTAAATTTTGAGAAATAAAATATTTAATGAAGTTTTTGGTAAAAAAATGGTATTGAGTGCTAATACACATTAGCCAAGGTAGATATTAACATCCCTTAATTTAATTATGAGTTTTAGTGAAAAAATTAAATTAAAAATCTGTGTAACGCATTGAGAATAAATTGAAGCCAAGAACATTGTATTAAATAATTTAATTGATTTTTTTACAACACAAATTAGTTGATTTAATGACTTAGGAAAACTTAATTTACTTAAGCTCTGAACCTTATACAGATGATTAGAAGTATCTTTAAACTTATTTTTTTAAATGATCTTTAAACTTACTATTACGCGTAAATTAAAGAAGCGACATATAAGATGTTAGTCCATAAATATTTTAGGAATTTTGTTTTAATTCTAAACACTTTTTCTAGTAATCAATGTCTCTTAACTTTTTTTTGTTTTTATTTTTAATTCCTGAAAATTCTAATACATGTGTCTAAATTAGACATTAAAAAAATTTACTTTAAACATAGAAGTATTTAAACTCCCTCAATTAATATTCAAACATAGATATTAGCGTGGTCTACAATAAACTAAATTTTTTTATCTACATCTAAAAAAAGAAAAGAAAAGAAAAAAGACTGCTTTTATTGTCATTTTTAAGTTCCCATGGCCCTTGTGTTGTCGACAAAGTCTTTGGGGTACCTTCAGATTTCTTGGATACCTTTCCCATTGGCATTCTGCCTTAAATGAATAAATCTCAATCGCAGTTCCATTACAGTACTACTGCAGGCATAACTACATTAATTGGCTCTGTGACAGTCAATATTGACAAGTCATTTAAGGTTTTTTTCTTTCATAAATAATTTTACACTTTTTTTTAGTTAAAAAAAATGAAAGTGAGAAGACCAAAATCATAAAAATAAAAATAATGAGACTAAAATCATGGATTAAAAATTATAGAAAGACAAAAATTATAATTTAACCTAAATTAAATGACTCATTTTATTAAAAGTATTATTTAATTTTAGATTTCTTATTTTTTTAAGATTCTATACTATTAAATTAAAGTGTACATGGTTTATTTATAATATGTCTAAACGAATTGAATTAGAAATATATAGATAAAATGAGTTTTGTAAGTTTTTTCACCTCTATAAAAACGAGAATTTAATTTTTTTTCATTCATAATTGCTTAAACTTAATTCCAAAATTGCTCCAATGATGAGATCAGCTTATCCCCATCTCATTATCATGCATATTCACCTTAAGATGCTGGTCACTTTAACACTATGTTCATTTTGAAGGAAAGAAAAGTGATTAAAGTTGTGGCACCGTTGAAAAGGAAAGAAACTCAATGTTTCATTCGTTCGGTTGAGTTGAAAGTATCAGTAAAATTGGTATGAAAGGGTGGGATCCACGGTTACAGATTCGCAAAACTTTGGATGCAATGCGAAGAAAGAATGTGCGTAAAAACATTAGGTTTGGATGATTCCAAAATTAACCTTTGTTGGCTTCTAGTTCTAGCACACGTGAAAGAGACCCACAATTTTTATTCAAAATCGAATATGTTGCATGCCATATTTTATTATGGTAAGCAAAATTGAATATAGCAACCAAAATCAAATACATTGCGCGCTTTTACATTGAATAAAGTAGCGTCATCGATTCATTCATCGCGCATATATATATATATATATATATATTGATAAATTGATGATACTACATGTATAAGTAATCAAATATTTTGCACGCTTATATATATAAAAAAATTAAATATTAGTTGATATAATAAAATGTAATAAAAAAAAGGAAAAATAGTTACTATCATATGAAATTAGAATTAATGAAAAAAATGGTAAAATTTAAGTTATATTTCATGAAAAAATTATTAATGCAAAAAAATACAAAGATGGCTAAATTAGAATTGTACAAATGTTTCATTTAAATTTTTTTATTTAATTATTTATCACATCATTTTAATTTAAATCTTTTATTTTATTTCTCATATATTTCTGTTTCATATTTCAATCCAACGAACTCACTTTTATCTCTTTTCTATTTATTTTCATTCCTCACATTTTATTTATTTATTTATTTATCAACCCAACACTACTACCTGAGGTTTTCCCATAGTCAAAAGGTTCTTTTAAATAATTTTCTTTTGAAAAAGAAAAGGAAAGAAAGAAAAAAGTAGCATGCTTTACTTTGTAAGTGTGTTAATTTTCAATCCTTCAAATTTAACAATGGCTAAGTATGCAGACAAGAGGAAGATTATACACAAATATACGAAGGCAAAAAATTGATACGATAAACTTTGGAATTGAATTACCAAAGCAAAAACTTTAAATTAACAAGATCATTCACGTGCGCCCAACAAGTAGTTACACAAATTTATTCATTGTCTTGCTTCCCTTTGGCTATTAGCAATAATGGGTCATTTTCCCATACTTGTTCTTCATCAACCAATGGATTCTTCTCATTGAACCCTTTTTCTCCGTTTCATAGGACTTGTCCTTTCCCACGCGCCGCGTCCTCTTCATCTCCGACTCCGTTCCCTTCAAATATTTTCTGTACCCAGAAACCAATGTCAAGGGTGGTGCTTCACCCCAGAGGCGAACCCATGTTGAAGAGAAGAGGGGCAAGTGTCCACCCTTGAATCTAGCCGCCGACCATCGTGTGAGCAGAGACGGAGGCACGGAGTGGCGGACCTATGTAGAAGGTTGGGGGGGGCAGTGCCCCCCCTTAAATTTTCAAAGTAAAATACCAATATACCCAGTCTCCACTACGCTTCTGCTTTGCCTCTACTCTGCTCTGCTCTACTAGGCTGCTACCCACCGCCCAGCGTCAGCCATCGCGGCACCGTCTACCTCCAGAGGTCTGGCCTCCTCGCCTCGCGACACGTACACAGTACAGCTCCGCTCCGACTCCGAGCTGCTTTCCGTGGCTCCGCGGCTCTGCCAACACCTCCGGGCTCCGGGACTGCACGCCGACACTTCTGTATCTACGCACTGCACTTCCGTTTTCAGCGGTTCAGGTACACCGTACAAACTTGCTATGAAATGATTTTTAGTGTAAAACTAATAAACTAATATTAGTGAACAGTGCCCCCCCCTTGAATTTTTTCCTAGATCCGCCCCTGCTTCACCCGTATGGTGACGACAACACATGTTGTTGCATTGCATGCCCCAGTTGCTCACGTAACCATGACCCAGATAATGACCAAACTCCATTTCCCTCGACCTTTCACCGTCCATTGATGTGTCGAAGACTGTCAAAAGGAAAAAGGGAAAGGAGGAGATAAGAGATTTTTTTATTTTGGGAGGTGAGGATTAATTTGTGTTTAGGAGTTTGTATGTAGTGGAAGAAAATTCTAAAAATAATAATAATAATAAAGGACAATCTGTTTTGGCTTACCTGGTCAATCGATGGTTCTAAATTGGATTTGAGTTTAGAATGATTTAGTAAGGAATACATGTTGGCAAAATTAATTCTTAAATCCTTATGGTAAAAATATTATCAAATAAAATCTCAGAAGCATCGTATTAAACCATCAAAAAATATTAAACAAATAATGTGTATCTATTTCCATCACGACGGTGATTTGTCTTTAATCTTCTTTAGCCAAATCACTTCTTAGATAGTATTCTCTCTAGATGGAAAAGAAAGAACGAAGTTTGACTTGACATATTAGGGACCATAACCCTATATATAGTATTTATTGTTTGACCAATAAGCTCCCATTAAACTTAATTGGTCCAATACTGATATTCACCCATTTATCCCATATTTACTTAAGAATCTACTTGAACATATTTAATTGATCACTTTAATTTACCCAATATATATTAAATAACATAATATAATTATTAATACAATATGTAACACATAATAACGTCAAGAAATTTAATTTCCTAACAATTTTCCACTTGTGTTACATATTGACATGAGATAATTATATCATATATCCTTAGTGTGCAACTATATACTATTTATCATTAGATTTCTCCTTAGATACAATCTGGTCCATCTCTTATATCAATATGAGATTATGGCGATTTTTGTCACCCTTAGGCGTAACTAAACATTCCACGATCATCACACCAATATATTCAACAACAAAGATCAAGTATGGATGAGTGACATGAAAATTACATGTAATGTGAACTTTACCATGTCTATTTCCAACTGGTCCTTCTTTAGTCCTTATGAGATCAATCCTTAATTTTTCACATACACAAAGCAAAAACACAGGCACAAAAATACACATTCAGAGGGAAAATAACATCAAAATCTTTATTCTGCAAAAAATAAATATATAAATGTTTTTTACATAGAACAGCAACACAAAGAACTCTCATTAAACCATAGTGTCATCAAATAAAATAACACCCATATGAACAGTATGCTCGTGAAAGACCTAAGGCACTAAGCCTTTAGTAAGCGGGTCTGCAAGCATGAAGTTCGTCCCTATGTGTTTTATGAAAATCTGACCGCTCTGAACTCTTTCTTTAACAACTAGAAACTTTATATCGATGTGCTTTGATTTTGAAGAGCTTCTGTTATTGTTGGAGTACAACACTGCTGACTTATTGTCACAATAAATCTTTAGTGGTCTTTCAACACCACTTACTACACGCAGCCCTGTGACAAAATTTCGTAGTTATACCCCATGGTTGGATGCCTCAAAACAAGTTACAAATTCAGCGGCCATAGTAGAGGAAGCTACAAATGTCTGTTTAACACTCTTCCAAGAAATAACTCCTCCAACCAACATGTAGACATAATCTAATGTGGATCTTTTACTATCTTGGCATCTAGCAAAATCAGAGTCGGTATACTCGATGATCTCTAATTTATCTGACCTCTGATATGTGCCATTAAGAAAATCCACAATTAGTCTTTTCTCGCTAAAGCCTTTCTTCCTCTTGCACACAATGAGCAATGAGCTCATTAAGAGTCCATTTATCCTTTTGTGTATTGTAACTCACTACAAATTGATCATATTGTGCAAGAAGAAAAATGAGAACCAAGTGCACAAGCAAATCATTAGATAGCTCTAACTTGAGTGCATTGAGTTTTCCAGTAATATTAGAAATCTCAATAATGTACTCCCTTATGTTCCCTTTCTTTTATACTTCATGGTTACGAGTTTTGCTAATGTGTTACTCGTTTTCATTTTTTCATTTTTAGCAAAATATTGCTTAATTTCTTTGAGGAATTTTCTAGCATCAGTGCTCTTAGTAATATAGCCTCGAAACACCTCCAAAATGGAGTGTTTCATGATCATCATACTCATGCGATTAGAGCGCTCTATCTTCTCTATGTAATCAAAATTTGGATTTTCCAAAGTGGAAGTGAGTTTTTCCATCCTTAGCGCAAGGTCTAGATCCATGCAACCAAGAACAATTTTCACATTCTCTTTCTTTAACATCCATGTCATACCAAATGCATATACATGACATTAACAAACAATCCAAACCAACGTGAGCCCATTTACAAGACACCTAGCACAACATTAACATTTGATCTTTGGACCAAAAATATCAATTTGTAAGTGGTACTCTCAACGCAATAATCAAACATTGATGATAAATTTTGTCAAGTTATAGTATTCCTTTGAGCCGACTAATGCTTACATGAAAATTTTTATAAGCGTCACATATTTATCACCACATGTATATAGATTATTTGGCCAAATAATAATCTTCCTTTGGACCAATGATTATTCACATAAATAACAAATATACTCATCTTTATACTTCACAATAAGGAAGTATCCACAATAGAGGTTACTTTGACAACAATATTGTTTCAATCAATTTATTATGAAATACAAGACAATTAAAAGCAATAATAAATAAATAAAACAAACATAAACCAAAGGTTTATTTTATTTAATTTAAATGACTAAGTTCTTTAATTTTATTACTCTCAATTTTCTGAATGAGATTATAATAAAATTATCCAAACTTTATCATAATTGATTGAATGTCATTCCTGATAACAAATTATCATTTAATTGTTGACGATAATAATTTTAAATAATAAAAAAAATCAGCAAATTATTTGTCAACAACATCTTCTAATGCAGTAATCAATCTATGAGTTTCATTGTTTTTCTAATCTCTTCCCTAACAGAATGTGAAAGATTACATTTTGTTTTACCGGAAGCCGAAGATTATTTGCCAACAATATCTTCTAATGCACTAATCAACTTATGAGTTTCATTGTTTTTCTAATTTCTTCCCTAGCAGAATGTGAAATATTACCTTTTGATTTACTAGAAGCGAAAGAAGAACCAGTAGCGGGTTATCAAACCGAATACTTGGGTATCAAATTTGTTTTATTTTATGTTTCTTCCTCTTTAAGCCTATTATTTTCTTCCATATTTGTAACCAAGAAACCCACGAAGCAGAGTTCAAATAAATTTTTTTACAAATCATTTAATTTCTTGATAATTCAATATGATACGGCTCTGATACCAATTGTTGGAAAATTAAATTCTTAATCCTTATGGTGAAAATCATCACCCAATAAAACTCCAGAAGCATCATATTGGACCATCAAAAAATTTTAAACAAATAATGCGTACCTATTTCCATCATAGCGGTGATTTATCTTTAATCTTTTAGCCTTTAGTCTTTCCTTATGAGCTTTGGTCTTCCTCAATCAAATCATTCCTTAGAGGGTATTCTCTTTAGATAGGAAAGAAAGAAAAAACTTGACTTGACATATTGGAGATCATAACCCTATATATAGTGTTTATTGTTGGATTAGTAAGCTCCCATTAAACCTAATTGGTCCAACACTAGTATCCACTAATTTATCTCATATTAACTTAGGAATTTGTTTAGGCATATTTAATTGACCACTTTAATTTATCCAATATATATTAAATAACATAATATAATTATTAATATAATATGTAGCACATAATAACGTCAGGAAATTTAATTTCCTAACAATATATGAAAATTGATATTTTATGAAGTTATGGGGGAAAAAAGTAAAGCCTTGTTTTGGAATGACACACCAAATGTTGCAAACGCTTTTTGAAGGAAATAAGGTGTCTTTGAAGAAATTTAGAATGGGAATGGAGGATCACCGGAGGGCCTTGGGAACTAGGGATGGGTGGACCTTGAATATCTCTAGCTTTATTTCTTTAGTTCCATAAAATTTTTGTTTTTAAGTTTAAAATCAAGCATCTATCTATGTTTTATTGGTATATTCACGTATAAAGTCATTTTTTTTCTTAGGTCAAATATCACATGTGTCCTACAATCCTTTAGATCACAAACTAATTTCGCTTGGGTGTGTAACTGTTGCTGACCCAATAAAATTTTACACACTATGTGAATCGAACATAGGTTTTTTCACTACATAAATCATGATCACTCGTGTTAATGCGACAAGATCATTACACCATTACATCAACCATTTGAGTTTGTATAAAGTCATTTGAATATAAAATTTAGGCATAAATATGAAAAATAACTCATTTTATTTTTAGTACCTAAATTTTTATTTTTTTATTATTTTTACTACTTGACAATTTACATGGATAAGAACATATTTAAACCTAAAATTTAGTACTTAATATAATTTAAGAATAATAATAATTGTATTTGAATAAATTAATTACACAAACACTCATTGAGGTTTTGCCTAAAAGTTCTCTTTTAGCATCAACTATGTCATAGGTTACAACTTCCTCATGCTCGCTCTCATCAATGTCGCACAAAAACTTGAATAGGTTGGGTTTGTGTTGGAATGCAAGTTGGTTTGGAAGGATCCCATGAATGATTTGCAATATTCATCCATTGCAAAACAAATGGATGGATATTGCTAATCATTTTAGGGGATCTTTACAAACCAATATTGATTTCAACACAAATTTAGCCTCCAAAATGTATGTTTATAAACACTTGATGTACTATTCCACACTTAGAGAGAGAAAAAAAATATAAATATAATAGAATTTATGAAGTGATAAGAAGCATATGACAGAAAGAAAAATTTCACATCACACACACATATATATATAGAATACGACTATTCTAAGAATACTTTTTTATGTGAAAATATGGAAACAATTAATAACAATTAAATTATATTAAAAATAATAGATTGTTAGAATTAAAATATTTAAAAATTAAAATTAAAATTTAATATAACCATTAAGTTTTAAAAGATTCATCAAATAAATCACCTCTTAAAATATTTTAATTATTATCAACTCATAATCATCATCATAATTGTCACTATTTCTATTGACATCATTATCATTATCACCATCACCAATGTGTATATCTACGTAGTGGGAGACCATACTTCTCTCATTGGCTTCAACTACTTCAAGGACCTCTCAGGATCCGTTGAAAGCTTCTAGAAGGTCCAGATTTGGGCTATAAACCTATAAACAAGAGAGTGGTAGCCTAGAAAATAGGCTGTAAATATCAAATTAGAAGGCTCTTGCCCCACTGATATAATTTGAAGGGTTGTAAAAAAGAACAAGGAAAAATAAGTTTTTCTTACTGAAAAGATAAGGGGTGATGAATGAGATGGAGATTGATACGATAAGGGAAGACATTGGAGGTACTGACTATATTCATGTGATTGATAAATAAAAAAGTAACTTTTAAATTAAAAATAATAATAACAAAATTATAAAGTAACTTTTAGTTTACTGTCGAATATATATGCGCAGGTACGATTTTCAATTTCAATCTTGAAATAACTTTTAAGTAAATGTAGGAAGAAAAAAAAAAACATGAATTATCTAAGTCTTGAAAGAATGTGTTCATATTTGGGTTAAAATGGCAAACATGTCTTACGTGTCGTACGCAGCATCATATATATATTGGAAAAAGAAATGCAAACATGATTCCGAATCACCAAATAAAGCCTTGCAACAGGCAACAACTTGTTGATTTTTCTTGCCAATTATGCATACACACGAATCTCTTTCCTTATCAAATAAAAAAATTACAAACTCAAAATCAAACAAATGCTAGAAAGGCCACAGCCAAATATGATCGTTATTTATTATAAAAAAAAAGATAGTAGAATATTAATACACATACACCTGTACATGCATATGCTTGAGACATTCGTTCCCTTATACTATATAACACAATACATATACATCATACTTATTAATTTACAGGCTTCACTAGGTACACATCTATTACCTATCTGATAATTGTTCATATATCAGATAGGTGTGTTTCTAATGAGGCGTGTAAATTAATAAGTATGATGTATGTATTGTGTTGGGAGTCAAATCCATCCTATGTAGATGTCTAGCTAGTGAAAAAGGATAAGCACGAGGGAAACAAATTAAATGCAAGTAGTGTACTGGGTAGAAAGAAAGGGCATGGTTTTGGTCTAAGTTCAAGTTCTCCTCCACTTGGCAATTTTCTTGCCCCTGAATTTGGAAGGTGTAGTACTGTGAGCCAAACTCAAGTTAAGATCAACATCACCGTCACCATCAACAACAATATTATTATTATTCTGTTGTAATCCCATGCTTGCACCCATTGGAGGATGATTATGGCGTGGCCCCCCACGTGGACGAACCAACGGTCCTGATGATGATGATCCTCCGTGCGGAACCACGATTAATGGGGAAGGTGCTATGAACCGTGGATGATGATGGTAGTATCCGAAGGCTGAAAGCGCCGCTATTTTGCGCTCTCTCGTGTGCGCATTTTGGTGGCCCTTCAAACAATTTCATTTCAATGCAAAAGAATCTAGATCGAACTAAAAGTATAAAAACCGATATAATTAATGTAAGAAACCTTTTAATAAATTTTGGATTGTTGAGATCCATGGATGGGACAAAATAAACTAAGTTCTGTAAATTTCAATGTTGTTATAAGCTTTCTGCATAAAGTTTTGATGTGACACTGCATTAAGAGAAAACCGAATTGTGCACACTAACGCTATATTTAAAAAAAACAATTGATATTCCGAAAAAAAACAGTAATTAAGCATAAGTTGTGTAAATTTGTATATTTTTAATATAAACAATTGATTTTCATTACTGACCGAAGATGTAGATCAACTAACACTTTATTCTAACTTAATAAGTAATTTTCAGTTGCTTAGCATTAGTAGATATACAATTATAGAAAATATTAAAGAGAAAAACTTTATCATTTATTATAGCTCCACATAACTTAAATAATATTGTCTTCGGTAAGAAAAACATGTGTATCTTAAATCATAAAACAATAAGTATCCTTTATGATAATATTTATAAATAGTGAAATATACAAGTTTTTAATTAGTTCCTTAAATTCCAAAATTTATCTTTTTTTAGTTCCTCAAATTAAATTTTACATTTTCTTAATCCCTCAAATATTTGAAATTATTTTTTAGTCTCTTGTGCTGTAAAATAATCATCACAAATTATGCTTTCAAACCACCAAAAATTAGTTAGGAGAGTTTAAAAAGAATTTAAGGAATTTGATGAGAAACTAAGAAAATGCAAATTTTAATTTAGAGACTAAAAAAAAAACAGAGCCCAAATTTAAGGGAATAAACATATTCAAACTTGTTTTCATATACATATGTATATCACTTTAATCAATTACTCGTTATTATATAATTTTTGTATGTGAAAGTTGTTGTTCGTATAACATTATATATCGATAAAAATCACAATCAATTATCAAGAGATTTTAATTGATTGAGAAGTATGTAAGTTATTAAAAACATTTTAATACATGAATTTAATGCCTATATATGAATAAAAAAGCATAATAAACTTTTTTTATATGTTGTACTTTTTTACAGAATACTTGTACGTAATAACTTACATAATAAAGAGATGTAGATTCTTCACATAACAATATACATATATATAAAGAACATATTATACTGTGTATCATATTTCCATAGGCAGGCAATACTATTTAGGTGTGGATTTGGAATAAGAAAGAATCACGAGAAATCTACATATATTCAACCTTCATTTCCCATCAAACTGTAGGAAAACATGATAGACAAATGGACTCCCGAGTCCCTAAGAAGTTCAAGATGCATATTATAATGATTTTTTATAGATACAAGATTGAGGAATAAAGAATAAGGAAGCAGAAAAAGATTATGGATTCAAATTTCTTCAATTAATATTTTTAATAAAACTAATAAATTAATATTTATTGATAAAAAAATTTAAATTAAAAATAGATAAAAAGAAATTCAGAGACAAAAACACAAATTTTAAAAGTACTAAAAAAAATAATAAACCTTTATATATATATATATATATATATATGATGCAAGTACGCTATAACCCATCTAATATTGAGAAAAAAACTCCATCTAATATTGAGAAAAAAAAATCGTGGAGTTCTTAAATTATGGATTACCGAAAAGTGGATGCACCTTGTTGGTATAGGTAATACCTATTATTTCCTTTAAGTTAGTCTTAACTGTATAGTCTAATGCCTGCACAACCTCTGAATCTCTCTGGTTCGGGTGTATATTCGATTCATTAACGTACCTCTCCTTTTGGAAGCCTGCTAGGAGCTGCTCCTTATTCGTTCTTCATTGTACCGGTGACCACTTTCCGCCCTCATCAACGTCCGGGATGTTACATACGTAGTGACCGAAATCAAATCTGCAGGAAAGGCTAGTTATCCCTTTGGCATTGATTTAATTATTTAGGTGTAATTGCATTTTTTCCTTTATTTTTTATTTTTTGATAAATTTTGCAAAAAAAAAAAAAACTATTTTAGCATATTTTGTTCCCACTTTTAAAAATCTTGTGAATTGTGTCTTCCGTCGTGTCTACATAAATTTCAAACTAACACTTTCTTGCAGTTTTTAATTGTTGCTAAAGCTGATATTTAAAATAAGTGTTTCTAATATAGTGGCGGCCAAAAATAGTTACAATTATTAAGTTTTATTTTCTCCCTTCACCCTACTCGTATTTCTTCTTCTTCCTAACTCCAAACAAACCGCCTCCATCTCTGGATCCAAGTGGAGTCATTGTCTCCTCACTCTCAAATGCTGCACTAAATCTCCCTATCTAGGTCAATCCCGTTCTCCTACTTCGCTTTCTATTTATTTCTCAGTCTTTGTTTCATCCACTGTTCATTTCCTTCAATTGACATTGAGAAGAAGTTTTTGGAGGCTTCCAAGAACGAGAACGTGAGTCCTCTCTACCGTTGCATATTTTTTTATCACTCACTCTAGTGCTGCAATTTGTGCCACAATTTAATTTTTAATATTTAACTGTGAGAGTTTACTTTTCAAAATCATCACAAAGTGACAAATTTATCATATGAGAAACTAAAAAGTATAATTTTCAAAATTTAGGAATTAAAAAATATCTAAATTTCAGAGATTAAAAAGAATAAAATCCCAAACTTAAAGGACTATAACAATAATTAAGTCAATTTATTAACTTTCTTAGAAAAATACTAATCTTTACGAATTCATATATGTATGAAGACTCTTATACATCATTATAGGAAAGAAAAAAAAAATCTTCTAATACAATATTCAGCTGATGGTATTTCGACACATACTGTACTGTGATCATGCCAACAGTGCTCGTACTATGTAGGGTTGCTGATTTTCCTAGAATGTTTCCTTACCTTATGGGAAATCAAGTCATCATCCCTCAAAAGGTTAGGCTGCTTTCCAAGGAGAATATTGCAGTGTTTCCAGTTCCTCTAATAACGACAATAAAGAAGCCAATTTCAGGCAATGAGCACGACCATAAAGGCACGAAGAAGCAAAACTAGAGATGTTCATGTGGGGGACGGCCTTCCAGGAAATAGCTACCTATATATGATATGATATGAATGGCATAAAGACACACGATGAGACACAACTGACCAATAGTTTGGGCTTTTAGGTATAAGATATGGATTCAATATGTAACTAGCTATATGAAAAATTAACATTATATTAAAAAGTTAAACGTAATATTTATTTTGAGATAATTTTTTTCATAAAGACTATTTATTTTGAGACAATTTTTTCATAAAGATAATATTTATTTTGAAATAGAGGAAGTAATTTTTATTATTTTTTTTAAACAAGTAAGAAAAAGAGATGATTAGGGCACAAGATATTGACGACACCTGAATAAGAAAATGGGACTACCTAGGCACGGATTTTGGGAATATCTAATAAAATCAACTATGTTTTTGTACGAAAAATGATGTGTAACAATTATGGAAAGTTGACTGGAGTGATTGGGTCAGATATGATTGAGACTTTAAATCATGCTCGTTGCACAGTAATGCCGATGAACTAAAGATGAGGAAACATGTTTTGAATTAAGAGAAGGGCCAATAATACATTTTTTAACTTTTATTTTTAACAAATTTTATTATTCATTAAAGTTTATTAAAAATTGCAAAAATAAAAATAGAAAAAATTGATTAAATAAGACCTGAAATTTATATAAAGTTATGATTTTTAATATTATTATTAATTACATAGTGTATTTAAAAATATGTAAAAGAATGTGTTGTTAATTAAGGATAACGATTCTATTTTTTTTATTGAGTACCAGCCAAAATCTACAATAAATAGGATAGTTACCTACTCAATGAGTCTAGAGACAAAAAATTACCTACAAATTTTAACGAAGATAGATGTAATTAAATATGGATACAATAATGTCCACACCTATCTTTGTATATTTTTTTTTTCTATCACATATGAGAACAAGTACTATGGTTCTCACCAATTATCAAAGGTTCATTCACAAATTATAGTGTGAAATGCAATGGTCACAATTAACTAGATTAAATCCACTGATTGGCCTAAATCAATTGCCTCATTAAAGAATTTGCAGTGGTGCTCAGCTTGAAGATTTGCAACTTCGAAACTATAACAAATGCTGAAGAATAAGACGAAGAACGAGTATCTTACCGTGTTATAAAGCTGCTTTGAGCACTTTAGCCTTCAACAAATGTGTAACATTCATTCTTTTATTGATAGAAGTTTTTTCTTTAAAAAAAAAAAAAAAACAATAAGGAAACAAAAACAAACTTAATTCTTAAACGTTTAAACTTCAAAAAAATCTAATGCAAAAGCCAAAAAGACTTTTCAAAATTTATGCAAAGCATATGTCACCTCTGCACAAAGTAACATATACTTACAACTAAACCAAGTGCATCTTTCGTTATTTTTAAGACAAAAATATTATATACCTAATTTATCTATTCATAGATATCAGGTCATATGATTTAATCAGTAATCTAGTATTTTATTTACCGAGTTAATTATTAGTCCGAATTTCACAGCACTGAATAAATTCAAACTCGAGTCTAAGGTAGTAGCCAGCAACATTTTGCTCTTCACCTGCCATCTTGCATTGAACGATGCTATTCCTTCTTCAGTGTTGCAAAGTAATGGTCCAATTAAGTTGGACATTTGACTAATGACAGTTTCAAATCATTTTAAGGTTGAAGACTTCTTTAAGTTGAAGTACGGATCTTGGCATCATCCATTAAGAGCGCAAGATGGAATTTTCGAGATAAGCCACTATTAGTTGCTATAATAAGATGACAAAACACAACTAAGAATGAATTATAGAGAAGATAGTAGGGGACGACCATCCTCCAACGAAAGTAAGGTATAAGATTCCATATTCCATGGTTCGTTTCGTAAATTACAAAATAAATTCGATACATCATCATATATTTCCATATTTTTATTTTTCCTTCATCCCAAAAAACATGTAAGACTTTAAATAATAGTGTAAAAAAAATCTTCATTATTAATTAGTATAGTTTACTTTCAAAATTCATTTTTTTATAGATCACGTTTTTATTTTTTACCATAGACAATCATATTAGAACCAATGCAAATAGAATTATTATAAATGATAAAATTATCTCTACGAATATTTAATACAATTGTATATTTAAAGACCTTAATTAAGTTTAAACAATCATGTGCTAGTTGAACTACATGTTTAGTTATAAATATTATTTTAAATTTCCATCCTTTGCTTTTAATTATTGATTTTATGTTGAATTTGGATTATTGGTTGTAAGTTTAAAATTCATTATTATGAGTTGTTTGTTAATTTATTTACCTCTTAAATATGATAAATTTGAATTTATCTTTATTTTGCTACTTCTTTTAAACTTTGACTCCATCAAACAGGTATATTACTTTAGAGTTAAACTAAGAACTTAAAAATTTCCTCTCGAATTGATAACTGGAATCATATTTATCGATTAAAAAAATTGGAATTATGTTTAGAGCAAATAGGGTATAGAGTAAATAATTTGTATATTGTTATCCAACTATAAATTATTATGAATTGCATGACAAGTTTAATAACTTTTATAATAATTATTTTAAAAATTATATAACAATAATTTTTAGTTGTATTCACAATGAAAACTTTCTTATAAACAATGTGTGCATAGAATAAATATCTCAGACATACTGATATGATGGGTCTAGATAGATCCAAATAGGTGGTTTAAAGACTAGATTACTTAGATATTATGTTTGTAATATTATTTAATTTTATTTTACATTTCCTAAAATTAGATTAAGACACTTGTATAGTTGTACCATTGTTATTGACAATTATTAGGTTATAAATTGTATTCCTCATTGACTATGAGGATGAATGAAGAAATGATTGAATCTTATTTTAGTACTTTTTTTTTATAGTTTTAACGGTAGATTGATAGGAATAGTGGTAGCATAATTATTTACCCCCTATCACATATCCTATATCAACATTGTATCGGGTAAATTAGACCACCTCACTACAAGTAGCATTGAAAATGTAAATTAAAGATAAAGCAACAATCGAGGAGTTCAACCTAAGACAGTTACAAGACAGTAGCAAAAAATACAAATAACATGGAGAAGAGAAGTTGGGAACATGAGACACAATATATCAATGTGGCCTACTTAATCCTTACGAGTAGCTTTGGTAATTCGATGATCGATTGCCATTGGCCTCACAATTCACAAGTACCGGAAACATCCATCCCACTTCAACATAATCTACATTGGCACACAAACTTCTACTAGTGGGCATGCGAAACCTTTTACATCTCAATCCAAAACTTTTTTACATACAAGTCCTTTTTTTCACCACACTACACGACAAAAACCTTTAATAATATTTATGTAATTTTACCATTAAAATAATAATAACAAGATCCATTACAATTGTTACATAATTGGGTTTCTTAAACCTACAAAATCCAACACAATTAGTAAATATTTATATTTCTTAAACATGTTGGCAATGTTTGATTCTCTTGATTCTGACTATGGGTAGATGCGTATGAATTTTTTTATTGGAAGATATAAAATTTACTTTAATAATTTTTATATTTTAAGTGATTAGTCTTGTCTCATAGCTTCCGATTAGAGAAATATCTTACTTTTAGAAGAAAATAAAATCATTAAAATAATTAAGGTGATAATCCTTACATATATATAAGCAACTATTTTCTTAACAGTTCTTATAAAGGTTATTTGATTGAAAATAAATAATAAGATATTAAAATTTGTATCATTTGTGAGAAGAAAATTTCATGAAGTTCTTGAATTTTATGTAAGGTCTACCAAAATGAGTTAAACAACTTTTTCATATGTGATAGTATTATAATTAAAAACACTATCGATTTTCTTCAATTCGTACTACTATGACACAGGAGACCAAATATGTGGGCACTGGGAGTGTTATTTTAGATGATAATTCAAAGACAACTCAATGAGTTTGGTCAATGCAATATGATTGTGGATTCAATATCAGTCCAAGAATAAAATAATTAAAACTTAAGTTTTAGATTTATCAATATTTATTATTGGTTTTTTAAATTAAAAAAGATCACACATGTTAGCTAAAAAGTCTCACATATTACTATATTCTTATATTCTTTAAAATAAAATAAAAAAGCTTTGTTGGAGAGTTAGCTCCTATTAAGTTGTAACAGATAACTTTATTTGTTATCTTGTTATCTACTATATCTGTTATCCTTTATATTAGTTGCAACTGAAGTTTGTTTAGTTTTGTTCTAGTTTGTTTATTTGGATAACAGTAAGATCTGCAGCTGTAGTTTAGGTTTGTTACAAAGCTGTTATGTAATCTTTGATACTAGCAGTCTATTTAAGAGACAGAGATGAATTTAATCAAGTGAGGTTGATACCAGTTTTCTTATCTTGGTATCAGAGCATTCAAACCTTCCGCACAAGTACTCTGAGAGAAGAGCGTAGCCATGTCCAACACAACAAATAACAGCAGAAAGCTGGCCATCAGTGATATTAAATCCCCTTACTATCTTAGTAATGCGGATGGTCCTGGTGTGTTGTTAACAAATGTTGTGATGAGAGGAGAAGCCAACTATGATGTGTGGGCTAAGGCCATGAAAAACGCTCTCAAGGCCAAGAATAAATTAGGCTTTATTGATGGAATTGTCAAGCACCCAGAGGAGGATGATGTTGATGAAGGGTTTGCATGGAAACAATGCAACTCAATGCTGAATAGCTGGATCCATAATACAATTGAGTCTCAGCTGCAACCTTATATTCAGTACTTTGACACTGCAAAGGACCCATGGGAGGACCTTAAGGAAAGATACTCAGTATCTAATGTGCCAAGAATTTACTAGCTAAGGGCTAGCTTGACCACAATTAGACAGCAAGGAATGAGTGTTGGAGCATACTATACAAAATTGCGTGCCATTTGGGATGAGATAGATGGCAGCAAAAGCCAACCATCGTGTGCATGTGGGGTGAAGTGTGCTGTTGTTACTCATCTCAACGAAGAAGCTGAAAAGGAAAAAGTGTATCAGTTTCTTATGGGACTGGATGATACAAAGTTTGGGACATTAAGGACCCAAATACTTAATTATCCTAAACTTCCCAATGTTAACCAGGTCTATGCAATGGTCACCCAAGAAAGTACCCTCCAAGATATGGCACGGCAGAAAGATGAACGAGCTGAAGTGGTCAGCTATGCAACACTAACAAATTTTAAAACTCAGGCGGGAAGCTCACAGCAACGTATGAATCCAGAAAAGCTAGTGGAACGCGTTCCTTGCTCGCATTGTGGGAAAACCAACCATGATCCAGCAAAATGTTGGACTGTAATTGGATATCCCACTCATCGTTTTGCTGGTCGAGGATGTGGTAGGGGGCGTGGTGATGGACGTCAGCCACAAGAAAGAGTGCATGCTATACAAACCACTGAAGTATCTACACAACAAGCAGGGGTTTATTCTGTGTTGACTCCTGAGTTGATAAATAAATTGGTAGCATTAGTGGATCTACCACAACATGGTGACAAATTACATGGTAAGAGTATTTGTTCTCAATGGCTCATTGATAGTGGAGCCTCACAACATATGACAGGTACCATAGAGTTATTGCATGATGTGACACCTATTGTGCCTTTGGCAGTGGGGTTACCAAACGAAGCAGTAACCTATGCTGAGAAACAAGGAAAAGCAAAGTTGAATAAATACATTACTCTAGAAAACATTTTATTTGTGCCTCTTTTGCATTGTAATCTGATATCAGTCTCCCAGTTCCTGCAACATAATGACCACCGTGTGCTATTTACTAACAATGAATGCATTTTGCAGGACCAAGTGTTGAAGAGAGAGATTGGTAAGGGTCAGGCTGAAGCAGGTGTCTATGTGTTGAAATCCCCACAGATTTTAGCTGCTGCAGCACGAGTTTATGAGTCAGTAGATGTGTGGCACAAGAGGCTGGGTCATGCATCTCATGAAGTTGTTTCTTTCCTTCCATTTATTAGAAATTCTTACAATAAAGATTTTCGTAATAAAGCTTGTGATATATGTTATAGAGCCAAGCGTGTTAGAGCTGTGTTTCCCTTGAGTTTATCTCGTAGTAAAGAATGTTTTGACCTTATTCATTGTGACACCTGGGGTCCTTATAAATTTTCTTCCACTTCTGGTGCACATTACTTCTTAACTGTTGTTGATGACTTTAGTAGAAATGTATGAATTTATATGATGGCTGAAAAGAAGGAAACATGTGATAGATTACGAAAGTTTGTTCTTATGATTCGAAATCAATTTCAGAAAATTGTGAAAGTAATTCGATCTGATAATGGGACAGAATTTAAATCAAAAGAGTTATTGCAATTTTACAACAAAATGGGAATTATTTCTCAAACTTCTTGTGTTCATACACCTGCACAAAATGGCCGAGTTGAAAGGAAGCACAGGCATATTCTAAATATTGCTTGAGCATTATTATTCCAGGCTTATATGCCTACTGAGTTCTGGGAGGAAAGTGTTTTAACTGCAGTTCATGTGATGAATAGAACACCCTCTAAATTACTTGATGGCAAAACCCCATATGAAGTGTTATACGGTGTCCCTCCTACATATAAGCACATAAGAATTTTTGGTTGTCTGTGTTTTGCCAATACTAGACCTAAACCTTTGGATAAATTTCCATATTTGTTTTAAGCCTCACTTTTTGTTGGGTGATGGACTCATGGACTGCACTACACTATTGGGAGCTATAAATATGAATATTAATAAGAAGAAGAGTTCATGGCTACATGTGTGACATTGACGGTGACTTAGGTGCGGGGTTCTGGTGATGCAATGATTCTGATTTGGGTGCTTGACTAAAAATACGTTCTTGATTAGAAGGTGATATAGGATTATCCAAAGAGTATAAAGACTTAAAATCATTTTACGAGTTGAAGGGTCCAATGACAAGGTTCGAAGTCAAGCTTCTACAAGAAGAGATGACCAAAAGAATCAATGATAAACTACTTATCAAAGACAAGGAAGCCACAATGAACTAAAATGGAGCACATTGAAAATTTGTTGAACAGTTTGCTTAGCAATACAAGCTCATTAAGTGCAGTTGCATATGTAGAGGAGAAATTTCACTTAGCACAAATGTCTCGCTTAACTGCAACCTTTTGTCAAATTTTTTTTTTTAAATTATTTATTTGTACAAGGGGCTTCATGCATGTTGTAAGTAGGCATTAAATTGTGCGTTTAAGAGGTGATTAGTAACTTAGTTATCTTTTTATGTCTAGCTCAATAAATACTTAGAAGCTCCTAATTTTGAAGATAATAAATGATGAATGAATTAAGCTTTTGATTAGATTGAGATGATAGTTTCTTTTTGGTTATTGATTGAAACTAAATTAATTCTTATCAAAGAATTTATTCCTTTGTGATGAATAATCATTTGACTTATCATTCCTCTAAGGATCGTGACATCGATCTTCCACATTTTCTCCATTTTTCTATTTTTTTAATTCTAAGAAAATCATCAATGAAGTCATGTATGACAAAGCCCATAAGAAGACGAACCAAAACCAAGGATTTTACGAAATCAGGACCATACCAATAAAAAAGAATGGAAAACCTACATAGTTAGATTTTATTATTTTAATCTAACGGCCAATGTTTACTCGATGCGCTCGATAACACTGTGCATCGACGGCGCATGATAAGATTTGTTCCCCTCTGAATGTTTATCGTTCTCCATGGGATGCGCTTTACTCCACAACACAACCCTCCCCGCCACTTCTATCTTCATTTCTTTTTTTCTTTATGATTATTTTTTTCTCTCTTCTCAAGTTTTGTAGTTTGTTATTGACCGTTTTGCCCAACCTTCCTGAACCCCACGATTCTACCCGGTACGTTTTGTGGCCATTTTGATTTCATTTGAATTTTCAATCTGAAAAACCTTTTTTTATATTTAAATTTATATTATCACCTTTGCTTGATTGTTGGTTATAATTGTTTACTTGCTGCTTTTCCCTTTGTGAATTTTTGTTTTGTTTTTTTGGTGTTTGTCAGTGTCAGTGTCTGGAATGGGGTTGAGATTGGCTGAGATTTTGGATAAATGGGTTTGGATCTGTGTGAGTTAAGTGTGATGAGTTCATTGTTTTGAGAATTTAAATTTTGGAATTTGGCAGTGTTTTTGGGTGACCCCATGAGAGAATCTTGGACATTGGAGAATAATAGTTGTTGTGTAATGGGAAGTGGAAGTACCGTGAGAAACTTACTGTACTAAATAGGTGTTCATTGTAGTGGTTTAATAGTTTATACTCATGCTGAATTTGATTTTTTTTAAGCTCTCCTAGTAGATAATTTCAGTTTGTTGTTATGAAGTGATTGGCTTTGTCAAGAGATCTAACTCAGTTGGTTGACTAGGATGCGTGGGTTACTGTAAACCCCCTTACACTGTCTTCGATTTCTACAGATCGAAAAAAAAGAAGAAAAAACTGATTGGCTTCGGCATTGAGACTAACACTCACTTTTACTGAATGGAATGTATCTGTATTTTTGTAATTGGATTTTGGAGAAGCTGTGCTCAGTGATTACTGTGTTGTTTAGAAGTCCTGTTACTTGCCATATTTAGGGTTCCAATCCCCTTCTGTCCCTTCTATTGTTATTTATCGTTGTTCGGTGCTACAATTTTCCATTAGATTATCCTCTTCATCAATTGTTAGCCTCAGAGCTAACATATGAAGGATATAGGTAGCATCTAAGCGTACCTATATCATTGAGTTTTTAATCAAGCTAATGCATAATATTTGAAGGCAAGTCAACATTGAGTTGATATGTTTTCATCTGCTTGAATTGCAGGTTTAAACATCTGCAAACGAATTAGGCTGTTGTTACTGATAACAGAATGTCAGAAGGAACCAGTCTGGTGTTGGAATCATCTGAAAATGGCACAGATTTGTCACAGGATGACATTGGCACCATTGAGGAAATACCAGAGGAAACAATTCTGTCTAGACAAACTTCTGTCAACCTTGTTCCTTTTATTGGCCAAAGATTTGTATCTCAAGAAGCAGCTTATGAATTTTATTGCAGTTTTGCTAAACAATGTGGCTTTTCAATTAGACGGCACCGGACTCGAGGGAAAGATGGGGTTGGTAGGGGAGTTACGAGGAGGGATTTTACTTGCCATCGTGGTGGATATCCCCAAATTAAACCTTCTGATGATGGGAAGGTGCAAAGGAACCGCAAATCGTCTCGCTGTGGTTGTCAAGCATACATGCGTATTGTCAAAAGATCAGATTTTGATGTCCCTGAATGGCGTGTTACTGGTTTTAGGAACATTCACAATCACGAGTTGTTAAAATCCAATGAGGTGCGTCTTCTTCCAGCATATTGCCCTATATCTCCTGATGACAAGGGTCGTATATGCATGTTTGCTAAAGCTGGAATGTCAGTAAGGCAAATGCTAAGATTGATGGAGCTAGAGAAAGGCATCAAACTTGGTTGTCTTCCTTTTACAGAGATAGATGTTAGAAATCTGTTGCAGTCTTTCAGAAATGTGGATAGAGATAATGATGCCATTGATTTGATCGCTATGTGCAAGAGGTTAAAGGATGAAAACCACAATTTCAAGTATGAATTCAAGATAGATAGTAATAACAGGCTTGAGCATATTGCATGGTCCTACAGTTCATCTATTCAATCATATGAGGCATTTGGGGATGCTGTGGTTTTTGATACAACCTATCGAGTAGAAGCTTATGACATGGTGTTGGGAATTTGGCTCGGTGTGGACAATAATGGAATGACTTGTTTCTTTAGTTGTGCACTTCTACGGGATGAAAACATTCAGTCTTTTTCATGGGCTCTAAAGGCAAGATCCTTATGATATTGTAACTTAAACTTGATAATCTTGTATTTGATTTCTCAATTGCCTGCTATCTAGTGTAGGCTTTAACTAGTATGTTGAGCCTACAATTTGCTAGCTTTTGATAAAGTTTTGCAAAAATAAAATCTGACTTTATTTTTTTTATATGTTTAAATATCAATTAGTGAGAGTATATAACAAATATTAGGTTTTGTTAGCATGTGAACACAAGTTAAGGTATGAAATGCTGTTTGGATTTTCAAGGTAAGGAAAGGACCTTAACATGTGCCCTAATAATTTCTGTAAACAAAACCTTAATATTAAAGCCGCAAAATATGTAGTTTTTATTTTCAATGTTTGAATCTTTGCTTAGGTATAATATTTGTTTTCTTGATAGAAGAATAACAGTGACAACATACAATCCATTGATTGATACTTTTGTGCAAATTTTTATGAGATCTGATTCATTTGAATTTTTGTTTTTAACCTAATTGTCATTTATGCAGGCTTTCTTGGGCTTCATGAAAGGAAAAGCTCCACAAACAATATTGACAGATCATAACATGTGGCTGAAAGAAGCTATTGCAGTTGAATTGCCTGAAACTAAACATGCCTTTTGTATATGGCATATTCTTTCTAAGTTCTCTGACTGGTTTTCTTTATGTCTTGGATCACAATATGATGAGTGGAAAGCTGAGTTCCACCGGCTATACAATTTGGAACTGGTGGAAGATTTTGAAGAGGGCTGGAGGCAAATGGTTGATCAATATGGACTCCATGCAAATAAACACATTATTAGCCTATATTCATTAAGGACATTTTGGGCATTACCATTCTTGAGACGTTACTTCTTTGCAGGATTGACCAGTAAATGTCAGTCTGAATCCATTAATGCTTTCATCCAACGGTTCTTGAGTGCCCTGTCTCAGTTAGATCGCTTTGTGGAGCAAGTCTGTAAAATATATTTTGTGTCCTTTAGTTTTATTTTTCCATATACTATGCCATATTTAAATATCTTTTTTTACAGGTGGTTGAAATTGTTGATTTTAATGACCGAGCCGGAGCAAAGCAAAAGATGCAAAGGAAACTGCAGAAAGTGTGCCTCAAAACAGGTTCACCTATTGAATCCCATGCTGCCACTGCACTTACTCCTTATGCCTTGAGTAAACTCCAGGAAGAGCTAGTTTTGGCGCCACAATATGCATCCTTTCTGGTTGATGAAGGTTGTTTCCAGGTCAGACACCACTCTCAGTCAGATGGAGGGTGCAAAGTATTTTGGGTCCCTTGTCAAGAGCACATCAGCTGCAGCTGCCATCTGTTTGAGTTTTCAGGCATCTTATGTAGACACGTTCTACGTGTCATGTCAACTAACAACTGTTTTCACATCCCGGATCAATATTTACCAGCCCGTTGGCGAGGCAACAATTCATCTTCTGTTAACCACTACCGGGGTACAACCAGTAAGGATCAGCCTGAAAGGATACAATTTTTGGAATCCATGGTTTCAACGTTTTTAGTGGAATCCATTGAAACTGAGGAACGCCTGGATGTTGCTTGTGATCAAATTTCTATGGTGCTTTCACGCATCAAAACCTTTCCTAGGTCCCCACACGGGGTGAATGACATTGCATATAGTTATCCATCAGATTCATTAATCCTGCCAGAGGTAGAAGATACTGATGGAATGATTCACGGCTTTACAATCACAAATCCCCATGATTCTATCACTACAGGAAAGCTAAAGGAGAGAAGAGCGAGAGATGGAGTCGATCTCACTAGGAAGCGCAGGCAGTTCTCCGTTCCATTGTGTGCTCAATATGGACATGATGCGTCTGATTGCTCAATAATGGCGGGTGACAATATGAGTGGAGATGCATTAGAGTACTTGTAGAGTGAGTGGAAGTTGTACTGCTGTACAAAGTAAATGCATTTTTTCTTGGGGGTACATAAATGCATTTTTTTTATTTCAGATGCATGTTGTAATACACATCTTTTATATTTTCTTCACTCCTTTCCTCCAATTCAGTGATACACATGTTGCTTCTCACTCTTTACATCAGCAGAGGTTTTAGTCCTATTTGCACCACTTATATTAGCATTGAGAATTTTGATTTACTTAAATATATTAACATTTTTCGTGTACTTTTGTGCCTGTGTAGTAAGAATCATTGCCTTTTGGAGCTTCTGCCTACAATCATATGCCCGTTGCGGCCTTTTAGATTCCAGTTTGTACATTGAAAGTCGTAGTTGAAAATAAAATGCTTGTATGTGTATCGTAAAAGATGTTATTTGGCTCCATGATATTTGTGAGTTCATAAGCTGCATGATATTTCACTTAAACTTTTGAGTTGATATCGCACTCGACGAATATCCATGTTTATATGATGAAGGGTTGGTTTTTTTTATCAGTAAATATTGATTTAGTTTTTTTTTTTTTTTTTTAATGAAGAGATTCAAACTCAATTTTTTTCTCTTCAATTATCAAATCATTCTTATAACTTCTTTGTATGAAAATTAGAGCCTTTCTGGAACTATCGCGCTGCCATTCTAAGTGGAGGGATAAAAATATTGATTGTCCGTACATATTTAAAGTGTAACTTTAACTTCAGCTCCCGAAAAATGATATTTTTTTTCCTTTTGGAGCCTATTCAATAAATTGTTTTATCTCTTTCCTGCAAACGAATGCTAGTAAGTAAATCACTAGTGACCCAGTAAATGATCAATTGGGATAATATTTTATTATTAATTCATTTTTATTCATGAATATATAGAATGTCTATTCATGAATATATAGAATGTCGATAAATTCATTTTCGAAATATAAAAATTTAAATTTTAGTTTTCGAAAATTAAAAAGTACATATAAATACATCAATCATTTAACTTTTATCCGTTATCGTTAGTGAAAGAGTCTATGTGACATATTGTCAATATGATTGCTGAATAGATTGAACCAAAATGTAAGTAAGTTTTCATTGGATCAAAATATAAGTAAGTTTCCATTGCATCAAAATGTGAGTAAGTTTCCATTAGACTAATTTGTCATAACCTAAATTTCGTCATTTAAGGGTAAAATATAATATAGTATTCATCTTCCTCCCTTTTTGTGATTGAAAAATTTGTAATGATTGGTACATTGTTATAATGTTTATTTTGGTACACCGATAGAATGTTTATTTTAGAAAATTTCTATTATGACAATATTAAACATTGACAAAATTAAGTTGAATATCATTTTTTGTAAGGATTAACTTAATGATTATGTATTTTTGTTTGAGTCTCATATTTTGGATAAAGTATTATCACATTACAAATTTCATAGCAACTTCCAGATTATGCTTATTAATTAATATTATGTTTATTATTATGTTTGTTCTAACTTATATTTGTTTTCCTATTTTTTTAAATACTTATTATAATGTTATGCTTGTAACGATAAAAAAAAAGCGTAGAGAAAATGAAGATTAAGTTATAATTTACCCTTAAATAAAATGAAATTTGGAGTTTGACAAATTAGTCAAATGTGAAAATTTACTGATATTTTGATCCAATCTATTCAGCACTCATGTTGACAATCATTTTTGTGACATTTTTGTCCATTTGTATCATATAGACTTTTTCATTAATGGTAACGGATGGAAGTTAACGAATAAATAAATATATCGCACTTTTTTTACTTTTAAAGACTAAAATTTGAATTTTCATCTACACATTTAAGGACAAAAAATGACTATTCATCCTATTATCTATTTACAAAAAATTACTTATCATTTGTAACTACCATAGACTCACTGCCACTCAATTTGTTTGCAAATGAATCCTGATTATAGCTATAGACATATCTGGAACTTCTATATTTACATTCCATGCTATTAATCATAAGATAGCATTCTAGATGCTTCATTTCTTATTACAATATGGAATTATTGTAGAATTTTGGGCAGTGTCAATTAATCATACCTATCTATGACTTATTCAGCAGAATCTTCTCCCAGAGAAACTTAGCCTGCTTGGCAATGTTTTAGCACTGTTACTACTTGTGACTTTTCTTCTCCCATTTTTGCGTTGGTGAGACTTCAAGAGAGCTGTCCTGGCTAGTTCTTTCCCCATATTGGACTTTGTTGTGGCCGCAGGAATATCTTGGGAAGAGTTTCCTTGGCTCTTGCTAGCATCAAAAGTGACCTTCTCAGAAGCCATATTAAGATGTTCCAGAAGGGTTAGCTAGGACTAGGACAGTGAGATGGATACTGAAGAAGGGTGATTAGAACATGGTAAAAGGTGTTAGATTTTAAGGTGGTTTAAGAGAGACACTTTTCCTCTTATCATGCACCACATGCAAGAGAATATATATGTTGAATGGCAGCAGGGTTAATGGGGGTGCCCAAGGAATCACTTGCAAAAGTTCATGACTCTTGGAATAAATTAAACAAGTGTCACTGTGTGCTGTCATTTTTTTTTATAGCATGATATTGGTATGAAGTATGAAGTAATTCTGTCGAAAGCAATAATTAATCTTTGTCGGAGACCGTAAGATGAGTATTCTCTTCCCAACAAGGTTGATTCCATATTCAAGGATCAACTAAGATTCTAAACCATTTGATTAAGGGACAAATCGCTATCATTTATGTGAATCATTGTTGTTTTATTGTGTACTGTCTTGTATATGAAGAAACTACTATGTTCAATTATTGGACGTGGCATTGACCATGCGGTCGTTCACGAAGCAAGGCCTATAAGCTGTAGACGATATATATAGAAGATGCTTATGCAGACCTTTTTCGTGTTTGGTTACAGCTTTTATAGGAGATCCTTTAATTTAATCGTGCACTAAATAGTCGCAAAAATAAAAGGACTCATCATAGAATGGTCGTCTAAATTTGAAGTGTCAAGTTGAAGCAGCTATATGCTAATAATGGATGTGAATCAATCAATGGTAAACGGTTTCATAGTTTCCATTAATTAACAGAATAATAGTGATAGTATAATATAGATAAAAAAAATTAAGTTGAAAGAGTTGGAGTGCTTTTCCACTATAGTGTTTTGCTACTATTTTTATTTTATGGAAAGTGTTAAATTCAAACATTATGGGTTAGAGAATTACATGTTCAAATTGGATAAATGCTTTAATTGTTTGGTAATGGTGGAGTTCTATGGTTGTCTAGCCAATTACGGGTGGTCACTTAAATACTTTAACACTCAAGTGAATTCTGTATTAAAATGGGAGAGTGTGAAAACTTAGAAGAGAAAACATATCAAGGTCCTTGTGTTCAGTTGAGATGATAGAAATAAAGATGATAAAAATAAAATATAAGTATTTGAATTTAAGAAGAGTGTAAAAGATGTGAGGCTCATGAGATCTACATAATTTTTTTTCTATTATTATTCTCTCCCTTTCCTTAATCAAACACAACATTAGAGTTATATAAAAGTCCGAGAGTGAGGTAGGCTGTTGAAAATGAAAGTATACATCTTTTATTTAGAGAAACTCAAGTTACAAATATTTTCACACACTTGAACTTTACAAGGACTACTTTAAGTTTCACTCACTCACTTTTGCTACTTATTTTCTCAAGCTCACTTTCACTCTACACTTACTTGCTTCTTCCACACCCACACTCACATCTACACACTTGCTTTCAACCAAGACACTTGTATCTAGCCAAGAGCCTCTACCCCTATTTATACTTGCTTTGTGAGATTTCTAGATTCTTCTCCTATCTTCTTCATTACTCTTTGCTTCACTATGTCTCTAGATTCTTCTATAGGTTTCTTCAATCTCCCTTATGTTTCCAGAAGCTTCCACAAGATTCTACAGTCTTCCATAAGCTTCCAGAAGTTTCCATAAGCTTCTACAAGCTTTCATATATTTCTAGAAGTTTCTACATGCTTCTATAAGCTTCTAGAAGTTTCTTCAAACTTCCATATGTTTCTAGAAGCTTCCAGACCCTTGTAGATTGTGGACTAATCTAGAGATGCAAATTGAGTTTGATTTCTAACATAGGCAACATTATGTGAGATTAAAAGAGGGTTGATCATCTACCTATTAGTTAAGCACATACATGTTTTGGATAGGTAGTGCGACTAAATGACTAAAATACTGGTCTAAAGTAGAAAGGTTATGTTAACTTGTGTTTGGACGTGAGAAACGTAAAAGCTATAACTAATAAATTTTATTCATGTGTGAAAAATCAAGCATGTGATCCATTTCCAAAACTCTATTATGAACTGGCACACTGCATGTTAAAAAAATTATTAAACCGGACTAAGTACATGTTTAGATAATCATTACGCCTCTTCCAAAAATACGTTGAGGATAAAAGATAAAAAAATGTTCTTGATCAAAAGTACATCCAACACCTAAAAGTACATTCAAAGAGGTTATCTAAATATACACTAGATAATTTTCTAGATGAAGAAATCATATGCATCGATAAAGTGAAAAAAAAAAAGACCAAAGTAAACATTTTCTTTTAACAAAGTCAAGTATTAAATGCAAGTTAAAGACGACTAAGATAAATGATATCTATAATTTTAATTACTAATTTAAGAATTGATCAAACTAAGCTTGACAATAATTAAATAATCAACAATAAAAAATTTCACTGATTATTGATCCTTGCATATAAATAGGGGCAAATCTTCACGAGTGTTCTCTCTAAATGTGTCACTCCCTAGCTTGATGTACTCTAATATATGCCATTTTCCTAACTTGCATTGAAATGGATTCTTTTACTCTCACCGGATTCTCACCAGCATTCAATATCTCCCAACATATCACATTTATCTTAAAATATGACGGTAAGATTTTCATAGAGCTATTACAGGAAAAAAAAAAAACTGGCTCCAGGTCTCTAACTATGTTCCTGTCTGTTATATTTTAATGAGAAAAGGACACAGGAAGTTTGGTACGGTCACATGATTGTATTCAATAATTTCAGTTAGATTAGATAACTATTATTTTTTTTTTTTTATAAAAAAAAGACTAGTAGTCTAGCATAATATGATATATATATATATATATATATATATATATATATAACCAATGAGAGTGTAACCAGAGTCTATTTTTTTGTCATATTTAGACAAAGTGTCGTGACACAGATTGCATTTTGGCGATTAAAGATAAGGCTTAGAAATAATGGCCAGTACAATTATGTTGGACAACTATGAAATGCATTTTAAAAATTCTTGTGGAGAATAAGCATTAGGTTAGATCTAACTATTTAATATAAAACGAATTGCATGTTTAAAATAAATTTTAATTGTATTGCTTAAAATTTAGATTAGTTTATTGTCTGTGACTCTTGATTTGTTTTTTTTTTTTTTACATTTAGAGAAATTGTTGTTAAAAAGCATTTAGAGAAATTAAAAGTGAAGAAAATTATAAAAAAAATATTGATTGAAATAGAAAGGCTATGCTAGTTAGGTAAGCATAAATTATTTGTAAGATTTGTAAAATTACTTTTGCTTTTAGAAAATTAATATAATGTTTTAAAAGAATTAATCATTGAACATATATAAAAAGGAAACGCATTTTAGATAGACCAATACCCTAACAGTTAGCATGCACAATATATGGACAAAAAAATATGAATACAATTACTTTATTTTTCTCTTTGAAAAAACCAAACCAACATGAGAGCACCATAGTTACCACCGACATCAAGCTTCCATATGTCAATTCACCTATTTGGTGCCTCTTGGTGGCTATTTTTGTCCCTCTCCCTCTCAACTACAATTTCCACCTCAGAATAGCACTTTTTGGAGCTTTGTTGTTATGCTCAGCACTTAGGTTTCAAACCAAGAATATTAAGCTCTAGAAAAGAATAACAACCGTTCATCCTATAATGCTTTGCCCCAAGTCAGAAGCAGAGAATTCATTCCCTTTCTAATTAAATTAAACACTTTGTGATTCCTTTTCCTTTTCCCTGGCTTTCTCATAAAACAAACTTGTTCATCTAGCATTTTCTACTTCAACATACGGGTCAACTTTATCTTCTCCTTTTTCCTTTGAATCAGAAAAATATTATCATCAGAAATGGATATAATAACAATCATATAAAACTAATCTTATTCTAAAGCAAAAAACGTTAAAGGGGTCCCTTCTTTGCCATATGTTTAAAGGCAAATTCAAGTTCAATCCCTCACATCCATATTTTTGTCTAAAACACAAGTATTTTCAATTGTGAGAAACTTTTTTTTAAAGTATTTAATATAATTGTATATTAGGATTTGAATCTGAAATATCTGATTAATTTAAAACAACTCCACATCAGTTAATTCACATGTTTGGTATTCCCTCATCCATATAGTTATGCAAAAACTACATAACTTTTTTTAAAATATTTGAAAATAAAATTAAAAAAACTGAATTAACTGAAAGGTGGTACAATGCACTTTGGGGTGGTGAAATGGCCCTAATGCACACGTGTTTGATGTGTCATGACTCATTAGCACTATCTTTGTCTTCATCGTCCAATACACTTCAAACATAAACATATGGTGCTAATTAACAATTGCCTTTGTGGGACTGCTTGGTATTAAATCCCTCACAAGTGGGAATCTTTGGCCTTTAAGCAACCTTTGCTCCAAGCAATTCCGAAAACTCTTCCTTCCTTTTCCCAATTCTTCCCTTCAAAACTTAAAGAAACTTCAATTTCTCTCCTTATGGGAGTTGTATTTTTCTTGAGCAAAAAAAACGGACCAAAAAAAATGCCACAGAGAATGGCAGTTACACATGCAGACCTTGAACCAAGCAGAAGTAAAACAGATTTGAGTAGCAAAACTGGTGCCTTTCTTATGGTTCTCACAATCCTAATAGGCCTCTTCTGCTTCATCCTATGTCTCATAGCAGAAGCCACACGTTCCGAGGTACAAGTTTGATATGTTTACAAATTAGTACAATTATACCAATTATTCCCCTTAACCGTGCCGAATGGCATTGTGTAATCCGTGTAGCCGACCTCACCTTGTAAGATATGGCTTTGTTGTTGTTGTATACCAATTACCCCCCTAAAGGAATGAATGAATGAATGAATGAATGAATGAATGAATGAAATTCTCATGAAGTTTAATATAATGAATGAACTTGTGATGGTAGGTGACATGGATGGACACAGGTGAGAAAAAAAATGGAGCAAAATCAGAATGTGTTTATAGTGGAAGTGGGAAAGTGCCATTGCTATGTGCTGCTTCTGCTTTTGTTGGACTTGCATTTGCCATGGTAATGGAACATGCTTACATGCTGATAGCAGTGAGTAAATCATCACCTTCTTTGCTATTTCATTGGGACCCTGATTCTCCCTCTGCTAAGTCCCTAACATGGCAGGCAGGGTTTTTCTTCATTACAACTTGGTAAGAAAAAAGACTTTCTTTTTTTATTTTATTGTTGTTATGTTCTTTATTAGTATAATTACAGAAAAATACATTCATGTTTGCCTTTAGAATGGAAAGATTTTGCTAGTGCTAACTGGACGATAGATGTGCTTTGAGGATTCACCCTCAACAACAATGTTCAATGGGCCAGTGGACCTAATTGATTTAAGATTTGATAGAAAAAAAATTTGAGATGGAGTAGAAGAAGAAAGGGCTAATATAAACTCTGGGGTGGGGAAGAGAGAGAAAAAAGAAAAGGAGGGAAGGAGAGAGGTGTGACGACATCTAAGAGAAGAACAAACATAGACTGATTTGATGGTCCCGTCATGAATCAATTATTTGAAATTTTAATGTCATACATAGTTATCTTTTAATAGAGAAACTTCAGCCTTATATTGTTAGGAAAGGAACATTATCTTTACACCCAATCCTTAATTTAAATTAAGCAAAACCTAATTCAATATGGATTTCTGCACATGCTACTAATGTACAATAGTATAAGTCCTCCTAACAACAACCTGAGAATTCTGATCATAATACTCTTGTCTAGCAATAATACATATCTATATGTTCAATTGTTTAATATTTATGCAAAGTGTAACAAAATTTATATGGGAAACTAATCAAAAATCATTAGGATATGATTTATAAGATAAATATTATAAAAATCAAGAAACTTATCCTATATCTTGATTTGTAATCAAATGAGAGTGTAAACTATTAGTCTTTGTTGTATTGCTTCCAATTAATATCTGAATAATTAATCACTAAAATTTTCCTCCCTTAGCAATTAACTTAACCACTAGCAAAAACATGTGATTGTGAATCTAACTCGTTGTGTATTGTAGGATTTGTTTCGGAATTGCGGAGATTTTGTTGCTGGCAGCACTTAGTGTAGAATCAGGCCATCTAAAGAACTGGTCCAAGCCAAGAACAGGTTGCTACAGCATCAGAGAAGGGTTGTTCTCTGCTGCTGGTGTGTTTGCATTAGCAACAGTTTTCTTGGCTGCTGGTTTGTACCTAACAGCACTACGTGCACAAAGAATGTCAGAGGAGCACGCAAATGTTCGAAGAGAGGTTCTAGAAGCCTCTGCCTTGTATGCTTCTCCACCAAGATCACCTCAACCACAATACATGTCAACTGTTGCAAGGGAAAACCCCACAACAAGAGAGGCTCAGAATGAGCTTCTGTTATCTGTGTTTCCAACTCCATTCATCAAAAGTCATGGGTTTGTATAAATGTAGAAAAATTGTGTATTGAGCCTTTGGTTTGGTGGAATCTAAAAAGTACAGGGAAAGTGGAGTGAGGAGTTTTAGTTTTTCACAACTAAAGGGTTGAAATTCATTCAATTGTGTAAATAACTACTTGGGAATGTGATTCGCTAGGTAACTATAACTTCGGTCTAAGTTGACATTGTTAATAGCAGAGTAATTTAAGAACCAAACTTACTTTTCAGTTTATCTCTATTTCATTATATTCTATTTCGTGTTTTTTTATTTTGTTGAATATTATATTGATACAAAATAATTTTGGTTGAAAGTAATATTTAAGTTTAGTTGAAAATTGTGAACACATAAAGGAAGTATTTTTCTTCTAATACAATTTATTTCACACTCAAAGTCAAGATTCGAAGTTTGGACTTTAATGGATACAAACTCGTTACCACTTATATTATTTGTTGTTGATTTATTTCATGTATTTTTTAAATTAAAAAATGATAGTTGGTAATGGAAAAATAAAACTGATGATGTGAGTATTACTTTTTATCAATTTGTGACTTTTTAATTGAGAGAAATAGGAAGAAGACAAAATAAAAACAAGAATATGTAATTTAAATTTATTTTAAAGAGAGACTATACTTTTAAAAAAAAAGTCTCATGTTAATTAAGAAAACTATATAAATTCACACTTAACGTGCTGCATAATGAAAATTTGTGTACACAAATTAAAGTTTTTTTTTACCGATACATAAATTAAAATTAAGAGACTAGTCTTCTATAATATAACATGATAAATTCAGGTTAAAATTCTCGTTAAAAGAAATAGCTATATTATATATAGTGTCCAGTAATATCTTGAATAAGTTTGTCTTCAAATAAGAATATTTGTGAGAAAAAGAAAAATGTTATTAATTTACCCCACTGAAATTAATATTTAAAAAAAACTGAAATTAACATTTTACACGTCTCAGTCTTAAAATTTTGCTCATAGTCACTGATTTGTGGATCAATCATTGCCTGTTAGATGATATGAATCCAATGGTCAATAATACCGAATGTACCAAAAAAGGAGGCAACATTCAAGCCTCCTTTAAGTGCCTCTTCTTTACTTCTTTGGTGAAAAGTTTCAATTGCATGCTCTATTCAAGGAATTCTTATACCATATTTAACGAGATATTATTGTGATGGAAACCAGAGCTTGTTAAGAACATTGCACAAAATTGCAAGTTGATAAAATCAATCTAGCTAAGGAGGAAAATTAAGGGATGCGAGTAACTCATGGTTGTAATATCAAGCTGGCATAAACCAACCGAAAACTACATTGGAACCTAAAAATTTTATATTTTTGTATAAGCAACCAAGAAATAGAACAGTCCTTGCTTAACAGAAAATGGCAAACATCATAGAATTTTTTGGGTAAGAAAACTCTCCCCAGCTTGGGGGTAACGTGAGTGATTCATCACTTGCAAATTCTAGGAAAAAATGTCAAAGAAGGAAAAGGAATTACATAATATAAAAGAAACGTTGCACATATATATTTTGTCATTACAAAATTTTCAGAGACAATGGTTGAGAGCTTTCCATTTATTGTATTTCAGAGGAAACAAGTCATTTCTCATTAATTATTGGTGTGAAGTGAGAGTGATGTATGTACGTGAGGCATCCCAACATGTTGGTACGTATATTTTAATTTTTTAAATAGTCCATGTACTCTACACTTGCTATAGTTTAGCATGACTGCGGTTTTTAGTCTGGTAGAAATGTTATTTGTATAATATATTTGTACTATAGTCTACACAAAAGATGAGAGGTAAAATAAATGTTATTTGTATAATATATTCGTATAATATTCTACAAAGATGAGAGAGATAAAAAAAAGATAAAATGAATAATGTTATGGAAAATGATAAAAAAAATATTATAAAAAGTATTGCAAAAATAAATTATATGGATAATATAATTTTTTAAGTTATTGTTGATTGATTTATATAAGGATAAATAGTTATTTTTGTCATTAAATTTGTAGAAGGCTGACAAATTTCTTTTAGTTATTGGTGCTTAAGATCTAATTGGAGGTGATCTAAACACACTTGACATGGTGGAGGTAAGCTTGTTTCCTACAAAACATAATTTAACAATAACTAATAAGTTATATGTAAAACTTACATCATTAAGAATTGGAGCACTTTTAATGGTCGTTAGACTTTGGAGCACTTTCAGTATTAGGAGTTGGAGTACTTTCAAAATTAGCGGGAGGTTGTTCAACTTGTGGAACAGATTGAGTGTAGTTAATCTCATCCTACAAATATATAACATCTAACATAAAAAACTTGTAAGGAACAATAAAAATAATTAATCAAATTTTAAAAAATATGTTATTGATGTTGTTGTAGTTGCATTTGAGTTACAATATTTGTTAAAATAATTATCCCTATTAATTAATATTATGTTTATTTTAACTTATGTTTACTTTCATATTTTTTTAAGTGTTTATTATAATGTTATGCTTGCAATGATAAAAAAAAAAGAGAATATGAATATTAAATTATATTTTACTCTTTAATGAAACGAGAATTGAGGTCGAACAAAGTAGTCATATGGAAACATACTAACATTTTGATAAAAAAATTAATGACATTTTGGTCTAATGAAAAATTATTGACATTTTGGTCCAATGATAATTTACTGACATTTTGATCCAATGAAAAATTACTGATATTTTTGTCCAATGATAACTTACTGATATTTTGGTCAAATGGTAACATACTGATATTTTGGTTCAATCTATTTAAGAGCCATGTTGATAATTATTTTTGTAATATTTTTGTTCTTATATATCATATAGGCTGTTTCATTTATGGTAATAAACGAAAGGTAACAGATAGATGAATTTGTCGTTTCTTTTTTTCACTTTTTTGAACTAAAATTTAAATTTTTATCTTGTAAAGACGAATTTGTCAACGCTCTTACACATTCAAAAACAAAAATAACTATTTAATTGAAAACTACAATATCACTCTTTTATTATAAATAAAAGTACTATACAACTTGGGGAGTCAAATTCTTGGTCTCTTTATTCTTTTAATTAGATACCATTAATATTCTTTTATCTTATGTGTTTTGATATGAATTTTAGGTAACATTAATTTCAAAACTTAAATATATTTTTAGTTTATTAAGTTTGAGATAAATTTATTTTTAGCTCTTTAAATTTAAAATTAATTTTTTAATCACTATAGTTAAAAAAAAAACTTGTTTAGTCCCTTATCCACACTTCCTTTAACCAAATACTGTCAGAATGAATACTTTGAAAGAAAATACCCATATGATAGGATATTTGATAATTTGAATGCAAAATTGAGGTAGATCGTCTTGTAAACGATTTGTAATTTGTTATCCAAGCAGACAAAGTCTCTAACAACATTTCGACTGAGGAACTAAAACATGATTTGTACTAAAAATATCAATTTTAAACATGGGGACTAAAAATAAAATTAAAATTATTTATAATTTGAGAGACTAAAAATATATTTTAGTCCTCCTTCAATCTACATCTTTTGTATATCTCTAAATTGAATTTTGATAATTTTTTAAAATAAATTGTTAATGGTTAAAAAACCTTATATTATAATTTATTTTGTTTATTTAAAATTCAAAATATAATATATATTAAATATATTTATTTATTATGAATTTTAATTGTAATATAATTATATATTAAAAACATTTTTTATTATAAAATTGTTTATATTAAAAAATTATTTATTGATACTAAGATTAAAATCCTGTTTTTTTTAAATAAAAATTTTATGATAGCATAGCTATATAGGGGCACCATCAATATGGGTTAGTGTTAGCCTGAAGTTATTATCACCTTGGCCTTTCTTTAAGCATAAGTTTAAAGAATTTGATATTTCTAACAGTGTAGCTTACACTTAATCTTAGCTAGTGTCCGTTTAGCAAATAAATATAAACAATTTCTCCTATTGTAATAGATCGATGATTTAATATGAAATGTATATATATTCCAATTATGTTTAATAGTTTAAAAATAATTTTATTTAACTTAAAAATAAACAAACCATTAGACATTAGTTGATATGACTAGTACTGTGCGGATTCATCAAACGAGAGAATGTGAAATTGAATGAGTGGATTTTTAATTATGAGATTAAAAAAATATATATTGGTATTAGAGACACAATCTGCTTGATACATATACGCCTACAGGAAAATGTCCTCATCTTTGATTGGAGAGCTAAGAAGAGTTTTAGACAAGATAAAATCTAAAAGATTTTACCAAGTCAATTGTTATTCTTATTGGAAGAATCAAAAGAAGTTGTCCTTGTCCAGTTTTACATGTTGAAGTTTCTCAAAGATCCCTAATCAATAATCTAATCTTAATGAAGAATAAAATAGTAAAAGACTTCATTATTATGAGTTCACTTCATTGATGAAGCAATTATATGCTGAAACACTTCAAATCGTTGTCAAAAAGCTGTTTCAATGAGTTGCTGTGATGAATTATTTGAAGGACGAGATATTAAAAAATGGATGTTTGATAGGATTAGTCCACTTTTCTTCTTGTTTTTAGATACTTTAGTAGTCCAGTTTTCCATCCTTACCCATATATTTTTCTTTATGATAATTGCAAACGAACATTGAACATTTGACATCATTCGAGTAGCAGCAGTTTGATATAATATTGGCCTTTTTCGTTAATACTGTTTATTGTGCCTAAGTGTGTTTATGTGTATTTTTTTTATTGTGCCACATTTTCAAAAAGTAAACGTTGTTTCTCGCAATTAAACAAAAAAAAAAAACAATGTTGTATCAGTTTTGAAAATTAAGGGATGAAAGTAAACTTTTTAATAATAGAAAGATTAAATTGAACTAATTAAACAAATAGATGGAGTGAATTAGTAATTTAATCTAAAATTAATAAACTGATTTTTTTAATAAAAAACAGAAATGATAAAATAATTTTATAGTAGTACATAAGAAAAAATAACAAGGGGATTTAAGAAAATCAGAATTAATAACAAATAGGTTTTGAAAAATGAAATGATAGAGAACATTTTGGCCAAGGTAGAGGTTGATAAACAAAGATCTTGGAAAAGAAAGAGGGAGCATGCAAAGTATAAGAAGAATGGAGTCATCTTTGACTATGTTTAAGGGAGAACCAATGTTTTTTTTTTTTACTATCTCATCTAATGACTATCTAAACTTTTACTACAAGGTCATCTTTTTGAAATGCAACATTAGGAGAACAAATATATTCGTATTTCATGATTTTTTTTCATAATAAAGAGACATTCAATAATTTATTTGTTTAATTGTTCATTTGTGTTGATGTATTATCTTGTTACCGTTTATTTTTTTTAATATTTTAGTATTTTTTAATGACTATTTTAAAAATGTAAATTATTTTTCGCGTGTTTGTTTTCACATAAATATTAATTTTATAGCCCTTCTATTGTAAATATTTTTCTTTAACTTTTTTCTGTTTTTTTTTTTTTTTAAATATAGACAAGTCAACTCACTAACTCCTCAATTCACCAATCCAAATAGATTGTTTTTAACCAATTTTTAAAATAGATTGAGTCAATCACTTCTTGTATTTTTATAGAATAGAACAGATTACTCGAAAGTTCAAGCTTCAAGTCCTTATTAAATTTTTTTACAAGATTTTAAATATATTTAGTTTTACCAATTTTTTAAATACTTAAAGGATATGGTTGGAATTGGATATTTAGTTTTACCTATGTTTTTAAAAAACATATGGTTGAAATTGGATATTCTTGGAATACCCTTCAAATACAAGCGAAATATCGTTTATGATCGAAGTGAGGGTCCATCTCCCCACGGAACCGTAACCGGTTTGCATAATTTCGGTACGATCCATTTTTTTTATTATAGAAAAAACAGAAAAAATAAATAAATTGAAAACCCTTTCATTATTGAGGATCAACATTCCTTGACCCGACCCAAATATAAGATCCGAGATCCAAAACCACAACCACCACTACACGCAAACGCAACGCAACGCCACTCCACACACATCACCGCTATTTAAATTTCCTCCAAATATCGCAAAAGCAACGTAGCTCTAATTCTCAATCGCATAACCTAGGGTTTTTCCTCCGTTCCCAATTCCGATTACTCGGATCGATCTCTGATTGTTGCTAGGGTTAGGGTTGTTGTTGTTAACGATGTCGCTGAGGCCGAATGCTAGAACCGAGGTTCGCCGCAACCGCTACAAGGTGGCGGTGGACGCCGACGAGGGTCGCCGGAGGAGGGAGGACAACATGGTGGAGATCCGCAAGAGCAAGCGCGAAGAGAGCCTCCAGAAGAAGCGCCGCGAAGGCCTCCAAGCTCAGCAGCAGTTCCCCACTCCTCTCCAAGCCGCCTCCATTGTCGAGAAAAAGGTATCGCTATTGTTATTGCAATCGTGAAAAATTAGGGTTCCATCGCGATCTCGCAATTTCAGATTCTAAATCGCGTTTCGGTGTGGTTGCGATTTGGTTATTTAGTTAGTTACGGAAACGGTTATGATGATTGGTTGTGTTTGTTGTTGGTGGAGCAGTTAGAGAGTCTTCCTGCTATGGTTGCTGGAGTATGGTCCGATGATAACAACCAGCAACTGGAAGCGACCACGCAGTTTCGGAAACTGCTTTCGATTGGTAACTTAACTGTGGATTTTGATTTGATGTTATTGACGAATTGTTGTCTTGTTCTGTTTCTGTATGTGTTAAATGATTTTTTGTTTTGTTTTGTTTGGTTTATGTTCCGTAGAGCGCAGTCCTCCAATTGAGGAAGTTATTCAAGCTGGGGTTGTGCCTCGATTTGTGGAGTTTCTTGTTAGGGAGGATTTCCCTCAACTTCAGGTTTTGTTTTATTCCCTGCATTGGAAGTTTTTGTGTGGTGTAGTGTTGATGAGATTTGTTGTGTTGATTGGTTCATTGGTTGTTTGCTTAGTTTGAGGCTGCGTGGGCTCTCACAAACATAGCATCTGGAACTTCTGAGAATACCAAGGTGGTGATTGATCATGGGGCAGTTCCGATATTTGTCAAGCTACTTAGTTCGCCCAGTGATGATGTTCGGGAGCAGGTATGTTGATGCATGAATGTGGTAGTGCTGACATTACTTGTTTTGAAATTTTGACCGAGCATACCAGAATACTAAAACTCTGAAATTCCAGGCAGTGTGGGCATTGGGAAATGTTGCTGGTGACTCTCCTAAGTGTCGTGACCTTGTTCTCAGCCATGGTGCCCTGATCCCACTGTTGGCCCAGTTGAATGAACATGCAAAACTTTCAATGTTGAGAAACGCGACATGGACCCTGTCAAACTTCTGCAGGGGCAAGCCACAGCCTCCATTCGAGCAGGTAATTGACCTTTTTGGTTAATTGAAATCAATCCTGTAAGAGAACCTGTTTGGGTATATTAATATGGGTATTTTGATGGACAGGTGAGGGCAGCCCTTCCTGCTTTAGAACGATTGGTTTTTTCCAATGATGAAGAAGTCTTGACAGATGCATGCTGGGCACTATCATATCTTTCTGATGGAACAAATGACAAAATCCAAGCCGTTATTGAGGCTGGTGTGTGTCCCAGACTGGTGCAACTCCTTCTGTGAGTATTAAATCTACTATACCTGGTCAATCAAGATTCTATTGTTTCAATTGTTGATTGTCTTGGCCCCCAACTTGTGTGCTTGCTTTGAAGGCACCCATCCCCTTCAGTGCTGATTCCTGCTCTTCGCACAGTGGGAAATATTGTGACAGGAGATGATATGCAGACTCAGGTAATGACTTGTAAACAGTTATAATAATGACTTGCTACCTAATTATATTCTTGAGCACTTGCATGTCTGTCTCATGGCTTTGAGAACTTGCACATGCCAGTGAGATACTACACTTGTAAACAGTTATAATAATGACTTGCTTCCTAATTATATTCTTGAGCACTTGCATGTCTGTCTCATGGCTTTCAGAACTTGCACATGCCAGTGAGATTCTACACTTAAACCATGAATCTAGTGTCTGCTTTTGTTATATTTTGTGCATGCATCACTAGTGCGAATTTCCTGATTTTGGTATAACTCTTTTCATTAGACTATCATCAATCATGGTGCGCTCCCATGCCTCTTGAGCCTGTTGACACATAATCATAAAAAAAGTATCAAGAAAGAAGCTTGCTGGACCATATCAAACATTACAGCTGGAAACAGAGATCAGATACAGGTAAGCTGGTAAATCCCAATTAGGTTTTACTTAATGTAAATTAGTGTGTTTGATCAAGTTTGCTATTGCTTGTTGATATCTTTTTCTTTCTTTCTTAAATTATGATTTTCTTTTAAGTTTGATGTTGTCTGCTGCATTTTTAATTTGATTTCTCAATGGAGAGATATTTACCTTTTAAAGTTTCAGGTTACAAGTATCTTCACCCCTGATATAGTTTTACAGTTCCGTGGTTCTGTAATATAGGAAGCTACATGTTCTGTAACATGGAGATGCGGTGTGATAATAACCAACTTAGAAATATCTATGTCTCATATTACACTGAGGATAAAAAGAGAAATTAGAGAATGATGATTGATTTATTCTCAACTCCTAGCCTGAGAAAAATATTTTTTCTTTTCTCATAACCAACTGAAATCTAGTGTAGTATATACTGTGGTGTGTCATCCTTGGCATTGTGTTGTCTAATAAGAGTAAGAATTGGAGTATTAGTTGTTTGTAAGCCCTTGAACTTGGAAGTAGTATGACTCAGCAGCAGCTGGATTTGCCGAAACTGAATCTTTTTGTTTCATATGATCAAGGTTGGCCAACTTTTGAGTTAACTAATAGACTCTTATGAGTTTACGATTCTAAGTAAAGAAAATGAGTTAATTTTCTGTCAGGTTCAGATAAACAATTTTAACTCGTGTAAACTCACAAACTTTTTGAGTCAAGAATTGAGTCAGTGAGTTTGAAATCAGATTGTATCTTTTCACCCCCAAATTATTTAAAAGAAATTAACTCTATGAAATGTTTTTACTTTACGAACTTGTGCTTTTATGAATATATGCGTGTTTTGGTTATTTATGTAGTTTGGTCTTTTATTTAGTATTAATGTATGTACTATCACACTTAATTATCATTGGTTTTCTACTTTTCTTTATTTTAGTTGAAATATGGAATTATTGTTGTGTTGAGAGTATTATGTTATGCTTATAAATCATTAATAGGTTTTTAATGTATTTTTTTTATAATATGTAAACACATAGTTACGTGTCAAGTTTACGAGAGCATAACAAGTTTACAGGACTCTTCAGACAACCTTCCATACAATAAATATTTTATTTACAATTTGTTGCAAGTACATCACTGAAGAGAAGCCTTAACCTTGCTAGAAGCATGGGGGCATTTAGTGGTTAAATATTCTGTTTGGGATATTGAACATGTTCTATTTCCATTTTATAGTAAAGGATAAAATATTTAGTTGGCTTATTTCATTCAAGAAGCTCTCTGAACTTTATACATTTTATGTATAATGTAGGCTGTTGTTGAAGCTGGTTTGATTGCCCCCCTTGTCAATCTTCTTCAAAATGCTGAGTTTGACATTAAAAAAGAAGCTGCTTGGGCAATCTCAAATGCTACATCTGGCGGTACCCATGAGCAGATCAAGTATGAATTACTATTATTACTTTGCTTTATGATGGCAAATTGATAATTATTGGAAATTTATGTATTGACTTGTCATATGTGGTTGTAAGGTATCTGGTGAGCCAGGGTTGCATTAAGCCTCTCTGTGATCTGCTTGTTTGCCCTGACCCAAGAATTGTCACTGTCTGTTTAGAAGGACTTGAGAATATTCTGAAGGTTGGGGAAGCTGAGAAGAGCATGGGTAACAGTGGAGATGTCAACTTGTATGCTCAGATGATAGACGAAGCAGAGGGATTAGAGAAAATTGAAATCCTGCAAAGTCATGACAACAATGAAATATATGAAAAGGCTGTTAAAATTCTTGAGACATACTGGTTGGAAGATGATGATGAGACACTACCTACAGGCGATGGTGCTCAACCTGGTTTTAATTTTGGAAACAATGATCTTCCAGTTCCATCTGGTGGATTCAACTTTAGTTGAAGACTGTTGTGTGGGTAAATGTTGTTTCATTATTTTTTTACCTTAAGGGTTATTAATCAAAATATTCGCCCAATTTTTTATATAAATTTCACAATGTTCTCTAAACCAAAATTGGTTTTTATAATGTAGGAACCTGGTTGGATGGAGCAGTGTTGATGCTAGGGTGACTGTCGGAGTCGAGTTGGGGTGGGGAGTTGGGGCTTTGGGTGGGTGAGTGAGTTTGGTCCTTGCACCTCATGGTGTCTGTCTGGTTTAAGTCTGGTCTTGTGTCCGTGGCTAACGGGGTGCAGGGACGGGTCAGTTTAACTACCATGTCCAAATAAGAAGGGTGGTGGTGGGTGGGTTCAACAGCAGCATAATGACCTTGTTAGAAGTTTATGTTGTGTTTAAAATATATATATTTGCTGGGCATAACTATGGGGAGGTTCTATGTTGCAATAGCAGAGACCATATTATGTGGCAGTGGATGGGTTTTCTCGAATGCGGCTTTTGAGTCCTATTAGTTATTGAGTCGTAATTGTATTGGTAATTTATACAGAGTCGGTATTTGATTTGAGTGAATACAGTATCCAGAAACCAATTTTATGGGGTATTCAAATGAAAGAATTAGCGCTATTTTTTGTGCTTACATATATCCTTTTGGCTATTCTGAAGCTTTCTCCCTCCAATTCGTAGTGGCAATAAGTCGGTCAGAGAGTTCTGACGAGGAGAGTTGCAATGTGTATTCGAACTTCAAAGGGAAGTGTATCCGGTGTAATCAATTGGTTACAGCATGTCCATTTTGTTTTCAAGTCCACAAGGTTTGGGATAACGATCGTACTGCCACAAAATTTGAAAAAAATACAAAAATGTCACACGAACACAAAATTTGAAAAAAATACAAAAATGTCATACAAACAGTAAGTTTTACCAGACTGTCACGTGGTGTATTTTGCCACCATCCCTAACGAAATAGGGAAGTTGACGTGGTGAGCATCTGATGGTCACGTAATTCGTTACACACCCCTTGTATGACAGTCTGGTAATACATGGTTAACGAGTCAGTGAGCAGTCAGAAAGTGTTAGGACATGTGGCTGATTTCGCTGCAAGGCCAACAAATTAGGTGTCATATTTTGCTAGACAAAGTGGCAAAATACGTGTTGCATGACACGTGGTAGGTCCCCAAGAATTTGCTGTCAGGGCCAGCGAAATAGGTCTCCTATTTTGTTACCCAGCCTAGCGAAATATTACCACACCCCCAGGTATATATACCCACCCCCCCTCCATTTGAAGGGACAACGACTGTACTGCCACAAAATTTGAAAAAAAAAAAAAAATCAAATGTTGCACCAACAGTAAATTTTACCAGACTGTCATGTAATGTATTTCACCACCATCCCCAGCGAATTAGGGAAGCTGAGGTGGCGAGCATGTGGTGACCATGTAATTCGCTACACCCCCAACGAATTACGTGTAACGGTCACCAAGAAAAAGGGGACGTATTTCGCTGTATGCTCTAGCGAAATACGTCTACGTGGCACCTTATTTAAATTGCTCCCTCCTCCTTCATTGTTCACCCCCTCATTCATTCTCTGTTATTCTAAATTTCTGAAAGTGACCCTCCTATGTCAGTGTACCTCTGCGCTGCTCTGTCTTTTTCATTACAAGTAAGTTCTATTTTGTATTTTTTTTATTGTAATTTATTATTATATATTTATATTGTTAATATATAGGTGTTAGGTTT
>CM023949.1:3782238-3854439 GCA_013407115.1 Glycine latifolia
AACAATATAAATATATAATAATAAATTCCAATAAAAAAAATACAAAATAAAACTTACTTGTAATGAAAAAGACAAAGCAATGCAGAGATACACTGACACAGGAGGGTCACTTTCAGAAATTTAGAATCACAGAGAATGAATGAGGGAATGAAAAATGAAGGAGGAGGGAGCAATTTAAATAGGGTGTCATGTAAACATATTTTGCTGGGGCCTACAGCGAAATACGTCCACGTGTCCATAATGGCTCCTTTTTCTTGGTGACCGTTACACGTAATTCGTTGGGGGTGTAGCGAATTACGTGGCCACCAGATGCTCGCCACGTTAGCTTCCCTATTTCGCTGGGGATGGTGACGAAATATACCACGTGGCAATCTAGTAAAATTTACTGTTTATGTGGTATTTGAGTATTTTTTTTTCAAATTTTGTGGCAGTACGGTTGTTGTTCCACGAGGTTTCTAGTATCTTCGGCTCTAATTTGAGTTGTACATGATGATGACAAATATTCATTTTTTTTGTGTAGTATTCTTTTAGTTATTGAGAATTATAGAATGGGAATACAAAAATTTGAACCAAAAGGATCTCACGCCTAAGATTTCCCGTACTAAAGTTTTCATATCCCAAGAAAAAAATTTTCTCTTTTTAGTTTTTTAATCAATTTTGTAAGGACATTGATGAGTATTTGTCTATAAGAAATATTACATCTTTCCTTATTTATAAAAAATAAGTTATACTAGTAATTACTTAAAGGTTTAAATATATTAGTTCCTGTAATTTAGTGCTGTAAAAATTCATTTTAGTTTTTATAAAATATGTTTGTTTTATTTTTTGTCTTTAAAGTACCTGGACAATGTTTTTTTTTTATTGTTCAAAATGTTTTTTTTTCATAGTGCTATCTAAAGTACTTTGAGAACAAAATAAAAAATAAGTTTTGCAAGGACATGATTTTTTTGTTAGGGACAAAAATGAAAAAAAAATTTAATTATAGAAATAAAAAATTGTGTCCTTACTTAATTCATGAATATCAATAAAGGTTGTTAGATTTATTATTTTTTCATAGACTTTAATTTTATTCCAAGATTATACTTGACATTAAATAATTTAACAAGTGATTATTTTTCAAATTCAATCATGAATATACTCTCATTTTTACCTTCACATAGCGTGGAGTTCAATGGGATACGTGATTTTTTAATCATGAATATACTTTGTTTACTTGATAGTTCAATAAATGCATTAACTTTTATGAAAAAATGAGTGCATATGATTAATATATGTTATGATTAATTAGGAATAAAATAAAAATTTAATAATAAAATAATCATATATTTATTATAAATTAGGTCCAAATTTTAATATCTTAGAAATATAAAGCACATTCATTATTTATCATAAAATGGTAATAAGAGAATTCATGAAAATATCTTAAGAATTTTGTATCGAAGTTAACTTTGGTAACCTATGGCTTACTATTAAATGCATTTAGTGGCTTACTATTAAATGCATTTAGTCCAATGAATAATATATCTAACCTCGGGTAAAGTAAAGTAACCTTGTTGTTACTAAGATAAGATGTTCTTAAAGTATCTTTAGTGGAAGAAAATATTTTAGATTTTTGGATCTGTAGATCTCATAATATTAAATAGGATGCATGAATTTGTTATTTTTTGCTTTAATTGTAGAACTAAATTTGAATTATTTGATTTTACTTACATAAGAAGGAAAAAAAAACTTCTCTTTTCTTTCAAATGATATTAAAAAATAATATTTTTGCAAAAAAAAGTGAAATTTTTATCAGTTCATTTTCTGGAACTCAACCTCCAACATAAAAAACTCCTATTAAAGATGTTCCAAAATTCAACTAAAAAATTATTATTAAAAATACTCTTAAGAAACCTTTGATCTCATTCCGAATAATCTAGTTGAACTTAAACTTCAATAAATACAACCAAAGTAATTATTGTAAATAAGCATTTAATATATTTTGTCATTGTAGTAAAAACTCACCAACTTAATGTTTTGGTTATGGTATCTCAGTCATAAGAGATCTCAAACTTCAATCTATGTAAAAACACATTTCAATCAATATTAACTAGAATTTGATCAAAGTAAACAAAATCCTTGAACATATAATCTCGCACTTGGATCAATGTATGGTCCTGGAATCTTCTTTGGAAGTTGGAACAGACAACTTTCCTTAGGGGAACCCTTGGTTCGTATACAACCAGCTTTGCCTAAGAGTAATAATACATTGGACTCTTGGGAGTGGATAAGCTGTATATGGTTAAAAACTCCTGCACCGCTCTACAAGACCACCATGTGTCTCAGAACTCGGATCTGTTTAAAGGATTTATGGAAGAGCAACATCCCTTCCAAGGTTCCTCCGGGCCATGTTGATTCTTGGGTCTGAGATCAGTTGAGGAGGACGATGGCTATGCAATTTGTAAATGAGGGAATGCAAATTTTCACATCTTACGATGTGATTTCGGAGCCTGTTTTTATCATATCTATTTTTTTTTTTCCAAAAAAAATCTCACACTCTCGCAAATAAAAATATAATACTATTTTAGATCTAAATATAAGTAAAAACAATTAATTTTAAGTTGATTAAAAATTTGATTGATGTCATTTCATTCTATTAACTATATTTAAAAAATAAACTTTTTCCTCAATAGAACTTCATTAAAATTTGATATTAAAAAAATTATTGTAGCTAGAATAATAATTAATTTAATGATATTTTGAAAATAATATCATTAAATACTATCAAAGTAGTTAAAAAATTATATTTAAATCCAAAAATATTTTGTTGTTGTTTATATTTAGGGATGGTGGGACTACTTTATTGTAACATTTATTACCCATGTCAAATATAATATTTCCTTCATACTGAAATATAAGGAAAAAAGAGTAGTTCACACATTAAGAAAATTAGTCAACAACATGTTGATAGTATCTCAATAAAAAATTAATACATTTCTTTAAGTACCTATTACATTTAATTGCATACGACAAAAATACATTGTTAAAATAAAACTTTAATTAAATAAAAGTATTCCTCTTTGGCTCTTTATAAGATCCAAGTTTAAAATAATATTTGCTTATTTTTATATGATTTAATCTATAATTTTTTTACATTAATTATTTTTAGATTAAAAATACCTCTATTTAAAGAAGAGAAAGAATACATTAACAAACAATTATAAAATAGGAAAATATTATTTACATGGATAGTTTTGACTTAATCTATATTTTTTATTGCATTAATTATTTTTAGACTAAAAATACAAGAAAGACAATACACTAGCAAACAATTATAAGAAAAGAGAAATATTAATTACATGGATAGTTTTGACTTAATCTATAATTTTCCTTTTTATATGACTTAATTTATAATTTTTCTTACATTAATTATTTTTAGATTAGAAATATCCTTATTTAAAGAAGAAAGAGAATACATTGACAAACAATTATAAATTTAAGATAAATTTATTATTAACAACTAAATTAACCATTTTTCTTAATCTTAATGAATTAGATAATTGAGTCTTATATATAAGAATGAAGAAAGTATTACAAAGATAGCATTGTTAAATAGGGAAGAATTAGTTAAAATTTACTTATATTTTTATCCATCACACTAAATTTTTTGTCCAAATAATTTTATATTTACAAAAATTGAGACACTCAATTAACACAATAAAAAATTCAAAAACTAAAATCATGTAATTATAATACTTAAAAGTTTAAAATTACAATTAAAGCTGATATAGGAACTAGCCTATCAGTCCCCATTGGAAACACAAAGAAGGACAGAGACAGATGGTTTGGATACGGATGTGAGTGGCAAGTGTGAAACACAAGGAGACCCATTTCACCATCATCAATACTTAAATAGTGCATTCCAGCTAATTGCTCCCATCACACACATGTCTCTACTTCTTTTCTTTTACTGAAAATATAGTGTGTTTCTTTCTCTGTTTGTACGTGTAAAATCATATCTCTTGTTATTGCTAAGCAAATGTCCATTTCAAGTTACACTGAGGAAAAAAATATAAATAAATAATTTTTCAATGGGAACTTTGTCTTTAAAAATAATTTCTTCCTATAAGTAAAATTATGTTAGAAGAATTTATCTCTTCAAAAGCACTCCATTTAACTTTGTTTCTTTTTTTTTAAAATCAGATGTGTTATAGCTTTAAAGAGAGATAGAAATGAAAAAAAGAAGTTATTATAAATAGAATGTTAAAAAAAGGAATGTGAAATTATAAAATTATTATAATTTAATTTAAACTTTCTTTTCGGTGCAAGTTTAAAGATAAAGCTTGTTTTGAAATCGAACAACAGTGGTGACTTCACAGAGGAAAAAGATCATTGAGCAATCACAGAAAGCAGCAACACTACTTAGAAATGGAGGTCTCCATTCCTTGAAAGCTATGAGAGACACATGTATTAAAACTTGTCAACGGATAAAATTTGATGACATTTAAAAGTGAAAAAAATTAAAACGCAGAGCATCTTCCACCAATAGTTTTTAACAAAACGACATGGTTAGTTTGATCGGAGAAAAAGTGGGAAGAATGAAAATAAAATTAACGAAATATTTTTTTTATTTGTTTGAAAAAAAATGAAAGAAAAAATTATTTTTTAGATAAAAAATTTAAATTTTTTCCTCCTACCATTTGCTTTCCAATTCAAATTTTAAATTTTTCATTCTTTGTCTATTTTATTTCCATCCAATCAAACATAGTTTTTGATAAGGAGGGAAAAACATCAATTAAAGAAAAGCATATGAAAACATTCTTATCGTTCTCGCGAAAAGAGACGACCAATCTTCTCGAACAAGCTTCCATTGTTGCATAGCAAGTGTTTCCCGTTGGTGTAAAAAGCTCCTCTACACACTAATGGGTTTTTCTTGAAATTTATTTTAACTGAAAACATGTTATCCCTCTTTGAACTCATTTTAATTGAAAACTCATTTCTCTTTTGATTGAACAATACAAAATTCATTTGAACTTGTTGGAAAATATTTTGATTATAATTTAAATTTTAAAATAAAATATATTTTCTTTTCAGAATCAGTTTTTTAAAAGTATAATATCCACCCACTATATCTTTTAAATCTGTTTGTTTCTAATCTTTAGGAAGTATATTGATTGTATTCTATTTCAGAAAACATGAATCTGTCAACAATTCCAACTATAGAAGGTATAGGGAAATGGGTCAACAATATCCATGAAAACATTGTGCGAGATGACCAAGAGAGTATTGTCAGCTATACACCACACTTGGGTTGAGAAATTGGCTAGAAAAAGAAAGGCAAGTTTATCACGAAATAAGAGAAAGCCTCAAGAAACATTGGTAATTTACTCATACTTAGAATACATGTTACTTATATTATTAATCATGCAGGAACAATCTATAGCAACAACTGATAGTGTACATACATTTAGTAGAAGTCATACTTTAACTGAGTTGTTAACTGTAAGGAACATTCATGTGTACAAGCTGATTTTCAACCTATCTTTTATAAAAGTTTGTCCAACTTTCCTTACAATAATATGCAGCAACCATTGGATTACAATTCAGTTTCTCTATCTTTGGGTAATCCAATCTTGAATGAAAGACAATGTGGGAGTGAAAGTCAATTTCGATTGCAAGTACAAGTGGAAGCCAAGTTCTGAGTATAGGTGAAAGCTCACAATGGAAGTCAAGTTGAAAACTATACACTGTAGCTGCACAACTTCAATTAGTCTTGTTGATCAAATTTTTTGGATATGGATTTTTTTTGGGCTGTACACATATAAAAAATGTTGTTTTTTTGTGTTCTTAAGTGTAGTCAATTTTTCATAAAAAGGGTGAGAATCAAATCTGCAATATGTAGTAGATCATAGAATTAGTGCAAAGGATTATGCTTTGTGTTTTTGAAAAGCATTGGTATGTAGCATAACTGATAGCGTATGGTAAGTATTGTCTGAAAAAAGCAAGTCACATTACCTTATTCTCAAAAAGTAAGTCAGATTTCAATGTGTCCTTATTTTCAATGGTTTTGAGGTTAACATTTAGCAGTGTTTTTAATAACTTTGCACAGTTGAAACCATCATCAATCTTCAAAACAAATCGATTAAGCTATCAATTTAAAAATTCAATGATATTTTTTGTAGCAGTGCTGAAGGATCTTATTATTTTTTTAGTTACATTATGTATCCCCTTATTTCCATAGAATGCAGCAAAAATTAATACCGGAAAGGGAAGATGGCGACACCATACCGGTCTTACTCTCGAAACCTTCCTGCATTCGGAACGCAATGCGAGACCCCTGTTTCAGTTTTTTAAAGTTAAATTAATTAATTAACTAAAATTAAATCTGAACCGTTGATAAATTTTAATACACGTGTCTCTTATAGCTTTCAAGGAATGAAGATCTCCATTTCCAAAGGGAAATGAAGAGGATCTAAACGCCACTAGTTGCTAATAATGTCGTAAAAGGTTGATGATTATCTATTCTCTTCAATCTTCATTAGTTTAATGATATTTTTTTCTTCGAAAAATAATTTAGTAGTACAATGTTGGTTACACTCATGAAAAATGCTAACTGAAGCACAAAGTCCCAAGGTAGGATAATTTTATTTAACCTAAATATTAACTGTAAATTTAGTGTTGGCCAACGATTCTCAGAAACTTGATTGGCCCATGATTCCACTAAGAATCATTGGTGTCAGAAAATTGAGTTGCCACACTCATTTGATGGACACATTAGTTGTCCTAGTTAAGCATATGGTGAGACACTGCAACTTGTCTTGCACATGATCCCTTATCGGTTAGGTAACTAAGTTATCAACAATTCTAAGAAAAACGTGTTACATGAAATTTTGTATATAAAAAAAGAGAAAAGAAAAGTATGATAACATGAGTAAAACCAAAAAAATAGAAGTGTTTTAAAAATATTTTAAATAACTTTTATGAATAATGTATTTCTTCATCAATTACCTTCATTATCTACAAGTTTATTAATAGTAGTAGTATTATTATAAATAATAAAAGTAGTTAGTATTGTAAAAGTTTTTATATAATCATCCAATAAGAATATTTTTTACTTTTTAATAATTACTTAAAAAATTATATCGATCATAATTTTTAACTAATAATATATAAAATTAAACTATTAATATTGTTCGTATCGTTATTATTAAATGTCTTTATGCAAAATTCAATCTGCATGAAGTAAATCCATGCATGTCTCTTCCTCTTATTAAATATTTCATTCGAATAATCCAGAACAACTATTGTGCATTTATAAATGTTTTATCTTATTTTATATTTTCAAGTAATAGAGATAAAGTTCCGTTAACTTGAAGAGACTCCTGTAAGACGCTCCCACATTGACCGGGCCGAGATAAGAAAAAAAAAAAATAGAAACAAAGCAAACAACGCTTATTAAGTAATTATTAATTGAGTCTTGTTAACAAGTGCTTTATAAAAATATTCATCAAAGAATTACTCCCCAACGGATACATATTAAACAATTTTCATTAAAAATAATAAAAATGCATTAAAAATAAGAAAAGAATACATATTTTTTATTATAAAAAAAGAAAATAATACGTTAACAGTATTTTTCATATATTTTTTAAATTTAATTCGTGTCCTATAAGTTTATTAATTAGTTAACTAATAGTCTAATATACAAAATAAAAGAACATTCCCCAACGGATCAATGAACAAGAAACATTCTCTGGAATTAAATTAACAAAGAACTTGACTTAGTTGTAAACTTATACTAATGAACACCATTGAATTCAACCAACCCGGAATTGGAATCAAATTCCTTTGAGTGACTCTTCCAACAGTCATCGTATCCATCATTACTATCATTATCTACCACATGCCAACACCTTCAATTTCCTGCTTCACAACGTGCCCTACTTATTTCCTAACCAACCTAGCCCAACATACAATTAATATTGCCCCCAATAAATTAACTCACCTCATCTCATACAACACACGCCAAAATTAACCATCACAAAGTAAATAAATGGAAATGAATTAGAACATTCTTCAATTTATAGTAATTTTTTCAAACTAACCAAAATCAAAGGACTAAATACAATTACAAATTGTCAACAAATTGCAGATCAACCTACATTAAAATTACTACGAAGAAGTGATTCTTATCATTAATTCATTATCATATGATACTTGAAAGAAATTGAAACAAGTTCAGGGGCAAAATGGGAAATAAGCACACTGTCCTTGCTTGGACTCACCTCACTTTCACTTCCCAAGATCTGCTAATTTGTGCACTTATTTCCACAATTTTCCTTTTTTTTTTTATTTTTCTTTCTATTAAAGAAATGCAATAAAAAGAGTTAAGAACGAAATTGCACAGACCAACGAGCCTTTCACCGGCGGAGGCGTCGCCGTGGACGGCGGCGGAGGGGTATGGAAGTAAAACGGGAAATAAGGCACAATTGGGTTGGGAGGCGGCGGCGTTGGGTAGTACCCTCTCGGCGGTGGGTAGTAGTAAACGCCGCCACCACCGCCGCCGGTGGACGCCGGCGGCGGCGGAGAAGAGTAGATGTATTGAGAGGGTGGCGGCGGAGAGTAATAGTAACCACCACCACCGCCGGGGCTTGGAGGCGACGGCGGCGGAGGGCAATAGGTGGTGGTTGGAGCTGCTGGAGGCGGCGGAGAGGGTGGCGGAGAGGGTGGCGGCGGAGAGGGTGGCGGCGGGGAAGGAACTTGGCCACATGGGGTGCACTTGATGTCATCCTTGGACGTCGTTTTAAGGCTGTGATCTTCCAATGCTAATGCAAGAGCATTGAGAGAGAGGAAGAACATCATGAAACAACACCACACTCTGGTTGCCATTTTCTTAGGATCCGAGCAATGAGGTTGTTGTTGCTTAAAAAAGAAGAATGGGAGAGTGAAAAAGAAACTATGTAGAGAAAGAGAACGAAAAGTGAAGAGAAGAGAAGGGTGTTGCTATTTGAGGTGTGTGGGGTGGAGTGGTGTAGCAATAGTAGTAGTACTCTTTTCTTCAAGTTGTGTTAGGCCTTTTTATTGTTGCACCCGTTTTTAATTTTAATTTAAATTTAAATAAAAAGGAGAAAAGAAAGTGAAAAGGGAATAATATCGGAAGACAGAAAACAATGGTGGACACCGACACGTTTTTACTTTAACAGAAAGCAGCCATCTTTGAACTTTGAACACGGTTAAGGTTAATTTACCTATCATACATATTTAGTTATGTAGTAGTTTTTTGGTTTCACTTTTTTACTATTTAAGATTAGATGAGTCAGCTAGAGTGTCTCATTCTGACACTAACATAGTTGTTTATTTAGGTGAGTGAGGTTAAAAAAAAATTATGTATTCTATTATTTAGAAATTTCACTAAAGTCTCACTCTTATATATTTAAAGAGATTATTTTTAAATTTAAATTTATATCAATAAATCATTAAAATATAATTTTATTATAACCGAGGTCCTCATGTGAGTAAGATTAAATTAAGTTAAAATATGATTTTCATATAATAGGATAATAATCGGAAGGAGGTAAATAAAGGAGAGAGAGACGTAAAGAAAACGCAAGAAGTGATTGAGGTGTAGAATGGGAAGAAGCTAGTTGGACTTGGATTCATGTGATTGTTTATTTCTTTGGGGGAGGAAATGCGTTGGATCTGTGCTATACAAATTGCTTCTTCTGTCCCTTTGTGCCTATTTATTTGCACTACTATTCATAATTTTCTTCATCGAAAAGATATATATATATATATATATATATATATATATATATATATATATATATTTGCCACTTGTCATCTTCCTCGCCCGCCACACATACACACATTTGTAACACCTGGTTGAACTTTTAAATAACAAGAGTCCTCTGGAGTGGCATCAAATTAACGAAATTTGAAATTGATACTACTATATTAATATATTATATGTTAGATAAATTTGTGGCGAGAATACTTTTTGATGATGTCTATTTTATTATTTTGGAAAAACTCTTACGTACGCTTTTTACAATCAAAATACAAAAGCGAAAAGAAACACTTTTCAATTGTACATTCAATTTTTTTTTCTAATGCCATTTGATGAACTCAATCTTAATTACTATAAAAACTGGTTCAATTGAACATTAGTTCCTCTTCACCCCGCCATCCCTTTTTAATTAGTATTAAAGATCCATGTAGTTTCCTTTGTTCAAACGGCGATAAGGTGAATGGTTTGAAAGTCATAATGCGCATGTAACCATTTTCAAATAACAATCCAAGGACAAATTAAAAAACAATAGAGAAAGGCAAAGCCCCCCTACACCAAATTCACTAATCCCAAAGTTTGCTAGCTTGTGGTAAAATTATTAATCATTTGTCAACGGCAAACGGTGTTAGAAAGCCAATTTTCCACCACAAATGGCCGTCCATGGTGCCTTTCCAGCCTGGTTGGCCTTGATTAAATAAACCATAAAGTTTTTTTTTTGGTGAATAAATAAACCATAAAGTTGCACACTCATCCATCGGCTTCAGCCGTAGGCTCCACTACCCAAGAATGAATTTTTTTTTCTTTAACATTTATTTCTAGTTCATTCAGATTTCAGACAATCCAAGTTCTTTAATCTCCTGTTGTTTAATACTAGTACACTTTTATTTACTAACTTGATACTTCACATTTCTTTAAACAAATGTGTGGTCAGTTTTTTAAGATCTCTCTGAAAAATAATGCTATTTTATCGCAATTCACAAATAGTGTCACCACAAAACAATGCACTCATAATTTGCATTGAATTAATATATTGTTCTACATATATCTCATACCCATTGTACAAGTTGAATTTTTTATTCCGCATGGTGTACTTCTTAACATTACCCTGTTTGTAGTTTAGCATTATTTAACAGAAAATGAGGTGATTGTTCCGTTCATAATAGACCTAAAAGAAAAGAAAATGAACATTGTATTATATATATTATTATGTATGATGCATATCTTGCGCTTTGTTTGTGCTTGTTCAAGGGCGTAGAAGGCTCCAACTGAACCTAAATTTGTCAAATACTAACACTAACATATTAACAATCGTCTTTATAAAGCATAATAAAACAACATAGTTATTAAGAGCGAACATTACAAAAAGAATGCAAGACAATTACTATTTGTAGGGATATGTGGAATCCCCATAGAAAACAAATAGTAACCTGAGAATTCAGTCCTGGTCTAATAATTGAAGGGAGGTTCTGTTATTTTGAGGTTCAATCAAGAAGTGTTACAGCTGGAAAATATATATTAAATTACAGGACTAATGAAGGTTCAATTCGATGGTCCCCACTTTAACATTTTCTCTAGATTGCTTTTGTGGTGAGAGCATTACTCTTACAGGATCATACACTTACATAGTGCTTTCGCATTTTTGTAGAGGAATAAAATATGGATACCCTATTCATATCTCTTATTTTTCTATTATTTTTCTTTTTGTCACAATGTGTCATTTATCACTCACCTTTCATTGCTCTATCTTTCTCTATCTTCTATCTCTTTTTCTTTTTTAGTGTAGATTTATTGGGAATAAATATGTATACTTAAAGATCCAATCCATTATATTATCAATTTTAGTAAAGAATTATTCTTTATTTTATTATCATATTTATTATTTTAATAAATTGTTAATTTGAAAAGTAATTAAAATTAGAGACTGATTATCATGATAGAAATTATGATAATGAGAAATAAATCATTTATAATTTTAATCTAAATTATTCTCGATCGTAAGATTATTGTAAATAGGATATCGATAATCCAGATAGATCAATATGTGTGTGTGTGTAATTGTTTTTATTGAATGCATATTAATAGATCTCATTTATTAAATTGCATATATAAATGATATACCTATAAATGTCATCATTGAATTGATTCAATTAAGAATTCTAATAGTTAATATTATTTTGATATGTCGATAGGAAGTTCTCAAGAAGAAATATAATAATTTCCTTTGACTTAGAGATTATCATAATAATTAACAATTTATTTATTTTCCTTTGACACATAATGTCTTATAAGATTGAATATGATTAAATATTTGTAGAATTAATGATTAATCAAGAAGGAATCCATCAACTCTAGGTAATAAGTTTAATCTCAATGATAAAATTAAGTCCTTGATCAGGATAATTAAATGAAAGAAGAAAATAGTTTCTTAAGTCATTCATTTATTAAATGTGTTAACTTATTAGAGTTTCACAATAATACTATACTCTAGAGTTATTTGTGGGATGTAAAGGATGAAAGGAAATATTACATTGTTCTTCTATTAGTTCTGGAAGGTAAAAAGATCTTACTTCATGCTATTTATCCATACGTTTAACGAGTGCTGCTAGACGCCTACCTTAATTAGTAAATTAATTATGATTAATTTACTACCAGATCAGTATTGAACTTACATAGTCACACATAAAAGAGTGTTTCAATCTTTACAAAAAGAAAATAATTTATTTGATAATTAAATTAGAGAATTTAATTTAATCAAATAAATATTTTAGTGGAATATTATTATATTTTTTGCTAGTACCAACAATATAATTAATATAAAAAAGTATTTTTTATAAATGTGAAAGTTGTTCATAAAATAAGAATAATATTCTATTGTTCCATATCATGATCACATCATGTGATTAATTGTGAATTATTTTTGTCTTATATACTAAAGATTCTTAAAATGAAAGATGAAATTATTTTAAATAAAATATTTTATTTATTTTCTTTTTGAAAAAGACCTAAATTCATATTTCTTTAACATTATAAATAGAAATATCTAGATGAGGCAAAGTGTATCATACACAAACTATAAAAGTCCAAACCTAGTTTTAGACTTGAAAAGTAAAAAAAAAAAAAGAATTACTCTTTAGAGTTACACTCATCAAATAATTGATAAAAGATATTGGTCTATATTGGTCTTGGTGTAAATACATTCACACGATTGAAATTTTTTGTTGCTTCAAAAAAATACACATCCGAATACACAAACCTATTTTTCTCTATTTATTATTATTGTATATTTTTAAATACAAAATAGATCAGAATATTTTTGCTCCAAATATTAATAATACTTCTATATAACTATCAAGATTAACCTAGACTATCTAAGGATTATTTTTGTGTGATATATGATATCTTCTATTTCTCCTAACTTTTTTACTCTTAAAATATCCTATCACATATGATATCTTCACTTCTTTCTCTCATATATTTCTTTCTTATTCTCTCAATATATGAAATAGCACAATTATTTCTTTCTAAAAATTGATATTTGACATCCTTGACACCTGTAAGAGAAAGACAGAAAAGATATATATATAATAAATTATATGACATGATACGAAAAGATAAATAGAAAATATATATATATATATATATATATATATATATATATATATATATAAATTTTAATGAAGTGTATAAAATTGTAAGGTGTCTAAATAGTATATAACCTTCCTTTCTATCACTCCTCACAGTTCACATCTCTCCTATTTTTCTTTTCTTTATTTGAATCTCTTCTTTCCATCACTTGTGGCTCAAAATATACATATATTCCTTAATCTTAGCCATCATGGACAAGCGATGCATTGGCCACACTTTCAATTACTTTTATGCTTTTTCAATGGCTGTCGTCCTTGTCCATGGGAATTTCTACCCTTTTTGAGATATAATGATAATGCAAACTTGTGTTTTACTTTCCAAGCGTTAATTTTTCATGTATTAGCTCGCGGAAAAACGCTCTAAAGTCTAAACCACTGTCCAGAGTCTGCCAAAGATATTGGGGCTGGGGCACATTCTGAGCAGAATTTTGCCAACAATGACTAATCCTCATAATTGCCTTTGAGGTCACTTCAATTGGATCCGCATACAGAATATTCAAGTGGGAATAATATTGGAGCCTTTCGTTTTCTACTCTTGAAGAACATATAAACATGCATATTGTGCATTTACTCCGCAAGATTTTAATTTTAAAAGTTGCATCGATTAATGCACATCATGTCTCAACCGAGCCTAAATGTATGCTTCCTTGTCAGGCATTATAATTAATCTTTTGACAATAACTTAATCATGACCTAATTTACAAATAAGTTGTATGTCTAATTTTGCTTATTACAAAATAATTATGCAATTTGTAGCTTCTTAGTAGGGGTATTTATGGATTGATTTGGTTTGAATTTAGGAGAAAGTAAAATCTAAATCAATTGATATTACTTGATTTGATTTAATTCAAATTTTAGAATATTTTTTGTCTAACCCGAATCAAACCAATCCACAATAAATGGATTTGTTTGATTTGAGTCATTTTTTTAAAAAATAATTGGAAAAAAATAAAAATAACATCATTTTATCCCAATTTTTTGAATGATGGTATCATAATGTAAGTAACATTTGAATGTTATTGATGTATAACCAATTAAATAATAATATAAATGTTTAAAAAATAATATATAATTAATTGATTAAATAACAAAACTAGTCTATATATAATAAATAAAATGAAATAAATTAAATTGTCCAACACAATCTTCATAAGACAAACTCAAGTAAAACAAATTGAAAAGATTCGGAAGAATACAAACACAACATTGGTAAAATAATAATAATAATAATAATAATAATAATAATAATTATTATTATTATTATTATTATTATTATTATTATTATTATTATTATTATTATTATTATTATTATTATTACTTAGTTGGTCTGTTTGTGTTAGTTTAGATTTGAAATATATAAATATGATACTAAAATCAATCAATATTGGATTTTAATAGGTTTTATTTGGATCCAATTCAATATGAATCAATTTAATTGAAAATTGATTCAGTTTGAATTGTCGAACTTGTGAATGATTAACATCCACTTTTTACTTTACAAATTACAACAAATTATAATTTACAGAATATCAATCTTTTTATCTTTCTCTAACATACTAAATTGATCTAGTAATGAACTCTAATTATTTCTGCAGCTCACCATATAGCTTGAAAAAGGAGCCTCAGCAAATGCGATATCTATCATTTGTCAATTGCAAACTGAAAAGTTATTCATGTTCATAGCTATAATGATAAATATGTCATTATTCGTATTTTTTTCAGCCTATAAGAGAAAGATCATGCAATTGTACACTTAATGGTGGCGGGTTCCGTGTTGTGTGAAGTTTATATGCTGGATCGATGCTGACCTCAAATATCTAAGTGATACACTTTATAACAATAATAACGGGGAAAAAAATGAGAAGATGACTTTTTGGAAGCTAAATTATCTACAGATTAGCTCAATGATTGGTTAAGACGTTAAGTGACATGAATTTGGAAAAACATATCCAATAGGGGTTGGGTCACGAGCACTGGCTCAATTGGGTCCTTCATCAAAGAAATCAGCCAAATTAAGCTTCTTATTAGCCAAATTATTCATGGGTCCCTCATATCATCTCCTTCCCCAATTGAATTTTCCAGTGCACGTTATTCTCGTCCCACGTGCCATTTGCATAAGCTTCATACGTACTAATAAAGGAGCTTTAGAATGCAAACACCAACACACCTTATGTTATTGTTTTATTTATTATAAATAACATTTTTTTATTTCAATAATATTGTTTTAATGTTAACTTATAAAAGCGTAATTTTATTTGCAAAATTTTAGGTATTGATTAAATAAATAAAAATAAAAATAAAAATATATTTCAATTGAATAATTAATCAATGTTTGAAAAATATGAAAACTAAAATTAAGCAAGTAAAAATTGAGAGTCATGTCAATATTGATGTGATCTCAGTATTCCAGCTCCATGTGAAAGAGCAAATGGAGAATTGAATGTGGCATTTTTTTAATATGCTAGTCACCCAGAGTTGCTCTATCATTTTTGGATGTTCACACCTAGGGATTCAGGTTGAGGCCATGAAAGGAGTAATGTGTAGAGAGTTCATGGCCTCATGCATGGGACATTGGATGATGGGCTAAAATATTCTGACAAAGTTAGAAAATTCATTAGCTATATCACATTTTGTGGCATTCATCCAACAGCTGGTCCAAGTACTTAAATAGTTAGATTTAGTAACCGTTTACACGTTTTAAAAATGCAGAATAATATAGAACACAAGTGATGATACCAATTCAGTTAGTAACACAAGCGCGTTGGTTATTCTAGTTTAATAAGTCGTCTCGGATTTAAATTTTGAATATGCAGTTTGAAGGGAAAAAAATTTCTGTCCACAATAATATTAATTACTCGGTTCGAATAGGATTATCTCAAGTTATAAGTTATTTGTAGTCTAAAAAAATAAATAGAAAGACCTACATCGAAAAGTGTTGAACAATATAATTGTAATTAATAGGTCTATTTTTCATTAGTTAATCTGTACCGCATTTTAGGTTATTTACAAGTTTTATATTAAAAATTGGCAAATTAGAGATAAAACTTTAAATTCACCATAATTATAATTAAAATAATTTTTTTAATCATAATTAACCTGGTTAAGTCAGATTTGAAGGAAAAATTGGTTTTACTCTAAGTTTAAGTTAATTATAAAAATGCAAGTCAATTTAATTAAATCTAAGGACAAAATGATCTTTTCACTGTTAAGAGAACTGTTGAAAAATACCACTGCAATGTAATGATATTATAAGAATTTCAATTTTCTATTCAAAATGTCTTTTCAATTTTTGTATAAAAAAATATTTTCAAATAATTGAGTATATATAATCTTAATTTATTAATTAATTAAAAAATGGTATATTTCAAATTTTGTTCTTTAAAATATACATCTCTTTTTATAAAAAATTAGCATAATTTAGTAAGTAACATAAATTTAGGCAAAATTAGATGGTTTACAAACAAATACATTCCACCACAAAAAAAAAAAAAACAATAAAGTGGACAATATACAACTTCAATAGTTGCTGGGTTGGGCTGTTTTCGTACAATGATAATTTAAGCAATGGGCTTGCTCTCTTGGACATTCCCTTTTAGACTTTGTTATTATCATTCTCATGTTTGTTAAGTCTACCTACAATTTTTAATTTTTGTACAACAATATTTTTTACGGAAATTTGTTTCTATTGTATATCTTAACAAATATTATTAGCATACACAACGAAAATGTATTTTTATTTTATAATTAATTCTATATGAAAGTTACTTTCTTTAACAAGTTTTATTTTAATAGTAATTAAATTAATTATGTTGAAAACAATTTGATCTATATATGGACCATTTTTTAAACGCGTATCATGAAAGTAAAGGGACACTGTCTTCGATTCCACAAATGAAAAAAAAAAACGTGTCTCGTGAAAATCATTTCAAAACCACATAACTTTTTGATTTAAATGTTGTTAATACTAGTTATTAATTAAATTAAAAGCTCCTGATACACAATTTATAAACAAAATTAAAAGTTTGGACCGTGTGTTTGGTGCGTTCAATATGATCACACACAACAACTACCCTTTCTCGTTCTGCACTTGGTCATAATATAAGAATCTGTAAACAATAATAATAAACACTTCCTAAACAAACAAGGCACCTTCAGGATTCAGGAATTAATCTGGAAACAAAATATCCAAATTCCAACCTACTCACAAATACCGTTTCAACTTAATTGGCCATTTGGCCAAGCCACCCTTGTCCTTGACCATGTCCACATCCAAACAATATATGATCACTGTGTGTTTATGATTTCAATCAGTATAATAATGATTGAGTATTTAAAATAGGAAGTGTTTATTATGAATATATTAAAAATCAATATATATATATTATTTTTAATTCTTTTGATTCGTAACAAAAAATAAATAATTCTTTGAGTAATAATTCGAGCCTGCCAATTTAACAATCCAAAACTATATAATAATAAAACTCTGATAGGGCATGGAAATGGAATAGCGACCATTCACCAACACCCAACGCGCTCTGTCCCTTGAATCACTCAACTCAAAGACCACAACAACGTTAAATAATATTCTTATATTCATACCATGTTCTACCTTCTAAATTCTTACTAAGACCAGCAACATACATATTTATTCTTTCTTATCATTCACTTTCTTCACAACAAGTAGCCGTGGCTATGGCATTGCATGTCCACAGCTTCTTTTATTTTTCCTTCATCGTCATCACCTTCGTATTTTTTATGGCACCATCGTTGTCTCAGCCGCAAGCCGCCGGGTCCTGCAACGGGATATTCCTGTCGTACACGTACACCGGTGGCTCGCAGCTGCCTCCGAATGTCTCGGACCCGCCGGAGCAGCCGTACCGGTTCTCCTCGACACTGACGGTGCTGAACAACGGGCTGGAGGAGCTGAGGTCGTGGAGGGTGTTCGTGGGGTTTCAGCACGGCGAGTGGCTGGTGTCCGCCTCGAACGCGGTGCTCGCCGACGGCATGAGCCTCCCCGGTTCGGTGGAAAACGGCACCGTTTTGAGTGGTGAAACCGTGAGGGATCTGAAGACTGCGGTGGCGACCGCCGGGGACTTGAATCAGATGCAGGTGAGGGTGGACATGGTGGGGACCTTGCTTGGAGTGGCGCCACCCTCTGTGCCAATGCCTTCTTCTGTTACGTTGGCTAACGATGGATTCTTGTGTGGTCAACCCTCTGGTCAAGGTACCTACCTTCATTCCTATATAGTAAACAATAAACATGGATTCTTAATAATTTTAGGTTTCAACACTATAACATGTGCGTCAGAGTTAATAGGCGTCAAAAGGAAAATAAATCATTACATGATTCTGAACTATTATTATGATTTCTACCAGATTTTCATATCACACGTAATGGAGTTTACTAATTACTCCCTCCCCTTCAGATTAAACGGTGTTTTAGAGAAGAAAAATTTGCTTCAAAATAGATGTTGATTCCATTAAAATCTGAATAACAAAATTTTAATCATAAAAATCTTCTAAAAAAATCTTAAAAACTATTATATTCTTACAAATTCTTTTAAAACTTACATAATTTTTTTATGTAAAAATAATCTTTTAAAATTTTAATCCAATGCATAGCCTTAAAACTCTTAGAACCAAATTGATCAAATATGGAGTAGTTTTTATTTATTTACTTTTGGGGAATGTGACATTGACTAATTATGGATTTGGGGGAGGAAGTGCTGTTTTGAGATGTTTATTTTTTGATGGTTAATCTTCAGGGAGCAATGAAACTCATGTCTGTTGCAGAAGCGACCCCAATTTCAAAACAAACATAACCACAGAAGAAGAGTTCCTAGCCAGGCAAAAGGGTGACCTTAGCATCACATACGACATCATCAGAACCTATGACTCCGATTACTGGGCAGAGGTCACAATCGCAAACCACAACCCCTTAGGCCGTCTTGACAACTGGAGACTAAGCTGGGACTGGAACAACAACGAGTTCATCCAGACAATCAAAGGTGCATATCCCTTAAATGTTGATTCCTCTGACTGTGTCTTCGGTCCACAAGGTGTGTTCTACAAGGAACTCGACTTCTCCAACGTGTTAAACTGCGAAAGAAGACCAACCATAGTGGATCTCCCTCCCACAATGTTCAACAACACAGACTTCGGTAAAATCCCGTTTTGTTGTAGGAATGGTACTATCTTGCCACCAACAATGGACCCTAGTTTGTCATCTTCAAGGTTCCAAATGCAGGTTTTCAAAATGCCACCCAACCTTAACCGTTCCAAGCTTTCACCACCTCATAACTGGGAGATAAAGGGTACCCTTAACCCTGATTATGCATGTGGGAACCCTATTAGGGTTAGTCCTAGTGAATCTCCTGATCCAACACACCCATCATCGAACAAATCCGCTATTGCAAGCTGGCAAGTGGTGTGCAACATCACAAACACAAAACGTGAAGCACGTAAATGCTGTGTTTCTTTCTCAGCTTATTACAATGAATCGGTTGTTCCATGCAACACGTGTGCATGTGGATGTAGTAACCCTGAGAGAACGTGTAGTGCAACCTCACAAGCAATGTTGCTTCCACCAGAGGCACTTCTTGTCCCTTTCGAGAACAGAACCGAGAAGGCACGTGCTTGGGCTGAGATAAAACACATGAATGTCCCTAATCCTTTTCCTTGTGGTGATCACTGTGGTGTGAGCATAAACTGGCACGTGGTGACGGATCACCGGAACGGTTGGAGTGCAAGGATCACACTCTTCAACTGGGGTGAGGCCAGTTTTGCTGATTGGTTCGCCGCAGTTCGAATGGAGAAGGCTGCAAAGGGGTTTGAGGAGGTGTATTCTTTCAATGGAAGCCTTTTGGATGGTGTGGACGGCACGATATTCATGCAAGGGAAGAAAGGGTTGAACTTTCTTGTGGCGGAGACGGATGGATCTAACCCTCGGAGAGATCCTAGGGTGCCGGGGAAACAGCAATCGGTGATCTCTTTTACAAAGAAGAATACTCCTGGAATCGATGTGGTTGGTGGTGATGGTTTTCCTAGTAAGGTTTTCTTCAATGGGGAGGAATGTTCTCTTCCTTCAGTGGTTCCAAGCAGTGGTACTAGAATGGAGGCTTCATTTGCTACTATGATTTTCTTGGTTCCGTTTTTGTGGATTCTCTTCATGCGGCAATAGTTACATTTTGTTTGATTGTGTTGTTGTTCTGAGACAGGATTTATGTAGCCACATCATTAAACATCATGCGTTGTATATCCATTTTGTATGATTCTTTAGTCTTTACAGGGTATTAATACAGAAGGGTGTAGAATTATGTTGATTATAGAGATATTTTTGTCTAATTTTTTGACAGTGACCACTGTTTTTCTTTTTGTGTAGTAAACATTTATGACTTCTATTATCAGAACTTTTCTCCTTTTGAGATTGAATTAAGATAAAGAAAAATTATACCACTTGGTGGTTTAGGTGGCAAAAAACTTGTTATCCTTTTAAGAAAGTCTCAATTTTGTTAATGGAGAAAGAACTTTACTCCTGTAATTGAACTTTGCCTATTTCAACTTGGAATAGTGAGGACTCTGGTTTTCGATTGCTAAGAGCCAGAGAAACAAAATATGGATTAAATTATTCTCTAAATTCCTATAATTTCACTATTTTTTTTAATTAGTGCCTGTAATTTAGAAATTTATAACCCGCACCAAAGATTTCTGGAACCTTTTCAAGAGCCTATGTTTACCTGCTATCAATATTGATACTCCTTAGCACAGCTAATTTTAGAGACTACCACAGCCCACAAGGTAATAATTGGGCTGCTGGTTTTTATTTTGAAATTACAAAATATCTGTAACAACTTGACATGGTCAACAATAACTCGGTAAACTAACCATTATATTTTTTTGCAACTTTAAGTCCCTTCTTTTAGCATACTGTAATTGGCCCTTTGATGACAAGGGGTCTTTAAATAAACATATATACCATCTAGTGCTTTAGAATCAGAGTTTAAAAGACTCAGGAGAGATATTCAGTGTAATCTAAAGATTCAGAATTGTGAGCATGGCAGGAAGTATTTATAATCCTATTTTATTCTGCATTTGATCTAATTGTTTGCTATTTAAATTTTGAACATGATTAGATCATTACTATTTCGAACTTTCATGGGCTACAAGGATGGGGCAGAATCAAGAATTAAATATGAATACTTCTTCTGAGGAGATTCAGACCGTGGATGGTCACTTAAGAGTTAGCCAACTGTGCTAATCAGATTTTTTTTCAGATGTTTAGTATTAATAGTGTTGGCCAAAAACCCAATATGAGAACCTAATCAGTTTCATGGGCATGGTGTGCATATCATAATGAACGGAGCAGGTCACCTACTGCAAAAGCATAACTGAACAAGCAGGGTCATCTGCAGAAAAAACATAACCGAACAAGTAGGTTTAATATATCAGTAATAGTAAGTCCTTATAAACTTTCTAAGAATTTTTAATTAGGTCTCTAAATTTAATATATTTGTAATTTGTAATTGGGTCGTTGATTTTCTACAATTTTTGTAATTGGTTATCTGAACTTCTGAAGTTATTATATGACCGCTTAAAATCGCCACAAAAATAATAATTTGTTTCAGTTTTACCAATACCAAAAACCCAATTTCTAAAATTATAGAAGACTAAGGATCCAATTACAATTGTTTTTAGTTCAAGGACCTAATTACAAATTTTCAAAAAAGTTGAGAGATTATGAAGTTTGAACCAAACAAGTATTGTCCAAGTAAAGAAGCGACCACAAAAGAATGGGCAATGTAATGAGAAACCAATTGGAATATTTACATACTTACAGCAGTCCTTTGCTCAATTAGAAGAACATAAATAAATAGGAAAAAAGGAGCAAGGGAAAAAATATTTCATAATGTGTTATTAAAGTTAAAATGCTCCTACAAGTCTGCAGGTGTATCAAAGCCTTGTCCTCTAAAGTTTTTCCCTAAACCAGTGTCTTCATGTACACCTTAACAATAGAAGCTTGCTAGAACCTTTGCAATCGAAAGCAGCCAAAAAATTGCAAATATGCCTTTTGCATACATGCATTTAAAGTTTGTTGTTATTCATCTTTTGAGCATCCAGACTAAATCATAATAACATACTACTCCCTGAAGCCTGAATTTTTTACATCAACTAAATTCTATTTGTTGAAATATTTAAACTAAGATCCAAACTAACTAATTGCAGTGTGATTTGGTTCAAATGGAACGCCAACTATTTACATTGGCGACAGCAATTAGGAAGAGAACAGGCAGAATCTGTTCTAAACTGGAATGTTGTCTGAGGAATATCCATCAAAGTCAAACTCATTTTCAGATGTTCCAATGCCTTCTTGCTGCCAGAAAAAACAGAAAATTTTGATTTGTTTATAAAGGAAAACTACGTGAAAGCATATGTATACAGAAAAGGAAGGAAGGACCAACCTGTTTCAGAAATGCACTGACAAGATCCTCCTGACCATATTGGTCAGAGAAGAGGTTATTAATCTGACAGCTAGGATCAGGAATTCTTTCAGCCTTAACCCTTACTGAATCGTCAAGAAGAAGGTTATTGTGGTGTTGACCAATATTTTGGAGACTGCTCTGGTGCATGCCTTCACCTGTGGAGAACATAGCTTTTCCAATTGAAGTAGTATCTCTATTTTGTACAGTCTGTTGCATAGAGGGAAAACTCTGATGGACCAAAACTGATGGTGAGACATCAATGTTACCTTGTAAAGGATTTGCATGCTGAGAAGCATCATATGTCATGCCTGCGTTTGTTAAGTCCCAATCATGGGACTTCTGATGGTGAAGGTCATTAAACATGTCATAACCTTGAACAAATCCACCGGATCCTTTAATACCAGAGGTACCTTCTTCATGAAACATACCTTTATTTGGGATACTAGTTATACCTGGAGTGCTTCTAAGATGGAAATTACTGGCAGACATTTCACTGGTTTGGTTCATGGGGATACTCAACAATGAAGAGTTTTGTTGAACTTGATTATAAGTAGTGATATTGCTGGTTCCAGCAATCGCATTTCCCAAAACACCACTAGAAATACCATTTGGTACTGTAGGCTGCACCAAAGATGACGGATACCTGGTTACATGAGAACCGACATTTTCACTTAGCAACTGACCTCTTGGTTGAGACTGAGCCATCTGCATCAACAAGGGGTTGTTCTGTGTGGCAGGAGAATTGACTCGCATATTCAAGCTGCCAAGGGGTTGGGTAGATTGGTGCAAATTGGCAAGTTGCTTTGGCTCCATGTTGGTTGGAATTCCATGAAGCAAGTTTATTGGCTTACTGTTGCTTAAATGTTGTAGTGACCCTTCTCCAAATCTTAATCTTGGGTTCTCAAAACTGAAAAGGTTCTTTTGATCGGATAGAGACATAGGCATACCTGCTTTGGCAGTTGTCCTGCCAAGTCCCGTGGCTTGAAAGTTGGCTAGACTTTGTGATGGGAACTGGCCAGCAGCTGAAAGAGTTTGAAGATCAATTCCATTGATTGAGGTTCCCCCAAATGTTGCTTCTTGTGAGCTCATGAAGGAGTTGCTCAAGTTACCTTGCTGCTGTGAAACTCCACTCAGCCTTCTAAGATACAAACGGTATTTCTGTACCAAAAAACAGATGGAAAATGAGTTGACTCCTTCAAATCAACTAATACCATAGTTGACCACAACAAAGAGAGAAATATGGACATATGGTTAACATCAATTGCTGAATCTCTCCCGAAATACATATAATATGAAGCATAATAGTATCATACCTGAAGGTGGCTAGCAACATTTTCTCTAGTAAGCCCAGGAACATTCATCAATTCCAAAATCTTTTTAGGAACAGCCTCTGCATATGAATATCAAATTTAAAACATAAGACGCGACATTTAAATCTTCAATAAATATCTAATGAATCAGGCAAGAAGATATCACCATAATTCTTCATATATAAGATATTCAGGAATTTTTTTGTGTGGGGTAAAAAATAAAAATACTAATTTAGAGATAAAAACAATTTTGTAATGCTAAAATCACTGTTTGATCTTGAGTGTGTATTAATATTACAGCATAATTTATAGTAGGAAAACTGACTTGCCTATTGGTGAACAGTCAGGAAATCCTCAAAGGAGTCATCCCAAAATATTGCAATCGGATATAGAAGATGCAAGAAGTAAAATTGTGGATTTGATGCTTTCATGATTCTTGTATGACAATTCAAGATTAGACAGACATAAAGAAACCAAAGATCAAAAGTAGTGGGAGGCATTGTTTGCTGTGTCAGATAAGACAGCATGGAAAAGCAACAGAACAAAGATGAAACAGAACATTTTTGTTTCGCAAGGAGGTAATTGAGAGACACATACTATCAATTCCAAGTTGATTTACAGCAGCCATAAACTGTTGATGAAGCTCAACAGACCAAACAACTCGCGGCTTCTTCAACGTGGAGGAATCATCCCTCTCATCTCCTTCCTCTTCCTCATCCCTCCTCTTCTTTGAGCTTTTGGCTTCATTCACCGAAGACGAGTAATCTCCGTCATCCGATCCCTTTGGAGGCCGATCTCCTTCTTCCATGCTACCCGATTGCTCCACATCTCTCAAACCATTCTTTCTCTTCCGAACCACATGCTGCCATATATTCTTCAAAGCCTCGATCCGAACAGGTTTAATCAGGTAATCACAGGCACCATGTGTCACCCCTTTCATCACGACTTGTTTTCCATCATCAGCTGACATCACTGTAGAAATCATTCACACAACTTGTAAGTTCATATCAAATGCAGTGTCTCTCAATAGACACAAACCAATCAAAACAATGCTTACTAATAACTGGAAGGTCCATCTCCAACCCAATATGCTCCAAAAGCTTAAATCCATCCATATCCGGCATATGCACATCGCTTAAAACGATATCAAACCCGTTTTTGTTCTCTCTCAGAAGCGACAATGCAACCTCCGCTCGCTTGCATTTCGTCACTGAAATGAAATAAACACAACAAGCAAATCAAATCAAATCACAAATCACAAATTCCACAAATCAAATTCAAAAAAAGAAAGAAACAAAATAAAAGGACAGACAGACACATATTCATAACGACTCAAGCTTCCCTTTAGAACCAATTCCAAAAGGTTTGAAATAAAAACAATTAACAAACAAATCTGTCATAAGCAGTTCAAAAGAAACAGCATCAATCACTTCATACCATGCTATTCAGTATTCAACCATACCAAAAAGCATCAACTTGAAAAGATAGATAGATGGCTGCAAGAATCCAAATTTACAATAAACACTGCATCAAACAACATGTTCAGAGTAAAAAACTCCATACAAGACACACTTGGTGATTGACAAGTAATATCCATAACAACACAAACATTGAAAAAACAAAGTAAATTACATTTTTTTTTTGGTATCACCAATTAATCTTAGAGAGAGAAAGTGAATAAGCACCTTCATAGAGACAAGCACGCAGCATCCTCTCAAGGATCATAAGGCAAGTGGGGTCATCATCCACAACCAGCACCCGGAGACCCGCCGGGAACTGGTCGGAGACGGTATCTCCGGCTTTCAGAGGAGAACTCGAAGTGGATCCCTTGCCGTTGCTGAGATTCATGGTTGGTCTGAAGATCCAAAACAGTACACAACAACAAACACAGCACACACACAACAACTTCACATGGTTGAAACTGGCATCATGGAAGTGAAAAAACATAAAAATAATAAAAGAGTGAGTTGTTTATGGAGTCCAGGGGAAGAAACAGAGAAAAGGGTAAAGGAATTTATTTTTGGCTGCAGATAATATAGCATATAAATAATGGAAATGATTGTGGGTCTGATTCTGAAAGCCTTCTCCTCTGTTTCAAGCTGATGCTCAGTTTCTGGCATATTTTATTACTTTCCATAAAATGATACTATTAATTAAAATATTAAAATATATTGTTATTAAAATGTATTTTTTTGTACGTAAAAATTAAAAAGTTGAAAAATTTATTCAATAACTCCGCTGGACCCCTAAAAAATAATATTAAAATGATAGTGTTGTGTAATTATTTTTGACATTTTTTAATATTATATTTGAAGTTTGCGGTGTTCACTCCTGAAATAGTGGATCCAGCTCATTGGTAAGGATTGGATTAACTAACCCTCCACCTCGGATCTCAAAACCACTTCCAACGCTGTCACAAAGGTCACAACAACACTTCTAATGTAGTAAACTCAGCTAAGAACATGTTCAATGTTCTCACTTTTTTTTTTCTCCCAAGTTTTTCTTCTGTTATAATGGTAAATTAATTAATACTTAAAACGGGGAGCAAAACATGCTCCTAATTATAGGTAGGAAATCAAAAGTATAAATTACGTGTTATTTAAAATGATTATTCTATTATTAATAAAAAAGATATTTTTCATCTATGCATCGAGTTATGAATATGTTTCATTGAATATTTTAATTATTTAAAAGAGTAAAGATTTAAATGGTGTTTTATATTTTGATTTAATAATTTTTTTATTGTTTATGACGTTTTTTTTCCTAATCTGTATAAATCTTTGAAAGTTTAAATTTATAAAAATTTAGATAGTCAGTTTAATTGATATAGAATTGTTTGATTATTTTTTATATAACTGGTATTTTATCTAGTATATATATGGGATCAGGTGTGTACTATTACAAGATACTTATAACCTCAACCTATCCCCCATCATTTTTTTGGAATAATTACTACCTATTATTAAACGAGTAATTTGCTTATTTAGTGAGAATAATTTTTATGAGTATCCATAAATATTATTGATTGCAATCTCTAATCTACAATGCAACACTTAAAACACTTTCACTGTTCTCACTCTAATTCACGTTTACTCTAATCTGAAGGTAAATTAATTAATATTTAACTTTCTTTTTCCATGTTTTTGCTTGTTTCGAAGGTAAATCAATTAATATTTGAAAAAAAATGTTAACATGTGTCCTTATGATATTGGTTAAAGAATTAAAAGGAGAATTTTTTTTATTAAAATGTACAAAATTAGGTTATTCATAACTTTCTTATATGATCTTCACAATATTTTTTTCTTTTAATTCTTAAACCAATATTCTAAAGTACATGTTAGGAAGATTCATATTTAAAACGTGTTGTAAACACATGCTCATAATTATAGGTAGAACATAAATATTTTATTGGTTAAAGAATCAAAAGAAGAATTTTTTTTATCGAAATGTACAAAATTCTACTGCATGTAACTTTTCTTACAATCTCTTATAATTTTCACAATAAATATTTTCTTCTTTTAGTTTATTAACCATCAATATTCTAAAGGCATTGGTTAACAAGATCCTAAAAATTATAAACTATTTTCTTTTTAATGTTGTTATGTAAGAACTAAGACTGTAATAAATTTTTTTGATTTTAATAAATAATTATGAATATTCCTATGTTATTGTTTTTTTATTCTTTTCATTCCACAATAAATACATATACAAATTAATTAAAAATTAGAAGACAAATGGAGGTATAATCGATAAAAAAGAAGAAGTAATTATGTGATCTTAAAAAACAAACTCCAAAAATCCAACAATTAAAAGGAGCAGATGTAGTAATTAATAATATGTAAAAAGAATGACTTTATCACTTCCTATGTTTCACTTTACAAGACAAATTAGCAAACAATTTTTTTTCTAAATTAGTTATCGTTTTACAAAATTCATATGAAACATTGAATATTTTTTCATGGAGTACACTTAGTAGGAGTTATTGTTGTATAGTAAATGAGAAAATATCTAATTAATTAAAAATAAATGATATATTAAAAATTTACACAATATACTTTATAAAATTGAAAATATTAGTTCATTTCTTAATGTTTGTGTCAAAATTTTAAACTGCACCCCATAAACAGAGGTAAAAAAAAAAGTATACTTACACTTATTATCTAATCACAACTTATTATATATGATAAAATTATTAATTTTAATAATAATTACTTTAAAAATCATATCAAATATGACTTGTAATGGGATCATAATGTAAAATTATATTGTACCGTCAATATGTGACTATTAAATTCTAAAAAAAATCTTAAACATTATATAAAGTAGAACTAAGAAAGTAATAATAAAAGATAGTTAGGCAATGCATTAACTAAAAAAATGTCTGTTGGAAAGGTTTCTACATTTAATAATCAAGAGTATTTCAAATAGGAATATCTGTATAAAAAAAAGAAAAACTAAAGGAAAACAATAAACAGTACTGAATGTTTTATTCGTAAATATTTGTTTATATTTGATCTAGTAAATGTTTTCTTTTTCATGAAATATTTTCTATTTTTTCTAATCAATATATACATATACATATATATATATATATATATATATATATATATATTTATTTATATTTATTTGAAACTTTTAATTATAAAAAATTATAGACTTAGTTTAATTGATATAAGATTGTTTAATTGATTTTTTATACACAAGGCAAAAGTGAAAAACTATTAACATGCTTATTTATACAATCTTCCACAAATATTATTAATTCTAGAATATAAATTTATATATAAATTTTAAATATATAGTATATGCATTGAAAGTGTAAGAGACATTTATAATCTATATTATCATCCAGTCACAAACGGTAATATATAATAAATTTATTAATTTTTATAATAATTAACTTGAAAGTTATACTAAGTATACTTTTTAATTAGTTGATAATGTAAAAAAAATATTCTAAAATTTATTGGTTTTTTTTATCAATATAAAGAATGTTTACCTTAAATTTTTTTCAGAAACATTTCTGATGACAACACGTTTTAATTTTACGTGAGACGGTGCCTAAACAATTATTATCATATGCGTTGTATAAACATGTGTACTTTACTAAGATGCATATGTAACTAGGTATGTTAATTATGAATTTAGTAATTTTGTAAAGTAAACATATCAAAACAAATGGTAAAAAGATTAGATGGTATATAGTAAGAAGACATAAGTTTAATTTAACACAATTTATTCGAGAAAAATCTCATTTTTTGACATGTTATAACATTTATTTTTTTCTTTATCAATTCATATTTGATGTACGTAGAGACATTTTTACTGAATGTGTTTAAATATTTCATTTATTTAATGATTTCATTAACCATTTGTTCTTTTTCATAAGGTAGGCTTTTTAGGTACTAATCTACGTAGAAGTGACAAAATGAGCTAGTATTTAGTTTTATGTGAGTCATGATCTATAGGCTAAAAGAAGCTCAAATTTAATGTGCGATTATAAAATGAGGCTTAAGTCTGGATCATAAAATGGGTAAACCTGGATGATACTATGATTGGATTAGGCTAAAATGGTTTTTTCCAGTTGCACTCTCTTTTTTACTTATACATTCTCCTTTTCTTTCTCTTTGGATTTTTTTTCTTCTTCTTGAAATTACCATCGTCTCTTTCTCACTCCCCATGTAACCATCTCTATCCACTGTATCATAACACAATTTATATTAGGTTTGAGTGATGTGTATGTACGGGGAAGACTAAGGGTATTAGTGTGTGTTCCGGGTTGGTGGACTTTGGATATTGAGGCCCTAATAAGGGTATGGTGTGATTAAGGGCAATGTAATTAGGGTGTTCGTGAATTTACAATCATTTTAGTTTTTTCAATTCATTATTCAATTAGTTTTCTTCAAAACGTTATTCTGATTTGATCTGAATCGATCCAATCTAAATTAGGTTGGATTAAATCAATTTTTAATTTTAATCTCACTTCTATTTTTAATAAAAATATTAAATAAATCATAAGATATATAATAAATAATGATTTAAAATATCAAACATTTCAAAAATCAAATCTGAAATCCGATTCAATCCAATAAAAAATTATGAATTTTCAAAATTTTGATTCATTTAATTTTTGGTTTATTCAATTTTATATTTTTTTCTGGATTGGCTTTTTCAGTTTTTATTGGATTATATTTAGTTTATGAAAACCCCCTAAATATAATTGTATCTCCAGTTACCACTATGAAGGTTCATGAGCAGAGAAGTGTTTTGTTGAGATGATTCTTTTCACTCTTTCCAATATTACAATAATAAATTTTACACAAAAAAATCTGTGGACTCAATCAACCAATTTTTAAGCTTTCAAATTTTCATCCCTTCAATGAAAACATTCTGATTTGATGATATCTATCCATTCTTAATTAAATAATTCATTTTCTTTATGACTTTCAATTATTATACTTATATTAAATTTTAAATTAATCCTCCATTTGTTATTTAATAAAAAAGCGAAAAGAAAAGTAGTTATTTTTTTATAGGAAGAAAAGTAGTTGTCGTGAATGGTTTTAAAATCCAGATGTCGTGGACAAAAAGAATCCTGAAAACATGCTTAGAGAGCATAAACATTAAGGAAGTTTCAGAAAATACTATAAACTAACAAAATAAGTTTACCAAACAATTTTAAACTAAATAAACAAACTTTTAAACTAAATAAACAAACTTAAAAGTAAATTTGTTGAACATGTTAGTCATATGTATACATTTTTTCTTTGCCGAGGTCACATGTAACTATAGATTCTTGTAGATCAATAAAAAAAGGCGAAAGAAACGCACAAGCCTCAAAATATGGAGCCACAATTAATGATGCAAGTTCAACAATTTGACTTCTTCTAACGCCACGTACTGTCTCACAAGGTTATGTATTCCAATTTATGAGGCTTAGCTCATAACTAATCATACTCCAACATAAACTTGTTATTTCTCATTCTGACTCAATCGCCTATGCAAATTACTGCTATTATTCTGCATCTCTTTGAATGCTACTAGGTACAAGTTTTTCTTTCTTTTTTTCCTTTTTCTTTGTGGAGTAGAAAGGTTAACCATAATACTTCTTCATTTCGTGGAAGGATTTTATAAACATGTACGTACAAAACATAATATAGAGGATAAAGTATATTTTATTTCCTGTGCATTCAATCAAATTTAGTTTTAATTTGTATAGTTTTAAATCAATCAATTTAATATCTATACTTGAAAAAATTATAAAATTAGTCTTTATTTAATTCTCTCATTGGCAATATACAAAGATTAAATCTATCTACTTTTTAAAATATAAGGATCAAGATGATGGATTAAAAATTATAGAGACCAAACTTATATTTTATTTAAATACAGGACTAAAATACTTATTTATTATAATATAAAATGTGTTTAGTTATAGTTGATACTTTTTAAATATAAAACAAAACTTGATGTAAGATTAGAAAATAGTATATTTTGATTGTTAAAAAAATGGTAGAATTAAGGGGAAGGGGGGGGGGGGGGGGGGGTCAAATAAAACTAAAAAAATAAACCATTGCATTGCATATCATTTAGTTCGTGTTGATGTGTATTGGGTTATTTTTTAATTAGGTTTATTCAGTGCTGAGTTTTATCATTTTGCTAAAAGTTTTAATTGTTGTTAAGAGTTTTCATTTGTTTAAAAATATTATTGAATATGAAACAATTGATATGAGCTTTCTTAAATTATTTATTTGGTTTGAATTCATTTAAATTAGTTTCGATAATAATCTAAATGTTTTTCGATATTTTTACAGCATTATTAATTCATTAATTAAATCTGAGAAACTAGTTTCTGAACCATTGGATTTAACAGACTTGATGTATCCTGAGCGTTGGATCTAGGGTAGCTCAAAGCTAAAAGACTAAACTCACGGGTCCAAAGGTTCTCCTTCTTCAGATCTGGCAGACTAGTATCCGATCCTCTTTCTCGTCTTCATCCAGCCGTGGAACGAAGCTTTCATCGTTCAACATATTCTCACGATCTCAGTGTAAGCAGATCTTCCTTTTTTCTTTTAACCCTAACCTCGTTTAATTTGGGACAGAACTTTTAATTTGCAACAAGGATTTTCAGACGAAATGTTTTTCGTCCGAAACCCATCTGAAAGGGTTTGAAAATTGTCCCAGATTTTTCTGAAGATTCGTGTGAAAATTGGGAAAGCTTTTAGCTAATTATTAGATAATACAAATTAAAGTATAGAACCAACAAATAAGGATTCAAGTTATAGCTGGTTCGATCATGAGTTTTTTTTGTTAGTGATCTCAGCGGCATGTACTGTTAGGTGTATTTGATGTGTATTTTTTATTTGAAGTCATGGAATAATGTTTTTGGGCATTAATTTACCAAGAATTTGTTATTTTTATTTCAGCATGGGCCTGCTATCTTGTTTTAGGTCTACCGTCCTGAGGAAATGTTCCAAAGGAAGCTCTGGCATGTCAAGAGTCTTGTATACGAACAATTTTCAGCGAAACTTGATTTCATCCGGTGGCGGTGAATCAAATTATGGGTATTTTAACAAGAGATCATACTCTTCACTTTTTATGGGAACTGGAACTGTGGGTGGGATTACAAGTGCTAGAATCAGGGTACCAAATGTTGGATATGAAGGATTCATGTGCTCAACTCATCTATCAATCACACAAAGAAATTCAAGATTGATCCATTCTAAAAGCAGCATTGTTCCAAATTCTGAAATTCAGAATATAACTACTGAGATGGTGAAGATACCAGAGGTCCCAAGGTTTGTTTTCTTCACTACCATATGTACGATAATATTTGTGTTGTATACAATTAATTGATGTATATGATTTCCAAAGTTTAATAGCCATGTAAAATGCTGTAAAATGAGAAAATTATCAACTGTTTATCAATCAATCTTGTCATTGGAGAGTGAGAAAATCATAAATTTAGGATGAAAATGACTCAGATTTTTTGTTGTTGTAACAAAATGCAATAGGGTAGAATGTAAAATGTGTATGTGTGTAGGTTGAGGATCCTCTTGGTGGGTTTTCCTCAATTTCTGCCTCACCTTGAAATCCAAGTGTTGTGTTGGTCATTTTTAAATTGACTCAGACTATATAATAATTAAGGAAGATTAAGGTAAGGCATAGGTAATGATATACTAGCTCGTAACACAGTTTCCATTTAGTGTGACCATGACTTGTAAATACTAATTATACTTATGTATTTTTTAAAAATAAATATATTTGATTGTTTCTAGTATTATAATAATTCTATAATTGTTATTGTTTCTTTACTAATAGATGGATGGATCAAATCATCCCTACAATAGCCCCTTGTGATGCAGCAGAACCATGGCAACTAGGGTTTCAAGATGCAGCAACACCTATAATGCAAGGAATAATAGACTTGCATCACGATATCTTTTTCTTTGTCATTCAGATTGGAGTTTTTGTATCATGGGTCTTGCTTCGTGCTTTATGGCATTTCAGGTCTAAAATGAATCCAATCCCTCAAAGGATTGTTCATGGAACAACAATTGAGATTCTTTGGACCATATTTCCTAGTGTCATACTAATGTTCATTGCTATACCATCGTTTGCTCTGTTATACTCAATGGATGATATTGTAGTGGATCCAGCCATTACTATCAAAGCTATTGGACATCAATGGTATTGGACTTATGAGTATTCAGACTATAACAACTCTGATGAACAATCACTTGCTTTTGATAGTTATATGATTCCAGAAGATGATCTAGAATTAGGGCAATTACGTTTACTAGAAGTGGACAATCGAGTGGTAGTGCCAGCTAAAACTCATCTGCGTGTTATTATAACATCAGCTGATGTGCTTCATAGTTGGGCAGTACCTTCCCTGGGTGTCAAATGTGATGCTGTGCCTGGTCGTTTAAATCAGATCTCTACTTTTATACAACGAGAAGGGGTATACTATGGTCAATGCAGTGAGATTTGTGGAACTAACCATGCCTTTATGCCTATTGTCATAGAAGCAGTTTCTACTAAAGATTATGGTTCTTGGGTTTCCAGTCAAGTCAACTAATCCCTGCTGGCTGTGTGGTGGCAGTAGTGACAAGTAAGGTGAAATAAAAATAGGTGTTTTAAACTTTTGAATCTCTTGTCCTTCTTGATTTGTATTATTCCATAATCATTCTTGAGATCAAACTCAAACAACAATATATGTGTCTTGAGATCAAACTCAAACAACAATATGTTATCTGGTATTGTGTTTTTTAATAAGTCAAATGCATCCATAATATGTTTTGGATCCCAGTTAAATTAGTGAATGTTGTTTTGGGTTTCTAATAGTTTTTTTATCTTTGCGTTGTGTTCTTACTTGAACACAATTTTTGTTTTTGGTCCTTATTAATTATTTTGTTTTAGGCCTTTCTAATATATCTATTTTTTTGTTTTAGTCCCTAAAATATGTAGATAATTTGTTATTAGTCCCTATCAAAGGGACTAATACAAAATGAATAACATATTATAAGAAACAAATGCCTATTTCAACATGACTAATAAAAGTAGTTAAATTGGTTTATTTTAATTAATATTGTCATCAATTCAAATTTTATTCCAAAAATACTTATAGAAATATATTTTTTTTATTCATGGAATTGAAGATAGTGTTAAGAGGATTTATAAGGTTTCCTTGACACAAAATCAAGTAGATTAAGTAGTTAGATATGATGACGTTACTCATAATCTATGGTTTAATTTTTTTGGCTCAATTACGATTTTTGTCCTTGAAATTGGGATGTGTTTTTTCAACCCCTTAAATTTAAAATTGCTTTTTTTTCTCTCTCTAACATAATAAATAGACACTTTGTGGTGGCATTTAGTTGTCATAAATTAATTTTTATTTGTAATCGCTTGAATTTGTATTTTAAAATTTTCACAAAGTGTTAAAAAACTATTACAAGATGCTAAAAATTGTTATAAAGTGTCAATTTATTATGTTGGACTAATTTTATTTTTTTTTTCAAAATTTAGTGACTAAAAGAAGTAATTTTAAATTTTAGGGACTAAAAAAAGCACACTCCGAAATTCAGGAATAAGCCTAATTTTTTCAATCCAATAATATGAATTAATTGTTTTACTTCAAATAATTCTCATATTAGGTTTCACTTACCATCATTGTTAAATGAGAAGTGCTAGGAACACATTATTTAATTCATTCCTCCTTATCCACACTTTTTTTATTAGTTAAAATTTATTGAAAATTACAATTTTTTGTTGGGCTCATTTCTTATTTAATGATCTCTTTCTCCTAGTTTTGTAATTTTCAATCAGTTTTAACCAATGAGAATGCATGTTAAGAGGAATGTGCTAGAGAGTCTCTTGCTAGCACTTCTCTTTTGAAAATTGAAATGAATTGGCACGTGTTTGTTGGTTGCAGACATGCACAAGATGTGTGGAGAGAAGCTGAACTTTGGTCCATCATTCAAGAACCAGTAGTCAGCTCAAAACTTTTAACGAGTTTCCTGTTCTTTATCCTCACAAAACTAAATGATCAATTGTCAAAAGTGTCAACTCTTTTCTGGTGTTTATCATGGCGAAGAAGAAATGAAAATCTATGGGAGAACATTCGAAAGCTTGTAGTCACTCAGTAAATATGTCATTACAGTATCTTCAAGAATGGAAGGCAACTCAAGTTCGAAATGCACCTCATGCAAATTAATCGGTGCACAGACAGCCGAAGTCCTCAAATAGGATGCTCCAAGCCTACTATTGGTTACTTGAAGTGAAACATTAACACTTCAGTACTATTCAATGATGCTGGTGTTTATGGAGTTTCGTCCATTGTAAGATACCATAATGGACATTTTATCCAACACTCACGTATTGTTTTAGGGAGTTATCCATTGCCCCATGAAGCAGAAACATAAGGGTATAACGGATATGTTTAGATACAAGTCAAAAGTATTTTATATAATTTCTCTATTCAAAATGTTGAATTTTTTTTCTAATGCAGAAACTTTCAAAAATATTTTAACCTTATATCCAAATTATTCTTAACTGGATTGTGAACCAAAACTTTCAAGATATTATTATTGAATCTGATTGGAAGCATATGGTAGATAATATGGTGCAAGGAAAATTCCAGAATAAGAGTTTGGTGAAGTTTTGATTCAATTTCACGAGAATCATAGATTAATACAAAACAGCTCTATTTAGTTTGTCATTAAGCAAACAAATCAAGTTAGTCATCATTGCTTGACAAGGTTATCTTGATTTTACACTAGTTCAAATGTCTTTGATTTGTGCCCTAGTTGTATCCAATCTTTGATTATAAACATATTCTAACCAGCAATACCAACTACTACAACATTTTCCTCCCTTATTATTATTATTATTATTATTATTATTACCAAATTAACTTTATAATCAATTCAGCCTACACTTAATTGACAAATTATGGGATGAAATATCTATTGTTTTTGCTGCTGAATAATCTCTCTGAATGAATATTTTTTGGAGAATTTTTTTTTAATTACATTTTTATCATTTATAAGATACAGAAAACTTTATTTAAAGAATTTAAATCAATTTCACTTATAGCAAATGATATATTAATAAATAATGATTACTTTTAGCCAAAAGTAATTAATAATCTGATAGAGCATTCACATTCCGTAATAAGAATTGCTTATAAAAAATATTATTTTAGTATGTTACATGTAATTTAAGTGACTTAAAATTGAAAAGAGTTGTTTATATAAACAATTACTGTCTATAAGTTGTTTAACTTTGTATTAAAATAAGAAAGAGAAAAATAATGGTCAACATCAACATCAATAACATCTTTAACCTAAGTTAATTGGGGTCGATGGTAGATGAACCCAATGATAAATTGAAAATAAGACAAATGAGAGAAAAAATAGGCTAAAAACAGAATAGTAAGAGGAAGAAGAGAGAAAAGAGGAGGAGAATGACTAAAACAAGGGAACGACTGGAACATAGAGTTACTAATGGATTTAACCCTCTACCAAGTTTATCGCTTTTCTCCACTCCGTCTTAATACATACCGTCCGCCAATCTATATCTCACTCCATTAGGTCTTGTTTAACTACTTTTTCTCAGGTAAGTTTTGGTCGACCTCTACCTCTCTTTGTGTCTAGCTCTTGATAACAAACTCTTATTCTTACAGAAGCATCTAGTGGCCGTCTCATAACATGCCAAAATCATCTCAATCTATGCTCCCTCATCTTTTCACATATCGGTACCACTGATACCTTTCGTCGAATATCATCATTTTTTATCTTATCCATCTTCGTATATCCACACATCCACCTTAACATCCTCATTTCCGCTACCCCTATTTTATGCTCATGTTGCCTATGTGTTGGCCAGCATTCCACACCATATAGCATTGCCGGTCTAACAGCTGTTCTATAGAATTTTCCTTTTAGCTTAAGGGGAATCTTGCGGTCACACAAAAATCCTGATGCACTCCGCCATTTCATCCACCCTGCTCTAATCCTATGACTTACATCCTCATCGATTTCACCACCTTTTTGTAACTAAAGAGAAAAAATAATGGTGAGTTAAAAAATTTGTTAATAAAAAATTTCATTAAAAATTAATTAAATTGCTTAAAATTAAAGTGATAAAAATTGAATTTTATAACCGAAGAGTACGAGAGATGCTCTTAAGTGGCTTGGGATATTAGTGGAAGAAGAAATATAACAGGCTACGTACTTATATAAATATGAATTTTGGTGAAAAGTATATCGAGACTAAAAAAGCTAGAGACATATATAAATTGGAATTCTCTGTTTTAATTCATTAGTCATGAATGCCTATAAAAAGAATATTCAGCAAAAAAAAACCTATAAAAAGAATTGACCAGTCATGAAATATTGAATATATAGACGTCATTTAGTTCATTTTCATTCTCGCAATTCCAGTTCGAAGTAAAAAACCATTTTATGCATAGAATTTAGATGTAGTATTTCTAAAAAAATTTACAATAATGTTTTAAAAATTAAATTTACAAAAAATATCTTTTTAAAATAACGAAACATAGATATTCATTTTAGTTTTTTATTGGATAAAAGAGTTAAACTAGAGCAGACTGGACAAAATACAAGCAATTTTATATAATTGCTCTCGTTGAGAGTCGAACTCAAGACCTCCCGCTTACTAAACGGGTGCTCTAACCAACTGAGCTACGAGAGCTGCTTGCAACTTGAAATCTAAAAAACATATTTAAAGAAGAACTGTATGGTTGATGATAAATGTTTTCCTTGTCACGCATTTGAGAGGAACAAAGTTAGTTAAGGGCATAAGGGCATTTTCCGAAATTGGACGAAGACCAGAGAGAGACTCATCAAGATCACGTGGTCATCAAATCAAAACACATCACTTCACTTCCCTTCTCTCTCTCTCTTCTCTTGCCGGTACCACAATCCCTCTCTCCGACGTACATTTCCTTCTTATTAGGGTTTCATTCCATGGACTCCGATTCCTGGATTTCCACGCGCATGTCGTCCTCTTCACGCCGCTATCATTCGCGATCTGGTTGGTCTCTTTAACATTCACGAATTTAATTCCTCTTTTTTCATTATTTTTAAATTATATATCTTATTATCTTCATGTTTTTCATTATCCTCTTTTTTTATTTCCATTTTCTTCTTACTCCATTCTTTTATTTTATCTTATTTTCATTTTTTCTTTCATTTTCACTTTTTTTTCACCCTGCTCATATTTTATTATTAGATTCATTTACACCAATTTCAGTTAGCTTGGATTAGAGGTGCTATTGATGTTGATATTACTTTTATTATTGGAATTGTTGGTGCTGCAGATCTGTACGTGGAGGAGAGTGAAGGGAACGATGATTTCAGGGCCGAGTTTCTGTGCCCTTTCTGCGCTGAGGATTACGACGTCGTTTCCCTCTGTTGCCACATTGACGACCACCACCCTATCCAAGCCAAAAACGGGGTTCGTTCGTTTCTCCACAAATTAACTTCAATTTTTGGTTTAATTACTAATTTGGTCCTTACATAGCAAAAGCTTTTACCTAGTAGTCTCTGTATCTAAGAACATTCTATTTTAGTTTCTACACATATCACTTTTAATCCTTTTAGTTTCTACACATATTAAAATTGTATTTGCAGGGACTTAAATATCATGTTTTTAAGTATAGGGATTAAAAGTTAATTTTTTTTGTAAATATAGGAAACAAATGAGAGTAGTTAAACCATAATTTTTTTTTTTGCAAATTGAAAAATTTAAGTGAGTGTCATGTACTGATTGTTTGGAACTACAGACATATGTGGTATAGGCATGTGGTGCTTTCGAAGTACCAACTTATTTCCCATGTTTCTGTTTCTTCTTTCCTATACCCAACTACCAACACAACCTTTTAAAATAATCAAAGTTAACAATCAGAGTAAAAAAAATAAATAGATTGTGTATTTTTATTACTATTTTCAATTCCTCCAAGTGCTTTAGTGAGGATGAGTGAGTGAGTGAATGAGTGAGGAGAGTAGGTCTGCTTGGTACTTGAACAACAATATGGGTTTTCTTTGCTCACTAACATTTTTTTTAACCATTTTTTGTTTTGTGCCTAAACTTATATATTTTTATTGTATCTTTAGGTGTGTCCCATTTGTGGAAAGAAGGTGGGATTGAATCTCGTTGGACATATTACTACGCAGCATGGGAACTTCTTGAGGATATCCTTTTTGCAAGTTGGTCTGTTTCTCATGTTTTTGTTCTTGGTGTTTCTATTCCTGTCTACTTCAGTTATTTGATAATTTTAAATTGGCGTTTCAGTTGTTTAATGCTCATGAAGTTTGAAAACTTGTGCACATGATAGAAGAAATAGGAAGTGAAATAATTGCTTTTTTTTTTTTTCTCATTCTGAAAAGTTAAAATTGACTTGTGTATTTTAGTTTTTGGAAAAGGTAGATGTGATAACTTTTGAAAAATTTGAAGCACATAAATCAATTTTAACTTGCAGAAGAAGTTTGCCTTCATATTTTCTTTTACCATACTTGTTATGAAGCTCATCTCTGTTCGGCCAAGATTTGTTGGTAGATAAAATTTCAATATGCACGTTTATTGCCTTCAACCAAAAAAAGAAAAAAAGTACCTCTGAAAAGCGAAATGTTTATGCCAAGAGTTTGTACTGTACGTGCCCTCCCATCATTATCAATGGTTAGCTGTTTAAAGATTGTGAATGTGTGATAGATTTCAATGAGCCAACTTAAGTATGTTTAGCAAGCATTTATTTAGTTTATTTGAAATGAGGAACAGTGGTTACTAGCCTCATAAGTATGCTTTATCTGACGAATTTGAATTTTTTCAATGTGGCTAATTGTTTAGTGTAGTTATTCTAGTGATTTTAGCATTGTTAAATGGTAATATTGTCGGTTGTCTCTGTCCTATGTCTATGTATGTAGAACAAGTGTCTCTATGAGATGAATCCGGCTCTTATTTCATATTTGCATGGCCTCATATAACTACTTCATTTCAAGTACTATTCTTATGGTCAAATGTTATCCATTGAGACTTCAAAGTTTTTCCGTAACCAGAATATACGTGCAGCGTAAAAGGAGGGTCAGGAAAGTAGGCTCTGGTTCAACAATGTCTATATTGAGAAAAGAGTTACGAGAAGGAGCCTTGCAGTCCCTTCTTGGAGGTTCTTCATACTTGGCTTCCTCCAATTCTGAGCCTGATCCTCTGTTATCATCTTTTATGTTTAACCCAGCTGTAACTGATGATTCTGTGAGTGCAAAACCTCCTTCGGTTGAAGATGCTCTAGTAAAAGAAAGTTCAAAAGATGATTTCTTGGAAAGGTAAGGAATGTTGATACTGCTGTTTGATCAAGCTTTGTTTTGTTTGAGAAATGAATGGGAATCTCAGGTAATAGTTTTAGTATAGGATGCATGCACAGGTGCTATAGGTCTTTTACTCTATATGCGGTTAGATTTGTGGCCATAAGTAACTGATGAAACGTTGTGAGTGTCATCTGGAGTGATGCCTGGATTTCATATTAAACTGTTATATAACTATTTTAGCATTGTGTCATACCGCTTCAAAATCATTTTCATTTTTGTTACTCACAAACGATTTGAGAACTTCTGGTCTGACTATTGTGTATGGTTACAGAAAATCTCAACAGTTACAGCTGTCAGAAGAGGATCTTGTAGAGAAGGCTCGGAGGTTTGAATTTGTGCAAGGGCTTCTGATGTCGACCATTCTTGATGATAAGTTATGACTGAATTTGTAGCTCATATGCCATTATTGTATTAGGAGCTGGAGCTGTAAGCAAGAGAAAGAGAGAGTTATGCAAAATGATACGAAGTGGTAGTAACTGCATCGGATAAATATGTAATGTGTCTACAGTTATGTTCATAATATCCTGCTTGTGTTCTATGTTAGTTCCAAATAATCAATGGAAATAAAATTCGTTTCACGAGCATGGGAACAGCAGAATTTATAGACCATTTTTCTCTTCTATTTTTTAGGTGTCTTCTAGAATTTAGTCGACGACCCATATATATAAAAAGGGTGAGAGTGCTCGACTGTTGTCAATTTAAGCTAGTCTTGTGCACCAATTAGATGAATTTTCATATGGAGCTTGACGAGAAGAGTTGTTCTTGGGACATAAATATAAGTTCGTTAGTAGTTAAATGTTTCAAAATATCTAATGTATATACATTGCATAATGGGTACGCAAATTATTAAATATATCTATATACTAAAGATTATAAATGTATTTTATTAATGTCTTATTCATAATATAATAATATTTAAAATATTATATTTTACTAACATGTTCTCATGCAATAACAAGGAGGAGGGGGGTCTCAAACCTTCTTAATCTTTAGAAAAGACGATTTAAACAAAATAATACATTTAAATTAGTTTTAAATGCAATGTCTGCTATTTTTTAAAATTCATAATTTTAATCTTTATTTTAAAATAAAAATATTTAATTCTCATATTTTTTAAAATATATAATTTTAGTCATTCTATTTTAAAATAAAGGTATTTAATCTTTCAATTTTATAAAATTCACAATTTTAAATCTTTTATGAAATTTGAAAAGTGTTAATTGGTACAAAATTAATATGATGGAATTTAAATTTAATAACATAACACAATATTATTTAGTTAATATTAATATCTCAATTATCACCCTTTGAGTTTGATAGGAGAGTAAAATGATACAAAAGTGAAAATTAAATATATCTATTTTAAAATAAAAAGACTAAAATTACAAATTTTAAAAAAATAAGAAAATTAAATTATTAAAAAATAAAAAAACCAAAATTATAGAATTTAAAAAATAAAAAAACCAAAATTACATCTAAACCTTTAAATTAATTTACTTCAAAGTTTAAAGCTATTCTTTTACTACTTTTTAGAGAAACAGGTTTAGAAAATATTAATCAATTCCTACACGTGTGCATTGGGAAGGATTACTTCGCCCACACGCGTTTTTGTTTAACTATGGAATTTCTAAAAGTGGTCTAGGTTATCAAAATATACGAATCCTGTATAGCGAAATCAATTTAATCAAAGACATTGATTTATGCATCTCACAGTAAGGATGTGAATAAGTGTATGCAGTATATTGAAGATTAAGATGATAGCCATCGTCTGTACAAAACTAGACAATGACTAGTGAAATGCGTATTTTACATACACGTTTGGACTTGGACCTTTTCTAGTTATCTTCACTAGTATTAGGCAAGTCACAGAAGCTGTTGGCTCTTAACACAGAAGACCAAAACTTCTAATATGAAACATTTCAATATGACTATTCTTTCCTACTCAAGTAGTAACCTTGCTATTCTACTTTTAAACTCAAGTGATCCCGATTCCTGACACAACTGGATAGGCTGCTTCAGTTTAAAGAAAACTCTGTTCATCTCCAATATGGATAATGCGACATGAAGTAATTGTAATCAGGATGGTTAACTTGTAATAGCCTAATCCAGTTATCAGCGGCTTGCAACAAAGAATTGGCTTTCTGACCTACAGAAACCTCATCAGGATCCCAGACAGAAGCTTTCAACTTGTGAAAGGCAAGCCCAAAGATTGGTAATGATAGCTTGGATGACAAGTTCATACCTCTTGAACAAAGATGGAATCCATCATTATTTAAACCTGATTCAGACAACAAAGTTATATTTGATTATTGACCAGCACATACAGAAACTAAACAAAGACATTAATACATACTTTGCGAAGCTGCTGTTGATAGGGAATGGAAAGTCAGGAAGCAGGCACTCATGCTCTCTAGTGTTGGACCAGTAGGTATTCTATATATTGGATACCTTTATAATATATGCAGGAAAAAATCATTTTAAATTATTAATTGATTAATTATCATGCGCTTTATACAACCCTAACAATCTTATTAACCAAAAGGATAAGATAGAACATTTACCAAGCCAAAGAAACCCAACTTGCTGTGGAAAGATCGCAGCTCCGGTATGTCTTCAATTCGGGAAATTGACGTTCAAGGTCGGAAATCTGGGGGCAAGAAATATGAATCTATGTTAGGATTGGAAAAGCAAGATAATCTATCAAGGTGGAATTGAACCAAAGGATAATGATCTTGCCTTATCTGCTAAAGGCTCGCGATTATAAGGATTTTCGTGCTCAAAGTATTCAAATATAAGCTGACTGGATGGGTTGCAGCTCTCATTCTCATCACTTGATGAACTTGTTAAAGGTTTACTTAGTGAAACTCTTTTTGAACAGTGATTTCTTGCATCTGACGAGTTAGCCTGGTTCCAAGTGCCGTGAACACTCTTTGCCCCTTTTTCATGACAATAGCCACTGCTGCTGTCACTGCTTGTCTCTCTAGCAGATCCAGAGTCTCTCTGACCGGGTCTCCTGTAATATAACAGAAAATAGAATGATACCATTTCATAGATACAAAAAATAATAGTAGTATGCTATGTCTTGTAATTCAGTCAAAGTGATAAACTGATGAGGGAAAAGGGTAGTAGATAGGTGCCTATCGTTTGAAAAATAATAAATCAGTCTCCTTAGTTTACATTCCTAACATCTAAATGATTGCGGTTGTCACTATAAAATTTTAATGAATATCACTAATTCCTCTCTCCCTCTCTCTTTCACTAAAATATCCTTAAGACTTAACTCATGATTCACAACATGAAACCAATCTAAATTGATATAACAACCACAAATTGCCAAACAAACACGCAATAATCAATATTGGAAAGACAAATGTAGAACTAAAATGTTTGAGAATGAAACACTGACCTTAACCGTGGGGAAGGTTTTGATGGATGAACATAAAGCTGAATAGCAGACAAGGAGACATTGTAATACTGTGTGACGCATTCACTTCCATCCAACACCAACGGAACACCGGCCCCATATGCACTCCATTCCTTGAAAGATTCCCATAAGTCCCCAAGCACAAAGTACGCATGCAACTCTCCCTCCATCGTTTTCCATCTCTTAATTTTCTGTTCATTCCCACAAATACCCAAATTAATAAACCCAACAATAATTCCCTTTAAAACAAACCACAAAACTGTAAGAACAATACTTATATACAGCTTCATTGGTGTTTTTCTTATTATTCTTCAATCATAATTAAATTTTTAGCTCGTTAATCCTTTAATACAAACCTTTATTACGTGAATTAAGATGTCAAACGCCAACTCTGATAAGAAAACACCACCACCAACACCTGAGGAAGTACATCTGAATTTTGTCCAAACTGCAACCCCAACTCTACCATACTTTTTTATTCGGTCCTAGGTCAGAGACCATAGTATTGTCCCTAATTCATGGTTCAAAGATTAATTCCGGTCCCTATGCATAGTTGCCGCTGTCCTAAGAAAATTTTACACACAATGAGAATAAAAGACGAGTTCCCGCTATAGGTTGTTCCTCTCATATGAGAGCAATGAGACCTTACAACTATGCCAATCCTATGGGTTCAACTCTACCATATTACCATTAGCATTATAAATACTAAAATCCAAGGGGCATTCTTAAAGTGATCAATGAAACAGATATTTCTTTCAACAAAAAAAAAAGAACAAACTAATTTTCCACTCCAAAATAAGAAAAATAAACTGTTGAAAGCAAAGTAAAAAAAGTATCATTTGAAAATTGAAAGGCACTGAATTACTTTACCTGAAAATATTGGGCGGGAACATGTGGTGTGGTGTGCTCCAAGAACCGACGCAAGTTGGAGACATCACACGTTGTTCCACTCGAAGAAAAAGAGCAATTCGAAGAGGAACCGGGTCTGTTCTCCGACAACGTTGATTTCTGCTCCTTCTCATGATCCTGTTCTTCTCTGTATTTCCGAAACGGTGGCGGGTAGTAGTAGACACGGTTCTCGCCGAGGTAACGGTGGTTCCTCCTCACGTTCCCGCCGGAGACGACGGCGCCACCGGAGACCGACATTGACGACTGAGTTCCGGCGTTGAAAGTTAGTTAGAACTAGGAAACGTCGATGTGTCGGGATAACAGGTTACAACTAACTAACGACACCGCGAATTAAAAAAACAAGGATTTTATTATTAATTTATTTATTTGTTTATTTCATTGGTATTTATGCATTTTATTTTTGGTTTTGATTTTCATTTTTATTTCTTCAGAGACGGTGCGTCTCGAGGCAAGGCACTAGAAGGGTCTAGAAGAAAAAACAGAAATTACAGAGCCTATAAAAGTGTACCACGTTCACGTATTTAGCTTGTTTTCCAAGTGACACGCAAAAAGTGAACAACACTTTGCAAATCTTAACGACTTGTCTAGAAATTTCCAGAAGATAAGGAAAAATTACTAACTACTGAAACTGCCGTGATGAAATGAATATGTAAATACGCTGTGATGAAATTTCCAATGTTTCTGGCTAGGTTTAATATTATAGTAGTAATAGTTTATTAATACTATAATAATATAAAGTTGTTGCTTATGAGTTTTCACTCTATGAAATTGAGTAAGAAAATTAGTACAAGGTCGTAATAGTGATCAAGTAACCCAGCAAGGATTGGAAGTGTTTATTAAACAACATAGAGACGATGCTTCGTGTGCGTAGTGTATACTATTGAGAATGAAGATGTAGAACAATATTTTGGACATCTAAGTTTGTATACCACTAGCACACTTATATAGGTTAGTTTTGTGGGATGCCAATGGTGAAGGGAACGCCTCTGCTCCCACTCTATATCGCACTAGTTAGGCAGATCAAACTAGCCTGCTAACCCTAATATGGATTTCAACCCAGTTTGGTTAGCTCTAAAATCACGTTTCCTGCATGCCTAATTAAGTGTTCAGTAGTAGGTCAATTTTTTTCGGTAACTAGTTTAATTCCCTCGGACGAATTTGAAAGTGAATTAAATTAGTTTAAAAGAGAGAGATTTTTTTAAAAGAATTTCAGATGAATATAATTGATGTTATTCTATCATTGAAGTAGAATCATAATTTGAAACAATACTTGAGTCCTGAGAGACTTGTTAAGAAAGAATGTCTTGAGTGCATGTATGTAGATATACATGAAATATTATTTATTTGAAGTCTGAATATGCTTGGAACAAGAATATTTGTAATGGTCTAGATGTAATTTCGAATTGTGAGATTAATCAATATAATTTTGTGTTTATTTCTCCTTTTTCCCATACTTTTTATCTTTGCTAATGCATGATTCTCCTTATTCCTTTGTTTCTGTCTCAACCTTCTCAAACTATCATATTCTCCTTAGACTTATTTGTATTGTAGCTAAAAAAAAGGAGAACACAAATAGTAGATGACATGGTGTTGTCATGTATTGCACTATATGTTTTAGGTGCTATACTTGCATTATTTTTACGTTTTGGTCCTTATACTTTATAATATCTACGTTTTAGTCTTCAATTAGAAATAACTCATTTTAGTCTTTACATAATAATTTTTTTTATATTTTATTCCTTATCAACACCTCTCGGTTTGCTTCTTCCTTCTCCTCCCTTTAATTAAGTGTAGGACTTTATAGAAATTGTGCAACTATAAAAACTAAAATGTAAGTATATGAACTAAGCGTAAAACATATATAATACACATCAATGTCAACTTAGTGCCACATTATTTACTCATAGCTACCTTAATTATTTTTTTTAATAACAAAGACCAAAATGGAATTATAATTATTTATATGGAGACTAAAATGAATAAATTTTAAGGATAGAGACCAAAAAGTAAAATGTGTAGAATTATAAAAACTATAAATTGTTTTTTTTTTTTCAATCGCAACCCTGTATTTGGCCCCTCTAGAAGGGGGCGTCCACAAATACAATATTTCCTCCATGCTGAAAGACTGGTTGCAGTAACCCTGAATTTCCTATTCTTAAGTTTTCACTTTACAGTTTCAACGTGAGGAGTAATGTGTACCGAAAATTAAGCTACAACATTCAATGAAAGCAGTACACAGTTTTTGAATAGATGTTTTTCATGTTCTTTGAATGCTTCCAGTTCACAATCTTTGACTAGTTGCATATTCCCATTAACTTTTCAAGAATAGTACATCGAGATTACTGATTATCACATCAGTAATAAAAATGAAGAGACGGATCTACACCAAACATACTAAACAAAAAAGTATATATGGCTTATGTTATATTTTGTTATTACTATTTTATTATTATATAATTGCCCTCACTAATTTTATTATTACCAAATAAATACATCGTTAATTATACATCACTTTCTTGTGAATAAACTTAGAATAACAAGTTAATAATAGCATATACTGAATATAAAAAATAGATAATGATGTAGCTACATAATTTATCCAATTCCTGGCCGCTAAACTAGCTAACCAGCTACATAATCTGGGTGCGTCTGTAGTCCTGTGCAAAACCATGCGTGAAAGAGTAATATAAAAAAATAATGTAACAAAAACACCGAAATTATATTTGAATGGAGATTTGTTGGGGGAGAGAAAGAACAGAAAAATAAAAAATAATAGTAAAGTAGATAGTTCCACGAGTTGGTTTCTTTTAAAAATCATATCACTGATATAAGAAAGCATATAAAATAATTATCTATATATGATCCTCTGAAAATGATCTCTTTTCGTATTATCTAAATTTATCTTAAATTTTGCAATAAAGAAAACAAAAGGGGTCCAACAACCAACCACGTATTAGTCACTAGTCAGCATTTTTACACCTAAATGGTATAAGCAATTTCACTATCCTTGTGTTAATTTCCCCTTATCATCATCATCATCATGGGTGTTTTCACTAGGCTTTACAAAGCTTTGGTTAAGGATGCTGATAACCTCGTCCCAAAGGCAGTTGAGGCCATCAAGAGTGTTGAAATCGTTGAAGGAAATGGTGGCCCCGGAACCATTAAAAAGCTCACTTTTAATTTGTTGAGGGTTAGTGCATATACACAGGTTACTTTAATATGCTTTCTCTATAAACCAAAAAAAAAACATATACCAATGATTAATTATTAGGCTTGCCTTCATTAATATATGTAAACTTTATCTGACTGGGTATAGATATTATAAATATACATTAACAATAACATAGATTCCTCCTTATGTCACAAATCCTGTTTGATAAACAATCTTTCTCAAGAAGATTCCGTGATGCCGAGGGATTGATTAAGTAGCTACAACTAAGTTAAACTGCTTGCAATTTAATCCTATGTAGTAATTTTTTTAGTGGACCCCTAATTACTGTTCCAACGTGTTATTAATATATTATCCAACAATATTAGGAGTATTTTCCTGTTACCATTTTTTATAAATAAAAAAAAACAAATTATATTAATACACAGTTTTATTGATATAGGAAAATGATATAAATCATTGGTACATTATTATACTCTTAGTATGGTACATTATACTGCTAATACAAATTAACAATATGTATACAGTTCAACTTTATTTAGATATACATACTCTATAATATATTTATTAATTTTGATGAAATAATTTATCAACAAACAAGAAAATTAATGGTGATGATATTATCATTATTATGTGTAGCAAACCAAGTACGTGTTGCACAAAGTTGAAGCAATTGATGAGGCTAACTGGGGATACAACTACAGCGTTGTTGGGGGTGTGGGGTTGCCAGGCACAGTGGAGAAGATCTCATTTGAGACCATTGGTTTGCAGACCCCAATGGAGGGTCCATTGCAAAAATCACTGTCAAATACCATACCAAAGGCGATGCTAATCCCAGTGAAGAGGAACTCAAGAGTGGCAAAGCCAAGGGTGATGCTCTTTTCAAGGCACTTGAGGGCTATGTTTTGGCCAATTCTGATTACAACTAAATAAAGACTATAGCCAAACCAAGTGCTTGCTTATTATCCAGTGTGCTTAATTTGGTTGCCAATGTAATGCTCCTTTTCCTTTTATAGAGGAAGTGTGAGATTCCATTACATGTGTATCTCACTTCATCAACAAATTATGTTATCAGTATCATCTAAAATAAGGTTTATGTTTAAGGACTAAGGTGTTGAATCTATACAAGTAGTCGTTGCACAATCTTCATAACAGTAAAACAAAAAACAAAATATCTGATCCTTTAATATTTACTTTGTAAGCAGGGAGTTTATAAATACAGTTACATGCTGAGAAAGGGTCACAGAAAGATGCTGAAGTCATAGAACTAAACTATCTATCCCTTTGCCCTAGCTATCTCTTGAAGGTCATATAATTCTTCATAATAATATTGTGGCATATGTGAAAAATAAAAGAAAAGAAATATTGATATTTATTGTAGATAGAGGTGGCAAATTGAGTCTGCTTCAATAGGCCAATTTGAACATTTCATAAAAAAAAGACAAATTAGACTCTTGAATTTTAGGTTGGAAATTGTTTTTGGTGAGTTCAGCCTGATCCAATGAGCCAAACTGGATCCATAAAATGTTGTCTCAAAAATAACTTGACCTATTTGACTTGGTGTTATTTATTATTTTAAATTTCTTTTCTTATAAATTTATTTAAATTTTGGCCTAAAAAAAAAATAAAAATGAGATAAATCTGGGTCAACTCGATGGGTCCTCTTTTAGCCCCAATTTTTTTAAACTCAACTCAACTTGAATAATTTCATAAATACATTTTCGAAAGAAGTTTTCCCCAATTTTTTTAAACTCAACTCAACTTGCATAATTTCATAAATACATTTTGGAAAGAAGTTTTTTTTTTTCCTTATGGATTAAGCTATCCGTAAATATATGCAAATCGAAGAAAAGAAATGCCTACTTCGTCAGGAATATATGCAAGCCACGCCGTGAACCATGCCTTTGGCACCTGAAGGAGTGCATCAATGAAGGAGAAAGAAGAAAGAAAGAAGAAAGGGAGTAATAATAAGAGAAGGGCAACTTGGGGATATTAAAGATTATGACGGTGCAATATGGAGAGCAGGAAGTAATTGCTTAAATTTAGGTAGAGAAAGGATGAGGTGGGGCTAGAGCCTAATTATCTTGAAAACTAAACAGAGAAGGGGCTTAATTATTTCACACCATGTTTTGCTAAGTTCACCCCAATCTTATAATGAATTTTTTACCAAAATATCTGTGACAAAATATGTTTGTGTTGGCAAAAGAACCTATGTAGGATTTTTTTTTGAAAAAAAATTACCAATATGGGGCTGTTTTGAAACATATTACCAATCTGGGGCTGTTGGTCACGCCCAAATTGGGTGTGACCTAATCCGTCTTTAAATCGGTCTCTAATTCGGTCGCTAACCCTTTTTGCATATTTTTTTTATTTTGGCGACGAAAAATTCTGTCGCAAAAACCGTTGGCGACTGATATAGAGACTAAACCGAAGATGGCTAATAATTGCTAAATGCACCCCCGTTTTGATAAGTTTATCAGTCGCTAACAGTTTTTGCGACGGAATTTTTCGTCGCAAACATTAAAAAACAGAATTCTGTCGCAAAAACTGTTAGCGACGGAATTAGAGACGGATTAGGTCACACCCAATTTGGGCGTGACCAACAGCCCCAGATTGGTAATATGTTTCAAAACAGCCCCAAATTAGTATTTTTTTTCAAAAAAACCTACATAGATTCTTTTGCCCATTTTTAATGTTAGTAATTAATTTAGTCCCTTGATTCATAAAGACCTGCTCAGGATGGTTTCCTTCATGAGCCTCTCCACCAATTGTGGCGAGGATACCTGCAAAAATACTATGACGCTCAAGTTAGAGGAGTAGAGATATGCAAACAATAATATGTGAGTTGGAATCATAATATTTTACTTGAGTTTCAATGATCTCTTATATAAAGAGAAATTGAATTATCTAATATCAATCTTTTCCTTTCAGATACCATAAATAGGAAAAGATAAGGTAATTATCTTAGTTTTCCTTCAATATAATATACTTTTTGATATTAGGATTATATCTTTATCTTATGAGTAAGAGATAAAATTTTCCTCTTACCTTATTAAATCTCTAGGTATTTGGGATCTAAATAGCCTCTTTGGTTGACCACCCTAGTCTAAGTAAAACATATACCCCCACCAAGTTCTGAAGTTGGCTATAAGAGCTTCTAGGAGTGAAAAAATTTCTAATTGTAGTTTTCCAATTGAGTCCGAGTGGCTATGTTGGTAGACTCGGGGATGACTATGAGTAAATACACATTTTGTTTGTTTTGAATTAATACATAAGGTAAACATATTTTAAAAATAGCAACAAATAAATGTTTTTGTTATGTTTTCGAATTACAATCATTCTTTTTTTTTCTTTTATCCGTAACCAATATTAATATTAATTAACAACACAAACAATATCAATTATTAATATAACACTCCTTAAGAATTATGTAATGTTATATCGATACCAATACTAATATAAAAATCTATACAAAATAAGTATAATAAACATGAATAAGTACCAAATATATGAACTAAATTAGTACAAAGTGAAACTAAACATGAAATAATAGAAAATATATGATAGATTAGCGGAGGTACTTAATGTTGAAGATTAGGCCAATGTATTGCAATTCCTTTGTTTGAAGCAGTGAATTTTATGACAGAAAGTTTCCTAAATGAATGCCTTTTTGCCAAGAATTTGGACAACAAGATTATCCTTTCTCCTGTTCATACTAGTTATACAGAGTGGAAAAAACCCCATAATGGTTATGTCATGTGCAATATTGATGATGTTTTTCATTCCCAAAATAGCATTACTGGTTGGGGAATTAATGTGTATTAGGGATGATAGGCGTATGTTTGTATAAGCAAAAAATCATCGTGGAGGAGCCTTGTTTGAACCCCATATAGTTGTAGACATGATCAAAAGTTTACTCATTGATCTGTTTGAACTAGGATCTATTATTTCTTAGTGCCAAGATATACTTAATCTTTACCCAATCTTTCAGGTAGAGTTTGTGAGGAGACAAATAACCGTAATTGCTCCTTGCAAGGGGCTACTAATTATGTTAGTACCTGTTAAGATAGTTAAAACTAAGTTCTATATATAGAGCACTCAAGTACTGTTGATTGTATCTTTTATCATTTTAATCGAATAATATGAGTTACGTTGTTGGTACTCCATTCCTCTTTTTTTTTTTAGCTCTGACGTGTGGCTACATCAAATTAGGTCTTGTATCTTTTCTCACTTTTCTGATAGTACCAAATTTTATATACAATCTAATTTCTCATGGATTTACCAGTTAAATATGAATGATATGGCTTGGGTTTGTTTCTGAAGAAAAAAAAAACTCTTAAGAAAGTTAAGTAAAGGAACCTGATATTTAGAATACAAAAATTTAAGGTCCTAACATAATACGCATGGTCACAAAATTTGGGGAGGTGATATTTAGGTTCAGGACAAAACTGATCTAAAAAATTTCTTACGGCAAAAAAAAAAGAGAAGAAAATCTAACTTTTTTTTTTGTTTGGTTGTGAAAATAACCTTAACTACTTAAAATACTCTAAAAAAACTGTAGCTATACGTAATTAGCATCTCATATAATTTGAATTAAAAAATGTTCTAATGACTCTTGTCCAATTACAAGTAAAGACAGTCACACCAAAGCAATCATGAATGCCACCAACTTTTTATTTTATTTTTTAACTCAAACGGCAAACCTAATTTATATCGAAGGGTATTTTACAAATACTTTTATTCTTCAAAACAGTTTTGACTCCACCAAATAATAATGGTCTATTGAGGAAAGGCCCCGGCAATTCACAGAAGTACTTCTTTACCCAACCAGCAGAGTAGACTAGAGCAGTGCATGCAGGCCAAGTGCCTTATATAAGCCTACCCTTTTCACATCTTAGAGACACACAGCAGCAACAATCAACACTAACATCTTCTCACAACAGCATCACTAATCCTTTTCCTTTGTGTTGATTTTCCATCTTCCATTAACATGGGTGTTGTTACTCAGATTTATGATACCCCTGCTGCTGTGCCTCCTACTAGGCTTTTCAAAGCCATGACATTAGATTTCCATAATCTCTTCCCAAAGCTTGTGGATAGCATCCACAGCATTGTTTTCACCCAAGGAAATGGTGGTCCTGGCACCATCAAGAAGATCACCACCATTGAAGGTCAGTTAATTAATGTTACCTTTAATTTTTTTTTTACTATCTGTAAGAAAGAATAAAAAACGTGTATCAAAATTTACACCAACTCATATATTGTTTAACCAATTGAGTTAGATTCTTTGGTTAATATTATCATTAATTAATTCAATATATGATATTTCCTCTTAACTCATATATAAACAAAAATAATTACTTTCACACTCATTTAGAAAAGTTAGATGAAATCATTTCATTACACTAATCTTAAGTAAAAAATAAATTTATTTCTAAAACATCATTCATTGAAACTTAATATCATGAATAAAATAAATTTTTTGAAAATAGAATTACAATTAAATGAATGATATTTTTAATAATGATATTATTAAATAAGAATGAAATTAGTTAGATTTATTTATATTTGAGTACTAGATAGAGTAACAACTGCTTATATATGAGTTTAAAGGAGAGTAATATATATTATACTTACATAAGTACAAATTAATGAAATTAATATATAGTCTTATTAGAGGAATGTGAAATGAATGAATAATTGGGTGCATGCAGGTGACAAAACCAAGTATGTGCTGCACAGAGTTGATGCAATTGATGAGGCTAACTTTGTATATAACTTCAGCATAACTGAAGGCACTGCCTTGGCTGACACATTGGAGAAGGTCTCATTCGAGAGCCAATTGGTGGAAGCTCCAAATGGAGGATCCATTAGAAAGGTAAGTGTCCAATTTTTCACCAAAGGCGATGCTACGCTTAGTGAGGAGGAGCTCACTGCCAACAAAGCCAAGATCCAAGGGCTTGTAAAGCTAGTTGAAGGCTACCTTTTGGCAAATCCTGATTATTGAAAGTCTTTGTAGTTGATTATTAAGAGTTTGACTATGGTGCAAATTAATAAGCCTTGATGGATTTGCAGGCGCAGCACCAAGGCTTTCTTCTATGATATTTTCTAAATTTTTCTTTGTTATGAATTGGGAGATTAATCAATCATAAATTAATAGTGTGCTTTTGTAAACTTTCTTTAGTTTGTCTAATATATATGTCCTTTGCATTGCTGAAAATTGATGTGTTGCCGCTTGCGCGATTGGGTATAACCGTATAAGATAAACTAGAACATATTCCCCTGCGGGTAGAACACAAACAAAAAGAAATAATGAAAGAACTGAAGAAGAAGAACAACAAAAACATGCATTTCAAGCTATTGGTATTTGGTACTGCTTTAATGAGAAACTTACAAAATAAAATTTAGTTGGGAGAGAAATAAAGTATGTACATAGAACTTGGCGTGTAACTATAGGCTGAATACGATCCATTTGTAAAAAAGAAAAGAAGAAAAAAGTCATCTCTAAACCAAAATGATCACACTTTGGAAGTGTCGTCGTTGGCTTGGAATTTTCTCTCTCTCTCAAAGTGACAGAATATTGGACAAATCCGTGTATGTGTGTATGTGCGAATGGAATTCGGACACCAGTTGACCAAGAAGTTTTTGGTCAGTATCAGTATGGATCAAGTTGATCAAAGATATTTGAAGTTTGAACTTCCAGTTTCATACATAGTTGACCAACGGAATAGGTGGGTCAATTTTGAGGGACTGAGAGTGAAGACACAATTGTCACATGCAACATATATAGGATTGCACTCAATAATCAACAAACACTACAAGTAGTGTATTGCTTGTTAAGGCATAAGATGGGAAGTGTTGTATTTTGTTCATTATACAAAATTACATTAACTAACTAAAGGTAGTTTTTTTTTGTTTAAACCACATCACGTTCCTTGATCCACACGTTTAGTGGTAACTAAATGTGGTTTAAGCATACTTTTATAGTATAAAATTTTACACTTGGTATATGTATAAAATTATTAAATATTTTATTTTGTTAGTTTTAATTAAATAAATAATTTGGGAAAAGTTGTTGGTCCTAGGCCGTGTTTTAAAAATCGACCCAGTGATTGACTCAGTCAGGGTACTGGGTCACTGATCGAACCAGTGAGTAACTGATTGACCCGCATGACCCGGTCAATGGTCGAACCGGTGGGTCATTGATTGACCCGCATGGCCTAGTTAGTGATTGAACCGGTTAACCCGTATGACAATGTCTTAAAATATTTATAAAAAAAATCACAAATTAATATTATTCCATAACATAGAGTATAATTAGATACCAAAATGTTAAAAAAATCATTATCCAAATTCAAACAAATAAATATCAAATATTACAAATATAAGCTAAAAATTATATTATATATATGTATATAACTAAAATTATTTGATTAAGAAAATTCATCCATAATTCTATACTGAAAAATCCAAATAACAATTAAATTTGATAACATAAGTAAGGTGTATTAATAATAAAAAAAGATTATAAATAGCAAGTACCTAAATTAAAACTCAAAAGCTCATTTCGAAAATGTAATATGAAACTGCAGAAAGAAAAAAAGTGGATATAGAAAGCAAATTAGGCCCAAATAATTGAATAAGAGAAACCTAGCGTCTTTCTCCTTCCACATTGCTGGTGCGTCGTTTTTCTTTCTAGTTTTCATTGTTGTTCTTATGAGCTGTTTTCTCCTTCTCTTCTCACTGCAGGCTCCCGGTCCTCCGCATATGAATTTTTATGTCCGCACTTGTAGACATGTGCCCCAACGTGGGTCCACCACTGGTCATCAATCAATACCATTTATCAGCACGGGAGTCACGACGAAGCCTAGATGGAAGACGAATGCTGAAGATAGGAGTCATGATGGCGCGACGAAGCTTGGACGGAGGTCACGACGGCACAATGAAGTGATGGCGCGACGCTGGACGACTGGAGAGTGGAACGTTGCTGGAGTGTGGAACGTTGGACGGCACGACAAAGTCTTGGAAGCCGGTTGGAAGCGGGCTGACGGGTTGGCGAGTCGACCACAATCCGACTGAGTCGTACTGGCGGAAACGGGCTGGAAGCATAGCCGATCCAAGCATGCACCTGACCCGGTCCAGTTCCCGATTCACGGTCGGACCGGTCGGACCGGCCGGGTCGATCCGAGTTTTAAAACATTGGTCCTGGTGCGGATTTTATGACTAAAAGGTTTTAAAGTTTTATAAGCCTTTCTTGTTGGGCCTTAGTCTTGAAAGCCTAACTTAGTGAGCAGACAGTTAACTTAGGTTTTCTCACACACAGACAATCTCACTCACTCCTCCCTAACCATTTAAATCCAGCCAAAGATCCTAACCAAGCCTCTTACAAAAAATATAAGGACTAACCATAACATATAGACTTGGTAACGTGTGCAAATCTATGGATTTATGAACACACCCGTACAATATGAAAAGGTAAACTGAAATATGTGCATGAAGTTGTCGTTGTTGCCGCCCCTGACATTCCAGTAGACGACGAAGAAAAAGAAAACAAGAAGAACGTGAAAGTAGAGAAAATTAGTTTATTTATTTGTTAAATTATTAAATTTTAAATTAGTATAATACCCTAAAAATTAATGAATTAATGCAAAAGTCCAACTTAAATACAGGTTGTAGTTCCTGCTTAGAATGAGTGAATCACTATGAGAGAAACTGAGAATGGACTTCAATTAATTAACATTCTTTGCCGTTGGATAAGCTAAGAGACAAATTCAATTATATGAATTGCGAATGTGAAATCAACGAAAGAGAACAAACATGCTTTAGGTTGCCAATTTTGAAACTTTGCCGTCCTTGGAACTCTTTGTGCATTTGCTTCAGTCAAGCTTTCCAACTCTTTCTGTCCTTATCTTCATAGGTCACAACTTTTTAACGTAACATGCATGCCACATAAAGTTCAAAACATATTAAAATCGAATTATATACATCAGTTTTAATTTATTTTTCCCTTATTAAAAATTAATATTTCAGAAAAATTAATAACATGGAGAATATTTTTTATTGATGCGTTATTTTCTAATTAAAAGGATAAGAAAACAGACGTGGACCGGGAATCTGAATTTGATCCATTAAAGCCCTTTATGAATAAGGTTAATGTGCTAAGGACAAAATTTAGCTATTTTTTAAGTATTTTATTTACCGTTATTTGTTTTAATTAAAGTTGAAATAATTTATTTCAATAATTCATGCAGTAAAAGTTAACATTAATGGTCTGTCTTTATTATTGAGACAAAACTCTAATTTTAATTAAAATTAATATTTTGTAAAATATTGAAGTTAAGAGTATTTTTAATGGGGTTTGTTGAAAAAAAAATTAAGTGAAAAAAATATTTCTTATAATTTTTTTTTATTGTAACAAATCTATATTCTAGATAGAATTTCTTAAAAATAAGATTTGTATTTTTTGTAAGAATTTTTTACCCATAAAATAAAATTGTATATAATTTTTTTATAATGACATGAAATTAGTTGTGATGACCAAGGTTGTCAGAATCACGATTCTAAATAGACTCGTGGAGGCCTCGTAGAATAGTAAGAGTCTACTTAAAAAAAAGTAAATTATCTAAATACAAAAAGAAAATTAACCAGAAGGTATATAGTAAGCAAAAAAGGAGTGCAGGTAGCAAAGTTTTTATGGACCTGACCCACATTAAAAAAAAAAAAACCTAATTCTTTCCGATATAAATTCTTCTCTTATGCGAATCTGGGCTGCTTTCTCCCCTTCTTCTTCAGCTGGCTGTTGTGCTGCTTTCTTCCCTTCTTCTTGCAGTTCATCACTTCATCTTCTTCTTTAATTTCCATCCATGACTTCTTCTTTTTTCTGCCGCGTCCTCACTTTCTCCCCTTCTTTTTTAATTCTTCTTCCATCCTTACATAAGTTTGTTTCGCATAATTCTGGAATCGCCAAATCGCAACCAAACTCGCGATTCTACACCGAGTCCATCGATTCTACTCAGAAAATGATTCTACATGCGATTTAATTCACGGAAGCTTAGTAGAATCGTAAAATCAGACAATTCTACGATTTAAATCGCGATTTGATAATCATGCGAATGATCATAAAAAATAATATAGAAATTACAAAAATTTACTTAAAAAATTTTCATTAGAGATATTTTAAGTTTTGTCTTAATCAATTGGATAAAATTACTATGAAAATTAGCACAATAAAATGGTTTTTTTTAATAGTACTCTTCCATGTGGCTAACTTAATAAAATAGTAGTAACTCGGTGCATTATACACTTATATTAATTCATGTAATAATAGATGCAAAATGTTTTTTCTTTAAAATAAAAAATTGTGATAAAAGAATGTGATTATGTATCTCAAAAACTAGTAAGCTTTATAGTAACCTTAGCAGTCGACCAGTCGTACAGAATAATCAATTTCATGTAGTTTCTTTTTTTTTGTGTGTGTGTCGAAAATTTCACGTAACTTCTAATCTACCACAGGGTCAGTTTGTTTAAATTTTTTTAAAATATATTTAAAAAAGCATTTTTTTTATATAAAAAAACAGATTGGATTTAAAAAAAAAAATCAAAAACTGCTTTTTTCTAAATAAATAAACATATAAAAAATCAAAAAAATGTTTTTTTTATAAAAATAAACAGTTTTTATATAAAAAATGAGCTTAAACAAAGTAACAAACTGTACATAATCTGGATGATTTCAGGCCATAGACATATAATTTTATATAGTATGATTTCGTTGTCGGTAAATATACTAGTAATTTGGCCTAAGAAAATAAATACAAAAGTTTATTGTCTACACGTGGACAGTTTATTTATAATAAAAAATACTTTATTATATATTCACATTTCAAATTTGGCAATGACTAAGTCAAAAGTTCGATGAAAGTCTAATCCACTTATTTTAATAAAAAAAATACTTTTTTAGAAAAAAAATTGAAACAAACGAACCCATTATTATATATTCACATTTCAAATATTATTTTAAGTAAGTTTTATTTATTTACAAGCTTTAATTTAATCTAAAATAATTTAGATTGGCTAACTAATGCAACTGTACTTTTATATCATCTAAAAAAATGCAACTTCTTTTATAAAGAGAGAATAATTATTAGGATATTTTTATTATTTTAATTCTTAAGCATTGGTGACATCGAACTTTTTGGATCATTCCGGATATTAAAATTAATTCTAAATATACTTATCATTTAGTGGATCAATCACTTCAATTAATCTATTAACTGTTGTCTTTAAGCTGTTTGAATCTTAAAATCCATTTTCCAGTTTAAAGTTCTAGTGCTACTCTTTAATCTGAATAAAAGTCTTATTTCATTAATCTACATAATATATATTTATATTAAAGTTTAATATAAATTACGAAAAATAAAATTTTAATTTTAATTAGAAATAATTTCAAAAGCATACAAAAAACTACATCTAAGTATTCCATCAGACATTTGATTTGTCTCAACTACTTTCATTAGATTATTGTCTTAATCCCGTTGGGAGCTTTTGATTTCATCGAACTCCACTAACCTAGTTTGGTGAATTCTCCTTAAACTTGATGACTTTGGGCATCTTACACATACACCATGTGAAGTATATGGTAAGCTTTATCTTTATTCAACACAAACGTGTCATCAACGCACTATAGTTAATTTATAGATGAAAAATTATACGCGGAACCTATGGTTAGTTTTAAAGTATTAAAAAAGCTACATTATTGTTAGCCTTTACTTTAGATAAATTTTATTTTTTTATAACACAAATCAAATGTACTCATATATTCTTCTCTTTTTGACTAATTCTTAGTCATCATTTCCCAGCCAATCCCATTAAAAAATTTGCCAAATACGACACCAAGGATTGGCACGTTAATTAATAAACATCACGATCATGGATCACCAACCACACCACAGAGAACTTGTTCTTCTAACTAAGTAGCATTTATGAGTAACAATTGTAGCTAGTGTGTGGCTATAAATACCATCCTTCCCTATGCCATAAATCGCATCACAAACTATATACCAATTTCCTTATCTAGTAGTATTAATTTGCAATCTTAATTTGTCTTTCTCTATCTCTATCGGTCATGGGTGCTTTTGCTTTCGACGAGGAAAACTCCTCCACCGTGGCTCCGGCAACACTCTACAAAGCCCTGACAAAAGATGCTGACACCATCATCCCAAAGATTATTGGGGCCATCCAAACTATTGAAATCGTTGAAGGAAATGGAGGACCCGGAACCGTCAAGAAGATAACTGCTAGTGAAGGTTAGTGTACATATACTCTGTTTTTTTGTTGTATATAGTGATCGAACTAAAATTTAAAATTATGATCTATGCATATTATTCCAATCACTTATTATTAGACTGATCTTAGGAAGTTAATTAGGTCAGTATATACTATACATGTATATATATTAGAGGCCTAATATTTGGTCCTGAGAAGAGCTTTTCAGTTAATCTTAATTATGTAGTCACACTAAAATGAATTTTAAGCTGATTGTAAAATTAAATTTTGTCAAAGATAAATTGAATTTTAAACCGATTTTCAATCAAAACTATTTTTAAAATCAATTAATCGAACTATTTGTTATGTTAGATTTAAATTTTTTTGGATTTTTTTTAAAAAATTAACTTACATTATTAGAAATTTTCAACTTTTATTTAGGTTTGTTTAAATAAGCTTTGCCACAAATATTATAGTAAAATCAAAATATGATATAAGTTTTTCCTTGTAGAAATTTTCTCATATATTAACTTATCCAAAAATTTGTTTATATATATATATATGTGTGTATGTATATATATGAAAAGCAAGACAACCTATATATCCCAACTAGTTTCAGCTATTTGATTTTGACTTCCCAATGTTAAGCTATTTTTTTTATCCATAACGAGTTTAACTTACAAATATATACTAGTATAAATAGAATGACAAAGTGAGTTGAACCTGCTTAATCCATCCAAAATATCTAAATGAGTTATGTGATTCGACTTACTAATATGCCTAATCCACCCTGTCTATAACCCTTCAACTAGGTGTGTTAAAGGCAAGGTGAGACAGTTGCTCGTTGAGTGTTGCCTTGTCCTAACGCGTCTTTTAACTCGTCAAGAGGGTTGTCTATAATGAATTACATAACTACTTAATAAACCATACATGCATGACTCTTTGAATGAAATTAAATTATAAGAATTGAAATATTAAGATAACTTTTTTATTTTATTTTTGGGTGGATTTTCGATCATTTTATTTTTTGGTGGGCTAACATGCCAACACACCTCTAAAGAGAATGAGTTATGTTTTCTCCTAGCTAGCTAGCTGATTCCTTATACATTTGTTTGTGTATGTACAATTTATATATGATGGTTTCAGGTGACCAAACTAGTTTCGTGCTGCAAAAAGTGGATGCAATTGATGAGGCTAACTTGGTATATGACTACAGCATAGTGGGAGGGACAGGGTTGCATGAAAGTTTGGAGAAGGTTACATTCCAGACAAAGGTGGTTCCTGGCACTGATGGTAATGGCTCCATCGCCAAGGCCACTCTCACATTTCACACCAAAGACAATGCACCACTTGCAGATGCAGTGCGTGATGAAACAAAGGCCAGGGGTGCTGGAATTTTCAAGGCCATTGAGGGCTACGTTTTGGCAAATCCTGCTCAATGATGATCCTTCAAACCACTTCATGCACATAATAATTATGAAAGCTTATAATATGGTTGTTGGAGTTAATTTGTATCATGTGGCTTTGTTGGGTTTAATTAATTTCCTTTGTGAGCAAGTGTCGGTTTTATTTATGTAACATTTTTAAAGTGTTACTATTATAATGTCGGTGAATTTGGTTGAGTATACGTATGAAAATGTACGTGTGTTGGTGTTGACGTCTTTCGTCATATGTATTCTGCAATAAATATATTACTATAATGGAGAGGAATCTTAATTAGTAATATTGCATTTTCTCCTTCTGCTACTAACATATATTTCGGGCAAGGCATATTAAGCGTTTAATTTGCTCCACAAATTTAGCAATTCAACTACCTAGCTAAACTGTTCCCAACTGTGCAAACAGCTACTCAATTCAGCAATCTGCAGCTGCACATGCAATTATCTTCTTGATATTTTGTTGTTTAAAGAGAAGAAAAATTGTATGGACGTACAAGAGTTTTTGTATACATATCATCCAAAACTATATCTATTATTTTCTTCAATCTATCCCTTATTATTTATCAAGAAATTATTAATATATATATATATATATATATTATTTTTGTTGAAAAAAAAAATGTGATTTGACAAGAATAGTTTATAGTGGTATTGTGAGTTAGAATTATAATATTTTACTTGAGTTTCCATAATCTCTTATATATTAAGTTAAAAATTGAATTATCTAATTTTAATCTTTTCTTTTTAAATAATGTAAATAAAAAAAAATAAAATAATTATCTTAGTGAAAAAATATTTTCTAATATTAAGGTCATACATTTATTTTATGACTAAAAGATAAATTTTTCTCTTACTTTAAATTATCTAAATATTCAGAATTTGAATAACATATTCAGTTGACCATTGAATATGGTAGATACCGAATCTCTGTAAATAATACATCAACTTATGCATAAACACTAATCGATAATAAAAGATAAAAAAAACCTATATATTTTCTAGGAATTTTGATTCGTAGATACATTAAACAATTTGACAAGTCATCAAGAAGGGCCCTGGTTCCTTTTAAAGTCCCTTCGTCGAATTTGACTATATATTTCATTCATTAAGTCATTATTTATATCGGCAGATTATTTTAAAAGTATTCAAACTAATTGAACATTGAGTTGAATTTGCATGCAAAAGAACCTAAATAATACAATTTTAATAAAAAATTATTAATTTGGGATTGTTTACAAATAAATTATCAATCTGGGGCAGTAGGTCACACCTAGAATTGGGGGGGTGTCACGCCTAGATTCAGACGTGTTTCACCACAGGATGACACGTGTCATACATAGATAGAGCGATGTATATATAAACTTTGGACGGTCATAACTTTTGACTGGAATGTCCGATTGAGACGTACGATATGTCAAAACGATCGTAATTGAGAGAAAAAGGCCTAAAAAATTGCCAAAGGGGATTTGGTCAAATTTTTTTTTTCAAAAAATGCCTCTAAGTGCCTCAAAATTACAATTTAATCTTCAAACATCTAAAAATTTTCTTGTTTTCTACTTTTTTAATTTTTTAGTCAGTTAATTGCATGCTATTTTTTTTATTTTTTTTAATTACTTCTCTTAATTTCGAGTGTTTTGACATATCATACACCTCGATCGGACATTTCTATCAAAAGTTAGATCATTTGAAAGATATATTGAATGTTAATGATAAGAGTTTTTAGATACTTTGATTTAAATAATTCTTTTGCCTTTGCTCTGAGTTCATTTCATCTTTTTCATTTGAAAAATTTGTTCGCTTCCGTTAAGTTTCGATTAGTTGCTTTTATTTTCATATTAATATTGTTTGGTCATTGCGCGAAACATTTCTTCTTTGGTTTTTGTTTTATGCTTTTAGCTTTGCCCTGTTATCAACAAAAAAAATAGCTAGACCCTATTATCAGTCATTTGGGCTTGTATTCATGGAATTGCATTAAGTCATAACTTAAGGTTTTAGAAACATATATAGGATTTTTGTGTTTTTATATTCTTAATTTTAAAGGATGCGTTGCTTTTGAAAATAAACCCTAATAGACATATATAATCACTTTTACTTTCGTTTGATAAGGAAAATAAATCCTAGAGGTGAAAATCTAAAGTTTGTATTGGAACATTTAATTTAAGAAATGACTAGGATGCATAATTGGAATTCTAGGTATCGAAAATATAAAAATATCCTGTAAAGGTAATTTTTTTTCCCATGTTTTTTGTCTAGTATAATTATGGATTAAAGTTCAAAGAGCTTTAAAATATTTTTGACTTTAGAAGTAACAAATGTTTTCTTCTCAATTTTTTTTTACTTAAAGTTCAAAATGCCAAGGGATTGACTCAATGACAGGCATCTCTACTCTATGTCAAAACGATCATGCATGAAATTAACTTTTGATATATATTTCAAATGGTCTAACTTTTGATAGAAATGTCCGATTGAGGTGTACGATATGTCAAAACGCTTGAAATTAAGAGAAGTAATTAAAAAAATAAAAATAGCATGCAATTAACTGACTAAAAAATGAAAAAAAAAATAGAAAACAAGAAAATTTTTAGATGTTCGAAGATTAAATCGTAATTTTGAGGCACTTAGACGCATTTTTTGGAATTTTTTTTGACCAAATCCCCTTTGAAAATTTTCTTAGGCCTTCTTCTCTCAATTACAATCGTTTTGACATATCGTACGCCTCAATCGGACATTCCAATCAAAAGTTATGACCGTCCGAAGTTTATATACACATCGCTCCATCTATGCATGACACGTGTCATCCTGTGGTGGAACACGCTTGAATCTGGGCGTGACACCCTCCTTGGTCACGCCTGAATCTAGGCATGACCAGTCATACCCAATTCTAGGCATGACCTAGTGTCCCAGATTAGTAATTTGTTTGCAAACAATTCCAAATTGATAATTTTTTATTAAAATTGTATTATTTAGATTCTTTTATCTGAATTTACGTATTAGGGACTGTTACGGATATTTTATATTGGGCCAAAGACTAAAAGGCCCAAGGTAAATATAAAACGAGTTATTGAAGGAAAGACCCAAGAAGATCAGAATCCTAAATATGCACAGAATCAAAGAAGATACAGGAGGTTATTTACAACAAATATCCAATATATCTGTTCATCCTTTAGAAGATCGTGACCAAGAATCGGACCAGTTTCCTCATTTATCTGCAGACCAGTGAATATAAAAAGCCCCTCTCCTCTTTGGTGAAAGGTACACACATATTCTGACTCTCTCTTTTCCTTTCACACAAGCACACACTGCACACCACTTGTGTCGTGTTGTTTGCTGTGATCTTCATCTTCCTTTGGGTGCTGCAACTTCCATAGCATTCAGAGAGAGAGAGAGAACCTTGATCGTACATTAAGACCCAGTTTCATTACTGGACCTCCGTTTGTAACGAACGGAACAGGGGAACTTCTTACTTCCCAGTAACCCAGCAACGCCTATATAAAATGCCATATTCACGACCACAATCCACAAATTCACACTCATAATTCAGAGCAAAGCAATTCACAAACCCTCAATATATATATATATATATAGATATAGATATATAGATATATTTCTTCTACTTTCATATTATTCCTTTCTGTCTGAAAAATAATGGGAATTGTCACTACTGAACGCGAGCAAGTTTGTGCCGTGGCTCCTGCAAGGCTATACAAAGCCATGGCCTTCGATTTTGATAAGGTTATGCCAAAAGCTATACCAAATTTCGTTAAGGGTGCTTGAATCGTTGGAGACGGAGGGCCTAAATCCATTAAGAAGCTCATTTTTGCTGATGAAAAATTAATTTTAACTCTAAAATTAAATTTATAGTAAGTTTCTTATACTTTTGTCATCATACTTTTAAATTAAATTAATAAGATGTTAATTAGAATACATATTGACAATTAATATATATTTTATACTGTCATCCAATAGTAAATTGTTATATAACATGGGAAGCATTTTTTTTATAAAAAAAAATACAATTTGTTCTTGATATATATATATATTTTTTATTTATAATTTATGGTATATATCTACCTTAATTTTATGAATTGGAATAGGATATGTAAACCAAAAGGTAGATGTGGTGGACGAATAAAACTGTGTACAACTACACAGTAGATGAAGGCAGTGTATTGCTGGACCCATTGGAGAAGGTGTGTTATGAGTACAAATTGGTGGCAAGCCGTGATGAAGGATGCATCATCAAGTCTACAGTCAAATACTACACTAAGGACAATGCACAACTCACAGAAGAGTTTTTGAAGAATAACAAGGAAAAAATCTGATGCGTTCACCCAGTCTCTTGTGGATTATCTTGTAGCTAATCCTGATTACAACTAAAACATGTTGATTGTGGTGCTCATATTTTCTTTTTGCTGTCATGCATTTGGCTTCAATTACTTGATTTGAGTGAGAAGTTAGATTATTTAGGACTAGCTAGGAATTATTTGTGTGTTCATCATATTGTAGAACTAATCCGTAAACTATAATGAATAATTTAGATTAAGATTTATGTGACATGATATGTGGTTATTGCTTATGTTTCTATAATGTTTTGAATTCATCTTGTTTATAATTATAATTATGTAGTTGTCAATTAAATTACATTTTATAATTTTTGATATGTTGGAAATTATTAAAAAAGGGAATAATTAAATTAATTTTTTGTAATGTTGTGTATGTTTCTTGGGCCAATTTCTAACTCCCCTATAAATAGATCCCCACAAACAATTGTTTCCTTGTGTCCATACATTACGAACAGATTCCTCTCTAGACGAGAAACAATTGTATCAATCACATTTTACCAATTCAACCAGTTGTTCACCACATTATCGTTTCAAGGGTGTAAATAAGAAGAAAAATTTGTGACCAATTCAAACTCAATGAAACTCGATTACGTTCATTTGGTTTGTCATCTGCATTAATTTCCAAGCATCTAAACAAAAAAGTAACAATTGGTTGCTTTCTAACATACATAAAATAAGATTGAACTTAACCTAAATTAAGTAACTATATACACACCTCAAATTCAAATTTACATAACTTTGGCAAATCTGAACCTAAATCTTTGAAAACATTCATACATCCAATCAGCAGAATTCGCTGAAGACAAAATTTAGATTGAGATTATTGAAGAGTTTCTGGCTTAAAATCAGTAATCAATTGGAACCATTTTGACACTGATGAGCTAGCAACTCTTAGGCAGCACCTACTGAAGTATTGTCCTGCACAATCTGCAAGAGAAACGATTTTCAGAAAGGCACAAGTAAAATAATAGGATTATTCAAAACCAACATTAGATGATATTTATTTGACAAAGCAATGGTTGTTAGCAGAAACAGCAATCCCTACATCACTTGAAACAAAATAAACTATATTTCCTTGGTTTTATTTTAAATAAATCGCATATTTGAGTTATCACTTGTTCTCTGTTTGCCTATAGGTAACACTGCGGTGCTACATGGACACAGGCCACACAATTTTAGACCTCCTTGGTCTGCACTGAAACATATCTGAACAATCCTCACAAACTGCTCTATTTGCTTCAGCTGTTTTTTTCAATGTTGACTACTTCATTCAGTGACAATTTAATAATATAAATAGCAACATGGATCATTAATGCAGCATTTGAAAGACCTTATGAAGAACTTGTTTGAACTTATAAAAATAGCTTATAACTTCCATAAGATCTTTTTAACTTATTTCAATAAGCTTCTTAGTGCAGCTTATCAAAATGTTTTTTTAAAACTGATTCCAATTAACTTTCGATATCAAATTCCCTTGTCTGTGATAGGAGCTTTGAGTAAGCTCATAATTAAACTGTTATATTGAATTGCACCTCTATTGCCTAACAGTAAATTGAGTTAAATGAATTAAAAAAAGAAAGAACTAACCACAAACTAATATAATTTACTTTCCCAAAATACTACCTGAGAGATATATTCTTTAATCCTGTCGTTCATGGGTCCATCTAAAGCTCTCTCAGCAAGCTCATAATATACAGTATTGCCTTCAGGACCATTAACTTTGTCTTTCTGTAAATACCTACAAAGAAAAATATGAATGAAGTAATTCTTCATTGCTTGATGCTAGAAATCAGAGGATCAGAGGTGCCACAAAATGCAACGAACCTTGTAATTCAAATCCATCAGATTAACAAGTCTCACCTTTGCTGAACAAGAAGTTCAAATGCTTGCTTAACATTTCCAAGGACTGGATGACTTGCATCAGTTTCACCCAAACCCATCCTCCTCATTTGGCTCCATAGATTTTCTGCAATACTCTCACCAGGATTTCCATTGTGTTATAATAACAGTATCAGAATTGCACTTGAAAACTTATATAAATAAATAAATAAATTGCACGTGAAATTTCAGTGGAGTTTAAGCCATTAACAAGCAAAATGTAAAAAGCAGAAGCTTTGTATTTATGACATTTGCCAAGAGACCTTAAAGAAGTAGCATTGACTTCCATAAGTATACCAGGTAAATAAGCATATGTACATACATAATTTTCGCATCATGAGATTAAATTAGCAATCATACCTTCTGGAATTTTACCACCGGCAAGATATACAATACTAATTATGACAAAAGTGAATCCTGATAGATGCGCAGTATTAACATCTGTAACATATTTTTCATATACATTAGGAGGAAGTTGACTTATGAGAATATATGATTTCAAATCTGCAACACCTGAAAACAACAACTAAAACATTGTTGGAAAAATCACGGAAATACAAACAATTTGAACAAGAAAAGAGCCAGTCTCATTTCCTCTAAATGTATCCGCATAACACTTTTAAAGATAGAAACCACGTACCCCAATGCCCGGAGGCTCCACGCTATGCGCAGGTAAAGGAGAGGGATATTGTACGCAACCTTACCCTTGCATATGCAAAGAGGCTGTTTCCGGATTCAAACCCATGACCAACAAGTCACCAAGACACAACTTTACCGCTGTGCCAGGGTTTGCCCTCACTTTTAAAGATAGAAACAAACAATGTTAAATGAACCATGTGGATTCTATAGTCTCTACCAGTTACTAGGGAAAAAGTATCATAACGAGTCAAGGGCAGAGTTCTTCAAAATTCAAATGACACTAAACATACAGCCAAAGCAACCACAAAGGCAGATCAATCATCAATTATTATCTCAATGAATATACTAGTGTGAAGGATGATTATAAAGGTAGGAAGAAAGGTTTTAAAAATCGGTCCGCAACTGTGATTTTGGCTGCAACATCAAGGTTTTTGGGGTGTCCAAAACTGCAATTGTGGCTGCATTTGTCTGCACTATCACGAAACAAAATGAAACCACAACTGCAATTCAAAACCTTCGAAGGAAGTAGTATATTGCTAATCAATTAACATAAAAGAAGTAGTACATCCATATTTGCTTACAATTCAAGAAGGCAGTACTGGTCCTGAATTCAAACCATGGATAAAAAATACAACAATCCATATTCATAACACTACATGACTCATAACACCCTAGCAACAGCCCTTAAAATATTCATAATGACAAATGACCGAAAACGAAATCCAGCCAACATGACTTCCGCCATTTTCTGCATACAACCATCCATCAACCATGAGGCCATGCTCAAATTGTTGTTAAAAATTCACAAAAAAAAAATAAATAAATCTAGAACATGTCAATTATAGAATAAGAAAATTAAGAAGGCAAAATGAATTAAGCTTCTCATATAAACTAAAATCAACTTCTATACTTCAACTTCAATAGAAGTTCTCTCATTACAAAATTCCCCAAATACTGATGTTAACTTATGCATAACTCATGAGAGAAACTCAATTCATTTTAACTTCTTATTTTCTTCTCATACAAACACTTATTGAAAAGTTATATCCAATCACTCAGAGCCACTATACGGGCTAAGAAGGCAAAAAAAAAAAAAAAAAAGAAGTAAAATGCTCACTTTGTTGGGAGGACCGTGTCTGGGCTTTGGAAGAAGGTTGGGTCCTTTGAAGCTCCCTCATTTCATAGCCAAATACAAAGGAAAGCTTCTCCTTAGCCTCATTGATCACAAAGGTAGGAAGGTTACGCTGATGATAGTTCTTCGTAACGAGCTGAGTGAGTTCCTCCCTCTTAATGGGGCACCCAGAATTTTGATGGGTTTTGAAAAGCATGTACCTAATCAATTCTCCAACAAGCTTATCTTTTTCCTGAAAAAAAAAATCAAATAAAAACATGCCCAACTTCCCTAATAGTGTGCATTTTTAAGTGTTTGCATAATCAAAGTAAAGGAACAGCAAGCAAAGTACCTCTTTTGAAATCCCAAATTGGGAGAAATCTTCTGCAGCATTTGCCATCCTGCAAGCAATTGTAGCACAGAATGATGATGCATTGGTTTTTAAATTGGGAAAGCGCGTGGTGAAAAAAGGAATGAAAAACCTTAAGAAGGGTGAAGGAATTGTAATCGGGTGGAAAGTCAAAACCTTTTTTTTGTTTTGTCTTTCGAAATGTATTTTGCTCGGTGCAAAACAAATTAGGGATGCCTTCCTCTGACTAAAAAATCTAACAATCTAGCTTACACTGGCGGGAGAGGAGCGATGTTCAAGGTTATCAGAATCATGCTTCACCTCGTAGGATTGTATGCTACTACGTTTTATGGTGTTTGATCTGCGATCCTTTTTGTGTTTCAATTTTCATGGGCTACGAAAAATCTGTTTTTAAAATTCCAAAACTATTGTTCAGTCTGTGGTTTTAGACTCGAGACCTGCACATATGCGAACTGTGAACTGTGGCGCCTAGACAACACTTACGGCTAGTGTTATTGGACTAGGACCGGTCAGTGACTCGGCCAGGGTACTGGATCAGGGTCGACCTAGTAAGTGAATAATTGACCCGCACAACTCGGTCCAATGGTCCATATTAAAAAAATATTAAATAATTCATAAGCTGTAAATTTTTATACTAACCATACCTTACAAAATCTAAAAAATTACTCAAATTATGCTAATCCACTAGTTCATTGCCAAGGCATAAGTCATAATGAAAGAAATAATTCATACAAAAGACAGTCACACATAAAGTTCCATACATAATAAATGAACTTGTTATGTTCTTACAATGTACAACCTTACTAACAAACAAAAATAGTGATGTTCTATATTCTGGAAATACAAACACACAGTAAGTAGAGCATAGAATCCATAGATGATAGAACTTTCATTTTTGTTTTCACACACCAATATTACTCAGAATTTCAGAACCACTAGCAATCTCAAACTGAAATTATCTTAAAATCAATTCATAAATTCAAATAATACAATATTAATTATCAAGAAGAATAGAACGACTTCAGCACCATGGATTCTAAAAGGGCAGTAACATACAATAATTAATTACGATTCAAAGTGCACCAAACAGAAGTGTTCAACAAAGGGATTCGAACAGCTCGACAGAGGGGTTCAAACAGAGCATAGCACAGAAGGGTGCCGAACCTGTTTTCAGAGCCGAGAAAATGTCTTATGGAGGTTCACTGCGTTTCCTAAAACGGAGGCTCCTGCGGTGAGGTTCGCCTGCTGCGGCGACGGTCGGCGACGCTGCTGGGGCACGGTGCGGCGAGGGTTTTCTTCGAGAGTGACCCAACGTTATTTTAAATGTTTTAGTATTTCCTTTTTTTAAAGTCCGGTGACCTTTCTTTTGACTTGGGTTTAATTTCTCTTTTTATTTATTTTTTAAGAAAAGAATAACATATAATATAATAAATATAATAAACTAAATTATAATATAAATTAAAACTTATAATAAATAAACATGTTTAAAGAAGACTTTTCATATAAGAATTATACTTTTATGTGAAAATAATAATTATCATTTTCATCTATTTAAATTAAAGTCTCATTT
>CM023949.1:3854449-3916132 GCA_013407115.1 Glycine latifolia
AACTATAAATTTTTTATAAGATTTACACAAAAATCAAATATTATAAAAACTATAAATTTTTTATAAGATTTACACAAAAATCAAATATTATAAAAATCGCCGTAATCACTATTATTATGATTGTCATCATGATCACTGTTGTCACCACCAATATAATCATTATTGTTATTATTGTCACCATTATCATTATAATCACTATCATTATTGTGACCATTATTGCTAGTCACAATAGAAATCATAGTAATGATAATTACAAGATTGATTGATGGTGTTTATGATAATAATATTAACATAAATTAAAAATTTTAAAATATATATTTTTTTATTTGATAAATTTTATTAAGAATTTTATGATTAAATGATGTTTTAGTTTAATTTTTAAATATTTTAATCTTAATATTATATTTTAATTTAACAGAAAAAAAATGATAATTCTTATTCTAAATTCATCCTCGTATCAAACCTCTTCTATTTCTAAATATTATTATATCTTTTGAGTGTCTATTTTCTAGGGTGTTTATCGGGCAGGAGTTGAAAACTAGTGGCGAGTCGGTTTTGATTTAGGAAATACTTTGTTCCAAACTGATTAATGTTTTAGGATTATTCACAAGAAAATGAAAATCCAATGCCTGAACTGAATCAACTTAATCATGTTCAGGTTAGTTTGGATAAGGTCATCAAATCTATCAATATAAAATAAAAAATGAAAATAGAACAACAAAAGCCATGAAATCATAATTTGTATAAAAAATAAAATGAAAGAAAGATGGTGAATACTGAATAGCCTCGAAATTTAGAATTATAGAATTTCATAACATAAAAATTATAAAATTATACAACTATATAACATAAAAGTTATTTATTTTGAAAATGGTATTTGTTCAGGTTGAGTTGGATTCCTTATGCTAAAATTCAAAACTAAAGCGAAAAAAAATACGAAATCGTAAAAAAAAACCAAAATGATATTTTAGCCAAGTTTTTACCACTATTGATTAATTTGAATACATGAAATTTAGTAGATGACAATTGTAAGTATTTTTTTATGGTTTGAATTTTGATTTACATTTTTATAAGTTTTTATTATTTGTTCAAGTTTTTATTTATGTATTTATATTGAAAAAGACATTGTAATTATTTTACCATTATTGAATAATTTGAATACATTTTTTATAACTATTAATTAATTAATTGTTATGACTTATGAATCACTGATTATTGAATGTTATGTTATGGTCATTCTTTGGGGGTAACAAGCAATCTGGAAGGAAACTGGCCCAATTACGCAGTGGTTCAATTGCGTGCGATCTGGAAGGAGAAAGAAAGATGAGAAGAGAAGACACGTGCGAGCGAGTGGAGAAGGCGCTGCGAGAGTGCCACCGGCGAATTCCGGCGGGTCCGAGTCGCGACTCAGCGTGTCGGCACCTTAACCAGGCGCTGGCGATGTGCCTCGTTTCTCTGGTGTGTCCTGAGGAATCGGAGGCGGTGCGCACCCTTTGCTCCACCGCCGGCACCGCTCACAAGCGCCATCAGTGCCAGCAGGCGCAGCTTTCTCTCTCCCTCTGCCTCTCTTCTCACCAACACAATTCCCTGACCTAATTTTTATTTCTGTGTTGTAATTTCTTACTCAAGATAAACAATTACTATTATTTTTCCTTGTCTTTTAGAACCTAATTTGTTGATCTGTACTCGATAGTGATTTATTTGGCAGTGATAGTCTACGTAATACCTGTTTGAATTAAAATTGTATTCAGCACTTATATTTTAGTTTGATAGAAATAATCTGAGTGTAAAAGTTTTTAATTTTATGAGATTAATCAATTAGAAATTATCTTTGTTAAATTTTTTAAGGTAAATATTATAAGTGTAATTTAATTTCTTCTACTTAACATAACCGTTTGTAATTAAATCACAATATAAAGAAATATTTTCATGATCATTACATATATTATTAATTTATTTATTTTTAAAAGTGATATTTTATTGTTATTTTTAATGTATTTCTAGCATAATTTTCGATAGTAAAGTTATTATTACTTTTTTAACTATTGCATATAATTCTCTAAAAAAAACTATTATATATGATGTGTATTTAAATTAATTTAATTATATATATTTCAATTTAGCAGAAGGGACTAGTTTTCTATAAGATCAATATTCAAATATTTATCAAGAGGTAATCATATTGTTGTGTTTGATAAAGTCTGAAGTATAATTGCTTTGGAATGGAATACTTGTGAGGATAAAAAAATCTAATTTAATTGTTTTTTATTAAATATAGGAGAACTATTTTTTTAAGTCAAAACAAATAAAAACTAAAAACACAGGAAGAAATGGAAAATATTATTAGGTAATTTAAAATATTTTTTCTTCAAAATAAATTGAGTATTATTTTTAAAAAAAAGTTGTACCCTTTAGATTATCATTACTTTTTTTCGTTCTTTAGCATTATTTTTCCCTAACAGAGAGAAAGAACATGCCGTTGATGTGAACTAAGAGCTAACAAATATAACGACCACAACTACCTATTTCGGCCATTAAATAGCACAAGCTTCGATCAACTTCTATTTTTCTACATAGATTTTATTTTATTTTTCCCGTACATAGTCAAACAATTAATTAAAACTTCAAAGCAATCTGCTACAAGGTAGGGCCGCGAATGGGGACTCATCAATGAGTACGATATTAATTTGTTGCCTTAAACAAGCACAAACACTAGGTGGTTGTGATCTAGTGCAAGAATAGCAACTATGTCTATGACCAAGCATGATAATAGGGAGAACAATAGACAATAGGAAATGAATCTTTATTATTGTGTTAATAAAATGTAATTTGCTCTTGTATTATGATATGCTAGAGCCATTTCTTCATCATTTTCACTTTTTAAAAGGTTTTCTATTTGCTTCTTAGTTAAAGTTGAGTTGAGATCCTTGTGGGTGCATGAATTGCAGCCAATAAATTCTCAACTGAATTAGACACTCAAATAGAAATCCAACCCCCACATTTATGTTTGGCTGTGATTCTCTTAACTTAAAATAGCGGTGAGTCGGTGGCCATATATTCAAGTCATGCTGAAGGAAATATTGGAAATTTGAGGCATCAATTACAGCTTGGACTGACCTCAATTTTAAAAATATTGAAGTTAAATACTAACAAACAAAACTTAATTTAAGTAATGACCAACTAGTCGTTAGTTTGAATCATATTGAATTCGTCTCCTTTAATCAAGGTTTAGGATTCGAGTTTCGTGAATGAAAAAAATGTGATTGGACGAGAAGAACCCCACTATATGTGATTAGGTAGGTTCTTCGATAGAGATTAATCATCAGAAAAATTAATAGATATTTCGTACTAACATTGGTAATCAAACAAGAAAACCTTTCTAACTAGTTGAAGAAAAACAGACAAGAGTATTTTATTAATTAGCCTACAGTTCGCATTGTTTGATTAGATGTTTACGTAGGTAAAGGAAACAAAGCCTTTCATTGGCATTAATAAGGCATGCAAGGGGACGGTCCATTTTACATTAACAGTGGGACATGCACCTTGGTAGTTTGTTGGAAGATTGTCAAATGTAACATTAATTGTCATTTATCCTCTTCATCTATAAATACTCACATTCTGATATCTCACATCACTGCATTTTCAAGTGTTGCCTATACTTAAGTTTCTATCTAGCCATAACTTGTAGTAGTTCACTTCAAACTTCTAAGCAATATGGTGGTCCTCACTTTCACAGATGAGTTTACTAGCATTGTCCAGCCAAGAAGATTGTTCAAGGCTTTGATCCTTGATGCTCCTAATCTCATCCCCAAGCTGATGCCTGAGGCCATTAAGAATGTTCAACTGGTTGAAGGGAATGGAGGCCCTGGAAGCATTCAGGAGATAACTATTGCTGAAGGCAAGTTGCACCATTTCACACTAATTTTCACTTTACCATTTTTGTTGTTGTTTGTGACTACGAATATGGATCCAAGTGGGAGTGGAGAAATTGGCAAATGGGAATCAAAATTCCAACTCAATTGCAAACTCTGACCTTAATGGCCAGAGAATTTGACAATGTGGAGAAATTATTACATGATTCAAGTCTAATATGATTTTGGATCATCTCCACATTACACGTAATTGAGTTTTATTAACTCCTTTCACAAATTGAAAAACTTGATTACATGTCATGTGAAAATTAACTAAGATCATAGGCACCTGATAGTTTTAGACCATATAATAATTTCTCGTACCATGTGAGCTAAAGCTCACCAGTCATTAGTTCTCACCTTTATGTTCTAAAGAATAGGTTTTCTAAATGTATTTCGAAATGAAATGACTAACAAAAATCATGATTGGTAATGCCTTCAATGCAGGTGGTAACATCAAACAGTTGAAGCATAGAATTGATGCCATAGACCTTGAGAAATTGACTTACAGCTACGCAGTCATTGATGGGGATGCTGCACTGGAAAAAGTGGATTCAATTTCACATGAGATTAAGTTCGAGGCCACTGAAGAGGGAGGTTGCAAGACCAAGAATGTGAGCAAGTATCATCCCAAAGAAGGAGTTGATGTTAAAGAGGAGGATTTCAAGGCTGCAAGAGAGGAAGGTTTGGCTCTCCTCAAGGTAGTGGATGCCTATCTTGTGGCAAACCCTGAGGCCTATGCTGAAGGAACTATAAATAGCGGTGAGTCAGTGACCATTTATTCATTTCACGCTGAAGGAAATATTGGAAATTTGAGGCATCCATTACAGCTTGGACTGGCCTTAATATTTACAAATGTTAAGGTTTTGTCCAGTGTCCTAAGGTTACAAAATAAAAATTTGAAAGCTTTCGTTAAAAAGAATCTCATAAATACACATTTGTTGTGATTAGCTAGACCCTAAGGTTTTAGTACTGACAAAGAAAAAATAATTATAGACTTCAAAGCTTTCGAAGTAGTTGAAAAAACAGACCAGAGTATATTATTAATTAGCCTACAATGTGTGTGATTTGTATTATCACTGCATAGATTAGGAGTAATAGGTTCACAGGTTGCAATGTTTGATTAGATGTTTACGTAGGTAAAGGAAACAAAGACTTTCATTGGAAATTTGAAATTAATAAGGCATGCAAGGGGATGGTCCATTTCACAATAGTCGTTGTTTGTTGAAATATTGTCAAATATAACATTGATTGCTTATTTATCCTCTTCAATCATAAGTACACACATCTCTGATATCTCACATCACTGCATTTCGAAGTTCTCTCTATACTTAATATTCTAGCCATATCTTGTATTTCACTTCAAACTTAACATGTAGGTTTTGACTTTCACAGATGAGTTTACTAGCACTGTCCAGCCAGGAAGGTTGTTCAAGGCTTTGGTCCTTGATGCTCCAAACCTCATCCCCAAGCTGATGCCCGAGGCCATTAAGAATATTCAACTGGTTGAAGGGAATGGAGGCCCTGGAAGCATTCAGGAGATAACCATTGTTGAAGGCCAGTTGTACCATTCCACACTAATTTTCACTTAATCATTTATTTCTTTGTTGATATTTTTTGTGACCTAGAATTGGGATCCAAGGTGGTGATAGGAAATTGGCATATGAGAGCTCAAAATACCCACCCAATTGCAAACCCTGACCTTGAGGGCCAGGGAATGTACTATGTGGAGAAATTATTACATGAACGGAGTCTATTATGGTTTCAGATAATATCCATATGACACGAGTTTTATTAACTCTTTTTCGTAAATTGAAAAACTCGGTTACATGTCATGAGCAGATTAATTGAGATTATAGGCATGTAGTTGTTCTAGATCATATAATAATTTCTCATACCATGTGAGGTAAAGCTCACCAATCATTAGTTTTCACCTTTATGTCCTAAAGATTTGGTTTTCTAAAAATACTCTAACCATAATGCCGTATATCTTTTGGTAGGTTTCAAACTGAAATGAATAACAAAGAGATCATTATTGGTAATGCCTTCAATGCAGGTGATAAGATCAAACACTTGAAGCATAGAATTGATGTAATAGACCAAGAGAAGTTGACATACAGCTATGCAGTGATCGAGGGGGATGGTGCACTGGAAAAAGTGGATTCAATTGCACACGAGGTTAAGTTCGAGGCCACCGAAGAGGGAGGTTGCAAGATCAAGAATGTCAGCAAGTATCATCCCAAAGCAGGGGTTGATGTCAAAGAGGAGGATTTCAAGGCTGCAAGGGAGGAAGGTTTGGCTCTCCTCAAATTAGTGGATGCCTATCTTGTAGCAAACCCTGAGGCCTATGCTTGAAGCATTGAAGTGATATTATAGGGCACCTATGCATTACATTATATTTTGATGTACTCTAAACTCAGCCTATATAGTCTACTTTGAAACCAAATATGATATGGCTTATAATAAAATTTGAGTTATTTTCATGAGGCTTTATGTTAATGTTGTCAGTCATAACAGTGGTAAATCAGAGTTTATATTGTGAAATCATGGACAGAAAAGAATCAATGCTCCACACCACAACAAATCTTAAGTAATCAAACCACGTATGTTCTACAAGTCATGAAAATGAATTTTATAGTGTATATTAAATGGTCCTTCAAGATAAACATAATTCCTCATGAGAAAACCTCAATCATCATCCATCCACAGTAGTTAACATTTGAATTGCCGGAACTTGGACCATTACCTATGTCTCAGTTTTTTCTTTCTAATCTTAAAAGCAGCTGATCTTAGCAGAGTGATGATGCATTTTGGAACTAAAAAGCAATGTCTACTAAAACCACTTCCATTTCCGATTTCTTCTAGGCAAGAACTAAACAAACTGCCAAGGATTTTTAAGGAATATTTAATTATATTATTGATATTGTGACATTATATCACATGACAAAGTATTAGTGATTCCTAAATATAATATGAAACAATTTAATCCTGAAAGAAGAATTTTAGGATAAACTTTCACAAAAAAAAAAGGTAAATCCTTTACTTGAATGTTCCGAAACAAAAACTGACTTGATAGCAATTGTGAATTGTTCCAAATGCAAAGGATCATCGTATCCTACAACCTCCTGCTTCCATAATGTATCTTGGTTACGCCAAATCATTTAACTGTAATAACTGTATAGACCAGTTAGAAACTTCGATTTCTTGTCAGACGCTTCGATTTCTTTTTCCTATTAACATTCCATCAATCATGAATCAGTTTATTGGGACATACGGATAACTTTATTCAATTGAGCCCCTATCATATTATAGAGATGCAAAGCTATTGAGATATTCTAAGCTATTGAGCACCATCATTTTGTTCTGTTGAGTCAGGTTTTGACTTGGCAAACGAAAGCTACAAATTTTGTACCAAGAAACAGCTTCACCCTTTTCTGGCCAATCTGTTTTATTTTTCTTTAATTGGCTAAAACATGTTTTTGATTTCTAATAAATACTCAAATTTTGTGTTTGGTCTTTCATAATTTTTTTTCAAGGGACCGATAACAAATAAATTTTTTTAATCAGGGCACAAATAAAAAAATTTAACTTACAGGGACTAAAAAAAAGTTTGAGGACCAAAAGCAAAATTGTTGTTTTATCATAAAGCAAAAATAAAGAAAAAATTTATTAGGTAGCAAATACAAAATTCAAATATTTATTAAGTATCACAAACATATTTTAACTTTTTTAATTTAATGAAACAAATCTCGAAAACAACGTAATATAGCACCTTGTGACAAAGAAAGGCAAAGGAGGATGAACTTAGACATTATAAATAACTTTTATAAGAGTCCCTCAACATCTGATTCTTTCCAAGTTCACCAAGCACTTAATAGTTCCTTAGCAGTGGTGTGGTGTCCTAATATCACTTTCTAGCATGGGTGTTTACACTGACATAAATGAGTACCCCTCTCCAATCTCTCCATCAAGGTTGCTCAAGGCCTTGGTTGTTGATGCTCACAATCTCATTCCAAAACGTCCGCCACATGCTGTGAAGAGCATTGAAATCATACAAGGAAATGGAGGGCCAGAAAGCATCAAACAGTTTAACTTTGTTGAAGGCATATAACTTTCTAGCACAGACTTAATTATAGTAAAATTTATACTTACTAGCATCACATTTGTTGGTATAAAGGATTTGGCTACTCTAAAGCGAGCTTGAATAAAGTAAGTAATATCAATCGTTGATTAGAAGAGAGAGAAAAAACTGTTCATTCAGCGTATTCATGATTTCTTATGCATGTACACGTGATATCAACTATTGATTTTCTCATTGACAATGAGATTTGTTACTTTATCTTCTAGAGTGAGTTGTTCTCTTTAGAAGAGTCAAATTTGTTGGTAAAGAATTGGATTCCTCTAAAGTAAGCATGACTAAAGTAAGTAATATCAATTCTTGATGAGAAAATAAACAACTGATTTTCTCATCAACAACTGAGATATATATGTTAATTTACCCTCAAGTGAGTTTGAAGTTTTAACTTTTTAACATGACCTTCCTTTTTCTTGTAGGCAGCCAAGTGAAAAGTGTTAAGAACCGGATTGACGAAATAGACGAGGACACATTTACTTACAATTACACATTGATTGAAGGTGAAGCATTGAAGGATAAGTTTGCATCCATTACTCATGAGATTAAGTTTGAAGCAGCACCTGATGGTGGTAGCGTGAGTAAAGTAACAAACAAGTATTATCTTAAAGGTGATGTCCAGATTAATGAAGAGGACATTAAGGTTAGCCAGGAGAAGGTCTTAGGCATTTACAAAGTTGTGGAAGCCTATCTCCTGCAGAACCCTGATGTGTATGCTTCAGTCATTAACTAGTCTCTAGTTAATAATTCCACTATCAGCTTCACAAGTCTGTTTTATGGTTAGCTTTTGTATAATAAGGGTCTGGAATTGTTTTGAAATTTGGGTTCTTCAAATATCTGTAGTTTTGTACACTTCTTATGTTTGACAGTGGCATTGAATTTCAAAATGAGATTGTTATGCAAAGTGAGAATGGCTTCTCGCTTCCAGCTTAATGTTCTCTTTTGTGCTAGTTTAGATGTTAGAACCAAAAAAATTATACTATTTTTTTGGGGGATTTGAGATATACAAACTTGTCCTAATTAGCTAATCCAATAGCACTGTGATGACAAAAAATTGAGTTGAAAAGGGTGAAAGCAATTGATATTACTACCATCCACCAAACTACGGAAACAGAGTCAAATATTTCTGTATACAAACACACACATTTATAGCACATAGACAAGTCATATCATATGTCACTGAATATGAATACATCATATATGATATATCACCACTGAGTCATGCATAATATACGGAATACTACAATTGAAACGCATGTGTATAGTATTGAACATGAAAGAGCTAACTCCAATAAGACAAGGCCTCTTGTTTTCAGGTGTCTTGATAAGCAAGCATATGACAAAAAGGCAAGTACTTTATAAAAATCAATTCCTAGATATTAAAATATTACATCCAAAATTTGTATAATGATAAAGTTGTATCTTAGTAACTTATTGATCATGGGTTCAAATTCGAAAACAGTCTCTTTATATATGTAAGGGTAAGACTGCGTACAATATCATTTCCTCTTACCTACTCATAGTATGGAGCCTCTAAACAATGTGGTACGTAGTAATTTATATACTTATTATGTCGCTAATTATATTACTTTTTCAAGTATTTTATGTCTCTTAAGAAAAATAGTTAGTTTTATTAATCATATTAAATTTGTCAATTTCAAAATTACTATTTTTTAATCTCTTTATCCACTTAATTATTTTTATTAATATTTGGTGAGAGAATAATTAAATAAGGATATATATGAAAAAAATTAATACATCTAAATAAGAAAAGAGTTTTATAAAAAGGGATAAATAAATTTCTAAAAATTTATTATAATTAGATAGGAGTATTGGTTATATGTTTGTAATTAAAAAATTTGGCATCCGAAATGGATTGAGAAGGCAAGTTTCTTCCCCTTGTTTTTCTTCTCTACTTAAATTTCTGACCAGCTCATATTGATTTTGGGGACAACTGAAATGGATTCATCCTGTTAATGGATTCTTCTAATTGTGCATGGTGATGCACTTACGTCCACATCTTATTCTGAAACTATTCCACGCGTTAAGCTTTGAAAATGGATTTAGCCTTTTAGCTTTTGTATTATTTTATCATGAACCAAAAGAAAAATACCTTAAAATGGGAAGCTTAAAAATGGAGTATCTGTTGATGTCTGATTTATAAATTACAAATTCATACTTTTGGGTCATAAAAATTCATACTTATATATCAAATTAAAATACTTACCTTTTAACTAAAACTATTTCGGTCAGTAAAAAAAAGTAAAATAATTTCGACTTAAATATATTTTAAACTTTTGATAAATTAAAATTTTTTATTTTTATCTTTATTATTTTATTTTAGTCCTTCTATAATATATATATATATATATATATATATATATATATTAAAAGGATCATAACAATATAACAAGGACTAAACATTTTTTTTTGTTTTATTTGTGCCTCAACACAAAAAAAAATTAGGAATTCAAAATAAAATTTTCTAATTTATGATGGATCTAAAATATATTTAAGTCAATAATATATTTTTATTTTCTTTTTCATTAAATATATAATTTCTTCGTTTATTTTTTTTAGTTGTTTAATTCTCTATTCACCGTAACTTTTCTTTTTATTTCTCAGATACAAATAAAATCTTCTTCGATAACATTTAAACTAATTTACTTCATTATTCATATCAATTTTTATATTTATTTGCATCTTTTTTATTTATCTCTTTAATTAAATATAAAATTCTCATAGACAAAATCCACAGACATTAGTTATATCAAGTATCAAATATTTTAGAGCAATTTGTCTCTATATTAAAGTAGAATGGCTACCTTGTTTGTTTGTGTCTTTCCTTTTTCTAATGATTGTGGCACATGATGTCAGACAAACTCTGGTAAGGTAAGCTAGGTTAACCAATTACTCAGTTGAATATATATGTTTTATTTCGTAAAACTAACTTATGAGCTCGTTGAAAGTTTTTCTTGCTTCCTCTCTAGTCACTGTTCTTTGGTTAATTGCCTCAAGGAAAATTGATTACTCAAAAATGGTGAATGACACCTTGTGATTCTAACTATAGATAAGGTAGGTAATGCAGTATTTTCACTTTTACGAATTCAAGTCCATAATGTTGGCAAAATGGTTTGATTCTACCAATAGCCGCCCATGTGTATTGTGTAAATTTGATTGATACAATTATTTGGAAATATGAAATACAAAACTTATTTATTAGCCACTACCATTGAAAATTCGAATAAAAAATTCCTATTCTTAACTACCAATAAATGTCCATTTTTTTTTCTAAGCCGCAATTATTAGTATTTCCGTTTCCATCAAAGGGATCATTCCTACGAAACCTACTTCCCATAATAACCACAGGACCTATAAAGTGCTATCCCTTAGGATCCAACTTTCACAACCTTGATTTTTCTGTGATCTTTGCAATCTACACAATATTCAGTATTCAGCATGGGAGTCACTACTATTACACAAGATTATTCGTCTCCAGTTGCTCCATCACGCATGTTCAAGGCCTTGATCACTGACTCCAGAACTTTGCTGCCAAAGCTCTTACCACAGATCATAAAAGAGGTCAACCTGATCCAGGGAGATGGGGAAGCTGGAAGCATTGAACAAGTTAACTTTGCTGAAGGTTAGGGAAAACACTTTGACAAACTTAAGTGAAATTAATGGATTATGAAGTTATATCTATGAATATATATATATCTCTACATATCTATATTGCTTGAGCAACTTCTTGTGTGTGTGTGTTTTTTGGCTAAAGTATGTTTGTGATCCCTAATAAATATCCGAATTTTATGTTTGTTCTTTAATATTTTTTTTCTTTGTTTTTGCTCACTGATAAAACAAAATAATTTTTTTTGTGCAGCTTTCCCCTTCAAATATGTGAAACACAGGATTGATGAGGTTGATAAGGACAACTTGGTGTGCAAATACAGTATGATTGAAGGGGATCCATTGGGGGACAAGCTTGAGTCTATAGCTTATGAGGTTAAGTTTGAGGCCAGTAGTGATGGAAGTTCCCTTTGTAAAATGACAACCAAATATAATGTCATTGGGGGTTTTGAAGTCAAAGAGGAAGAGATAAAGGAAGGAAGGGAAAGCTCTCTTGGAGTCTGCAAAGTTGTGGAAGCCTACCTGCTGGAGAATCCACATGTCTATGCTTAATTTATTCATTTGTTTTTGTCAAGTATACAGATACAGTTCTAAGATTAAAGTCAAATTTATTCAATTTTTGAATGATATATATAGTGTGCATGCGAATACAGGGACAATTAGAATGTTTGCAATGTATTGAACTCCTTAATAAGTCCTTAGTCTTCCTTCACGGACATGCTTTGTGGTTTGGCAAAATATTTGTACTTTTGTAGTACCAAAGATCAGTTGCAGTTTCACTATCTATGATTCAATAGAGCCTTATACTCTGATGGTAATAATTCTTCCTAATTAATCATTCTGCCAAATCATATTGTGCAACTAATCAATATTTATGTGATGAAATATCTTACACATAATCAAGGGCTAAGCCTAATTTGGACTTTGGCACCAAGAATTAGTGTTCAATCATGTATGACAAAATTGAAAATAACAAGAAGTCACGGTGGGATTTGAAGTGTGGAGGTCATGATTGGCAAAATTCTCTACTGCTTCACAGCTGGATTGGAGTGTGGACTGTGGACTGTGGAGGCCACCAATGCTAAATTTGTTTGAATTGGAGACTTTTCTCGTTTTTTTTCATTTTGGATTTTAGATATAATCAGACAAAAGCAGGACAATTCAACGCATGCATAGCCAGATTGTATATTCCTCATGATAAAGAGAAGATACTGTCACTTCTTTCTTGCACTTTATAGAAGTGCACAACGTTTTGAAACAAAAAGGAGGGGTGATGACCATTTGGTCCAGCTCAAAACTTTATTGTTCATGAGATTTCTTCCATGCTGGTCAATTGGGTGAAAAGGTAAAGAATTAAAGCTTGATTTTATGTGGCTATAAGAGAGGCATAAAGATGTTAGGCGTCATAACTAACTGTCAACTACTATAGCATGCGAACATAATCAAAGAATATATACAAGTTGTATTACTCTTACCAGAAAGTTTTAAATTGATGGTATGTAATGTGTAGCTTTATCATTCTTCCTTTATGTAACTAAAACAACAGAAAAAAGAAGTTCCAATTGAAAAAAGAGGAGTAAAAATTGGCAAAAGACGTAGTCAAGTTCACCAGGGATTAAATAAGATGGAGAAATCTAATATGGCTTAACAGTTCTAATTCATGAAATGAACCAAAGACCAAATAAGTCAACCTTTTTGTGCTACTTTATATCAGAAAAGATCTTTTGGCAAGTATTTTGTTTCTTTGACTGCAATAACTTTAAAAAAAACTGCAATAACTTCCGGGTTAATTAATACTAATTGGTTATAAAATTCGGATATTGCTAAATTAATGCCTGTTCTTGTTATTTTAGTATTATTATTATTCAATGATGAATTAAATGACTTTTATTTATTTTAGTTTTATTATTTAAACTGCTTTAGTTTAGTTTAATTAATGATCTTAACTTTGAATTTTAAATTGTCTAATTAGTGATTTTCCTAGTTTTGAATTTCTTTTTTTCAGATTACACGTGGCTTCTATTTTTATTTTTTTATTTGAAATTAAGAGGTTAAAATATAGGAAATTAAGGTAACCTATAAAGTGGGGTTTGCTTTGGTTTATATGCAACATGTGATTAGTTTATTTTGTGCTTAAAATATTAATTTGAAGATAAAAAAAAAAAAAGTTATTCAAATAATTAAGCAAATTTAATATACTACTACGTGAAATCGTCCAGAATGGAACTTTCTGGTGTATATGGACCACATTTGGCTTAGTAGAAAAGTTGTTTTTTTGGTTTTAGACAAGAGGCTACAATTTGCATACTGGGCTATACTTGTTGAGAAGTTATTATGGGATAATGGTATTTGTTTGCATTGAAGAATGAGACTACAGGAAAATCTATACATTGATGATGCTGGTTGCAGTATAGTGTAGTAGTACCAACGTGAGTGTTATTGGATGAAGATAACATAACTAATAATCTATGCCTGGCAGGTGTTGCAAGGGCTTGAAGCAGCATCAAATTGCGTGGAAGACATGGATGAATGGTTAGGCATGTTCAATGTGAAACTTCGACACATGAGGGAAGATATTGAATCAGTAAGTGCTTGTAGAGAAGAAATAGAAGTTAGAAACAAAAACACCATCCCTTAATTTTAAAATTAGATGACATTTTTTATTTTTTTTAAAAAGATATTCTAAAATGGTTCTATGAAAAACCATCTTAAAAAGTTTACATTCTAAAATGATTTTTCAATCGTCAATGTTTTTATTTAAAAAAAATATTATATGACGGATTTTTCAAAAATTGTCTTAGAATTTTCAAATTTTTTCATTTTTTTAAAATAAAAATCACTAAGATGGATTTCATGTAAAAACCGTCTTAGATATGTCAATTTTTTTAATATTTTTAAAATAAAAAATATATTCTAAAACGATTTTTTTAGAACCCAAGTAAAAAGACATGATTTTAAGATAGTCAAAAAATCGTTGTTGAAAATATTGATTTTTCACAATGCTGGCTTTAAAAAAAGTTCAAAAATTGTCGTTTAATGACTTAAAAAAGTAGTGCAACACGATGGTGCAAGAAATATGTTTGCATTTTTTTCTTGGAGAAGCTAGGTTGATTAAACAATGGCAAGTAAAGCATTTCGGAGTTTTGTGATTCTCAAGGATTACCATATCTAAGAACAAAGTAACATATTCAAACAATTAGAAATCCAGTGAATAAGAATTATTCCATTTTTGCACACATGGCTAGCTACCACAATGGTATAAACAACTATAGGTGGAACCTTCAAATTTTTACCTGTTACATGATTCATGAATTGTCCTAGGCCATTATAAGAAAAAATAAATATTTTACTACAATGGCTAATCAAAGAGAAAGTAGTGAACAAAAGTAGCACACTTGATTCCAGTCAATAAATCTTACTTTTCATCCTTAGAGATTCCATTTCTTTTAAACGGTTGCTGGTCAATATACCATAAAAGGTGTTTCTGGTGCACCTTTGGTCGTTGTATAAGTCATCAACAGATTAATTATTTCTCCTCACTTCATAAATAGAAGTTTGTTTATGAGAATATGTTTAGTCACCTAACTTTTTGAAAGATGAGATGCAAGAAAGACATACCACACCTAAAACACAAACCATAGTTTCTTTTTCGTTTATTTTGTACACAAAAATAATCTTTTTAATAAACTCATCACGCAAATAGTCATAAGTCATCAGGAATGCATACCCTCTTTCCTGCACCCCTCCTCCCCTCTTTTCCACATATAATATTCTAATGTTCTAATCTAAGGTTTAGACAATGACTTCATCGACCAATCAAGCAATACCTACCGGTTCTCTTTTATTTCTATCTTTCCTAAGATTTAAAAAATAAAAAAAGATTCCTTGCATGTCCCACATATTTTTCCTTACATATTCCCTACCCATGTACAAATAAATACCATTCACATATTCTTCACACCCACAATCTACTGCTTTCATTAGACAAACACATGCATCCCTTGGTTTTTCTTATTGAGCTACAATATGGTTCCAGAGTTCCAGCTACGGGGTCTAAAATCCATGCATGCTTACTGCTTAACATGTAAATGCAATTATGGCTTGTCTATTAACAACTTAGATGTAAACTGCTGCAATAATTCTGATAGTGATCACCTTTTTAAATGCAGAAACCTCGAGTCACAGACATACAAGTCTGAGACATACAAGTCTGAATGAACTGTAACGATGCGTGCAGAAGATTAAGAAAGCACTCAGTGGCATAAATGGTAAAGCATGTTCCATGATCTCCCTACCGGTCTTTCACTCTTATGGATAAAAAAAAAGTTCCATAATCTCCCTACTAATTGATGGCACAATGATATGCTTCTAGTATATAGTGTTTTTTAAGCTAAAAGAATCAAGAAATTAATAATAATTGAGCAATACATGCTAATATAAGTGAAAGTTTTTATTATTTTATTTTTATCACTTATTCTTCAAATTTTTATAACAGGAAATCAAGAAAAGAAGAAAAGAAAGCAAAATCAAAAAATCTCTGGATTTCAAGATTTTAATTAAAGATTTCACAAAGATAAAAGATAAGAGAAAATTTTAATTAAAGATTTCACAAAAATAAAAGATAAAAGATAAGATAAGATTTTGATTAAAGATTTTACAAAAATAAAATATAAGAAAAGATTTTGATTAAAGATTTTACAAAGATAAAAGATAAGAAAATATTTTCACATCCTAATTATAGGACTTAGGAGGTCAAAAGAAACAAACCAAAATACTTCTACAGACATACACACACTCACACAGCTCACACAGACTTGGAGACTGCTACATGCAGTGGGAGATACATACACATATACGGAGGAAGGGAGAACAAGAGGAAGAGAAGATATCTTGGGGTTAATTCTTATTCTTCTTATTTTAATATTCTTGATTCAATTCCCTTAATTTTATTAAAATTAGACATGACAATGTTTGGCTAATTCTCTTTATTGTAGTTAGGACCATGAACCTTATGTAAACTCCTTTGTAATTGGATTGATTTCTATTATTCTTTTATGCTAAGTTGTTTTATTTTACTTTGTTTTGCATTAATTATATCTTTATTAGGATTGATTATTCTGGCAAAGTTCTGAGAGTTAAGATTTACAATAAGAATATTGGAATTTTAATTTTCTGACAAGAGTAAAATAATAATTGTTATATTACCTAGGAATAGGGGTGTGTGATTGCAGATTGATACAGATCAGATGTTACCAAGTGTTGAAAATAAAAGGGAATGACAAGTTTATAAAAGGAAAAATAAAAAGAATTAGCTAGGGGGGTTGTTAGGCAGTTAGTGGAAGGAGTGTTTTGTAAATTTGGGTTTAAATATGACAGCAGGGGAAGTTAGTAGAGGGAAGATTATTACTTTCTAAAGTGAGGCTCTTGTATGAGACAGTGGTCTCAAGAGAAGGGAATTAGGAATTTGTCATTCTTAATTAGCCTATAGAGTGTAATAGCTATTCTTCAAAGAAATAAAGAATTCTACATATTATTCAGCATACCTTTGTGTCTCAATTCAAGACATTCAAGAACTACCTTTCTTGGACCCTATCACAAATGAATATATGTATTTTCTTAATGTTTAATTTAAGAGAGATCACTAAGGAATTAAGGTTTTGATTGAATTAAAGGGTTAAAGTTACTAAGGAATTAGAATTTAACTAGTTTAAAGTAAGGATACATTATATGAACAATTAGCATAATTAAATTTAGTAATTAATTCAAGTAAAGAATGTAGGAATCAAAAGGTGAATGTGCTCTGACTACAATTCTTCTTAATCAATTCTTCAAATCTAATTAACTTTGTTTTTAAATTCTTACTGAATTTTAATCCTGTTATTTAATTTCCTCAATTCACAATACAATTCATAATTTAACTCAAACTTTATTTCATCCAATTTAAAGAGAACAGTCACAATAAATTTGATACCTCAATCCTCCTTCCACAACACACAACATGCATGAATACTTTTCAACTGAACTTTCAACTCTTGCAGGTATATATGATCTCTATATTGACTTCCCTCAACAAAAAAAAACAATAATTGGGTGGGCAGATCATGAAAAAATAGCAAAAGCAATAAGAAGACAAGGAAGGTGGCCACTATTGCAATATCGAACCAATTGATCCTTCTCCATCTCAATCAGAAGAACCATCATCAACAAAACAAGGATATGATCCACAATCCCCTGAAGCAACACAATTAATTTATGACAACTAAAAGTTGTCATAAAATATCAATTTATTATGTTAGAAACTAAAACTAATAATTTATCAAAATCCAAAGACTAAAAAAACACACATCTCAAAACTCAAAAATTAAATCAGTAATCAAACCCGTATTTAAAATATAATTTATATATTTAAAGACATTTATTTATTATAAATGCTAATTATGTAAAAACAAACATTTATCTTAAGCAACATACATCCCAAAATACTAATTAAAAATATCCTTGTATTATTGAACTAGCTTAACAAAAATCTTAACTGCGTGTAAATATTACATATATAAATATGGATGAAATAAATTATGTTAGGAAAGAAAATATCCATATTGTATAGAATCACATTTTCGATAAAAGATTTTTCACTACTTTAAGTGAAAATAACTTCGTATCAATATCGTGATAAAAAAAATATAATTGTAAATAATGTAACAAAAATTCCAAAATGTGAAAAAACAAAAATATCCTTCTAGCTATTGAAAAGGAGTCTCTTTATAGATTTTCTATCGATGCATGTGGACTCTCCAGACACATAAGCAGTGAGATACATATATAAAAAGAGTGCAAATGTGAGATGACGCCAGACAAATGCAATAGTGAGAAAAGTGAGGTAACGTGCTTGCCAAAAGATATGATATATTTATGCTGTGGCAAAATGTACAGTCACCCACTTCATTATTTGATGTCATGTCCTTTTGTTGACCGTCACATTTGAAAACAATCTTGTAATTGTCATCAAATTTCAATACAAATTAAACTATTGTAATCACTTATCTGGATCCAATTGAATCGAAACAGATTAATTTGTTAATCAACAAATTAAAGCATAAAAATGTGGTATGTCAAGTGGAGAATCGAGAGGTTCTAAACATCTTCATATATGTTCTGACTCATTGAAAACTATAGTGATTAAAGATTGCAGGCATATGACATCACTACTAAGACAGTGGATAACGATAACAAAAAGTTGAACTTTCTTTAATTGAAGTATCACCAAATCCACTACATGCTTTACAGTGAAATCACAATGGAACTAATGCAAAAAAATATCAAACTTCTTTTGAGTCCTCCTGTGGCGGCACTACCAAAATTTTCTTACACATGAATGAAGAAATGAAGAAGCTGTACAAATAATGTGCTGGTAGGAACATGCAAGAATGCAAATCTATAAAGGGATGAAAAAATGAACAATCCTCACAACCGTCTCTTATTGGAAAAGAATGTGGCTTAAATCTATGGATGGCAAATGGCCATTCACTTTTTCATCAACTTCAAGCAGCAAGGTACTCAAGAATAAGAATCTTCTTCTGTTGAGAAAGGATTATTATCACTGCACTGCAGTTTTGCCAGTGACACTCAGCAGATAGAAACATGATGAGGAAGAATCATATGAGGTGTTGCCAAGTTCAGGACAAGGTTCTGGAAGCACTGAGTCAGAAAAACCAGACACATTTGAGCATTCCCAAGTAATAGGAGAAGCAGAATTTGTGGACAAGGTTATGTTGGAGAGGCATATGTTTGTGAAAGGAGATTCTTCTATTCCAGCTAAGTTTCCAGCAATGGTAATGTTTGTACCTATGACATCCTTCAAGGTAATGTGATCCAAATGTGGGAGTGCATTTGGATCAAACTTGTCATCAGGATGAGAGCCACAATTACCTGTGGCAGCAATTGCTGTGTGGACATTCTCCATTTGTATGTCTGACATAACAATTTCTTTCATATAACCACCTCTTCCCTTGGTGGTTCTGAACTCAATGCCACTGTTTGAGTTGAAAAGATGAGCATGCTCCACTAGAACATTTGAAATGCCACCAGACATGTCACTGCCAAATGCAAGAGCAGAGCCAGAAAATGCTTGAAGTTGCACCCTTCTGATGTGTACATTCTCGGTAGGCCTTCCATAAGCAATGCCATACTCATCCCAGCCACTTTTGAGAGAAATTGCATCAAATCCCATGGCAACAATACAATCTTCTATACACACATTATCAGAAGAATCTGCAAAACATGAAGTGCACAAACATTACCAAAGTGACCCTCCTAACCAAAGTTTGGTTAGCTAATGATATTTTACAAGCAATGTCGTTTTCATAACAAGGACTAAAAGTAGAGTGCATAATAATGATAATATGTTTGTTACAAACCTGGCACTATGCCAACAGTATAAGGAGATTCTGGAGGAGTAGAGATTGAAACATTTTGAATATGTACATGGCTGTATCCAATTACATATAACAAAATCAGTTTGACCTTTTATTTTCTGGCAAAATAAGCATAATTTCATTTAATATCTATAAGAAGCACAGAGCATGTACCTGCAATAAACTGGGTGTATGCTATAAGCTGGAGCATTCAAGAATGTAAGATTTGAAACTACCACATAATCAGATGCCACAATTTCAACCAAATGAGGACGACTGTGGTTCAAGGAATGAGTGCTGTACCAATCCCACCAAACCATTCCCATGCCATCAATGGTTCCATTATTACCTAAGGAATCACACAAAGACATGAAAATTCAATCAAGAAACAGACCCTGAAAGGCTTGCTTGAAAAGAAAGAAACAAAAAATACTTGGGAGATGACAAAACCTGTTACGACCACATCATGTAACATGTATCCATTGATCAAACTTTGATATCTTCCCCCAGGAACTTCAAGCCCTCGGCCATAAGAAGGCAAGGGTTCAACAACATCCCAGTGAGATGGATCCTAAAACAAGTAATAACAACATGTGAAAACCAAAAGCCTTACAATACAACACTCTCAAATGTTTTTTTTTTATCGGCAAATGTTAGTTTGTTAGTTTCGTAAGAAATGACAGTCAAGGGGCTTGGAACCCGCGAACTCTCCCCCCTCCCTTCACCCTTTCCTAATCACTGGGTCAATCTTATATCTCCACACTCTCAATGTTAAAGCATGAACCATCTCTACATACAAAGGATCAACAAAAAAAAAAGACAGAGCAATCAAAAGCTAGTGAAAAGAAGAAGCAATACCTGAGATCCAATAATGACAGCACCTTTTTCCAAAAAGAGGGTGAGATGGCTGGTGAGATTGAAGCTTCCAGTGAGCCATTTTCCCGGAGGAACATATAGCTGAGCCCCACCCTTATCAGCAAATGACTTGAGATAGAAGATGGCATTCTGGAAAGCAATGGTGTTGAGTGTTTTACCATCTCCAACTGCACCAAACTCCAAAATGGAGACACTGTGTGGTCTAGGGTCTAGTGTTGGGTTGGAACCACATTGCCCTCCATCTCCATTAACTCTCACGGCATTGCTCAATGCCACCAGCAAGAGCAATGCCACCTGAAAGAGGGTAGAAAAAGCAAAATGCAACCCATTGATTCTCAGAAGATGATATCCTACAAATACAATAATTAACCACAGGATTATACCCCAGATTAGGACTCAAGAACCACACACACACCCAAAAAAAAAAAAATCCAAGCACAATTGAATTGGAATAGAAAATGAAACAAATAAACAATATCATCATTGACCAAGTAATTCACTTCAGATAATACACATCAGATGACAAAGAAGTTGAAAGAGAATTCCAATCTGAAAGGAGAATGCATGTTTATCAGATCAAATGGAATGAAATTTGATCCAAATGAATCCCCCATCATTGACATCAATCACCATTGCCACATGTTTAACAAAAGCAACAACAAAACAAGACCCAACTATGACCCATCACACAAACTTTGACTTAACATCTAAAACCAAACCAAAGATTGAAATTTGAGAATGCCCTCTTAGCTATCAATGAGTCCCAGATTTGAAAGGAGGCCAAAGGTCAAAAGGGCAAAAACAAAAACTAACAAAAAAACAGAACAAAATGAACCACGAAAACGTACTTACAAGCATCTTCTTGAGTCAAAGCTGGAAACAACGGGGTCAGAGTACAAGGGAGACAAGAACCGGCTATAGTGCCAAAGCAGAAACAAGTAACCAAAAGAAAAAAAGAAAAAAAGAAAAAAAAAATTGCAGCAGAAGCTGAGAGAAAAGAGAGAGAGAAAGAAAAAAGAGGAAGAAGAACCAGCCACGGGAACAGAAGCAGCTTTATGCAGTTTTGTGAGTATTATTATAAGCCTTAATCGACGCACAGAAAAGGAGAAGATTAATAGTCCTTTCATACATGGACATGTACATACCAATATTTGGTAAGAAATTTCTTTTTATGTAAATAGCAAATCACAATTTACACTATAATGACAGTTTTTCCATTTCCATGCATATATTAATTAATTATTGACAAATACTAACAAGTACCTTAATAACAATGGTTAAAAAACTAAGAGAAAAAAAAAATTAATGTAAAGCTCCAAATTCCAATTCCAGTGAGTTTTTTACATTTTCTTCTGATTTACACATTAAAAAAATTCTAATTTTAATTCTTTAATTTTATATCCTTAAGAAATTGGTTAGCAAAATCCTTAATTATTTTAAACTAATATTTTCTCCATCCCAAAAAATGACAGGAGTTTAATCTTTGAAAAAAAATTCAAATTGATTAATGTTCTCATTTTTTAATGAGATATTTAATTATTTATTTCAGTTTTATTCTGGAATAAATATTATTATCTTAAAAGATGTAATAATATGTATTTATTAAATCAAGAGAGGATAAAATATTTTAATAAAATTATTGTTTAATAAATATTAATTCTCTTTAAATACTTATTTTCTTAATTTATGTAAAAAAAACCTTATACATAATATTTTGAGACGTAGGAATAGTATTTTATTTAATTTTATATAGAACTGAATAGAATAATGTTGAAGAGGGAAAAAAGGTAAGTGGGGGGAGAGAATAATACTAAGGGGACAAAAAATATAAAAGCAAGAAAACAAGTAAATTAATTGTAATAATTGGTGATTGCCCCTGTTAATGAACATGATTAATAACGTCTCTCGCCGACAAAATCGTTTTGAAACGGCCCTCATAGATTGTGGCTGCAGTGGCATGGCAGAGAGAAAGAAACAGTAGTGAGTGTGTGTGTTGTGTTTTTTACATGTCAGAGTTTTACTAGGCAAATTGAAGTGTTTTTGTTTTTGTACCTATGTGTTTATAACATGTAACCAACAACGTTATGGTTGTGTTAGTGTGAGTGTTAGCGCTGATTAAGTGGGACTAGTGAGATGGGAAATGATAGGGTTCGACCAGGTTATTGTTGCTGGGTGCCACGTGGAGAAAAACGGTAGGGTGTGGAGAGGGAGAAGAGGCTCCCCTGGATGACACGTGGAGGGTGGTAGGAGGGAGGGGTGGGTAAGGAAATGAGAGAGGGGAATATAATAAGTTTGGGGAGTGCATGGGGCACAGAGATTAGAGGGCGCATGTGGATTGACAGAGCAGAATTGGGGGATGGTGGGACCCACATCAATCATAGCAAAGATGCTAGCCTGGCTTCACTCACTTGACAGAACATTCAGCATATATATATATCAAAAAAACACCCACACCCACTCACAATAGAGTATTGTCCAATTTTAGTCAAAATTAGTAGGAGTATGTTGATGTTAATGATATATACAAGTGATTTAATGTGTGAAATGTGAATCATACTATGTAAATGTAATGAGTTAGATTAGAGGCATCACATCACAGCTTCTTTTTTCTTTCTTTCTTTCTTGAGATTGGAGTTTTGATTTGTAGTTTTATTAGGTTAAATAAAAGGTTGGTGGGATGACTTATTATTACTATATTAGCTATTTTAATTCATGTAAAGTAACTATTTTAATTAAAATTGTCAATATATATCTAATTAAAATTGTTATTAATGCATACTAAATTTGGCAATATTAAGATCAAGCTTATACTATATATTATTTAATACTATAATTTAACTCACTAGTTAACGTAATGTGGAGAACTATTCCTCCAAATTTTGCATTAATTTTATTTTATTTGTTCATTTTAGTTTTTGTTTTAATTAATAAATATAAATTCATATGTAATTGGTAAATATATAAATGAGGTTTAAAACAATTATTGGATAATGTATTTTATGTTGGTGGAATCGTTATTATGAGAATGATTTAAAAATATTCATACTATTAGTAAACATTGTGGTATATAATTTTTACACAATTAACATAATTGATGATTGAAAGGGAATAAATCTATTATGTTAGGAAAATTGATTAATAACGTAACACGTCTAGGATTCTTTCTATAAAATGAGTTTTAGTTAAAATGTTAAATGAATAAAATTTATGAATCTTTATTAATAATTTTGAATATTTTAAAAAAAATTACATAATATTTTAAAATCTTAAAAATCCATAATATTTTTTCAAATCTTATGAATTCATATTTTGTAAATTCATTAAAATTTGAACTACAAAATCCTAATTATAAAAGTTTTTTAAGAAAATCTTAAAAGTCATTACATTCTTACAAAGTCTTTTAAAATTCATAAGATTTATTTTATGCTAAAATATTCTTTTAAAATCTTAATCCAATACACCTCTCAAAATGACTAAACAAGTTAGCTAATACAATTCAACATGTGAAATATATTATTTTTCATTCACATTGATTATGTCAATAAAATAAAACGATAATTATATAAGCATCGACAAAAACTTATATTAATTTTATTAAATTTTATTTTTCTTATCTTAATTGTTTTGTAGATAAATTTTCTTGATTAATTACAAAATAATTAATATTAATTTAACTATTTTCATTATTTTTGTAATTGACATAATCAAAATCAGAATATTATTAATTATTTACTATAAAAGGATAGTATTAAAAAATATTTTCAGTAACTCGAGGGATTAATTCTTAATTTTTGGCTGAGAAATATCCTACTTAAAAAAATATCTAATAATTTTATGAGTATATATATAGATATTCATGGTTATTTTTTCTCCTCCCTTCTTTTATCTTTTCATCATTGTCATATAGTGTTCATTGCATCAAATTCATTTCACTCGTTACATTGATAAAAAAAAAAAAAAAAAAACTTGATCAAGACTACATCCTCTTAACCTAGCAAGTCAATTGAGAAGAAAATTTTCATTTAATTTCAAAAAGGATTTTAAAGGTTTTGAAAATTTTAGTGGGTTAATTTATGAAATTCAAGAGGATTTGATTCACCCGCTCTTGGATCAACCATATATTCACATAGCAACTGTATGGTGAATGTCTTACAAACAAACCCATTATTGATCATTTTTTAGATTTCTATGGGGGGTGAAAAAGTGGGTCTGCATACGGGTATATTCTGACTCACCCCTTATAACCCATACCATTTTCTAGCAATATTTATGTCATATGAATGATATGATATGAGCTTCACACAACGATCCTTGGCTTCCCATAGGCGATTTCAATAAGACATTCCTCTAGATGATCGACATGGAAGCTTTTTTCATCATCAAGAGTTGGGGTCGTCGCTCAAGTCTTAAACCATTGTGACTTAACGGATGCTTATACAATAGGTGACCATTATTTCACTTGGCATAAGAATTATAGGGGGCAAAGAATCTCGATAAGGGTTTGCCAAACTTACAATGGCGAATGACATTCCCTAAAGCCTTTATGGAGGTACTTTGTCACTTTCATTTAGACCATAACCCATTTTCCTTCTAATTAGGGGTTTACCACATACTCATGACATTGGCCATGTAGATTTGAATTTAAGCACTTAAAAAAAAAACTCTAACACTTTAATTAAAGTGAGTGTTTAACTTAATTTGATGATTAAAAAAATATTTTATTTATTAAAAATGCTCTTAATTAATAAGAAATTATTGGTATGATATTTAAGATAATTATTATAAAAATCATCAAATTTATTAATATAATAATTTATTATTGGATGACAAAATAAATTATATTTATATTATTTGTGCCTAATTTGTTATCTCTAAACTAGAAATCAATATGCATAAATAAAATTTACTTCTTAACACATGGAAAAAGAAATATTGAACAAAATCTGTTCCTATTAATTTATATGGAAAACACCTTTTTTATAGAAAAATTATTTATTTTATTTTTCTTAATAAAGTCGTAGACCGTGTATTTTTCTATCTTGATTTTTTCAGTTGATAATCTTTTTTATAGTTATCGATAGGAGATATGTGGTCTCTTACTAAAAAAAATGCGTCTCTTGACATTTAATATTTGCTAATGAAATATCTGTGTCTCTGACATTTTGCATGTACACTCTCATCATATCAATTTTATTGTATTTTTTATATATCACATGCAGTTTTTTTATAATAAAAAAAAAAGAAAAAACTTCCCTAAAAAAAATAATCATAAATCCATAACCATGTTCTCCGTTCCTCCTTAGTCTAGTCACGTCAATTCAACTTAAGCTTTGTTTGGGAGTTAGGAGGGGAAGGAAAGGAAAGAGATTCAAGGGAAGGGGAAGGGAAGGGAGAAAAATGAGGGCAGTTTCTTCCTCCTTGTTTGTGAGTTAAAAATATATTAAGAGAGGGAAATGGAGAATTAATAAGATATTTTTACAATTTTATCCTTATTTCAAAAAAGTTAAATTCAATTAAATAACACTAGCTTAGGTAAGATAATAATTTTATTAACTCTAGCTGGGGTAGGATAGTAATTTTATTATTTTTCCTTCTAAAAACCCCCAAATAGGGGGGACAACAATTTTTAGACTTTGAAGGATTTCAGAGGAGTTTTAAAAATCCTCAAATCCTTTCCCTCAAAAATTAAATCTCCCAAACAAGGAGATGTCACCACCTAAACCTTTCCCTTCCCTCTCTTCCCCTCTAAAATTTATCTCCCAAACAAAGCCTTAGAGTATTAATTTCAAACTCTAGTTACTGAATTGCTTATTTTAAGATATTGATCATTAATTTTTTTTTAATATTGGAAGAGATTTACTTATCACGTTGGATTGTTTAAATTAAACTTTAGTTGTAACAGTTGTTTATGATTAAAAAATATTTTCTTTATCATTAATTTAACGATCATCTAAAAAGAGTTGTTTAAAAGTTATTTAATTTGTGACATTATAAGACTAATTAATATGAGATAAATAACTTAAAACAAAATTTTTAAATTCTTAATTACTCATATTTATTAACAATGCATAAGTATAAGTATAAATATATACTCATTGTAATTGTTTTTTCTTTCAATCTCTTTTTTACTTTTTATATTATTTCACTTCACTTGTTACATTTATCACTTTCTTTCTTCTAGCTATTTCTCTTTTCTCTCCGCCCAATAATACCATACGGCAGTTACAAATCTCCAATGCATATTAATTGACCGTACTTGATCTCCCTCGATCTTCTTCTCTTAAAAATATAATTTATATATTTAAAATTATTTATTTATCATAATTTTTCTTATACAAAACAAACATTTATCCTATACATTGTTTAAGTAAAAATGCTAGTTTTATTTTCAATTATAATAAATAAAGAAATAATAAATTGAAAAGTATTGTCCTGTGAATGATTTTATTTAAATATTAAAGTATATTATTTTTATATTTAATCTTTTTTATTTTAAAAATAATAAAATATGAAAGTTGTTCATATATTATGAGTTAAATACTAGCATATAATAAAAGATTTATTTATGAATTAACTTTATTTATTTGTTATGAATTTTAATTATAATATAATTCATATATTTAAAAGTATTTATTTATTATAAAATTTATTTAAGTGATAACGTGATAAACTAATAAAATATTACATCATCGGTTAAGTGATTATCAATAGAATGTCACATTATCACTTAATAGATCCTACCTAATGATAAATACTAAAATCAAACAAAAAAATAGGTTTAAAATAAAAAATAAGTTCAAGTAGTAGAATAAAAATAAGTTATATTACATATATAAAAAAATTATTTAAATCTTTTTTTATTTAGGAACCAAATTTACAAATTGAATAAAATAGAAAAATTAAAATTATATTTTAACTTTTCTCTCACAAGAAATGGAGTTTATTAGGATTTAAATCTTATATTTCTATTCTATTTAGAGGGTATATTGGATTAAAATTTTAAAAGATTATTTTAGTATAAAAAAATCTTGTAGGTTTTAAAGATTATTCAATAATATTATGACTTATCATATTTTTTTACAAGACTTCTATGATAGTTTAGATTTTAATGAATTTATTTCATAAGAATTTAAAGGATATGAAAGAAGTTTATTGATTTATAAGATTTTAAAGGGATATGTGAATTTTTAAAAGCACATTTAAAATTACAAAAGTTAAAAAAAGTAATAAAAAATGATGATGTCAGAATAAAAAAAGGTAAAATTAATATAATTTTTTTAATCTTTTTAATAGCTAAATTGATTATAGGTTTAGGTCTTCTTATACTAACCTTTCTTGTAATAATATCTTCTCATTCTCATTTTTTGATTTAAACAATAGATTTAAAATTATATACTAATTTTCAATTTTTTTTTTCAATTACTAAAATTATTTCATAATAAATTTAATGACATATTTAAATGAAATAGAACTAGAAGAGAGTAATTAGGGTGAACAATTTGTAGAAGGAGGATTGAGTTATGGGGAGAATAAAATTAAAGGTGACAATTAGAAGAATATTATGTTGAACAAGTGATGAAGATAATAGTAAAAGAAAAACATAGTTAGTCATAGAACATAAGACAATTATTAATTTAATTTAGAAAACAAACAAAAAGTGCAAAAAGAAATATATTTGACATTTTTTTTTCAAAAGAAAAAAAATAAACATATATGGTACATATATTGAAGAATATTATTTTTTTGCAATTGTTCGATACCATTTTCAATTAAATGGATCTAATTTTTGTGTTGAGTATTGAAAAGACAAAATGATGTGTACGATGAAAGAGAAAAAATTCAAGTAACCAATGAAAATAGAAAAAAAATAGTCTAACAAAATCTCAATGATTTGGTGAAATTGTTTGATAGTTATTTTTGTTTTGAAAAGTCATTAAATATGTCAAAATCTATTTTAAAAAACAATTTATCAAAATTTATATATTTTTTAATATCAAAAAAATTTTTTAAAATTATAAAAAAATCTTAATTGAAAGTCACCGAATTTTGCTTATTTCTTAAAAAATCCTAAAATTTTTAATTAAAAATTATAATTTTTTTTATATTATTTAAAAATTTGAATATCACAAAATTTTCTTATAAAAAAAAATATTTTTAATCCAATACTATCTCCTTAAATTGAATTGACGTGACTAGACTAAGGAGCAATCCTACTTTGTTCCTTTCTTTTGGTTAGTCTTCAGAACAGAATCCACACCTCTCAACAACAGCATCCACTTCTGTCTGTCCCACAACTTTATAACGGGCATCTTTACTATAGGAACCCAAGACTTTTTAAGCCTACCTATTTATTAATATTCACACATCTTCTTCAATGAAAGTGACGAAAATAAAACCAAAACCAAAACAAAATAAAGACAAATGGGGAAAGATGATAGCTAGCTACAGCAGATAATTAATTCCTATCAGAAACATAGCAAAATTGGAGACTTTTCACGTTCAAAATTTCCATTCCCTACAACTAACTATATACTATTCCTGACGACTTTTTAGACCACACCAAAAGGTATAGGCAATTCAAAATACATACATAGAGGTGATGTTTGCTTTAATTTCAATATGGTTGCCCTTACCCATGTGGGGGCAGTGTTTGAACAACATAGCACCTGATCGAACCAACTGCTAAATATATCTCAATAAATTAGTATTTAATGCACCAAATTAAAGTCCTCATTAACCTGTAGATTGGGTGTTAATGCTAAATGTGAATTCTTCTAATTAAGGTACCAAAATCCTCCCCCACAGTGGCCAAATAAATTTGCTTATTTTTATTTGCATTTTTTTGGCAGAGAACGATATGATAAAAGATTAAAGCTAACTAGGTTTTTTGTATGATTGTTGCCCTTCAATTCCTGTGTGTGATGATGTTTTCTGTGATAATGATATAATGGGTACGTACAATGTAGTTCCAAGGATACTTAGTTCCTAAGGGATATATAAAAACATTAATCCAAAATGACTAATAGCCAAAATCATTGATATCTTCCGTTCCTAGCGTTCAAGCATTATTAATTCTTTAATTAATTTGCAATTCAATGTTGTTACCTGGCTTCGTACAGCTTATTTGCATCTCTATTGATCAAACAGCTGTATCCTTCATGGCAATTGTGAGGTTTGCTTAGTTGCTGTTTATGAAAAAGAAAAAAAATAAATTTTGAGAGACAACCTTAACTTCTCTGTTCAATTTCTTTATAAAGAAGAAACTCAAAGTTTTTCGAATAGTGAAAAGTCCCAATCTCATTTGTCATAATTGCACAACTAACCTTTGCCCTTTTCTTTTTTCTCCCCTTGGTCAAAGGTTCAGACTTCAGATCACATATCAATAAGACATAACCCTTTTCATACAAAACTGTTCATATCCTTAATATAAGTATAAATTCCACGTTTTATTTTAGCATTAACAAATTAAGTATCACAATTTCAACAAAAATACACATCTTAATTGTATTTATTCATAACTCTAAAGGAAATGAACGAATAGAACAAAATAGATTCTCACATATATGAGTGGTTGTATGTTCGAAATCTTTACTCATTTGACAAATATAAGTACTTTTGTAAATATTTTTTGAATCCAAAGATTTTTTTCGTCAGGAGGTGTCATTTCCTCTCCCTAAATTTTCATAATTGTATTCATTCATTTAAAAATTAACTAAATCAAAACTAATTTTAGGCGACTTAAACAATAAACGTGGCCTAATTTGATGATAAGTGCATGTGCCAATGTCACACTATTGAATTTACCAACAGAACGTACGTCCCGGCGCAACTATTTTTAGGGGTGTTTGCAGATCGATTCGGATTGATTTTGACCAAATTTAAGATCCAACTCAATCAAATTTGATCGGTTCGGTTTGGTTCGATTTTCATAATTTTTTTTGAAACCTACAATCCAATTCGTTCATGAAAAGTTCAGTTCGGTTCTGACCAATGGGTTACTCATTTAATTTTTTTTCTTAAAATACTATTTTATATCATGATTCTTTCAAATATCCAATACAATTAACAAAATATTATTAAATGTATGAAACTAGTAAAAATGATTCATTTAATACCATCAACATAATGTTCTAAAATAGACTTATAATATAAATTTAAACAAAAGATTCTTGAACAAGATTTACTATAATAGTCTGAAACACAACTATTTCTTGCAATAATCTTTGCTATAACCAAAAATTCGAGTCAATACTCAACAATGAAGATTATTTCTTTTCTTCCCATCCCTGTTTCCATCAAAATCCCAATGAATACAAACCAGAAAAATCACGAGAAGTTAAAGAGCTTCGGAAAAAAAAATAGAAAGTGTAGAGGAAAACCTGATGCTTGATCGATCTGATGAGATGAGATGAGAGAGAACAAAGAAGGAGCTGGTGCAGAATTGCATATAAGGAGATGAGAGAGAACAAAAACAACTAAAGCTCAGAGAAGGAGATGAGATGAGATGAGACAGAACACAAAAGCGCAAAAGAAAAAAACCTAAACCGTGACATTTATAGTGTCACACCTTCACAATAAAGAAGAGATGAGATGAGATGAGATGATGATGGACTGACCCTTCATTCGGCCCAAACATTTACGACAGCATACCTTTTTTTATTGTCAAAATAATTTTTTAGTTTTAAAATTTTAATATATATATATATATATAATAAAAATTATATTTTTATTACATGTTCACGGATCGGATCAACGAATCTATAAATCTAAACTCGTGATTCAACCCGTACATGAACGATTTTGACCGATTCGATTCGATTTTGACCAAAATACATAAATGACTAAACCCAAACTGTCTGGATCAATTTAGATTAATTTGAATTCACGGATGATCCAAACTCATAAAGACCCCTAACTATTTCAGTGAAAGTGGAAACTCAAAGCAAAAATCTCAACATTTGTTATGAGTTGTGAAAATGGACATGCCAAAGAAGGCACGTTATTTGAGCTACGTGCCAAGACAGGTAGGGAAAGCAAAAAGCTGAAGATGAGTAACTCTCGTTATGGCAGAATAGTGAAAAGGTGGGGCCAACACGAAAAGTTCCACATAAGCACAAGACATGCGAATCTTATAAGGACTAAAATAAATTTTGACAATTCCATAGGTCATTTTCTGTAACAAATTATTATTCGTGTGTGCGGAGTCATCTCGCGTTAAAAACCAAAAGACAAACACTGCAAAACTGAGCTTTCTGTCCAAATTGACCACATGCCATGATAAGAGTTAAACCTTATTCTGCTAATGCAATAATGAAAGAGGACCTTGCATGAAGCCAAAGTTGGCGTCTCCCACTCAAGTACAAGTACACTACCTGGCAACTCACGTTGTATGTTTTCCAGTTCTATTATGTCAATCTCATATAATTTACATCCTTATTTTTTAATTTTCCAATTGATTTCTCTAATCCTTTTTTTTATATATGCATTTTTTTAAGTTTAATAGACATGTTTTCTTAACGTAAAAGTTTTTACACCATAAAATAATCAAAAATCATATTTTATGAGTTTTAAAATAATTATTTTAAAAATTAATAAACATTTTAATTATGACAATTAATGATGAAATGATATTGTAAAAATATTTTAGAATGTTATTTCATGCATTATATCTATTCTTGATTTTTTTTTCTTAAAATTTAATTTAGTGTCAATTAATTACAAATTATAATTGGATTGTTCAATCAAGACAAGTCTTTAGAGACATATCCAACCCATCTCTAATGGTCAGGGCTAGAATAGAGTCACATAAACATGTCCGGTTCATTCTTAAGGACCAATCAACTTATGGAGGAGTCTAACGACAAATTATATTAAGTAATACATTGCGTCTTTGACATGTCAAAAATGCACAACAATGTACCTATATTACATATAGAACTGACACGATCATACACATACAGACATGTGGCTCCTAAGGACCAATTTTATGAAAACATGTGTAAAGAGTTGTTAGGAGACACTTTTATATAAGTAGACGTGACTTTCATGTTACATCTCAAATTCATAATTAGGATAGAGCAGAGCTCTTGAACCTTAGGGTTCTTCGTCCTCTCAACGTGAACAATAATAAATATAACTTAAGATGATTATTTTTATTAAAGTAAAAAAAGACTTACTATATACCTAGCAATTTGTGACTAATTGAGAATTCTTTACACTATTTGTATTTATACTATTTATATGCTCTCTTTTTTTATATAAAAAAAATTAATCTTGTAGAAGTTTAAAAAAGGAAAATGTATTAGTTGTTGTCTTAATTGGCTATTGCAATAGATACCGACCAAGGAATTATGGGGGGAAAAGATGTACTATGAGGATAAGAAAGAAAGAAGAGAGACGGTAAAAAGGAAAAGTATCCATGATGTTCAAGTCTTAATAGGCACCAAGAGTCATAGTAAAATTGATGATTTCATCCCTGAAAAATTTCTAATTCTAGTACTGATTTCGAAGAAGAGGAGCAGAACAGGCATCATGGATGTCACATTTTTCAAGTACTACAAGATCCGAAGGTTTACTTAGAATCTTTGATCTCTGCTTTCCTGGCGCATCTCATTAGAGTTTAGATGCATGTCTTGTGAAAGGACCAGTTTCATGGGTAAAACTATGGTCAAGCGTGTCCTTTGATTGCTTTCTATGTGCATGATAATGATGTATTAGGCACCTTTTTTGGATAAACAGGTAATATATTGCAGCAGTAGTAAACATGGAATATATTTACTCTTTATAATTTATATATGGTACTATGATGCGTGGATTACATTCTAAGGAAAATCAATAGACAGAATGTGTTGTGTCTGAGCATGCTGTACTATATATCTTGGTCCACAAAAAAAAATATGACATGCTCTGAATGGGATCTGTAAATTCTTTATTATATATTTTTACATGATAAAAAATATATTTTAATATTTTTCTTATAAATATATAAAATGTAAAATCATTATAAAGGCTTTGATGTATAAAACTTATTTTTTGGTTACCCAACAAAGGATTAAGCTGGTTGGGTGGGTTTTGGGGGATTAAATAATTATGTTAAACCCATGTCTTATGGTGTCAATGGGTACGAGGCATACAAAGGAACGTAATGAGAGGGTGTTATTATCCAACTCATACGCATATAAATTATAACCGTTCACATGAGTAAGAACAATTGATTTAGTGAAAAAATTTATGTTTGATTCTTTCTATGTATAAAATTCTCTTAGACAAACAATAATCACATATCATAAGAAAAATTAATTTCTAATATAACATATCAAAAGCCACTCGTAATCTCTAATTAAGACAAAAGAAATACTCATAAATAAATATTATTTATTTATAAATAAAAATAGTGACACATTTCAAAGTACCTACCTCTACAACACATTAATCCGTGATGTTAAGATTAAGCTACCAAATGGGAGGGTTTTTGTGCAACATGTTGAATTCGAGAATCTCTGGGCTTTTTGCAAGATGTGCAAGGTGATAGGTCATAATGGGAAGAATTGCAAAGCAGCTTCATCCGCTATTCCTGAACCTAACCCGCAAAAGGTTACGGATGGGAAATAGAAAACAGGACTGAAAGGGGATGTTAAAGTAGTAGAGAGGGTGGAAGTTGATGAGGAGACTACCCATCGACTAGAACAAAGTAGGCCAGGAGATAATCTTGAAGTGCAAGCCGACCAGAGTGATGATGAAATTAGCTTGTATTCTATAAATATAGTGCAAGCTGACAAGGTTGACCAAGCGGAATCTCCCGGACCTATGGACCAAGCCGTGTTCAAAGGCAAAGAAATTGATCATGGGGAAGATGAAGAAGGGTTTGTTAGGAGGAAGAGCAGAAATAGACAAAGAAAGGCTAGAAGTGCCTTGGCTAGCAGGGGTCGAGGGAAAGCATCGGATAACAATATTCATGGAGGAAAAAAGCATGGTGTCTTATTTGCTAGGAAGGCTCCTTCCCATCAAAAACTATGATAATTTCCTCTTGGAATATAAGGGGTTTCAGCATGCCCCTTAAGCACATTGCTATGCTGAATTGGATGAAGACCAACCATGTTGATGTCATGGCTGTTTTAGAATCAAAGCTAGATGGAAATTCCTTGACGAGAGTGTTGAAGTCCAGATTTGCTAACTGGAATTTGTGTAACAATTTTCACACTCATTTTGCTGGCCGAATTCTCCTCTTTTGGAAAAGTGATCGTGTTGGGTTGGAGGTGGTGGATGTAAATCCGCAAGTGATTAATTGTAATTTGACTTGCAAGATAACAGGCGATTCCTTCCGAACTTCGTTTGTGTATGGATTGCACTCCATTGGGGAGAGAAGGCTGTTGTGGGATTCCTTGAACGTGTTTGATTCTTCTTCCCAAGGACCGTGGATCATCATGGGGATTTTAATAGTGTGCTCAGCCCAGAGGACCGTCGGTTTGGGTCTCCTATTTCTGCCTATGAGATAAGAGATTTTGCCCAATGTTGTTTGAGCCTGGGTATCCATGAATTAAACCATTGTGGCCAGCCTTGTACTTGGTCTAATGGTAAAGTTTGGAGCAAATTAGATAGGGTACTTTGCAACTTAGAGTGGACATCTTCATTTCTGCAGTCTCACTACCTGGTGCCCAGCATGCTTTCGGTTTCTGACCATACCCCTCTACTGGTGCACACAGCCCCCCTCCTAAGTCAATGGGAATCGTGCTTTTAGATTTCCTAATGCCTTGGTGGATAGCTCCGATTTCTTTCCTCTAATGGCTCACCATTGGGCCAATGGTGTGACTGACTGCAAGATGTTCCAGGTTTGCAAAAAGTTAAAGACTATGAAGCACGATCTTAAGGGTCTTTATAAGAGAGATTTCAACTGTCTGGAATCAAGGGTACAGAGAGCTGAAGAAGAATATCAGGACAAGCTGCTCATACTCCAACAAAGGCCTTATGATCCCTAGCTTCAGCTTCAGGTGGCTGACTTGACACGTTCCTATTACAATTTGAGAGTAGCCGAATCTAGAATGTTGTCTCAGCTTTCGAAGCACAAGTTCCTGATCAGTGCGAATAAAAGCTCTAAATTCTTTCATGCTATCATTAACAAAAATAGAAATGCTAGATTCATTGCTGCTGTTTTTAAAGATGATGGTCAGCTCACTAATTCAGTGAATGACATTGGCAATGAGTTTGTTCGCAACTTTAAATCTCTGCTACGCACCAGAGTCATATCTTCCCCTCCCTCGAATGATGTTGTTGCTAGGGACCCTTGGTGGAGGCAGCTTGTCATCAGGAGCTTCTGAAGCGGGTTACCAGGGAGGAAGTTTGGGATATTGTTTCTCATATGGACAACAATAAATCCCCTGGGCCGGATGGGTATGTGGCGTTATTTTTTAAGAAGGCCTGACACATTATAGGTGATGATATCTTCAGTGCTGCTGGGGAATTTTTTGAGTCGGGCAAGCTTCTCAAGCAAATAAATCACTCCTTCATTGCCTTAGTCCCCAAGTGTGAGGATGCCAATAGGGTCAACATGTTTCGGCCCATATCCTGCTGCAATATTATTTACAAAATTATTGCTAAGATCCTTGCTAATCGACTTGTCCCAGTTCTTGACTCCATTATTGACCCGGCCCAAGCAGCTTTTGTTAAATCTAGAAACATGGTTGATAATGTGTTTCTGGTTCAAGAGTTGTTGAGGAAGTATGCTAGGAAGTGGATCTCTCCTAGAGTCATGCTCAAAATTGACTTGCATAAAGCTTATGATTCCAATTTATTGTTCAATTACCATCCTTCTTGTGCGGCCCACAACATTACACATCTGGTGTTTGCTGATGATTTGATGTTGTTTTCTAGGGGAGACCTTATTTCCATGGCTACTCTGTTTGCCAAGCTCCAGGCTTTTTGTAGTGTGTCCGGTTTATCCATAAGTGCTGGGAAGTCCACCATGTTTGCAACTGGGGTGGACAGCCACTCCCTTGAGGACATCCGGTCCATAACTGGTTTTGATGATGGGGTTTTTCCCATTAGATATTTGGGTATTCCACTCATGGCCTTGCGGCTTAATGTGTGTCATTACTTCCCTTTGCTGTCCAAGATTGGGGGTTGTATCCAGCGCTGGAAGCATAACTCTTTGTCGTGGATGAGCTTGTTCCCGCTTCCTGTGTCGGTGTCCAGCAGAATTGATGCTCTGTGCCGGAATTTCTTGTGGGGCAAGTCATATTTGGGGAACAAGAAGCCTTTAGTGGCTTGGTCGGCTGTTTGCTCTCCCAAAGAGGAAGGGGGTCTAGGGCATCACTGCCTTAAGAGTTGGAATCAAGCACTCCTAGCCAAGTCTCTGTGGGATGTCGTTATTAAAAAGGACTCTCTTTGGGTGAAGTGGGTGCACCATTATTATATGAAAAATGACTCGGCCTGGACCTATAGCTGCAGCAAGTCAAATTCTCCTCTTATCAAGAGACTCTGTTGTATCTGTGATGACATTGTTGCTAGAGAAGGTGGCTGCCAGCAGGCTGGACTGTTACTTGCTACTTGGACCACCTCATCTAAGTTTGATGCGGCTACTGCTTATGACTATTTTAGGTCGGCCATGTCCAAGGTGAGATGGAGCCGGCTGGTGTGGAAGACTTGCATCCTCCCAAGGAGTCTTTTATTATGTGGCTGGCTGCAAGCCACAAGATGCTCACCCTGGACCGTGCCCCTTTCCTTGTAAAAGGAACGGTGTGCCCCTTTTGTCGTGCCATGGATGAGTCTCATGATCATCTCTTTTTCAATTGCATGATTACAATCAGAATTTGGAGTCATATCCGTGACTGGATGGAGTTTCCTAGGAGGAACATTTCTTTGCATGGGACGTTTAATAGCATCATCCATTGTCGTGCTTCCTCGGGCATCAAGGGGAACAGGCGCTGCTTGGCCCTTGCATCTACGATCTATTGCATTTGGTTAACTAGGAATGCAATTCTTTTTTATGGTTGTGTATTTAATTTCATTGATGTATTGGAAAAGATTAAATTCCGTGTACTTAGGATGAGACACTTGATGCACTTGTATTAGCAGATGTTAGTTTGTTTGCTTGTTGCTAGGTTTGTTGTATCTAGCACTTTTTATTTGCTTCTTTTGACAAGTGTATTAGCTTTTGTTGTTTGTTGATTTTGCGGGATATGTCCTTGCTATTTGTATGTATCTTTGAAAATATATAAAATTTTACATATTTTTTTCAAAAAAAAAAAAAAATGTAGCACACACTACAATCATGAAAGCAACACTGCGCACTCAAGTGCGTTTTGGGTCAAACAGGTTATTTGACTTGTACTGACTTCTTATACTTTGGTCATGTCAAGGACCAGACATGCTCAATGTACTTACTTAACTCTTTAACTTCACCATGGACGACAAACTAGTGAAACTAGTTACTGCACATGTAGAAGTTTGGTCAAAACCATCGAAACTTATGCAAATTATACTCAAGGATAGATATACTTAAATTAGTAATTTGTGACCGTTTGCTACTCAGCTGTTGTATTATTTTTTTAATTCATGAAATTAATATAAAATATTTATACGTTTTATTATTGATTAATATGTATCAAAAAATCTGATTGACTATCTTTAATATAATTTTTTTAGTTATATATTTTTTTTCATTTACAAAATTTGAATTCAAGATTAAGCTTAAGAGAACCAAAGCTAGTATTACTCATACCAATGACTTATTAGTAGTCCAGTGTTGTATTTGCTCTATCAAAATGATCTTGTAGTCAGATAGCATATTTATTCTTGTTGAAAACTTGTTTTAACATTAATTTAGGTACTAGTTATTTTCCAGTTTCACCATGAACACATAAATACCATAAAAAGGGGACGAGAATTGCAATTAATCCTTTTTTTTAGATTTAATTACAAAACTCTATATACACAGGCAATATTGATGAAGGGTGAAGTAACATTATATTGATATGTTGCAAGTGTTACATGAATGAACTGGTTATATAAAAAATGATAATTAATTTAAAGCATTAGTATAGATATGAGTATACATAGCCAGTATTTTGTATGTAATCATTTTAAATAATTAGTAGAAGATTGTGTTATCTTCATGGACGGATCTAGGACCGTATTAGGAGGGGGGGGTTTTTCTCACACAATTATTTAAATAGCTAACTTTTAATAAATAATAAATTTAACAAAAATATTATCATTAATTTTATGTATATAAAACTAGAGAATAGAGATATGATAAACTAGTAGAAAAAAATTAAGCAATTATCAACTAAAAATTCTTATTCATATAAGGGTATTGGTTAGGCAATAATCACCATTAATAGTCCTATGTAACTTTGAGTTTATATTCAATGATTGTAACTTAGTTGATAATATATGAAGTTTGTGAGAAAAGTTTGACTCTCCTATAATATATATATATATATATATATATATATATATATATATATATATATATTGTTGGGAAGGGCATGGAAAACTAGTTTTAAGTGTGAGCGTGTGATTAAATTTCAGATTAAGAATTAATCTCATGGTAGGATCCTATAGAAGAGTCAAATACTCTAATTGTGGTTGTTAAAAAAATTGAGTCTATTAGAAACAAAGAATAATAAAAGATAAATAAAACCTAATGAGTTAATCACCATGTGAAAATGACGAGGTAAAATTTATCAGAGTTATTTAAGATTTCTTATTTCATATCCAAATAATTCTTTTCCTAATAAATTGATTCATTTTGAGATAAAATAGTACCTTTAATTACAACTTCATATTCAAATTCAACATCTAACGTCAAACTTTAATTATAAGATTCAAATATCAAAAGTGTGAACCACTTTATTACTATAAGACATATTTAACTACTCACATCCCATATTCCCATCAATGATAAGGCCTAGGAGGGAGAATTGAGAGCCGTAAGATGGCAACAAAATTGCAATATCTGCCGCGGATCTCGCCAAAATCTGCTGACACTTTTTGGCCAACCAAAAACAAATATATTCGTACATGTGCCATGCCCACAACTTTTCAACGCAACCAAAGCAAATATATCCACAATTTTGTTTGATTTATTAGGATCGTAATTCACTAGCTAGCTCTTCACTGGATCTGGTTGGTTACCGCTGATTACTCCACAAAATTTGAGAGAAGCAACTTAGCAAGTGGAATCTCCAAGCTCTATGCTCTCCACGAGACCTTGCTTGGAACATTGTGCATGCACCTAATGATATTGGAACATTCACGATATCATAGTGCCAACTACCAACCCTGGCCACATCAGATCCATGTCACTTTTTTTTTTCTCCTTTTGGTAACAAGATCCATTTCACTCTAATCTAACTCATTATTTTCAAATCATTCAAGGCAAAGGGAAAATTTGGTAGACAGAAAAAAAAGGCAATTAGTGCCCAAAAGGGAAAAGAAAAGTTTAAGATACATTTTAGTTTTGAATAATTGATCAATTTTTCCCTTCAAAAATAGGGTACCGTTGGCTACTATCAAATAAGCCTAAGCGACACTGAAACACGGCATTAATTGGGTTTTAATTATATTTTTTGAACATGAGATGCCATTGGATATTTGAAGCAATTAAATGAATTAATAATGTATTATCAACTTTATTTGAGAAAATAACACATCCATGTGAGCAGGAAAACACTGTCGCACAATAAGAAACAAACCTTAACAGTTTTAGTTTTACCATAAGTTACTGTATTCATTCATAATAATAAAAAAAAAACAAACTAAGAAACTAGAAGTCTAGAACTATGCACATGAATCATATCATCTTTAATTGAAGGTTCTCAGAGTCAAATTATTTTGTGCTTATGCATTGCACTACCAACATGGGCTTAAATCCCCCATCTCCCATCACACTCTCTGGGCTCAATAACCTTAATTGAACCATCAGACAATCCAATTGCAAATTGATTGGGCTCCTATGGATGTTCTGCAACAACATTAGGATATACAAAAAGCCTGCACAAAAACAAAGGTTTAGGATTAATTAATTATTTTGGAGAAAATAATGGACGGGGATCATGTAAGAAAATTCAGCTAGCTTGGTTGAACGTAAACAAACTCGATCTTAACCTCCCCAACTAGCAAAGTTTCATCAAAATGAAACATGAATTAAACTTTCTAAAGCATATTTCAGCCACAATATTCTTAGCATGGGTCCAAAAAAAATGTAAACTTATAATTCTCGTAACAACAAACAAATAACTATCATTAGTGTCAACTGTTAATATGTCCCACAGGGAAATACTCTTTATATAACTTGAGCAATTCTCTTCCTCCAAGTCCAGTCCATTTCTAACAGGGAATCCGGAAAAGAAGCCTGAGAGGAGCATTTTTATGAGTGAAAAACATTTTTAAAAGAGGAACTTCTATATATAAACCTAACATCATAATTTTAAAAGAGGGAATAAATCTTTAATTTACAGAATATATCTTTAATTATAAATAACATCTTAAAAATAAGACAATATTCTTTTTAAATCTACATAATATCCTAAAGATTTAAAATACAAATTTAAATTATTTCAAAACACATACCACCATACAAATTTAAATTATTCAAAACACATACCACCGCAACAACCACATCTGAGTTTTGGGTTTCAGCAAATATGAGTTTTTTATTTGTGGAAGTTGGAATGTGTTTCAATTTTTTGATTTGGTCTACGGAATTTGTGTTGAATATGTGTTTCAATTTTATTTTTTTTAATTTCATCTAGATCTGATTTGGGTTTGCTATAAAAGGTGAGAATCAATTTTTGGGGGATTAGACCGCCAGAAATTGCTTGATACAATTTAATTAATTTAGCCAAACATTTTCTTGTGCTTCGTAACTGTCAGGAAATTAATAGCCGTAAAATGTAACTAAATAGTAATAAAATTATCGCCATGTCATCACGGTGAGATTTGATGATAAGAACCAAAATCATTAACGAAATAAAAGATTAAAGACTAAGACCAGTCAATTTTTTATCATGAACTAAAAATAAAAACTTTAAAAGGTTTAGTAACAAAAAATATAATTAACTCTTAGAAAAATAAAATAAAATACATTGACATTCCTTGGGATTTTTAGATTATATCGGAATCTCCCTAGTTTTTTAACGTTTATACAACAACACCCCTTTTCTTCAACAATTTTTTATTATCTCTAGTAGACCTCTTGAACCTAGATGAAGTTCTAACCATTTGTGCCTGAGAAAGAACAAGATGCTCTTGCAGCATTCTTAATAAATTTTGGAAAAAGTAATAGTTTAAAAATTTTCAAACATTTAAGAGATTTATTGTAATATACATGGAGTGTGTGTAATATTTTTCAAATAATATAGTGTAAGGATAGAAAAAAGAAAGAAATATCAATGCAATATGAAAAAATCTCAAGAAATATCAGTGTATTTTACTGAAAAAAATTAATGTCACATGATCTCCTAAAAATATCATGTGTTATATAAAAAAAATCGCATGACTTTGTATATCCTCTTATCTGTTAAGTCTCATAGATAAATAGATAAAGAAATGTTAGAAAATGATATAAACCCTGTAAAGCCCTTTAGGCTCTATTACTCCCGTAGGCCCAAAAGGGCAAATGAGACTTTGCATGCAAGTAAGTTAGATGAGAGAAGAAGTGGGGAGGGGAATTTTCTGTTATTTAGGGAGGGGAAAACGATTGTAATCATCATGAAAGATTTGGAATACTGAAATTGCAGCACCTCTGATACAATTATGTATCAGAAAACCTGTTTAATGTGGTCTTATTAGGATATGCTGATGAAGCTATACTACATCTTAATTTGAGGTTGTCAGCATCAAATACTCCAATATTTCCATCAATGAAAGTAGCATAAACTAGTTGGCTATTGCAGGAATATTTTGCAGATGATATGGAACCAGACAACCCATCTTGTGGCACCCACTATAATCCAAACATGAAGATGTTACCATATAACTCATCTATAAGGAACTCAATATAGGAAATTTAATTTTCACAAAATTTTAAAAACATGTTTCATGTATCAAAGATTGGTTTTTCTTCCTAGTTGATACTGCAGGTGTACAGTTTCTACGTTTGTAATTTTTTTGTCTTTGTTTCGTCCTTTTGTTTCTTATCCTTTGTAACAAAAAAGTTTTCTTAATTTAAAAAGGGATAGAAAACTTATACTTTGAGTATTTCATTTCTTGGAAAGAGAGGAAAGGGGGAAAGTTATTTACCTGCCAAATCAATTCTATTTTTGAAGCATCATATATTGCTAGTTGTCTCATGGCATACCAGCAAGTTCACTTGATCAATGTGGAACTGAACTCTAGTATCGCCAACTACATTTCCAGTTGGTATTTGGATTGACATGGATTTCTTCTTTTCCCACGTGTCAATGTGCCAAAAGATAAGCTACAAATAATTTCTGAGTTTAAATCTTAAACATACAAATGCATTAAATACTTGAAGCCCTATAAGAAGTTTTTTATCCCTCATGCAGAGAGGCTCAAACTGAATTGTCATGTGGTTGCTACTAAGCTAGTAGATGAACTAGTAAAGAGAAACAAATGTTCATTAAATATATACTTTTCCATTTGATGCAAGACACAAATAACCTTTATTACAAGTGCTATAGCATAAGAAAGGACCCATGTCATACCTGAGCCGAATCTTATATTTGTTCCCAAGCCTCAAATAAAAAAAGCACAACCAAAGATTCACTACAAAAGGAAAATACTCTTGAAGAATCAACCAAACTAATTGGAGGGAAATATAAAGTATGGTTTCATCGTAATCCCTTTGTCTTTCCTAATCGTTGAGGGCTTCATACTTGCAAATATAATTTATGAGGAATCAAGAACATTAATTGTTGCTTTTGATCTGGGTTACTCTATATCAAATTTGCATAAATGAAGGTGTTTTGTGTTAAGCTGGGGAGAAAGAAAATGTCGTATACTCTGCTCTTGGACTAGGGCATAGAAACGTTTTCTGCAGCCTTGTTACAAAAAAAAAAAATGATATGGAAGTGAATAAAATCTTTAGTAATTTAGAAACAGGACATAGGTCACATATCTTGACCCTTGTATGGGGTATATTGACTTCGGTGCATATGTACGGTAAACAGGAAATATATAAATTCCCATGTTTTTCAAGAAATTGGCAAAAGTGACAATTTTTTTACACATATATGCAGTAAACAGGATATATATATATATATATATATATATATATATATATATATTACAAAATAACCAATTGAGTCCCCATTTTAGTTCTTTCAGCAACTATTAAATTTGACATGATTTTCTTTCTTCTATTTTGCATCCCTCTTTAGGAAATGAAGAATATCAAAGGAATGGAAGTATTATAAACAAAAAAAAAACTTATAGGTTATGAGAAATTATTGCATGAGAACTATGTTTAGAGGCACAAATAATGAGCTTATAGTTGATGAGTAATTCTTTCACTTTAATTATTTGAAACACATTACAATGTATCCTAAAGGAGTTGCTGTAAACATTAAACACATTAGAGTGTAATTTGTTCTAAATACCGTATTAAAGTAAATTGCTTTTGTATTTACAAAGAAAAACATTTTTTAAAACCTTAGTAGTAATGTACACATGCATGCTTTAGATTGCACTCATTGCTGCATTCTTGTATTGTCATAACGAAGACTGATATTATTGTACGGTACATACCCATGTATTAGTACTTACTACTTAGCTGTTCCATTTTAAGTGTATGTTTGGTAACGAGGTTGAACTCAGTCAACTCACCATGATTTTTTGAAGCAACAAATAATTGCTTTTGTGGTGATTTTGCTATGATTTTGTATTCTCTATGATTTTTTAACACCCAATCAAATACACTATACAATAGCCTGCCAATGCACTTCGACGTTCAAGAGGTTCTAAAGAGCACCATAGCTCATACAAATTCACAATGAACAAAGAGGCCAAAAGATGTCAATCCCATTGCCCCAGTTGAATGTAAAAATGTAAGCTAGCATTTTGATGGGATATAAGCAAATTTACTTCTTGTGAGCATGCTCCTTTGTGATCTGACCTCAAAAACCGGGGATGCATACTTGGCTTCCCCCTTGTCATTGTCCACAAGATTTTGTGTGTGCAAGTACCAACATGTCTCAGAATTCTTGTAAACATTGCTCCTCAGATGAGGGTACCCTTTGCACAAGTATTTCAATGGATTGAAAATAGGGATTTCTTTCTCAACTTTATGCTTGAAGCTGCTTCCATGTCTATAGTCATCTGGATTGTAGAGGGGAGATTCTTTCTTTGACATTGAATTTTTTCGCAGACAGTTCTCTATCACCTTGGCCTCCTCCTTCAGTCTTTCTCTCATGTCTCTAATATTTCTCAAAACTTTGTAAGATCTTGAGTCCCTAATGATATTCCATGTCTTGAAAGTTGAACCATTGGAATTGCCAGGGACATGTTTGGATGTACTATAAGGGATTCTATTGCACTCAAAGCAGAAATTCTTATGTCTCTTTAAGTCAAAAGCTTTCCTTTTTGCAGCATCAGACAGACATATATGTGCCTACAGAAAGCACAACAACAACAAAATTGAAGCCATGGCATGATTTTTTATTGAAGTATTAATTCCCAATCACGGGAAAACATTATACTTTAAATTTTATGCACTGTCTACAAACACTTTACATTTCCAATAAAAAAATCACGATAACATGACATTTCAGATAGTTATTACTATAAAAAACAAATTTATCCCTCACCACAAGATGTGATTAGATGACACTGTAACATCAGTATTAGTTAAAACATTATATCAGAAACTAACCTCAGAGACAAGCTTGAATGCAATTTCAGCCTTTGGGTGTGTATTCTTGTCCGGATGAAGTTGCAAGGCTGAATCAAAATAACAGTCCTTGTTATTATGTAGGAGAAAGAGGAAACAAATATTGCATAAAACCATAAAAAAATGAGTTTTTTTCCCCTTTCTATGAATATAAAAAAAATGAGTTAAGCCTACCAAGTTTATGGTATTGCTTGCGAATGGTTTTCACCCCTGCATTTTCTTCCACCTATGAGAACCCAATAAGGAGAAATTTGCATCATAAAAAAGAACACAAAAAATTAAGTGGTAGTACCAAGTTTACAATTGCATCAACAAGAAAATTAAGGAAAAAAAAACACTTACTCCAAGAATGTAATACCAATCTATGAAAGATGGCTTAGCATGGTTTGAGACATGTCTATGAACACACACAACTGAACGTGTGGAAATGGAGCAAACCTCCAACACCAACTGGGTCTTGTAATCTGATTGATCTTGTCTCATTCTTCTCCCCATATCTGATGGGAAAGGAATACAGAGGGGGTGTTACAAATACTGAAAAGGTTAAGGTAGTGTTTGTTTTTTGAGAGGCCGTGATAAGTAAAACTAATAACGAAGGTGGAGCGGTTTTGGAATAATTAAGAGCAAGCATTGCGAAGTAAGATTTTTATTTTTGTTTTTGAAGTGGGTCAGTTGGTGGGAACAAACAAGTAGAGAGAGATGGAGAGATTAACGTTATTTTCTCCAAATAGACCAGTTGAGACATTTAGCTGTAACGCTTTTTCTTTTATATGGTTTAATAACCTTTTGATATTCCTTTAAAAAAAGCTTTTGATATTCAAATTAATTTAAAATGAAACTAACATGCTCTTTGGCCTGCCTATATTTCTTGCAAGTTGCAACCAATAACACACCCTGCCCCTGGAAATAGATTACATCTCTTAGGCAACTGATATTGTTAAAGTTTGATTATGCCATTTAACAATTCTTGTTGAGTTTTTCATATAATATATGATATATTTAGGTTTTTTTTTTTTTTGCTGAATATATTTAAGTCACTAAATATACAGCACATGATGCAATATAACTGGACATATTATTTAAAGGCTTGATTGTTTCATCATGACACACGTGCTCTAAATCTAATGCTAAATTTGTAGTTGAAACTTATTTAAATATCATAAATTTTGATTGCATATAATGAATTAATTTTAAAGCTAACAGGCACAGTTTATTTTTTAAGTTTTAACTTTAAAGTAATTTTCCTCTAAAAAACTTTAATTTGAAATAATTTTTAATTAAAAAAAGCAAGTCAAACATTGCCTATGTTTAGATGAGATCTCAACTGCTAAAACATTATTACCAGAAATTTTATCAATTATGAATTCTTGTGAGTCAAATAAAATGACTTGGACTTTTCAAAGATTCTGTTTTGATCTTTCAATTCATTATATCAGGCTATAGTAAAAAAAAAAAAAAAAAAAAAAAAAAAAAAAAAAGAGAAACCATAGGCTATAGCCTGAGGCTATTGTGAAAAATCAGAAATCATATACTAGTATAGTAGTATTGATAAAAAGGAAGACCCCTCCATTTTCAGGATACAGGAAAACTCTTAACTTGAGACCCGTTACACTTCAATGGTGCAGATTTAAGGCAGTAGGTAGATGCCAATACACACGAAGGTTGAATACTTGAATCTTAGGCATAAATAAGAATGTACCTTGGGGGTGGGTGGTGAAAACATAATTATCTAATTGTCTTCCATATTGCACCCTTAGTTCAATGAGCTTATCATTTTTCCATCTTCTTCTTGGAATTCATCATATGAAAGTTGTTGTTAAGTATTAGGTGCAATGTGACAACTAGCATTGCACAGCCTTCATTAGCATAAAATAAGAAGTAGCAAGATATTATTATTATTTTTTACATTTTTTCTATAATTTTATTGGTTGAAACATATATGATGGAATTTGATTAATTTGGGAATGAGACTTACTAAATGAAAAATAAAAGCCATATTCAAGGAGTAATATTTCTCTAGAAAATTTAGTTTGTCCTGATTCAATATGATTTTGGTATTGAAATCTCTCAATCGCTCCAAACCCTTTCCAATTTTTCAAGTAGCTAGGGACAAAAGCGCTTTCACGAACACCAGTTTTTTGTTGGATCACTATACTATTCAAGGACACAGATACGTATATTATTAAACTGTTAATATAGTTTATTACAAAATGAACCGATCACACCATTTTTTAACCTTATACTAATTTGTACCGATAAACAACGTGTAAATGACGAATGTATAAGATGTACTATGTACTATATAATAAATGTGGATATTGATCGATCACCAATATTTAATATTCACATTATTCACCTGTATAAAACTAACATACACAAAATGCTCTGAGCGTATATATGGGGACTCTTAATCTAGATATTCTCTTCACATGAAGTTGAACAAATTTGAAACAAAGAATGACTAATTAAGTAGAAGTATTTTATAGTGCATTGGTAATTGAAGTTTTGTTTTGGATCGAGCAGGAAGCAACAACATCCCAGATAGGTTTTCTTTTGCATAGAACCAATGCCAGGAAGAGTAGGAAAATACGAATAATTAATTTGTTGATGTTGCTATCATAGCCCAATATAAAGGTAAATAGAATATGATTGACCTTTTTCTCAAAAATTACATCTTATTTGAGATTACTTCAAGGTCTAATGCCTTAAACGATTCTTTCTGCTTTTCTTTAAATTCAACGTTGTTGCAAGGTCTAATGCCTTAAGCGATTCTCTTTACTTTTTCTTCAAATTTAACTTCGTTTCAAGGCCTAATGACTTAACGACCTTTTTGAAACAAATATTTCATAATCAATAAAATCAATCCAATCAAGTTTTTTTTTACAAAGAACTATGTAAGTCAGATTTTCTCATTGCACCTGGGGATACGTAGGAGTGAGGGCAAATCCCTTGTCGACCCAAAAAAAAAAAATATAAAATCCTCTTTTCTAAAAAATAAAAATTTGATTTCTTTTTCTGAATAAAAGAATAAAACAATCATAATCTATGTTCTAAAGGGAAGATAAATAATTTAAAAAGTCACTTTATTTGTCACACACTCAATTAAAAACTGTTGTCATTTTGATGGACGCGTGGGTGCTAATACCTTCCCCGTGCATAAATGACTCCCGGATCCTTTTCTCTAAAATCGTGGACCATACCTTATCTTTTGATTTTTTTCGACGTTTTCCTTAAATAAACATTGGTGGTGACTCCTCTCAAATTTTCCTTTTTTAGGAAAACCCTTTTACTCTTTTTATCCTTATTTTCTTTTTTTCGTCGTCGTCCCCCGTCGTGACCAGATAGGTTGCGCGACAGATGTCACACTTAGATCTAACAATGGCCTAGGAAACTCTTTCACTATGTTCTTTATGGCCCTACAATTAAGACACAACAATTGAGAAATCTAAATCTTCTTTTTTTTTTTTTGCCTAAGTAATTGTAAATTTGTAATTGCATAAAGTAGAGATAGAACAAAACCTTAAGTGTCCAACTTCTTGCAAAGCAATCTGGAAGATGATATCCTGGACAAAGTTTTCAAAGTTTGGCCAATTATAATTAATATATAATAATTAAAGTTAACTTTTCAATAATGTTAAACATAAAACATATGAGACATTTATTAAATTTAATAAATACATTATATGTAATAAATATTATAATTAATTCAATATAAGTAGAATTGACTTTCCAATAGCATTAAATATATTATGTAGTCAATCATTAAGGATATAAATTTATATTTATTAGTTTATTAATATATATTTAAAATTTTATAGTTTAACTAGCATTAAATATGTTTTATCACTAATTCCCTTGACAATAATAATAAACATAACATTTTCAATGTTTTTAAATATGTACCCCCTCCATTCCATTATAATTTTCATGTTATGCTATTCTATTAGTACAACAAAAAATTAATAAATAGAAGAAAAATAATCTTATATTTTGTGAAAAGGCCAAAGTGAATTTGATTAAGAATGAAGCTAAACATTAATCTTATCTTATTAATTCATTTTTAATTTTTAGTGTTCATCATTAATATTATAAGAGATATAAATAAATAAAATAATTAATGTTACATTTATATTAAAAAGTCAAAATGATATTTATTTTTATACTTATTTTTTCTTCTTACACAATGATTATTATGATTTGAAGGAAGTATTAATTTATTAAATTTAACAATAGAATACATTTAATAATATAATACATTTATTTGGATACTTAGAAACCCAGACACTCATTCTTGGCACCAATGGCGGATGCATTGATGTCCCCCCCCGGAAGCAACAACGGTCTAAAAATTATTTGATACATAAGAGAGATATTTTTTTATATTATTAATAATATAAAAAATGATAGAACATTTTCTAAATAAAATATAAAAATACATAATGAACAATTATAATTAGTAAAATATAAATATTTTAAATTTCTTTAGTCATGACATATGTATTTTGTAAAACCTTATTGTTTTACTTTTGTGGAAACATAAATTATTTGTTGAATTTTTTTGATCTGCCGGTGCTTGTCACACTGATTTTGTACAATGTAGATGCATACATTATTTTCAGAATCTGGATCCTTTGGTACGTATTTGAGCATGCATCGCAATAGGAGAATTTGTTGTAGCGTATACATCCTGTAAATATGGTATTCTGCCGGTTTATGAAGCTGAGACAGAGGCTCTACTAGCTGGAATAATTACTTGGATCATTTATAATCAGAATCTACGCAATGTGATTTTTTAATTAATAAAAAAAAAAAAAAGACTACAAACCAGTCAGTGATGGCATCTTCTCGAATAATCAAATAAACACTGATTCCTCATTGAAGTTTATTAGCAGCAAAGCCAATCAAGTGGTACGTTCATTCAATTGTTACAGTGTGTAGATTCTATGTTAGTCCTCATAGTTTTCATTTTTTTTCCAAATTGTATTTTTGTCATTATTATGAATTCAATGATATATGTTTGTTGCAGTCAAAAAATATAGTAAGAAAGTGTAGATTTCTGTCATATAATATTGGAGAAAAATTAAAGTTTTATGTCATATTGACAAAGTTCAAGATAAGAAAAAGTGTAGATTTAAAAAATATATAAAGAAGTGTAAATTACTTTAAGTATCATATTACTAAGTTGACAAATTTATGAAATAGAATGTAATGTTTAAATAAATTTAGAATTTGATGTCATTTAAATAAATTATAGGCTTAAATATATTTAACATATTTGATAAATGATTAAATTTTGTTTTATGTCCTTAATAAATTGATTTTTTTTAAGTTTTTATCTTCAATTATCATATAAATTAATCTTTTTAATTTTAGCAATCGGTCATGGTGGAGTAGAATCATCACTTAATTCAAGATAAAAATTCAAAATTTGAATTTATGAGGGATTCACAACAACAAAATTCGTAAAAAAAAACCATAATAAAATTCAATATTCAAAATAAATTGTAACTCCTAATAATAAAAAATAATAATAATCTTATCTAATCTAATTTATTATTCAAATATTCAAAATAAATGATAATATCCTAATAAATCCTAACAAATAATTTAAAACATTCTAATAAACTCTAACAATGATTTGAAACTTAAATTACACAATTTAATAACTTTTTTTATTTCATTATTTTTTTACTTTTCTTTTTTACTCTCTTTTTTTCATTTTTTTTATTCATTGGAACTGGACATTTTGGAGCTTTGCACACAAACACCTTCAAGTTAAAATAAAATAAAATAAAGCAATTGAAAAAGAACTATTATGGACAATGAGATTTTGAATTATATTGCTTTGTGTAGATGTTTGCAAAGTCAAACATAAATTATTTTTACCTTTACTGTTAAATTTGATTAAAAACATAAAAGTTTGAAAATGAAATGGTTTATATTTAAAAAAAAAAATCTGGTACTATAGAAGATATATATACGTGACTTATATAAGCATTTCACTTTTTTATCGCATGGCTGTTATTTGTTACACGCATAGTACTATACTTCTCTCTTTTGGGTTTAAAAACGTCTAGCACGTTCACACACCGACGTCTGAACCACGTAATTTAAATCCTATTCAAACTAGCTGTCCACTTTCTTTACAAATATGATCAACACACCTGCAGATAATGATATCATTTTTATCTAAATCTTATCATTTATTTTATTATATTTTTGATTGATTATTATAACTTTGAATGTTTGTTAAAAGTTGTACATCTTTTCAAATCTTATAAATTTATAAAATCTTTTTTAATATCATTAAAAATTAAAATTATAAAATATTGTTTATAAAAGATTTTTTACGATAAAGCTAATAAATCATTATATTTTTACCTAATCTTTTAAAATTGATAAGATGCAAAAATAAGCATTTAAATATGAATCGAAACGCTCTCTAGTGTCATCTAATTGAGGTGAAAAGTGGGGTTGATGGACAAGAAAACTCACTGTCACAACCAAGTTTCTACCCATACGATGCTTGAAACCACCACCAAGATTCCCAAACTTGTTTCTCCAAATGGAGATGAATCCCCTTTGTGCCATCTGCTGCCGGTCTTACCTGATGAACTGATCTACGACATCCTCCTTAGGCTTTGTTTGGGAGTTAGGAGGGGAAGGAAAGGAAAGAGATTCAAGGGGAGGGGAGGGGAAGGGAAGGGAGGAAAATGAGGGGAGTTCCTTCATCCTTGTTTGGGAGTTAAAAATATATTAAGAGAGGGAAATTGAGAGTTAATAAGATATTTTTACAATTTTGTCATTATTTCAAAAAAGTTAAATTTAATTAAATAACACTGGCTTAGGTAAGATAATAATTTTATTAACTCTAGCTGGGGTAGGATAGTAATTTTATTATTTTTCCTTCTAAAAATCCCCCAAATAGGGGGGACAACAATTTTTAGACTTTGAAGGATTTCAGAGGAGTTTTAAAAATCCTCAAATCCTTTCCCTCAAAAATGAAATCTCCCAAACAAGGAGATGTCACCACCTAAACCTTTTCCTTCCCTCCCTTCCCCTCTAAAATCTCTCTCCCAAACAAAGCCTTAGGGTTCCGGTGAGATCCCTTGTGAAATTCAAGTGCGTCTGCAAGTCATGGAAAGTCCTAATTTCCGATCCCCAATTTGCAAAGGACCACCTTTTCATCTCAACTTCCAATCCCAACATGACCCATCAACAATTCGTCTATAGCATGAGCAATCTCCGTGATATTGTATCATTCTCCGTGCAGTCGCTGTTTCAAAACCCATCAAAGCCTGCTAAACCCCATAGCTTGAGGATGAGTCACAGGTACCAGATTTTGGGTTCTTGCAATGGCTTACTGTGTTTGTTACGTGAAAAACAATGTTATGCGGAATTGGAATTGTGGAACCCTTGTACCGGATTGAAATCCAAAAGATTGTCGATCCATTATGATATCGATTGTTTATGTTTCCACGGTCTTGGCTATGATCATGTGAATCACAGATACAAGATTATAGTAGGTGTGGAAGAAAGGGTTGAAATTGAGACCAAAATATATTCCTTTGGTTCGAATTCTTGTACTGTGATTAAGAATCAGAAGTTCCTGCAGTGGGACTATGATACTATAATGAGAGCAAAATTTGTGAGTGGCACTCTAAATTGGATAGTTAAGAGAGGTAAAAGTGATGGTCAATGGGTGATTCGTTCTCTAGATATGGTGACAGAGATATTTGGTGAAGTGCTTCTTCCTGAAGTGGACGAGGGCGGTGACAAGATTCGTCATCCTGTGCTTGCTGTCATGCGTAACTGTCTTTGTGTTTGTTTCTTTGACTCCAAGAAAGCTCATTGGATTGTGTTGCTGATGAAGGAATATGGGGTTCAGAATTCTTGGATAAAATTGTTGATGACCCCTCACATTAACCTCCTTAGACGGTATCGATCATACTTTGATCCCTTGTACATATCAGAAAACGGGGTTGTTCTCCTGATAAGTTGGAATAAACTAATGCTGTATAATTCCAATGACGGTAGGTTGGTTTATACTGGGATTAGGGGCACGCATATGCATATTTACCTTCAAACTTTGGTTTCACCAGAATGTTAAAATCCATACATTTGTGGATTCCATCCTGTTGTGCTTATATATGGGATAACAAGACTACTTATGTTTCAGAAATTTTGGGTACTACATTAATTGGCTTTTCTTCTATCTAAGTTATTTTATGTTTTTGTGTTGGTTAGTAAGTTGTCGTATGAAAATGGAAGCATGTAAAATTCACTTAAAAGATTTAAATGTTATATTCTCTCTTTATCAATTAGCATTGTTTATTTGGTTTTCGTACTTAATCAAATCATAAAAAGATTTATCCCAAATTTGAATACTATGCTTTATCAAAAATTAATTATTATATAATCAGTTTTTACATCTATCTTTTCTTAAATTTAAAGTTGTTAAAAAGTAAATATCAATAATTATGAGGAAATATCATCTCATTCTCATTTTTTTCCCTCAACATGAGGTTCATATATATACAAAAAGTAGTGCAACAATCTGCTAATTAACAGCATTAACAAACTATTCTAATCCTAATTTTATGTATAACAAATCTGATTTTTCTATTTAAATATATAATGTATATTGCAACAGCCTAACAACTCATAACAATAATTTTAAATTTAAATTTCATAATTCAACACTCCCCCTCAAGTTGGTGCATGGATATCGGTCATGCCCAACTTGCCAATTGCTTCTTTAAATACTCTTCCAGGAATGACTTCGATTAACAATAGGTTCAAGAGGTGCTTCAAGATAGTTCACCATAGGTGTTTTGATTATGTGAGGTAGAAAGAGAATTGAGGTACGGGAAGGGATTCGAAACAATAGCATGTTCATGTCAATAGACTTCAAGAATGGTCTGTGAATGACTCAGAATAATGCAACGAGCTTCACACTAATGACCTTCAAATGGATACGAGAAGGATTCAAAACGGAACCAAAACCGCAAAGGTTATGCGAGGCAAAAATGAAATCATAATTTGTAGAGGAATCAAATATGGTGAAGGTTAAGGAGGAGAAAGAAAAGTGGAATGCAGGTACTGATACGAGAAGATAAAATGAGATGTACTTTTGGGAATGGGAAGAAAAAAGATAATTCGGATATGGAATGGAGAAGAAAAAAAGTAGTGGCAGCGGAAGTAATTTTTGTTTTCATGGAGGAAATCATGATTTTTTCATGGAGGATATCATGACTCTCATTCATGGAGGGAACCTTGACTTTGATTCATGGAGGAAACCATTACTCTGATACCATGTTAAAAAGTAAATACCAATAATTATGAGGAAATATCATCTCATTCTCATTTTTTTCCCTCAACATGAGGTTCATATATATACAAAAAGTAGTGCAACAATCTGCTAATTAACAGCAGTAACAAACTATTCTAATCCTAATTTTATGCATAACAAATCTGATTTTTCTATTTAAATATATAATGTATATTGCAACAGTCTAACAACTCATAATAATAATTTTAAATTTAAATTTCATAATTCAACAAAAGTCAATAATTTTTTTAAACAAAACTTATTTTAATATATATTTGATCAAATTTTGTTTATTATATAATCAGCTTTTTTTTTTTATCTCCATTTAGTTTTCCTGTTTTATTGGCTTTTCTTATATCGACGTTTTTGTATTGGTTCGTAAGTTGTCGCATGAAAATGGAAGCATGTGAAATTCAATTAAAAGATTTAGATGTTATATTCTCTCTCTATCAATTAGCATTGTTTATTTGTTTTTCTTACTTAATCAAATCATAAAAAGATTTATCCTAAATTTGAATATTATGCTTTATCAAAAATTAGTTATTATATAATCAGATTTACCTTACCCTCCAGAATATCAGCACCAAATCAACATGTTCAGGATGGTTGATTGACATTTGACACGAGACTAAGATTTTAATGTTAACCTAGCGTCAAGGAAGATATTTTTTTTTTTTTAACTAGATAGGGTGATGTGTTTTTCCCCATGAATTTCATGGTACCTGATGTATGATATTTCTATTAATGTAATTTAATTATCTATTTTATTATTATTAGTCTTATTAGAGAATCTTAATAAAATTCAGGATCCAAGAAAATGGGCAGAGAAAACAATCTCCAATTCAAATTCATTCTAATAATCTAAATTATTATATTTTACTGATATAACATGAGAGAAAGGTGGTATTAAAACTGCTCTAATTTCAACAGAATCAGCAGACAATAGAAACCAGTAAAAATAAAAGGAAACACATTTTAATCCATTAAGAAAAACTAATCAATTCGGACAACAGAAAATTGCTTGGATTCACTGAAATACGGATAGGCAAGAGTTTAAGTTATCTTCAGGCTTACAACTCCAATGTTTTTGTAGCTTTTCACAGAGAGGAACAAGCATGAAGCATATTCCTATTTGCTAGGCCAAATATATATCTGAACTCTATTTTAACATAACCACTAAGCATTTGCCTAGAATCCTTTTCTTTCAATTGCTTTTATCAGTAAAAATCAGTTCTTATCAAGTTGCCATTATATTTACATTAACATACTTGTCTGGAAAGACAGATCTTTCAGGCTCCAATACCACATAAAACGGTGATTTTGGAATGCTTATTCAAAATACATTTTGATGTTAGTTTTCTTCATCAGAATCGAAAGACTGTCTTCTCCTTATAGATTGTATGACATTCATGCGCTTATCTTTGGAATGACACATACCAGTACAAGACTTGACTTTAGGAACACTCAAAGAACTAACTGATGGTGTACCCGTCCCCTTGTTTATTTCCCTGAGCACAGAACGGGCTGTTGCTGCAGCTGCTGCATCTGCCATTGCTGAAGCAACTCTTGAATCACTTGGAAGCTCATTACTGCTTTGTCCAACTGTTTGTCCTTGTGTCTTGGTCAGATTCTTAGAAGCATCAGGTGATTGATTTGAAACTGATTTTGGTTTGGTGCCCACAGCCTCAGCAACTGTTGCTTTAGCTTTTGCTGCTTCATATTTTTTAATATCATAAATAAGCTCTTTTTGCAGCTGCTTATCAGCTACCAATATCTCATCAATCTCATTCTTGTAGTCCTTTAGAATAATGCGGAGGCACTCCATGAGAGAACCTATGAGGGGACTATTCTTGGTTTCCAATAAACGTTTCAACTCTATGAAGATGGGGATTGTATTTTGGATAAGACCCTTCTTGACTGCCTGAGTTATAGCCTTTCCTCTAGCTGCAGATCCACTTTCTCCCCCTTCCTCCTCTACACCTGCTGACTCAGATGATGCACGAGTGGATAAAATGCGTATCTCTTTACAGCCGAGAATTTGAAAAGCATCCTGATCACACAATTAATGTTATAATTAGAAGGCTTAAATAAGTTTTTCTTCCTACAAAACAGTTTTTTTTATTATTATTATTAGAGTCATAGTTTTAAAAAACTCTTAGATCAATGATTGAATCACTAAGTCAGTTATTAATTTATATGACCCGGTCTTTATTAACAAAACTTAAAAAAATATAACCTATATTAAATAAAATAAAAGAATCACTTCACAGATTAGTATAACATTTTATTATTACTTGCAATATTTAGTTGAATATATAATCTGTATGATATATTAAATTAATAATGTAAATAATTTTGTATAATATATATAAAAAATTTGGCAAAAATATATTAACTAGATTGTGCAAAGTTAGTAATTTAATTGTATTGCTCCCTACGTTTATATTTAGTTTTCGCGCATATGTACTAAGAAATTGTTGTATTGTAGCACATATGGTAATCCCGAACTCCGACTGGCCATGCGATCATTTAAAGATTTATTTTTTGTGTTAGTCCTTACTGTCAATTAACAAAAAGGTGAATGATAATATAACAACGATGTTGACTTATCACGTCATCAAGTCTAAGTCTAATAGGACAGTCACAAGTAATTCTTTTTTTGGTAAACTGTTTTAAAATTCTCATCTATTCAAATCAATTGATGACATTAGACTACTTGATAAGGGATTTAAAAATAGTTTACCAAAAAAATTACATGTGCCTATCAGACTCCATAAGTCAATAAAGTGTCCAAACCAGTTGATGACATTAAACTACTTGACGAGGGATTTAAAAATAGTTTACCACAAAATTACATGTGACTGTGAGACTCCATAAGTCAATAAACTGTCAAGCTGGTACTTGGCAACAAGGACAAAAACCAAAAAATTTAAATCTTTAAAGGACTAAAAATAATAAAACTTAAAAGGACTAAAATCAAAACCCCCTATTTTATTGGGACAAAAAACCTATTTAAGCCTGATTAGAACATAAATTACATGATATAAGACAGTATTAAAGGGATTGTTGTCTCCCTTCATATTCCAATATGTATGCATTATTTATATATATATATATATATATATATATGCTGATAATCAATGACAACCCGGTGACCATGGTTGATACAGATTAATACCTGTAGAACAGACTGTCCAGTTGCATCTTCTATATTGAGCATACCATCAGAAGCTGCGGCTAGAATTTCTGCACATAACTTGGCAAAGGTTGCTAGAAGATGCTCAGGAGCCATTTGTTTTAGTAAAGAAACATAAATGTGCATTCTTTTAGACCTTGACTCTTCATCAGTACCCCTGCGAAGAACAATGCAGACTTGATATCAGTGCAATATCTCAAATAATTAACTGTCTTGCCAATTGCTAATTTTGGGTCCCATTACCTTATGGAAAAGATTTGGCTTTCCTTTCGTGATCCTTGAGACTCACGATGCCCATTATGGACATGACAGTCGTTCAGAACAAAAACAGCCTCAACAAAACTATTGTATGCTAAAAGAGGAGACTTGACTGGTGAGGAAAACACAATAGTTAAAGTCCAATGACAAACATATTTTTCAATTTATATATAATGGCAAGTATAACTCTGAACTATCAAGATAAAGCTGCAGACCTTTCAAAATATTTCCAAAGAGAAAACCCGCTAACTGCCTTATCTTTTCTGATTCATCAACAAGTGACAAAAGGAACAGAAGGAATAGCACTCCTCTCCATTTCACATAGTCCCTCTAGATAAAAGAAAATCATATTTTAGCAAACAGTACAATTTTCCCTTCACCTTTTAGAAGAGATAATGAAAACAAGCTGTAAAATAGAAGCAGTTGATTCATAAAAAGTACCTGCAGCAATCTGGAAAGCAATATGAACGTTTGCCTTCTCACAAGTTCACAAGGATCTAAGAGACACCTTGCGATCTTTGTTATGTAACTGATAACTTCCATGAAAAAGAAGTTAGAATAGCAAGGAGAATATTTGCTGACATTCAATTTATACATTTTGCATACTAAGCATTGAAAAGAGGTAAAGAATTTAACTTCCATGAAAGCTCATTGGATTGTGTTGCTGATGAAGGAATATGGGGTTCAGAATTCTTGGATAAAATTGTTGATGACCCCTCACATTAACCTCCTTAGACGGTTTCGATCATACTTTGATCCCTTGTACATATCAGAAAACGGGGTTGTTCTCCTGATAAGTTGGAATAAACTAATTCTGTATAATTCCAATGACGGTAGGTTGGTTTATCCTAGGATAAGGGCCAAAACTATGTTCGATATGCAGGATATTTACCTTGAAAGTTTGGTTTCACCAGAATGTTAAAATCCACACATTTGTGGATTCCATCCTGTTGTGCTTATATATGGGATAACAAGACTACTTATGTTTCAGAAATTTTGGGTACTACATTAATTGGCTTTTCTTATATCTAAGTTATTTTATGTTTTTGTGTTGGTTCGTAAGTTGTCGCATGAAAATGGAAGCATGTGAAATTCAATTAAAAGATTTAGATGTTATATTCTCTCTCTATCAATTAGCATTGTTTATTTGGTTTTCGTACTTAATCAAATCATAAAAAGATTTATCCTAAATTTGAATATTATGCTTTATCAAAAAGTAGTTATTATATAATCAGTTTTTAAGTCTAACTTTTTCTAAATTTAAAGTCAATAATTTTTTTTAAACAAATCTTATTTTAATATATATTTGATCAAATTTTGTTTATTATATAATCAGCTTTTTTTTAATCTCCATTTAATTTTCCTGTTTTATTGGCTTTTCTTATATCTACGTTATTTTATGTTGGTTCGTAAGTTGTCGCATGAAAATGGAAGCATGTGAAATTCAATTAAAAGATTTAGATGTTATATTCTCTCTCTATCAATTAGCATTATTACAAACCTGATCATTTGGTATATTAACAAGAACCAAATTCTGAGTTTTCATATTCAAGTCATCTGGTTTATGTTATGTAACAACCTGCACGAAAAAAAGAAAATTGGATAAACAATGAGACCATTCTTTAAAATTTTAAATTTTTTTATTAAGATTTTCAAAGAGGCTGATGTAGATATAATTGTTACGACTCTTTTCATTCAACAATTTTAAAGTATTTTAGTTTTGATTGTTTTGGGTGACATGCAGTTGGATGAGAATTCAAAAAATCGTGAAGGTGGAGTTCTTTTATGATCATTTTGTTATGCTTGGCTTAAAGTCCACTCTCTTGTTGCCTCCAGACCCACTGATATGAGTTTTTCCTGAAAACAGACACAGCTCACACCAACTAAAAAATACACTATAAGATATACTACTTTCTCGTAAAAACTGATAAACTTCTTAATTAATCAGTTCATAGACGATTTTCTCGTAAAAATTAAATTCATTACAAGTTTATTAAATTAGATATGTACCTGCAAGAGGGAGGCTGAATGGGCCATTTGTTATTGTCCATTTTTATTGAAATGTATTATAAGTCAGTCAATAGAAAACTCATCCATTCAATTAAATAAGACCAAGTGTCATACCACGACAACAACAATAACAAGATCATCCCAGTGCTTTTCATCAGTAAGTTAAACTGCAAGACTATCACTGCCATTATCCTCTTACAAATGTATAAAAATAGAAATTACAAATGGATTCTCGGACAACATGGTGCAATATCAAAATATAAAATAGGAAATAAATAAACTTACTTTTCCCATTATCCACTTGACAAATCCCCCAAATAAGCTGCGACAAGCACTACCTAATCCTTGCCTACACATAATGCAACCCACTAGTTGTGACATCTACCGAATGAAAGAAAGCTCAAACAAAAATTCAAGATTAACATGTGTATTACCAAGGCATTTTCTAGTACAAACCATCTCATATCACATATCACACATCTGATATGAAAGTATTTTTTCTTGGATTAGCTGCTAAGATTATTATAAATAGTAAAATTTATATATATATATATATATATATATATATATATATATATATGAAAATATATTTGAATTAAATTTTTCTTTTTGAAAATTAATATTTTTTTTTAATCAATAGTAAAGTGGTGCTTTGAAGATTCATGTTGTCTCCTACCCCTTACCAGAAAGTATCTGCTACGATCATGACAACTATTTTTGGCTAATTGTTACCTTAAAAATAGAAATAAAACGACTCAAGCCAAATATTATATTATGGAAACCAAAAAGTGAAAAATAGTACCTTTAACTTTTTGAATATGTTTATGTGAGAATTCCTTCTCCTCTTCTGGTTCATTGATGATAACTTGTTTGGTATGCAATATTTTGTTCCAATCCAACTCCTGGCTGACATCTTTTACATAATTCAGGGCAATCATTAATTTCTAAATGTTCAAGGTTTGTGAGGTAGAAGCATGCAGTAGTGAAAATGAGAAAATGCTACAAAACCTGTGCTTTGTTAGAATTATTTTAACTTAAATATTAGGAAAATAATTCATGTACACTAACAATAGATGAC
>CM023949.1:3921078-3945943 GCA_013407115.1 Glycine latifolia
ATATATATATATATATATATATATATATATATATATTACAAAATAACCAATTGAGTCCCCATTTTAGTTCTTTCAGCAACTATTAAATTTGACATGATTTTCTTTCTTCTATTTTGCATCCCTCTTTAGGAAATGAAGAATATCAAAGGAATGGAAGTATTATAAACAAAAAAAAACTTATAGGTTATGAGAAATTATTGCATGAGAACTATGTTTAGAGGCACAAATAATGAGCTTATAGTTGATGAGTAATTCTTTCACTTTAATTATTTGAAACACATTACAATGTATCCTAAAGGAGTTGCTGTAAACATTAAACACATTAGAGTGTAATTTGTTCTAAATACCGTATTAAAGTAAATTGCTTTTGTATTTACAAAGAAAAACATTTTTTAAAACCTTAGTAGTAATGTACACATGCATGCTTTAGATTGCACTCATTGCTGCATTCTTGTATTGTCATAACGAAGACTGATATTATTGTACGGTACATACCCATGTATTAGTACTTACTACTTAGCTGTTCCATTTTAAGTGTATGTTTGGTAACGAGGTTGAACTCAGTCAACTCACCATGATTTTTTGAAGCAACAAATAATTGCTTTTGTGGTGATTTTGCTATGATTTTGTATTCTCTATGATTTTTTAACACCCAATCAAATACACTATACAATAGCCTGCCAATGCACTTCGACGTTCAAGAGGTTCTAAAGAGCACCATAGCTCATACAAATTCACAATGAACAAAGAGGCCAAAAGATGTCAATCCCATTGCCCCAGTTGAATGTAAAAATGTAAGCTAGCATTTTGATGGGATATAAGCAAATTTACTTCTTGTGAGCATGCTCCTTTGTGATCTGACCTCAAAAACCGGGGATGCATACTTGGCTTCCCCCTTGTCATTGTCCACAAGATTTTGTGTGTGCAAGTACCAACATGTCTCAGAATTCTTGTAAACATTGCTCCTCAGATGAGGGTACCCTTTGCACAAGTATTTCAATGGATTGAAAATAGGGATTTCTTTCTCAACTTTATGCTTGAAGCTGCTTCCATGTCTATAGTCATCTGGATTGTAGAGGGGAGATTCTTTCTTTGACATTGAATTTTTTCGCAGACAGTTCTCTATCACCTTGGCCTCCTCCTTCAGTCTTTCTCTCATGTCTCTAATATTTCTCAAAACTTTGTAAGATCTTGAGTCCCTAATGATATTCCATGTCTTGAAAGTTGAACCATTGGAATTGCCCGGGACATGTTTGGATGTACTATAAGGGATTCTATTGCACTCAAAGCAGAAATTCTTATGTCTCTTTAAGTCAAAAGCTTTCCTTTTCGCAGCATCAGACAGACATATATGTGCCTACAGAAAGCACAACAACAAAAAAAGTGAAGCCATGGCATGATTTGTGCTTATTGAAGTATTAATTCCCAATCACGGAAAAACATTATACTTTAAATTTTATGCACTGTCACGATATACAAACACTTTACATTTCCAATAAAAAATCACGATAACATGACATTTCAGATAGTTATTACTATAAAAAACAAATTTATCCCTCACCACAATATATGATTAGATGACACTGTAACATCAGTAATAGTTAAAACATTATATCAGAAACAAACCTCAGAGACAAGCTTGAATGCAATTTCAGCCTTTGGGTGTGTATTCTTGTCCGGATGAAGTTGCAAGGCTGAATCAAAATAACAGTCCTTTTTATTATGCAGGAGAAAAAGGAAACAAATATTGCAATAAACCATAAAAAAATGAGTTTTTTTTTCCTTTCTATGAATATAAAAAAAAATGAATTAAGCCTACCAAGTTTATGGTATTGCTTGCGAATGGTGTTCACCCCTGCATTTTCTTCCACCTATGAGAACCCAATAAGGAGAAATTTGCATCATTAAAAAGAACACAAAAAATTAAGTGGTAGTACCAAGTTTACAATTGCATCAACAAGAAAATTAAGGATAAAAAAAAAACACTTACTCCAAGAATGCAATACCAATCTATGAAAGATGGCTTAGCATGGTTTGAGACATGTCTATGAACACACACAACTGAACGTGTGGAAATGGAGCAAACCTCCAACACCAACTGGGTCTTGTAATCTGATTGATCTTGTCCCATTCTTCTCCCCATATCTGATGGGAAAGGAATACAGAGGGGGGGTTACAAATAGTGAAAAGGTTAAGGTGGTGTTTGTCTTTTGAGAGGCAGTGATAAATAAAACTAATAACGGAGGTGGAGCGGTTTTGGAATAGTAAAGAGCAAGCATTGCAAAGTATGATTTTTGTTTTTGAAGTGGGTCAGTTGGTGGGAACAAACAAGTAGAGAGAGATGCAGAGAGTAACGTTATTTTCTTCAAATGGCACCAGTTGAGACATTTAGCTGTAACGCTTTTTCTTTTATATGGTTTAATAACCTTTTGATATTCCTTTAAAAAAAAAACATTTGATATTCAAATTAATTTAAAATGAAACTAACATGCTCTTTGGCCTCCCTATATTTCTTGCAAGTTGCAACCAATAACACACCCTGCCGCTGGAAATAGATTAACATCTCTCAGACAAATGATATTGTTAAAGTTTGATTATGCCATTTAACATTTCTTGTTGAGTTTTTCATATAATATATAATATAATATACATGATGCAATATAACTGGACATATTATTTAAAGGCTGGATTTGTTCATCATGACACGTGCTCTAAATCTAATGCTAAATTTGTAGTTGAAACTTATTTAAATATCATAAATTTTGATTGCATATAATGAATTAATTTTAAAGCTAACAGGCACAGTTTATTTTTTAAGTTTTAACTTTAAAGTAATTTTCCTCTAAAAAACTTTAATTTGAAATAATTTTTAATTAAAAAAAGCAAGTCAAACATTGCCTATGTTTAGATGAGATCTCAACTGCTAAAACAATACTACCAGAAATTTTATCAATTATGAATTCTTGTGAGTCTAATAAAATGACTTGGACTTTTCAAAGATTCTGTTTTGATTTTTCAATTCATTATATCAGGCTATAGTAAAAAAAGAATAGAAACCATAGGCTATAGCCTGAGGCTATAGTGAAAAATTAGAAATCATATACTAGTATTGATAAAAAGGAAGACCCCTCCATTTTCAGGGTACAGGAAAACTCTTAATTTGAGACCCGTTACACTTCAATGATGCAGATTTACGGTAGTAGGTAGATGCCAATACACACGAAGGTTGAATACTTGAATCTTAGGCATAAATAAGAAGGTACCCTGGGGGGTGGGTGGTGAAAACATAATTATCTAATTGTCTTTCATATTGCACCCTTAGTTCAATGAGCGTATCATTTTTCCTTCTTCTTGGAATTCATCATATGAAAGTTGTTGTTAAGTATTAGGTGCTATGTGACAACTAGCATTGCAAAGCCTTCATTAGCACAAATAAGAAGTAGCAACATTTATTATTATTATTTTTTTACATTTTTCTAAAAAATTTATTGGTTTAAACATATATGATGGAATTTGATTAATTTGGGAATGAAACTTACTAAATAAAAATAAAAGCCATATTCAAGGAGTAATATCTATCTAGAAAACTTAGTTTGTTCTGGTTCAATATGATTTTGGTATTGAAATCTCTCAATCGCTCCAAACCCTTTCCAATTTTTCAAGTAGGGACAAAAGCGCTTTCACGAACACTAGTTTTTTGTTGGATCACTATACTATTCAAGGACAGAGGTACATATATTATTAAATTGTTCAAGTAGTTTATTACAAAATGAACCGATCACACCATTTTTTAATCTTATACTAATTTGTACTGATGAACAACGTGTAAATGACGAATGTATAAGATGTACTATGTGTACTATATAATAAATGTGGATATTGATCGATCACCAATATTTAATTATTCTCATTATTCACCTGTATAAAACTAACATACACAAAATGCTCTGAGCGTATATATGGGGACTCTTAATCTAGATATTCTCTTCACATGAAGTTGAACAAATTTGAAACAAAGAATGACTAATTAAGTAGAAGTATTTTATAGTGCATTGGTAATTGAAGTTTTGTTTTGGATCGAGCAGGAAGCAACAACATCCCAGATAGGTTTTCTTTTGCATAGAACCAATGCCAGGAAGAGTAGGAAAATACGAATAATTAATTTGTTGATGTTGCTATCATAGCCCAATATAAAGGTAAATAGAATATGATTGACCTTTTTCTCAAAAATTACATCTTATTTGAGATTACTTCAAGGTCTAATGCCTTAAACGATTCTTTCTGCTTTTCTTTAAATTCAACGTTGTTGCAAGGTCTAATGCCTTAAGCGATTCTCTTTACTTTTTCTTCAAATTTAACTTCGTTTCAAGGCCTAATGACTTAACGACCTTTTTGAAACAAATATTTCATAATCAATAAAATCAATCCAATCAAGTTTTTTTTTACAAAGAACTATGTAAGTCAGATTTTCTCATTGCACCTGGGGATACGTAGGAGTGAGGGCAAATCCCTTGTCGACCCAAAAAAAAAAAATATAAAATCCTCTTTTCTAAAAAATAAAAATTTGATTTCTTTTTCTGAATAAAAGAATAAAACAATCATAATCTATGTTCTAAAGGGAAGATAAATAATTTAAAAAGTCACTTTATTTGTCACACACTCAATTAAAAACTGTTGTCATTTTGATGGACGCGTGGGTGCTAATACCTTCCCCGTGCATAAATGACTCCCGGATCCTTTTCTCTAAAATCGTGGACCATACCTTATCTTTTGATTTTTTTCGACGTTTTCCTTAAATAAACATTGGTGGTGACTCCTCTCAAATTTTCCTTTTTTAGGAAAACCCTTTTACTCTTTTTATCCTTATTTTCTTTTTTTCGTCGTCGTCCCCCGTCGTGACCAGATAGGTTGCGCGACAGATGTCACACTTAGATCTAACAATGGCCTAGGAAACTCTTTCACTATGTTCTTTATGGCCCTACAATTAAGACACAACAATTGAGAAATCTAAATCTTCTTTTTTTTTTTTTGCCTAAGTAATTGTAAATTTGTAATTGCATAAAGTAGAGATAGAACAAAACCTTAAGTGTCCAACTTCTTGCAAAGCAATCTGGAAGATGATATCCTGGACAAAGTTTTCAAAGTTTGGCCAATTATAATTAATATATAATAATTAAAGTTAACTTTTCAATAATGTTAAACATAAAACATATGAGACATTTATTAAATTTAATAAATACATTATATGTAATAAATATTATAATTAATTCAATATAAGTAGAATTGACTTTCCAATAGCATTAAATATATTATGTAGTCAATCATTAAGGATATAAATTTATATTTATTAGTTTATTAATATATATTTAAAATTTTATAGTTTAACTAGCATTAAATATGTTTTATCACTAATTCCCTTGACAATAATAATAAACATAACATTTTCAATGTTTTTAAATATGTACCCCCTCCATTCCATTATAATTTTCATGTTATGCTATTCTATTAGTACAACAAAAAATTAATAAATAGAAGAAAAATAATCTTATATTTTGTGAAAAGGCCAAAGTGAATTTGATTAAGAATGAAGCTAAACATTAATCTTATCTTATTAATTCATTTTTAATTTTTAGTGTTCATCATTAATATTATAAGAGATATAAATAAATAAAATAATTAATGTTACATTTATATTAAAAAGTCAAAATGATATTTATTTTTATACTTATTTTTTCTTCTTACACAATGATTATTATGATTTGAAGGAAGTATTAATTTATTAAATTTAACAATAGAATACATTTAATAATATAATACATTTATTTGGATACTTAGAAACCCAGACACTCATTCTTGGCACCAATGGCGGATGCATTGATGTCCCCCCCGGAAGCAACAACGGTCTAAAAATTATTTGATACATAAGAGAGATATTTTTTTATATTATTAATAATATAAAAAATGATAGAACATTTTCTAAATAAAATATAAAAATACATAATGAACAATTATAATTAGTAAAATATAAATATTTTAAATTTCTTTAGTCATGACATATGTATTTTGTAAAACCTTATTGTTTTACTTTTGTGGAAACATAAATTATTTGTTGAATTTTTTTGATCTGCCGGTGCTTGTCACACTGATTTTGTACAATGTAGATGCATACATTATTTTCAGAATCTGGATCCTTTGGTACGTATTTGAGCATGCATCGCAATAGGAGAATTTGTTGTAGCGTATACATCCTGTAAATATGGTATTCTGCCGGTTTATGAAGCTGAGACAGAGGCTCTACTAGCTGGAATAATTACTTGGATCATTTATAATCAGAATCTACGCAATGTGATTTTTTAATTAATAAAAAAAAAAAAAAGACTACAAACCAGTCAGTGATGGCATCTTCTCGAATAATCAAATAAACACTGATTCCTCATTGAAGTTTATTAGCAGCAAAGCCAATCAAGTGGTACGTTCATTCAATTGTTACAGTGTGTAGATTCTATGTTAGTCCTCATAGTTTTCATTTTTTTTCCAAATTGTATTTTTGTCATTATTATGAATTCAATGATATATGTTTGTTGCAGTCAAAAAATATAGTAAGAAAGTGTAGATTTCTGTCATATAATATTGGAGAAAAATTAAAGTTTTATGTCATATTGACAAAGTTCAAGATAAGAAAAAGTGTAGATTTAAAAAATATATAAAGAAGTGTAAATTACTTTAAGTATCATATTACTAAGTTGACAAATTTATGAAATAGAATGTAATGTTTAAATAAATTTAGAATTTGATGTCATTTAAATAAATTATAGGCTTAAATATATTTAACATATTTGATAAATGATTAAATTTTGTTTTATGTCCTTAATAAATTGATTTTTTTTAAGTTTTTATCTTCAATTATCATATAAATTAATCTTTTTAATTTTAGCAATCGGTCATGGTGGAGTAGAATCATCACTTAATTCAAGATAAAAATTCAAAATTTGAATTTATGAGGGATTCACAACAACAAAATTCGTAAAAAAAAACCATAATAAAATTCAATATTCAAAATAAATTGTAACTCCTAATAATAAAAAATAATAATAATCTTATCTAATCTAATTTATTATTCAAATATTCAAAATAAATGATAATATCCTAATAAATCCTAACAAATAATTTAAAACATTCTAATAAACTCTAACAATGATTTGAAACTTAAATTACACAATTTAATAACTTTTTTTATTTCATTATTTTTTTACTTTTCTTTTTTACTCTCTTTTTTTCATTTTTTTTATTCATTGGAACTGGACATTTTGGAGCTTTGCACACAAACACCTTCAAGTTAAAATAAAATAAAATAAAGCAATTGAAAAAGAACTATTATGGACAATGAGATTTTGAATTATATTGCTTTGTGTAGATGTTTGCAAAGTCAAACATAAATTATTTTTACCTTTACTGTTAAATTTGATTAAAAACATAAAAGTTTGAAAATGAAATGGTTTATATTTAAAAAAAAAAATCTGGTACTATAGAAGATATATATACGTGACTTATATAAGCATTTCACTTTTTTATCGCATGGCTGTTATTTGTTACACGCATAGTACTATACTTCTCTCTTTTGGGTTTAAAAACGTCTAGCACGTTCACACACCGACGTCTGAACCACGTAATTTAAATCCTATTCAAACTAGCTGTCCACTTTCTTTACAAATATGATCAACACACCTGCAGATAATGATATCATTTTTATCTAAATCTTATCATTTATTTTATTATATTTTTGATTGATTATTATAACTTTGAATGTTTGTTAAAAGTTGTACATCTTTTCAAATCTTATAAATTTATAAAATCTTTTTTAATATCATTAAAAATTAAAATTATAAAATATTGTTTATAAAAGATTTTTTACGATAAAGCTAATAAATCATTATATTTTTACCTAATCTTTTAAAATTGATAAGATGCAAAAATAAGCATTTAAATATGAATCGAAACGCTCTCTAGTGTCATCTAATTGAGGTGAAAAGTGGGGTTGATGGACAAGAAAACTCACTGTCACAACCAAGTTTCTACCCATACGATGCTTGAAACCACCACCAAGATTCCCAAACTTGTTTCTCCAAATGGAGATGAATCCCCTTTGTGCCATCTGCTGCCGGTCTTACCTGATGAACTGATCTACGACATCCTCCTTAGGCTTTGTTTGGGAGTTAGGAGGGGAAGGAAAGGAAAGAGATTCAAGGGGAGGGGAGGGGAAGGGAAGGGAGGAAAATGAGGGGAGTTCCTTCATCCTTGTTTGGGAGTTAAAAATATATTAAGAGAGGGAAATTGAGAGTTAATAAGATATTTTTACAATTTTGTCATTATTTCAAAAAAGTTAAATTTAATTAAATAACACTGGCTTAGGTAAGATAATAATTTTATTAACTCTAGCTGGGGTAGGATAGTAATTTTATTATTTTTCCTTCTAAAAATCCCCCAAATAGGGGGGACAACAATTTTTAGACTTTGAAGGATTTCAGAGGAGTTTTAAAAATCCTCAAATCCTTTCCCTCAAAAATGAAATCTCCCAAACAAGGAGATGTCACCACCTAAACCTTTTCCTTCCCTCCCTTCCCCTCTAAAATCTCTCTCCCAAACAAAGCCTTAGGGTTCCGGTGAGATCCCTTGTGAAATTCAAGTGCGTCTGCAAGTCATGGAAAGTCCTAATTTCCGATCCCCAATTTGCAAAGGACCACCTTTTCATCTCAACTTCCAATCCCAACATGACCCATCAACAATTCGTCTATAGCATGAGCAATCTCCGTGATATTGTATCATTCTCCGTGCAGTCGCTGTTTCAAAACCCATCAAAGCCTGCTAAACCCCATAGCTTGAGGATGAGTCACAGGTACCAGATTTTGGGTTCTTGCAATGGCTTACTGTGTTTGTTACGTGAAAAACAATGTTATGCGGAATTGGAATTGTGGAACCCTTGTACCGGATTGAAATCCAAAAGATTGTCGATCCATTATGATATCGATTGTTTATGTTTCCACGGTCTTGGCTATGATCATGTGAATCACAGATACAAGATTATAGTAGGTGTGGAAGAAAGGGTTGAAATTGAGACCAAAATATATTCCTTTGGTTCGAATTCTTGTACTGTGATTAAGAATCAGAAGTTCCTGCAGTGGGACTATGATACTATAATGAGAGCAAAATTTGTGAGTGGCACTCTAAATTGGATAGTTAAGAGAGGTAAAAGTGATGGTCAATGGGTGATTCGTTCTCTAGATATGGTGACAGAGATATTTGGTGAAGTGCTTCTTCCTGAAGTGGACGAGGGCGGTGACAAGATTCGTCATCCTGTGCTTGCTGTCATGCGTAACTGTCTTTGTGTTTGTTTCTTTGACTCCAAGAAAGCTCATTGGATTGTGTTGCTGATGAAGGAATATGGGGTTCAGAATTCTTGGATAAAATTGTTGATGACCCCTCACATTAACCTCCTTAGACGGTATCGATCATACTTTGATCCCTTGTACATATCAGAAAACGGGGTTGTTCTCCTGATAAGTTGGAATAAACTAATGCTGTATAATTCCAATGACGGTAGGTTGGTTTATACTGGGATTAGGGGCACGCATATGCATATTTACCTTCAAACTTTGGTTTCACCAGAATGTTAAAATCCATACATTTGTGGATTCCATCCTGTTGTGCTTATATATGGGATAACAAGACTACTTATGTTTCAGAAATTTTGGGTACTACATTAATTGGCTTTTCTTCTATCTAAGTTATTTTATGTTTTTGTGTTGGTTAGTAAGTTGTCGTATGAAAATGGAAGCATGTAAAATTCACTTAAAAGATTTAAATGTTATATTCTCTCTTTATCAATTAGCATTGTTTATTTGGTTTTCGTACTTAATCAAATCATAAAAAGATTTATCCCAAATTTGAATACTATGCTTTATCAAAAATTAATTATTATATAATCAGTTTTTACATCTATCTTTTCTTAAATTTAAAGTTGTTAAAAAGTAAATATCAATAATTATGAGGAAATATCATCTCATTCTCATTTTTTTCCCTCAACATGAGGTTCATATATATACAAAAAGTAGTGCAACAATCTGCTAATTAACAGCATTAACAAACTATTCTAATCCTAATTTTATGTATAACAAATCTGATTTTTCTATTTAAATATATAATGTATATTGCAACAGCCTAACAACTCATAACAATAATTTTAAATTTAAATTTCATAATTCAACACTCCCCCTCAAGTTGGTGCATGGATATCGGTCATGCCCAACTTGCCAATTGCTTCTTTAAATACTCTTCCAGGAATGACTTCGATTAACAATAGGTTCAAGAGGTGCTTCAAGATAGTTCACCATAGGTGTTTTGATTATGTGAGGTAGAAAGAGAATTGAGGTACGGGAAGGGATTCGAAACAATAGCATGTTCATGTCAATAGACTTCAAGAATGGTCTGTGAATGACTCAGAATAATGCAACGAGCTTCACACTAATGACCTTCAAATGGATACGAGAAGGATTCAAAACGGAACCAAAACCGCAAAGGTTATGCGAGGCAAAAATGAAATCATAATTTGTAGAGGAATCAAATATGGTGAAGGTTAAGGAGGAGAAAGAAAAGTGGAATGCAGGTACTGATACGAGAAGATAAAATGAGATGTACTTTTGGGAATGGGAAGAAAAAAGATAATTCGGATATGGAATGGAGAAGAAAAAAAGTAGTGGCAGCGGAAGTAATTTTTGTTTTCATGGAGGAAATCATGATTTTTTCATGGAGGATATCATGACTCTCATTCATGGAGGGAACCTTGACTTTGATTCATGGAGGAAACCATTACTCTGATACCATGTTAAAAAGTAAATACCAATAATTATGAGGAAATATCATCTCATTCTCATTTTTTTCCCTCAACATGAGGTTCATATATATACAAAAAGTAGTGCAACAATCTGCTAATTAACAGCAGTAACAAACTATTCTAATCCTAATTTTATGCATAACAAATCTGATTTTTCTATTTAAATATATAATGTATATTGCAACAGTCTAACAACTCATAATAATAATTTTAAATTTAAATTTCATAATTCAACAAAAGTCAATAATTTTTTTAAACAAAACTTATTTTAATATATATTTGATCAAATTTTGTTTATTATATAATCAGCTTTTTTTTTTTATCTCCATTTAGTTTTCCTGTTTTATTGGCTTTTCTTATATCGACGTTTTTGTATTGGTTCGTAAGTTGTCGCATGAAAATGGAAGCATGTGAAATTCAATTAAAAGATTTAGATGTTATATTCTCTCTCTATCAATTAGCATTGTTTATTTGTTTTTCTTACTTAATCAAATCATAAAAAGATTTATCCTAAATTTGAATATTATGCTTTATCAAAAATTAGTTATTATATAATCAGATTTACCTTACCCTCCAGAATATCAGCACCAAATCAACATGTTCAGGATGGTTGATTGACATTTGACACGAGACTAAGATTTTAATGTTAACCTAGCGTCAAGGAAGATATTTTTTTTTTTTTAACTAGATAGGGTGATGTGTTTTTCCCCATGAATTTCATGGTACCTGATGTATGATATTTCTATTAATGTAATTTAATTATCTATTTTATTATTATTAGTCTTATTAGAGAATCTTAATAAAATTCAGGATCCAAGAAAATGGGCAGAGAAAACAATCTCCAATTCAAATTCATTCTAATAATCTAAATTATTATATTTTACTGATATAACATGAGAGAAAGGTGGTATTAAAACTGCTCTAATTTCAACAGAATCAGCAGACAATAGAAACCAGTAAAAATAAAAGGAAACACATTTTAATCCATTAAGAAAAACTAATCAATTCGGACAACAGAAAATTGCTTGGATTCACTGAAATACGGATAGGCAAGAGTTTAAGTTATCTTCAGGCTTACAACTCCAATGTTTTTGTAGCTTTTCACAGAGAGGAACAAGCATGAAGCATATTCCTATTTGCTAGGCCAAATATATATCTGAACTCTATTTTAACATAACCACTAAGCATTTGCCTAGAATCCTTTTCTTTCAATTGCTTTTATCAGTAAAAATCAGTTCTTATCAAGTTGCCATTATATTTACATTAACATACTTGTCTGGAAAGACAGATCTTTCAGGCTCCAATACCACATAAAACGGTGATTTTGGAATGCTTATTCAAAATACATTTTGATGTTAGTTTTCTTCATCAGAATCGAAAGACTGTCTTCTCCTTATAGATTGTATGACATTCATGCGCTTATCTTTGGAATGACACATACCAGTACAAGACTTGACTTTAGGAACACTCAAAGAACTAACTGATGGTGTACCCGTCCCCTTGTTTATTTCCCTGAGCACAGAACGGGCTGTTGCTGCAGCTGCTGCATCTGCCATTGCTGAAGCAACTCTTGAATCACTTGGAAGCTCATTACTGCTTTGTCCAACTGTTTGTCCTTGTGTCTTGGTCAGATTCTTAGAAGCATCAGGTGATTGATTTGAAACTGATTTTGGTTTGGTGCCCACAGCCTCAGCAACTGTTGCTTTAGCTTTTGCTGCTTCATATTTTTTAATATCATAAATAAGCTCTTTTTGCAGCTGCTTATCAGCTACCAATATCTCATCAATCTCATTCTTGTAGTCCTTTAGAATAATGCGGAGGCACTCCATGAGAGAACCTATGAGGGGACTATTCTTGGTTTCCAATAAACGTTTCAACTCTATGAAGATGGGGATTGTATTTTGGATAAGACCCTTCTTGACTGCCTGAGTTATAGCCTTTCCTCTAGCTGCAGATCCACTTTCTCCCCCTTCCTCCTCTACACCTGCTGACTCAGATGATGCACGAGTGGATAAAATGCGTATCTCTTTACAGCCGAGAATTTGAAAAGCATCCTGATCACACAATTAATGTTATAATTAGAAGGCTTAAATAAGTTTTTCTTCCTACAAAACAGTTTTTTTTATTATTATTATTAGAGTCATAGTTTTAAAAAACTCTTAGATCAATGATTGAATCACTAAGTCAGTTATTAATTTATATGACCCGGTCTTTATTAACAAAACTTAAAAAAATATAACCTATATTAAATAAAATAAAAGAATCACTTCACAGATTAGTATAACATTTTATTATTACTTGCAATATTTAGTTGAATATATAATCTGTATGATATATTAAATTAATAATGTAAATAATTTTGTATAATATATATAAAAAATTTGGCAAAAATATATTAACTAGATTGTGCAAAGTTAGTAATTTAATTGTATTGCTCCCTACGTTTATATTTAGTTTTCGCGCATATGTACTAAGAAATTGTTGTATTGTAGCACATATGGTAATCCCGAACTCCGACTGGCCATGCGATCATTTAAAGATTTATTTTTTGTGTTAGTCCTTACTGTCAATTAACAAAAAGGTGAATGATAATATAACAACGATGTTGACTTATCACGTCATCAAGTCTAAGTCTAATAGGACAGTCACAAGTAATTCTTTTTTGGTAAACTGTTTTAAAATTCTCATCTATTCAAATCAATTGATGACATTAGACTACTTGATAAGGGATTTAAAAATAGTTTACCAAAAAAATTACATGTGCCTATCAGACTCCATAAGTCAATAAAGTGTCCAAACCAGTTGATGACATTAAACTACTTGACGAGGGATTTAAAAATAGTTTACCACAAAATTACATGTGACTGTGAGACTCCATAAGTCAATAAACTGTCAAGCTGGTACTTGGCAACAAGGACAAAAACCAAAAAATTTAAATCTTTAAAGGACTAAAAATAATAAAACTTAAAAGGACTAAAATCAAAACCCCCTATTTTATTGGGACAAAAAACCTATTTAAGCCTGATTAGAACATAAATTACATGATATAAGACAGTATTAAAGGGATTGTTGTCTCCCTTCATATTCCAATATGTATGCATTATTTATATATATATATATATATATATATATGCTGATAATCAATGACAACCCGGTGACCATGGTTGATACAGATTAATACCTGTAGAACAGACTGTCCAGTTGCATCTTCTATATTGAGCATACCATCAGAAGCTGCGGCTAGAATTTCTGCACATAACTTGGCAAAGGTTGCTAGAAGATGCTCAGGAGCCATTTGTTTTAGTAAAGAAACATAAATGTGCATTCTTTTAGACCTTGACTCTTCATCAGTACCCCTGCGAAGAACAATGCAGACTTGATATCAGTGCAATATCTCAAATAATTAACTGTCTTGCCAATTGCTAATTTTGGGTCCCATTACCTTATGGAAAAGATTTGGCTTTCCTTTCGTGATCCTTGAGACTCACGATGCCCATTATGGACATGACAGTCGTTCAGAACAAAAACAGCCTCAACAAAACTATTGTATGCTAAAAGAGGAGACTTGACTGGTGAGGAAAACACAATAGTTAAAGTCCAATGACAAACATATTTTTCAATTTATATATAATGGCAAGTATAACTCTGAACTATCAAGATAAAGCTGCAGACCTTTCAAAATATTTCCAAAGAGAAAACCCGCTAACTGCCTTATCTTTTCTGATTCATCAACAAGTGACAAAAGGAACAGAAGGAATAGCACTCCTCTCCATTTCACATAGTCCCTCTAGATAAAAGAAAATCATATTTTAGCAAACAGTACAATTTTCCCTTCACCTTTTAGAAGAGATAATGAAAACAAGCTGTAAAATAGAAGCAGTTGATTCATAAAAAGTACCTGCAGCAATCTGGAAAGCAATATGAACGTTTGCCTTCTCACAAGTTCACAAGGATCTAAGAGACACCTTGCGATCTTTGTTATGTAACTGATAACTTCCATGAAAAAGAAGTTAGAATAGCAAGGAGAATATTTGCTGACATTCAATTTATACATTTTGCATACTAAGCATTGAAAAGAGGTAAAGAATTTAACTTCCATGAAAGCTCATTGGATTGTGTTGCTGATGAAGGAATATGGGGTTCAGAATTCTTGGATAAAATTGTTGATGACCCCTCACATTAACCTCCTTAGACGGTTTCGATCATACTTTGATCCCTTGTACATATCAGAAAACGGGGTTGTTCTCCTGATAAGTTGGAATAAACTAATTCTGTATAATTCCAATGACGGTAGGTTGGTTTATCCTAGGATAAGGGCCAAAACTATGTTCGATATGCAGGATATTTACCTTGAAAGTTTGGTTTCACCAGAATGTTAAAATCCACACATTTGTGGATTCCATCCTGTTGTGCTTATATATGGGATAACAAGACTACTTATGTTTCAGAAATTTTGGGTACTACATTAATTGGCTTTTCTTATATCTAAGTTATTTTATGTTTTTGTGTTGGTTCGTAAGTTGTCGCATGAAAATGGAAGCATGTGAAATTCAATTAAAAGATTTAGATGTTATATTCTCTCTCTATCAATTAGCATTGTTTATTTGGTTTTCGTACTTAATCAAATCATAAAAAGATTTATCCTAAATTTGAATATTATGCTTTATCAAAAAGTAGTTATTATATAATCAGTTTTTAAGTCTAACTTTTTCTAAATTTAAAGTCAATAATTTTTTTTAAACAAATCTTATTTTAATATATATTTGATCAAATTTTGTTTATTATATAATCAGCTTTTTTTTAATCTCCATTTAATTTTCCTGTTTTATTGGCTTTTCTTATATCTACGTTATTTTATGTTGGTTCGTAAGTTGTCGCATGAAAATGGAAGCATGTGAAATTCAATTAAAAGATTTAGATGTTATATTCTCTCTCTATCAATTAGCATTATTACAAACCTGATCATTTGGTATATTAACAAGAACCAAATTCTGAGTTTTCATATTCAAGTCATCTGGTTTATGTTATGTAACAACCTGCACGAAAAAAAGAAAATTGGATAAACAATGAGACCATTCTTTAAAATTTTAAATTTTTTTATTAAGATTTTCAAAGAGGCTGATGTAGATATAATTGTTACGACTCTTTTCATTCAACAATTTTAAAGTATTTTAGTTTTGATTGTTTTGGGTGACATGCAGTTGGATGAGAATTCAAAAATCGTGAAGGTGGAGTTCTTTTATGATCATTTTGTTATGCTTGGCTTAAAGTCCACTCTCTTGTTGCCTCCAGACCCACTGATATGAGTTTTTCCTGAAAACAGACACAGCTCACACCAACTAAAAAATACACTATAAGATATACTACTTTCTCGTAAAAACTGATAAACTTCTTAATTAATCAGTTCATAGACGATTTTCTCGTAAAAATTAAATTCATTACAAGTTTATTAAATTAGATATGTACCTGCAAGAGGGAGGCTGAATGGGCCATTTGTTATTGTCCATTTTTATTGAAATGTATTATAAGTCAGTCAATAGAAAACTCATCCATTCAATTAAATAAGACCAAGTGTCATACCACGACAACAACAATAACAAGATCATCCCAGTGCTTTTCATCAGTAAGTTAAACTGCAAGACTATCACTGCCATTATCCTCTTACAAATGTATAAAAATAGAAATTACAAATGGATTCTCGGACAACATGGTGCAATATCAAAATATAAAATAGGAAATAAATAAACTTACTTTTCCCATTATCCACTTGACAAATCCCCCAAATAAGCTGCGACAAGCACTACCTAATCCTTGCCTACACATAATGCAACCCACTAGTTGTGACATCTACCGAATGAAAGAAAGCTCAAACAAAAATTCAAGATTAACATGTGTATTACCAAGGCATTTTCTAGTACAAACCATCTCATATCACATATCACACATCTGATATGAAAGTATTTTTTCTTGGATTAGCTGCTAAGATTATTATAAATAGTAAAATTTATATATATATATATATATATATATATATATATATATGAAAATATATTTGAATTAAATTTTTCTTTTTGAAAATTAATATTTTTTTTTAATCAATAGTAAAGTGGTGCTTTGAAGATTCATGTTGTCTCCTACCCCTTACCAGAAAGTATCTGCTACGATCATGACAACTATTTTTGGCTAATTGTTACCTTAAAAATAGAAATAAAACGACTCAAGCCAAATATTATATTATGGAAACCAAAAAGTGAAAAATAGTACCTTTAACTTTTTGAATATGTTTATGTGAGAATTCCTTCTCCTCTTCTGGTTCATTGATGATAACTTGTTTGGTATGCAATATTTTGTTCCAATCCAACTCCTGGCTGACATCTTTTACATAATTCAGGGCAATCATTAATTTCTAAATGTTCAAGGTTTGTGAGGTAGAAGCATGCAGTAGTGAAAATGAGAAAATGCTACAAAACCTGTGCTTTGTTAGAATTATTTTAACTTAAATATTAGGAAAATAATTCATGTACACTAACAATAGATGACTATATATATATATATATATATATATATATATATATATATATATATATGGACAAGAGAAAAATATAAACTAGTGATAGGATATAACAAGAAGAAATAAATGTTCATACAGTAGTGTTTAGTATACATGAATGCCCATGCATCAAAACTTTTTGCTTTGTTTGAAATTTGAATTAGGAATGAAATAAATAAAAAATGTAATAAACCAAAAAATAATAATTATAGAAATAAGTAAAATGTAATTTAAAAGTTAGTTATAGAAGTATTTTAAGGTTTAAACCAAAAAAAAAAGTAAGAGATAATTTTGTTTCCATTTTATTCCAATTTGGGAGGAAAGTGTTTTGTGGTAAGTCTCACACAAGTAATAGTGAAACAAAATGATATGATCATCACTGTTACCTGGTAGCATTCGAAAGCTTTATCAAGGTTTTCACGGTCTTTATATATAACTCCAAGATTGTTACAGGCTTCCACACAATGTGGATTGAAGTGAAAGGCAAGTTCATAGAATATAATGGCCTAAACAGTATATTGAATTTTAACCAATATAATTAGTACAGACTAATATGCATGTGTGATTATCATAATAAATCTCATTATCATAATAAAATACATGCAAAGTGTGGGTAAAATATAGGCATGCTTGTCCTAGACATACCATATCAAACTTAAGCATCTCACCATAAGCAACCCCAAGATTATACATGGCATCAGTGTAATGCCAATTGTAATACAAAGTCACACCTTGGCTGATGTCCCCCTCCAATTTAACCTATGAACCAAAATAATTATCTCTGTAAGATAGAAATGAAATGATTCAAAGATGTCATGGTATCTCATTAAGGATGGGAAACAAGGAGAACAACAAAACAGAGCATCAATAGGTGCACTTAAAAGGGCAATGAGTGCACAAGACTCCCACCATTGTTAGGTTTATAAGGGTCAATGTATGCAAGTGAAGAGGTTGTTTCAGTGATCAAGTCACAAGAAAGCAACTTACTATTGTGCCAAGGGAATATAGGAACATTAATTGGCAAGCAGTAAGTTACTGGTCTCAACTCTCAAGCCATAACTTCAAAATTTACTAAAATTGATTCTCAATTCCCAAGGATCAAGGAAACTATTTGTATTTCCTCAAAGCCCCTTTAAGATATGCAGAACTGACAATCGTAAAGACTACTTTGGATCTATAATGATCTGTAAAGAAGAGGACAAGAATATCATCGACTTAGAAAGAGAACCTGTGACACAACTTATAACATGTGATCTTAGTCATAATGTAAGCTATCTCAATGATGAAAAGCAGAGAGCAAATGAAGGAGATCCATCCATGAGAAATTTGGCATGGAGAAACACATGCAAACAGAAATCTCCATGGTAAAATCAGCAATTGCCAGAAAATATGAACTTAGCGGAGACATAAACTTTTTTTATTCGTTTTCAAATCCATTACTTCAAAATTCAAATATCCAAAGGAACTACAACACAACATATTTTAATTATTAGCAACAAGCACAAATAAACACGCACATACTCACCTAATATCTCCGCTAATTTCATTTGTTCTTTCTCCTGAAACACACAAAAAAAAAATCATTAACCAACACAGAGCATGATTCGGTGCGAGAGAGAACAGAGAAGGAGTGAGCGAGGTAGCCGAATAGATGAGAGAGAACAGAGAAGGAGCAAGCGAGGAATCAAGCGAGTTGAAGAGAACTGAGAAGGATTCAATTAACCTTCTTCCCTTTTTGCTTTGCCCTAGACACTGCTCGTATCGCCACCTTGTACCAACGCTCCATGTTCATTTCCACACGCTGTGAGTTAGAGACTTAGTTAGAGTTGTAAGAAAGGAATGGTGGAAAACAGATAATTACTTCCAGCACTTGGGTTACTTACGTTCATTTCCACACCCCATATTTTTCTTTTGGGTCCATAATTACTTCCTACAACCCCTTTTTTGCTTCCTCACCTCCTTTTTTTGAGTCTGTTAAAGTTAATAGAGTTTTACCTACACTAACATAGGCACAATTTTTTTGGAGTTTTACCTACATAAAGTATTTTTAGGTAGAATTCATTTTTAGTTTTAATGAATTTTGTTACACTAAGTAATGGTAGGTACAAGTTATTGAGTTTTACCTATATGAATTAGTTGTAGGTAGAAATATTTTTTTCATTTTATCTACACTAATTTATGACTATAGGCAAAAAGAGTCTGTAGGTATAGGTAATCTTTCTTGTAGTGTGGATCTAAGACTCGATCGAGCATTAGATAAAAACAAGTGAATTTATTATAGAGGGGTCCAGTTAGGAATTAGATTCTCCATGTCCTTTATCATGATTGATCTATCTGATTTAATTTTAAGACCAGAGAAATTACCTTTGAAACTTTGTTTGATGCATGGGTTCTTCATAACTCTAATAAGTGTAGCTTAGCCTTATATATGATCATGTCTAGATCAGATAACGACCAAATCAAACACCAATTCCATCTCTGTTAGTGCTATAAATTTGAATATATCCGGTAACTAATGAAGCTCAAGCTCAACAACGAACCAAATCAGAATAAATATCACAAAACATTATTATATTTATCATACTGTAGTGCATGGCTGTTTAATATCTGAATCCGTTTAATGGGGTGATTAAGACAGCCTTAATTTACTGTGACAAGAGTGATTCCGAGATATTTGCAGCCATATAAAAAAGAATGCTTCATCCCATATAAAGTATATTTCAAAGAAGTGTCCAAGTGTCTATATTTAATAAACGCATCAATCCATGCATGTTGCCCTTGTACTTTTGAAATGTAATTTGGTTCATTCGTACATATATATATATATATATATATATATATATATATCATAGATTCTGCAAGATATTAATTAATTAAAAGAACAACTTTTTCTATCTATATAAGAGGCCTTGGGCTTGGTATTTTGGAGCAAGCTAAGAAACCATTTAACCTGAAAAACAACTTCATTACAATGTGTTCAAAGGAAGAGAAGGGAGGGTACAAGAAAATTGGGGTGTGAGAATGAGGGGTAGGAGGAGAGAACTTTATATAATGTTTGGAGGTGATGGGGGTAAATTATGTATCAAATAGATTATTTTTATATTCGAATTCATAATTAATAAATTATCAAATCAAAGAAGTTTAATTGTTTTGTTAAGACTCATTCTAATACTTATAGAAAAGTATAATAAATTTATAATTAGATAAAAAGAAAGAGATAAAGAGAAAATAAAAGGTGTTAAAGAGATGTTTAAAATAATTAGATATAATGGTAAGTAGATGATTTTATTATGGAAGTAATATATATAGGAAAATTTAAAATTTATAAAATTTCGTCATGATCATTTACACATGAATTATGCACCATTTTTGTCATTGGAGATACATGAAATCGGCCTTATGAAGATTACGTCACCATAATTAGCAAGTGGCACTTGAACTCAGAATCAAATCACACCGCCCCTCTTTCCTGTTCCATTATATGTTACTCCAGTTAAAAAATGACAGTTTGACAACAATATTACAGAATTGCTAAATGTTACAAAATTTCAGTACAAATTTTACACGAATCAACACACGTCTTTAACCATTTATTGCTTTTTAGTTAAGAAATATAGAAGGGGACAAGATTTAGAAACAGGATTGCTAAATGTTTTAACCATTGCCTCCTAAATCAATTCCCTAAGAAAAATAAGCTACTTGAATTGGGTAAGTGATGAGGATCATTAATTAAAAAATTACATGGGATTATATATACATAAGTTAAGAAAATGAATGAGCTATAAATTGAATGCGGATAACTCAATTTTGGTGAATAAATGATAAACATAAAATGAATGAGCTATAAATTGAAATGTTTAACCGAAAAGATGAATATAAAAATAAAAAATATATATATGCATAAGAGTATTAATAGATAGATATGTATATAAAAATCGTCTAGAATATGCGACTAGTACAGCAAGAGTAAAAGCATAAAGACCTTATTTAAACCGTGCGATATATGTATTAATCAACGGTGCATCATCAGTGAGAAAGTCAAAATTACCTGTAATAACAGATTACTTATCTGAAGAAAAATAATAAAAAATTTAAAATGATAGAAAATGTTAAACAACACCTTTTATTTAAAATATAGACTTATTCATTAAAAAAGAGACTTATTTTACAGATATCAGGTTTGTTCCCTCAAAAGAGAAACTTATTTAATCAGTTTTTTTTTTCATTTAATTTTTTTCTGATAATATAAAAATTCTATTTTTTTTCTAATTTCATCAGTTCATTTCTTTGTTAATTCTAAATTGGAAGCAACTGAGATTCAAGAAATAGTAACAATAAAAAAACAAAAATTTCATAAGATTAATCAACAAAATAACCTAGCTAAAACCCAACAAAATAACCTCAGCTTCCAGATCGATTTGCATCGGCCATTCCTCCCTCAATTTCTAGATCTGCACTACTGAGCATACAATAGGACCAATGATCGTTGATGTATTGTGTTTCTTGAAAAACTTTTCTGTGTTTGAATCTAATTTTTGCTAAATTTCTTTTGACTTGGAAATAAATTGTGTCTCTTGTAAAAGTAAATTTTTGTTAAAAAAATAACTAACCAAATAACACAACGATACCCTTTCGACTTTCCAGAAGGATCTATTGCAGTCTTGCAGATGCATCTCTTATTCAAAATCAAAGGAGAACTCACTTGTTTAAATCAAATTTAAATTAAAAAAAGAACCCAATGAAAAAACACCGAACTTTTACAAACTATTATCTTATTCATCATTATTTAAATATTAGTTGAATGTTATAACATATTTGCTATAGTTTCATGCACATAACTAAAATATTATTTGGAAATAGAATATTGGCTTAATGCTTGGAAAGGAGGCTTAAGTGTGAAAGGAGAAAAAAAGGAGAGAGTAGTAAGTTCAAATTTTTACATTAATTTTCGAAATTAATTTTAAAGTTAAATTTATAAAATATTTTACTGGAATTAATTTTAAAGTTAAATTTACGAAAGCAAACCAATAATAAAACTCCCAAAACATAATCAAACAACATACACTAATACCATGTTATCACTTAATATTAAAAAAAAATCATCAGAAATTCCCCACATATTATCATATCATGTTAATGAAGAGATGATATATGTGTGGTAAAAGAATCATATCATTAGCATATTATGTGTCAATGTAATCGTCAATGCTTTGTTTTTATTTTTTTTAATTTCTGTGTGGTGAAATTAACTATTAATTATTTTTTTCATTTAATAATGATGTTGTTGTGCACTGTGCATGCAGCAGCAATGTTCGTGTGGTTTCGTTACTGTCTCTTTCTTTTTTCTTACCGATTTCATTGCACAAATTGTAACACACGCGCATCTCTACTCACGCGCCGCAAAACAGAGTGAGTGTGTGAGGTTAACGAACAATATCGCCGCATGCACGCACCTCAGTCCTCATAGTTGGTTTGTTACAGATAAAAAAAAATGATGATTACACTTGCTTTTTCGCACGCACATCAAAATTTCCTTCTTTTATTTTCGTTTTTTCCCCACCCGTTTAGCATTGCTTCAATATTGTAAATTGTTATACTAGAATAAATAAATGGCAATTTGGTAAAAAAACAACCCATAGCGATGGTAAGTATTATTATTATTATTAGAGTAAATAGTTAAATTTATTTATGAGAAATTCATCTTTTATAAAATTTAAATTTAGTTATTGAGTATAAAAAATGCAATAAATTAATTTAACAGATAATTTAATAATAAAATTTATTTCTAAATTTTAGAACTTAATGTCAAATTGGTCATAAAAAAATAAAATTTATTATCAAATTAATTTTTAAAATTACAACTTAGTAATATAATCGTCTCACAAATTTAAAAACATGAGTAAATTTGATTATTTATCTCCATTGTATGTATTGATATAAATAAATAGAGAAGCTCCTTTTAAACATAACACTTGCTTTGTTGCACGCACACATCAAAATTTCCTTCTTATTATTACCTTTTAAGCAAAATTAAAAAGTAAAAATGCTACTCAATTAATATCGTAAAGCATTGTATGAGTTAAATCATTTTTCTCACGCAGATAAAAAATTAAGATTATTTTATTAAAAGAATGAAATCAAATTTTAGTATCTAAATCACTTTTTGTGCACAAATTGAAATAAATATTTTATTTGAAACCAAAAAAGAAAGAACGAAAAGAAAAAAAATTATTATACTTATGATAGAAAATGGTTATTCTATAAATGGTTATGATCAGTAGTATAAAGGTATAACTGTTACTCAATTAATAATTACAAATCATTACACAAATTGAGATAAATATTTTATTTGAAACCAAAAGAGAAAGAATGAAAAGAAAAAAAAAATTATTATACAAATACACAAAATAGAAGAAAAAATCAGTGAGACACAAATCTTTTTTTTATGCCTGTACTCTAGTCTTTTACGCTCAAGGAAATCAAAAGCCAATGAAACAAACTATATTATAAACCTCTATTATTATTTTAGAAACAAACTAAAAAATGCAAGATGGATAGACCAAGTGCTATGAATAAGGAACAAAATTAATGCATTAAAAAGGAAATAATACTTATAACATTGCATATTTACTGTTTACACAAGAACAAAGGGAAAAAAAAAAAAAAAGCACACCTACAATCACTATCAAGCACGTTTACGAAACCATGTAATAATAATGTTACGATAATATATAGCCAAAGAAAGAAAAAAATATAAAGCAATTGAAATAAAATGAGAAATATTACGCAAACGACAATGTTACGCAAACAGCTTCTTCTAGTTAAAATAAAATGAAATAAAGCAATTGAAAAGGAACTATTATGATATTGATGGACAATGAGAAATAACTCCATTTCAACATTTCAATACATCGAAACATGATTCAAATACAAATCAACAGAAAATGTATCAAACTTTTCATATTCACTTCTTCACATGTTCCAAACCTTAATATTCCTTCCCAGCCTGTACGCGAAGTAAGCGTTAACAGTCGCGTATTCAACCTGACGGCGGGTAAGGCGTTTTCTCTTCCATTTGCGGCTCATTCTCCTTTCCCTTACGGTGGCATGAGCCTCCATGAGCAGCTCATCCACCGGAGCATCATCCATTGCCGCTTGATCCGTAAGATCAAGCGGTTCTTTCCTCATCTTCAACTGATGCCTTGAGCTTTCCAGCTTCCCACGGTCACTCCCGTTCTTAAATCCAACGAACGTGTATGACCTGTCCTTCATAAACCTCCGTAGCTTTCTCGGCACGCGTTCGGTGTGAGCGAGTTGGAAGATCAAACACTTGCGTTCGACGCACATCTGCAATGTGTTCGCCAGCTTGTTAGCAGCGGTAGTCGGTTCTACTCCAAGACCGACCACGAGGTGGTTCAACTCGACGT
>CM023949.1:3955943-4055132 GCA_013407115.1 Glycine latifolia
GCAAACCTTGGTTTCAAATCAAGTTTCAGTGATGTACTGTTACTGGCAGTTTATGATCGATGTCATTACATTTACTAATCATCACATCTCATCTTATCCTTGATGAGATTCAGAATTCTGGACACCATGGAGTTTTTAATGCCCTTCCATATTATCATTTTAAGTTGTACAATCCAACCACATCATATTCCAAATCTCGTATCATATCATGCCCTTAAAGACGATTTATTCTTTTTTTCTATGACATTCAGACAATTAAAGCAAATGAAGACACCATTTCTTGTTCTAGCTTAGCTTAGTTATATTCTTGTTACAGTTATCATTGAAGTGAACTCATGGACTTCTCTTCCCTTTTGCAGGCTCATATGTGACTCATGAAACAAACCACTTTGTTTATTTCTACTTGGATCAGAAAGCGGTTTTACTCTTTAAATCTGGCTAGCCTTATTGTGGTAGCAAAGAAGTTGAAATCAATGGGAATTGTCTTGTAATTATGCTGCTGTATGCAGTCCTCCATGCATTAGTTCCACTGACACTCAAAATCTTTGCAAGACATTCTTGTGATCTTGTCCTTGTATATTGGATGATATGTAAACTGGTTATCGGTTTGGATATGAATCTAAGGATTACCTTAGAAGAGTTTTCTTATTTAAATTGCTTTTGTATATACAAAGAAATGTTTGTTTACATATTTTACAAAGAAATTGTTAATGGAATTCCCATAATGCAAAGCCAGAGAACTAGCTACTGCTAGTACTGCATATATGACAGTTGAAAAATGGTTCTCTGTCGCTCTAGTTAACAAGCAAAAGATTGCGAATGCAAGCACATTGACATTACTTTTAGTAAGAATCAAGGTTTTAAGTTACAATTATAATTAAGTTTTGTCATAATCTTTGATATTATGGACAAATGTAACTAATGCAGCCCGTATTGTAGTCGCAATCCGATTGCATAAACCCCAAAACTTTGAGTTGCCGTCAAAATCGCAATGGCAAAACATTTTTTAAAACCTTAGTAGTAATGTACACATGCATGCTTTAGATTGCACTTATTGCTGCATTTTTGTATTGCCATAACGAAGACTGATATTATTGTACTGTACATACCCATGTATTAGTACTTACTACTTAGCTGTTCCATTTTAAGTGTATGTTTGGTAACAAGGTTGAACTCAGTCAACTCCCCGTGATTTTTTGAAGCAACAAATAATTGCTTTTATGGTGATTTTGCTATGATTTTGTATTCTCTATGATTTTTTATCACCAAGCCAAATACACTATATAATAGCCTGCCAATGCACTTCGACGCTTCAGAGGTTCTAAAAAGCTCCATAGCTCATACAAATTCACAATGAACAAAGAGGCCAAAACATGTCAATCCCATTGCCCCAATTGAATGTAAAAATGTAAGCTAGCATTTTGATGGGACATAAGCAAATTTACTTCTTGTGAGCATGCTCCTTTGTGATCTGACCTCAAAAACCGGGGATTCATACTTGGGTTCCCCCTTGTCATTGTCCACAAGATTTTGTGTGTGCAAGTACCCACATGTCTCAGAATTCTTGTAAACATTGCTCCTCAGATGAGGGTACCCTTTGTACAAGTATTTCAATGGATTGAAAATAGGTATTTCTTTCTCAACTTTATGCTTGAAGCTGCTTCCATGTCTATAGTCATCTGGATTGTAGAGGGGAGATTCTTTCTTTGACATTGAATTTTTTCGCAGACAGTTCTCTATCACCTTGGCCTCCTCCTTCAGTCTTTCTCTCATGTCTCTAATATTTCTCAAAACTTTGTAAGATCTTGAGTCCCTAATGATATTCCATGTCTTGAAAGTTGAACCATTGGAATTGCCCGGGACATGTTTGGATGTACTATAAGGGATTCTATTGCACTCAAAGCAGAAATTCTTATGTCTCTTTAAGTCAAAAGCTTTCCTTTTCGCAGCATCAGACAGACATATATGTGCCTACAGAAAGCACAACAACAAAAAAAAGTGAAGCCATGGCATGATTTGTGCTTATTGAAGTATTAATTCCCAATCACGGAAAAACATTATACTTTAAATTTTATGCACTGTCACGATATACAAACACTTTACATTTCCAATAAAAAATCACGATAACATGACATTTCAGATAGTTATTACTATAAAAAACAAATTTATCCCTCACCACAATATATGATTAGATGACACTGTAACATCAGTAATAGTTAAAACATTATATCAGAAACAAACCTCAGAGACAAGCTTGAATGCAATTTCAGCCTTTGGGTGTGTATTCTTGTCCGGATGAAGTTGCAAGGCTGAATCAAAATAACAGTCCTTTTTATTATGCAGGAGAAAAAGGAAACAAATATTGCAATAAACCATAAAAAAATGAGTTTTTTTTTCCTTTCTATGAATATAAAAAAAAATGAATTAAGCCTACCAAGTTTATGGTATTGCTTGCGAATGGTGTTCACCCCTGCATTTTCTTCCACCTATGAGAACCCAATAAGGAGAAATTTGCATCATTAAAAAGAACACAAAAAATTAAGTGGTAGTACCAAGTTTACAATTGCATCAACAAGAAAATTAAGGATAAAAAAAAAACACTTACTCCAAGAATGCAATACCAATCTATGAAAGATGGCTTAGCATGGTTTGAGACATGTCTATGAACACACACAACTGAACGTGTGGAAATGGAGCAAACCTCCAACACCAACTGGGTCTTGTAATCTGATTGATCTTGTCCCATTCTTCTCCCCATATCTGATGGGAAAGGAATACAGAGGGGGGGTTACAAATAGTGAAAAGGTTAAGGTGGTGTTTGTCTTTTGAGAGGCAGTGATAAATAAAACTAATAACGGAGGTGGAGCGGTTTTGGAATAGTAAAGAGCAAGCATTGCAAAGTATGATTTTTGTTTTTGAAGTGGGTCAGTTGGTGGGAACAAACAAGTAGAGAGAGATGCAGAGAGTAACGTTATTTTCTTCAAATGGCACCAGTTGAGACATTTAGCTGTAACGCTTTTTCTTTTATATGGTTTAATAACCTTTTGATATTCCTTTAAAAAAAAACATTTGATATTCAAATTAATTTAAAATGAAACTAACATGCTCTTTGGCCTCCCTATATTTCTTGCAAGTTGCAACCAATAACACACCCTGCCGCTGGAAATAGATTAACATCTCTCAGACAAATGATATTGTTAAAGTTTGATTATGCCATTTAACATTTCTTGTTGAGTTTTTCATATAATATATAATATAATATACATGATGCAATATAACTGGACATATTATTTAAAGGCTGGATTTGTTCATCATGACACGTGCTCTAAATCTAATGCTAAATTTGTAGTTGAAACTTATTTAAATATTATAAATTTCGATTTCTTATAATGATTTAATTTTAAAGCTAACGGGCACAGTTTATTTTTAAAGTTCTTATCTTTAAGTTTTAACTTTAAAGTAATTTTCCTCTAAAAAACTTTAATGAAATAATTTTTAATTAAAAAAAGCAAGTCAAACATTGCCTATGTTTAGATGAGATCTCAACTGCTAAAACAATACTACCAGAAATTTTATCAATTATGAATTCTTGTGAGTCTAATAAAATGACTTGGACTTTTCAAAGATTCTGTTTTGATTTTTCAATTCATTATATCAGGCTATAGTAAAAAAAGAATAGAAACCATAGGCTATAGCCTGAGGCTATAGTGAAAAATTAGAAATCATATACTAGTATTGATAAAAAGGAAGACCCCTCCATTTTCAGGGTACAGGAAAACTCTTAATTTGAGACCCGTTACACTTCAATGATGCAGATTTACGGTAGTAGGTAGATGCCAATACACACGAAGGTTGAATACTTGAATCTTAGGCATAAATAAGAAGGTACCCTGGGGGGTGGGTGGTGAAAACATAATTATCTAATTGTCTTTCATATTGCACCCTTAGTTCAATGAGCGTATCATTTTTCCTTCTTCTTGGAATTCATCATATGAAAGTTGTTGTTAAGTATTAGGTGCTATGTGACAACTAGCATTGCAAAGCCTTCATTAGCACAAATAAGAAGTAGCAACATTTATTATTATTATTTTTTTACATTTTTCTAAAAAATTTATTGGTTTAAACATATATGATGGAATTTGATTAATTTGGGAATGAAACTTACTAAATAAAAATAAAAGCCATATTCAAGGAGTAATATCTATCTAGAAAACTTAGTTTGTTCTGGTTCAATATGATTTTGGTATTGAAATCTCTCAATCGCTCCAAACCCTTTCCAATTTTTCAAGTAGGGACAAAAGCGCTTTCACGAACACTAGTTTTTTGTTGGATCACTATACTATTCAAGGACAGAGGTACATATATTATTAAATTGTTCAAGTAGTTTATTACAAAATGAACCGATCACACCATTTTTTAATCTTATACTAATTTGTACTGATGAACAACGTGTAAATGACGAATGTATAAGATGTACTATGTGTACTATATAATAAATGTGGATATTGATCGATCACCAATATTTAATTATTCTCATTATTCACCTGTATAAAACTAACATACACAAAATGCTCTGAGCGTATATATGGGGACTCTTAATCTAGATATTCTCTTCACATGAAGTTGTACAAATTTGAAACAAAGAATGACTAAGTAGAAGTATTTTATAGTGCATTGGTAATTGAAGTTTTGTTTTGGATCAAGCAGGAAGCAACAACATCCAAGATAGGTTTTCTTTTGCATAGAACCAATGCCAGGAAGAGTAGGAAAATACGAATAATTAATTTGTTGATGTTGCTCTCATAGCCCAATATAAAGGTCAATAGAATATGATTGAATTCAAAACTAAAAAAAAAATGGATGAAAACAATTTTTGCAGAGAAGGTAAGGGTTGGAATACCAAAGTCTAAGTAACTGTGCCAACCATTTGCTAATTATATGAGATCTCCCAGTTCATGGCATCCCGACAGAAAAGGGAAGTAATTTGCCGCTACCTATGTAAACAACTTTGAAAATAAAAAAGAGGAAAAGTTTGACCTATACTTTGAATGCATTAAGCATGGGTCATTCAATCCTCTATGACTTTTTTTAAAATTTGATATCCGTATCCAAGGTGAATTTACTGAAAAGAGACAACAAAATGTTTTAGATAAAGTTTGGTTTGGTTGGTAAAATTTGAAACTGTATTTCAATTGGGACACATGTTTATATCTCCATTGTTCATGTTAAGATTCTGTTACTGGATACGAGTAATGTTGTGAAAGAAGACATGTGTTCACATTGAGTTAATGCGAGTTGATATATGTGGTTTGAGATTGAATATAAATTTGTATTTCTTTTAAAAGGGTAAATCCAGATCTTCTTGAATATACTTTATTAATTTGGTGTACAATTCTCTTTAAATAAACTAACTGGAGCAACTTGATATTGATAAATTTCAGGGCTTACCCAACTTTTATAAATAAATAAAAAAAATCATGTCTTTACATGAGACGTGTAAGTCATTGTCCATTAATAATTCAACAATCATTGGTCGAATCCTGCTTTCATGTCTCCACGGACACTGTTGATATCAATAATCACAATCACGATTGCTTCTAAGTACAACACTCTTTTTTGATACACGTTTAAGTTTTTAAATATTTCAAATTTGTACCCCTTGTGTCTAAACTTGGACACACCTTTTGCCAAGTTTGATCAAATTTCATAATTTCATTACTCAGCCCATAATTTTCATTACTCGTTTTGATAACTCAATAGTATAATACTCCCTTTTCTGCAGGGAGTACAGAAGTAAACTCCCATAATTTAAATCTCATTAATTTAGACTGATATTTGACAATAATCATTAGCCTCACTCTCTTCTATCATCACCGTATTTTTTTTATTCATCTATCATCACCATATGACATAAGGTTCCATGACACATCCAGGTTAAGGAGTGTGGGAGCATGCAGCTGTCCATAACCCAAGCTTTTTAATATGTGTGTGTGTGTGTAAAAAAAAAAAAAAATCTGTATAACATCTTATGCAATTTTACCTTGAAATGCTTGCAAAACAATTAGTATACCAATAAACACTGCTCCAACTCAATGTACAAACAATGAAAATTTTGAGAGCCATACAAGGAACCTTGGGCAAAAGAAAAAGGCCCAGCAAATAAAGGTTCAAGGCCTGCTCATTTTGCTATTGGGCCAAACTTTACTTTCACATCACACTTACATATAACATCATTAAGCCAAAACCAATATCCCTTTATAAATCACCGATCAAGTAAAAAACAGGCATTATCTTCTCACAGTACAACAACCAAACGTTGTGCATTTTTTTTATAAAAAAAAGCAAACGTTGTAGGACTGCTACATGGACATTGGATACGTAGATTCCACCTAGGTTCTATTAACGACCTACTTTTAGTCAAAATATTTAGAATTTTCTCTCTTTTTAATCTCTAAACTTGTTAAGATTTCTATTTAGTCTCTCAACTTATTGTTTTTTTTTACTGATTTTAGTCCTTAATTTTTTTTATTTGATCGTTACTTTAAATCTTGTTAGGCTATGATTTGAAAGATAGTAAACCCAGTCATTTTTATTTTGAAATTGTAAAAGCAGAATGAGTAGTAAAGCTGGAACTGCAAAATTTGTCAGGAAACCGGCTGCATCACTTGAATTTAAATTATAAGTATCTCATTCATGTCACCACAAGGGGTGACATGGATGGAGTGAAAAAATGAACTCTTATCCACTAGTTCCGACCTAAGATTAAGATAATAAATTCATGAGTTTAATCTTACTTTTTAGTCAAAACACTTTCACTTACAAATTACATAAAAGTTTACACCTCAACCTTCGAACGGGAAATTTGAATTCTGAAACAACACAATAAGAATGCAATTTAGATTACTAAGACCCCATAGTAGAGGAAAGAGTTGAGCATGAATAAATTATTCAACCCTGGTGGTGAGTGAAGTTATAAATCCTTAGGGCCTAGCAGTTCCTTACTTTCCTCATCTTTCTCAAATGAAAAGAATGTGTCTATAATGTTGGCCTCTGATTGACCACTTTGCTAAAATATGGACGTGGCTTTTCATCATATACACTTGAATTTCAGAGAAGCTTCTTCCTTGAAAGTCAAGCTTCTCTAGGGACACCATTTAAGCATTAAAAAATTGTAAGCAAGCTAACTTTTTTTTATTTTAAATTTTTCAATGAAATGAGAAGTAAAACTAATTGAAGCAGAAAATAAGCTACTGCTTTCACTTGCAATTCTCACACAAAACAACTCAACAATTATTCCAACACCCAGATTTATCCTAGGTTTGACAATGATTTTCAGATACCTTATCAATTCTACTACGGCTGAAACTGAATCGTGAACAAAGTTGAAAGGATATCTGAACTTTTTGATTTATACCTTGCTCCCCAAGGGCCAAGATTATCTTATATCAGAAAGTTTGTCAATCCCATAATTCCTGATAACATGTTAACATGAATCCACACACTGCCTTGAAAATAAAACCATAACATTTGGAATGAAACAAACAGGCAAGGATGGTGATGAATCAATATTGCTTGTAAAAAATAAAAAGAAAAAAGACCAAATGAGGCATTGAAAATTAAAGCATTAACTAGATATCATATTGTTAATCAGAAAGTATTATATCAGCAAGCAAAGGAGCACTCTTATCTGCATCAAAGTTTGAACAAGACAATTGCCTCAATAAGCTCCAGTAAAATAATAAGATCAAATTTCCAGGATTTTGAGTCATAAGTTAATTACTTAAGACCACACATATCATCATTTCCATGACAAATAAAAAAGTATCATCATTTCCATGATGATATCTTCAAAGGTTCCAAGAGAGAAAATGAACTGTTCAATCAAATTAATAATTAATAATCCAGGTTTAGACAATAGTAGGATAAGCACTACTGCACTAGAATAGGACACAAACTACAAGGTTGAAGTCCACAAAAATTGCACAACAATCATCACTTAACCCTTTGATAAAAAGTGGAGGATGCCATCCTCCCTTTTATCTTGAATATTATTCTTGCGTAATATAGCTATAATAGGGTAAGATGCTTCATCCTCCTCAAAACATTTCACAACCTTCTGCATGAACATCTTCTCCTAAATTATAAACAGTGTTAGTCTTTCTTGTCTATCAAACCTTTTGCTTGTAGATACTGGAGAACAGATTAAAAGTCCTTGGAGTGATCCTTTTATCCAAGCCTTAATTGTATATATATTTTACCACCAAACTATTTTATCCTCTTAGTAAGGGGTAGAAGCTCACCAATAGTAGCAGTGGCAGTGCACGTACTTAGCTTTCCTTTATCCAGGTTAGTAAGGCATTGTCTTAATTTAGACCTATGCTCTAGGACAAAGGAAAGAGTATGAAAGCACAAGTTAGACCTTGGCCAAAATAACGGTTTAACTAACACAAAACTATAGTCATACATTTACCTATAATGGTGGGGACTTCGTATTCCATTTCTCCAAGAATGATTTTACATTGGATGTAGCCAACCAACCAATCCAATTAAGGAGGTATGGTAATGTCTCCCTCTCAGCCATGCTCAAGTTGATTTCCCTAATTATATATTTTCCCGGGGTCAAATTAAAATGATCCTTAATTATTCCATTAAAAATGAATTCTGATGTTAACAAATTTGTAAATAATATCATGTAGGTAGTCTTTCTTCATAGTTCTACATACTCAGGAGATTGTGATGTGATATATGAACAGGTGATAGTATGATTTGTTCCAACGTTTGATTCATTGATTAGATTATATTAGGACATGTGTTTAACTTTAATAAGATACAAGTTGGTTTCTCACTAATCATCTTTCCTGTTACTCATTTTTCTGATTAGATTATATTAGGGCATGTTTACAAGAGTTAAAGCTTTGATATAATCTCACCGTAAGTCAAACCATTAAAAATGATTTTTTATATACTTTTAAATTAATTATTACAAAAGTGAATATATAATATTATCATATCTAATAATCTATAATTAGATAATACCGTTGAAAGAGTATCCTAATTAATTCAACTAACAATTTCATTTTTAAATTCTAAAAAAAAGAATAAGACTCCCACTTGATAATAAATAGGTAGAATTAATATGTGTGAGATGAAATTCTATAATGAATAAAAATGAACAAATTAAACACTGTATAAATAAAAATAAGATTCTTTTTTAAGTTTAAATGTGATGTGAAATTCTTATGTCATGATTCATTAATATAAAATTTTCTTATTTATCCACTCGGACACACAACATTAATGTATGCTCGTATTAGTTTATTCGTATACGTCCTACCAAGAATATGCGGGTTTAAAAAAATTCAGATACATCATTTTAAGCACGTAATGGACATACACACACATGTAAATTTTTGTGGATCAATTATTTACGGACAGACACATCAACACACCACTCGGTTTTTCCGTGGGACTATTTCCAACCACATAAGAATGATACACCCCACATTCTAATTTGTTTAATCTTATCCTAATAGCCACATGATACACAAAATACCATACATTAAGCAGCAAAACAAAACTGCACATATATGTCTACTATACATGCATTCAATATTTTATTTCCTAGAAAGTACACCATTAAAGAACAAAGTGTACCCCACCCAAAAAAATTATACATCAACTATCGATCCCCGCGGTCAATGTTGGGTTGGATCCAGCCACCTACCAATCTTATTGCACTGCATCCTTCGAGTCCCTCTGCCCCTGTGACCCTAACCGCGGACCCACCCCTCATTCTCATGGTCTTTGTCTTACACTTATACCTTCTAAAATATTATTACTATAATTCAAGTTCAAGTTTTGTTATGTTAATAAATTATTATGGATTAAAATTTATTTTAGGAGAAATAATTAAGAGTGTATTTAATATTAAAGACACTTAATAAATTATACATATTATAAAATAGTTTTATTTTGTATCTCTTTAAGTAGACCCATGGTTTGTGTTGGAAAAAATTGGGGCAACACAATAACCCATATATTTCAACAACAAAAATAACCCATATTGTTTTGGTAAGTTAATGTGTTTTCAAATTAAATTTCGTAGTTAACATATCTGATTGGAAAAAAGTGAATATTATAATTTTGTAAACAAATTTCTGTAATGAAATTATTGACTTTTATATAATAAAATTTAAAATCATATCAAGAACAAATTACACTCTACCTTCTTTTTATTTTATTTTATGGAAACTAACCTTAACATTACATTCAAACTTTCTTAACGTAATTTCTAATAAAATTAGAATCATATTTTTTTATTTCAATGATTATATATTACAATTAATTAAATTCACGTATTTATTAAAAATACTCATGTTCATAATTTAAAATAATTTTATTTTCTTATTTTAGTATAATTTTTTTAACCACCGTTTTAAAATATTATTCTAAAGATAAATAACTTTTAATGTTAATTCTTTCAAATCGAATTCTTCCTAGCATTAATTCTTTCAAAATATACTTTGACAAAAATCTAAAACTCAACGGTTTTAAAGTCTTTTCAATTCAACAAATGTCACCAAAATAGTAATACTACTTTATGTTTATGTCCATTTTCATCCCCAACGTGCCCACTCTCCCATATATATAATAATAATTCATAATATGCCTCACGCTTCCCAATTTACCCTTACATTACCCCAAATATCCCAAATAACCAAGGGCATTATGGTAATCATGTAAAAACAGTAACACCAAGCTTCTTGTTTCAGATGATGTGTTTCCAAGTGGGTTGCCTTCCCCATAAAGAGAAAGAGCACCCCATTTTCTGTTTTCCTCTGCTTCGTTTCAGATTTCACTTCTTAAGCCTCAAATATATCATATTTTTCCAAACCCCATTATTATTTCCCTCTCCAAAAAACTCGTTCCCGTTTTCTTCATTCGTCGTGTTTTTTTATTTTTTCGATTCTTGAGGCGCGTGGCCGATCTCTGGCGGCGCATGGCGGCGGGGACAATGGCGACGGCGGCCGGCGCGGCGATGATGCTCTACTACGTGTTGAGCCGGCGGCTGGCGCGGAAGGAGGAGGACGAAGGCGAGGATCACGGCGGCGAGGTGTCGAAATCGAGCAGATCGGTTCGCCGGAGAAGGATTTCAAGGCGGCCAGCGCAGGCTCCGGCGACGCTGCTGGAGTCGATCGTGACGCTTTCGGAGACTTTAAGGTTCACTTATTCCGAGACTCTCGGGAAGTGGCCCATCGGCGATTTGGCCTTCGGAATCAACTACTTCATGCGCAAGCAGGTGAATTTTCTCAAATTCTTATTCAAATTGAAAGTTTTTTAGTGAAATTCAGTGTTTTTGTGTTTCTGGGTGTGTGGAAAGATGCAAGCTTTGAAAGTATTGTGACATTTGGAGTAATGGGTGTGTTGGTTTTGCACTTTGCAGGGTAATTTAGCTGTTGCAAGTGTGTATGCTGGGAGTGATTGCGTGCAGCTCAAAGGGGATGAGATAATTGTGGAGCTCTATGAGTTGTTGAGGCTTTTGACTTTGTGTATACTTTTCTCTAAGAAGCCATTTCCCGTGTTTTTAGAATCTGCTGGGTTTTCCCTTGATGATGTGCTCATTCAGAAGCCAAAAGCTGGGGTATGCTTATTGTTTTGTCCTTATCCACTCTCTTTCTCTCTATGCTCTTTTACTTTTTATTTATTTATTTGTGTACTTTATATATTTTGGGGATGAGTGGTGGAGAGAAGTAGGACAAGTCACACGCTCTCACTTAGAGTCTGACTCAGCCAACCAGTTGGGTTTAGAGATAGTGGCATCATTCTCACCAATGTTTAGAAGGAACAAAATGCCGATGAATTGAATCCATAGGTCATTGTATTTGTCTTGATCCTCTCTGTGTGAATATTTTTATATACTGAAAGAAAACCATTACCACAAAAACACAAGTTTTTGTTCAGGTCCTTTTGTGTGTGACGTGAAGTGCTATTACTTTTCCCACTTCATCTTTGTCCCCAGATTTGTTCTATATGGAAAAGCTTTGTTGACTCTTTGAGATAAGGGGGAGCTATAGTTTGTAGTACTACCTGGTGTATTAGGCATTTTGAAAGTGACTCCTGTTTTTATTTTATTTCTATTCTAAATTTTTGTTAACATTAAGAGACCGCTTGTGGTTTTAATAAGGAGAGAGATAGACACAAAATTAACAGCACTATAACACAAGGGGTCTGAGTTTTTAATGAGATAAAACAAGGTGCATTTTAACAGATTTAAATCCACAATAGATTTAAGACAAAATGAGTATATATAGCAAGGCTACATTCCCCCCCTTAAATTCTGCCAGTTTTACTTTTATCTTACCCCATAGCAAATAGCTTTACCGCAACTAATTTTTTTTGTCCGCTACCCTGTTGTGAACCATCAGTATCTAGAGAAGTCTGGAATGTTGGCTTAGCGTACGGACTAATCTGTTCAAGCAATCAGAGGCTTCTTATTAATGACCAAAAAATAACCCATAAGGAAGACTTATGTTGTACAAAACTGAAATGTTATAAATTCCCTATAAGATTATAATTTGGGCTGTTCATTTTATTTTAACACCATTTGAGGATTCTATGAATTGATGAAAAATGCTCTTGAAGGAAGGAATGTGAAAAATAGAAAAGTGAGGTAGGTATGATTGTTTATGTTAGTATGAGATGATGGTATTGGTTACTACACTCGCATGTGCACGCACACATACACTGATGTGGACTTTTGTTTTAATTCCGAAACTATTTATGACTCTATCTCCTATGCTAGTCTTTTACAACATCTGTTCATTGTTCTACTTTGTCATGGAAAAGTAGGCATCTGCCACTTTTCTCTCTCTCTTTTTTCCTATCTTACTTTCATCTTCTGAAGAATTTCCACACGCTTTCCTGTTTTTTCCTCCATTTGATTCTATGGAATGATACTTTTTTGCAGCTTCTGAAGCCAGCATTTACAATTATATGTGATACACAATCAAAATGTTTACTTCTATTGATCCGGGGTACTCATAGCATTAAAGACACACTGACAGCTGCAACTGGTGCTGTTGTCCCCTTCCACCATTCAGTGTTAAATGATGGTGGGATAAGCAACTTGGTTTTAGGATATGCACACTGCGGAATGGTTGCTGCAGCTCGTTGGATTGCAAAGCTCTGCACTCCTACCCTACTTAAGGCTCTTGGTGAATGTCCAGACTTCAAAGTCAAGGTATTGTTCTATTATTTTATTTGGAAAACTGTATCATTACATCAATGTCTACTGAGTTGATAACTCACCAGTAATTGACATATTCTAGTATCATAAGTTCTCTTTCATTTCTTTGTTTCTTACATTATGCCTTATCACTCTAGATTCCCTTTTTCATAATTTATTTCTTCATTTTAAAATTGTATTTCAATTTTTATTCTAACTTGTGACTGTTGCATACATGCCTGTATAAGTATGTTTACTAAACAGTTACCCTATTTTATCTTTCTATAGATTGTTGGGCACTCACTTGGTGGTGGTACTGCTGCACTGTTAACATATATTCTTAGAGAGCAGAAAGAGTTCTCTTCAAGCACATGTGTCACATTTGCCCCAGGCATGTAGTTTTACTACTTAATGAAGTTTTTATTCAATCAAGCAATTAGATTATTTATTAGTTTTTGCATTTTTATAACTCCATCTCATTATCTTGGATTGATTGTGCGAATGTGCATGCAAGTTCACTGAACTTTCTTGGTGGCAATATGAGATTTCCAATTACTTTACTTCAGCACATTATTATTGTCAAGAATGTACTATATCAATGTAGCTTGTACCTTAGTATTTGTTTGATGGCAAAAGTAATGATTTTCAGTTATAGTTTTAGCACTCAATTGAAGCATGGCCAGATGCCTATTTTTACCTATAATACAAATTTTAAATAGTGTCTATTTACTTTTAACACTAAAGGAGAGATGAGTGAATAATGTAACATTTGATGATATATTTATTTGTTTTGAAATTCTTGTTTACTACAATTGTTGTCCTCGACGGTTTGATTATTTTTCTTGCAGAATTTGCTTTATGACATTGAATTTTGTTTAAAATGGGATCCTTTCCAGCCTTATCATACAAACATTGCTAATTTTTTGTATCATAATTGTTTCTTTTGCAGCTGCTTGCATGACATGGGAGTTAGCAGAATCAGGAAAACACTTTATCACTACCATCATCAATGGTTCTGACTTAGTGCCAACATTCTCAACTTCATCTATTGATGATCTCCGTTCTGAGGTGCGCTAGCTAGGACTATGGTTTTGACAAACATTGATGTTCATTACATAATTCGTGGAGCCATTCCTGTTAGACTAGTTTTAATCTAAAGTGCCTTTTTTCTTTGTTAATCAGACCAATAATTTAGAAAACTGACATAAAATTAATTAAATAGGAGGGACAATGGACCACATTGGAGTTGCAATAGAGTGATAGACAGTTTGTGATGTAATCTTGTTCTTCTTACTTAAGTTGGTTTCTATCAGGTCACTGCATCCTCTTGGTTGAATGATCTACGGGATCAGGTTGAACATACAAAGGTCCTGAATGTTGTCTACCGCTCTGCAACTGCACTTGGATCTCGCTTACCATCTATATCTAGTGCAAAAGCTAGGGTAGCTGGTGCTGGTGCTATTCTGTGGCCAGTAACCAGTGGCACTCAGGTAACTTCAAGCTCTTTGATCTCCAATTGACATTATTTCACAGTATGCAGTAAGTACATAGTGCTCTTTGGGATGTAGTTTTCTGTTAGGAGTTGTTCAGAAATTGTCTAAGTTGTATTTATTATCTGTGCTTAACATGAAGGGATGTTTTGTTGTATCTGTTGAACTTGACACTTACATGACTAGATATTCATTTTGTTCAGGGATTTCTCATATATATTAATGCATCCTTAATCTGATGGAGATCCCATTTTATACTTGCAGGTTGTGATGAAGCGTGCACAAAGTGTTGCGGAAGCTGTTGTCAGAACTCGCTCATCATTGTCATCATGGTCTTGCATGAGTGCACGCCGTCGAAATGTGGGTCCATTAGTAAACTCTAAAACTGAGGACTTAACTGAAACCTCTCTAATATGCGAGAGAAGCACAGAATTTCACATGACTGAAGAGATACTAAGAGAACCTATGCTTAAAGACGAAAGTACTTCCTCAAGTGGAGGATCTGGCCGTGATGACACTGATGAAGAGGAGCAACTCATTCCTGCTAATGAAGACATTACTGCGTCTGCCGTTGACGACTTCACAGAAGGCCAGTTGTGGTATGAACTGGAGAAGGAGCTTCAGAAACAGGATAATACGATGAACATTGATGCTCAAGAAGAGGCTGCAGCAGCGAAAGAGATCACAGAAGAAGAGAATCAACTCGTTGATGCTGCTGCAGAATGCAGTTGCAGTTCAATCACAACATCAGACAACTTGGACAGCCATCGATTTTATCCCCCTGGCAGGATCATGCACATTGTTTCCGTACCTTTGTCAGATGAGTCAAATTCAAATCCTGATGACCCTTTGGAAGAACATGTCGGCTTATATGAAACACCTAGAGAGCTGTACAGCAAGCTCAGACTTTCAAGAACCATGATCAATGATCATTACATGCCAATGTATAAGAAGATGATGGAACTATTAATCCGAGAACTAGAGAAAGAAGGCAGCTGTAATATTTTGGATTAACAGAAAACGAAATAGCAATTGCAGAATTGTTAGTGAATACAGATTTCAGTTCTCTTCTTTTTCCATCTGTTGTAGAAAATTTTGATTGTACGAAATTTGATTCTTTTAAGGTAGGTAAATGTATAGAATGAGAAAGTAATGATGTATTTACTGTTGATTTAAAAAGGTTAAGATTACAAGGTGTACTACAAGGTACTTCATTTCAAATCAACGAGAAATGCATTTTTTTATTTTTTATTCCAACACATTTTCTCTTTTTAGAGTCAATTAGTATTAGTACTATATTAATTTAATTGCGCTGTTCATGAATGGTTCATATGCAATCTACACTCCTAAATCACTTGGGGTTGGGTGTTGCAATTAAGATACATTTATGTAATTCATGAGTTAACATGATCAGCAACAACTTACGTTTACCCTGTAGCACTTTGTGCATTATTAAATGTGTGAGATTAATATATTAATCGTAACGCTCGTTTATATTCCTTGTGAATTCTTCTATCAGGCCTTGAGCATAGAGCTGACAAATGCGAGAGATCTGAATACGACGAGTGATTGTTGTTTGACTATGATTCTCGAATATTCGAAATATACGAATATCCATAGTGTATACTGATTACTAATACACGCATTATGTAGTCACCTTCGTATTAAAGGCTTAAAAGCTTGACAATCTCTTATCATCAAAATACTTTATGCACTTTTTTTCGTTGGACAATGAAGGGATCGTTATCTTTATTATTTTTTTCTTTTTGAGGAGCATCATCTTTACTTGAATATAAAATTTTTATTAAAATTTGATAACGATTTAGCCTTTTCAATCAAATTTGTCAATATATCCATATTAATATATAAGCAATTTATAAATGACTTAAATAACATTTGAGTCCCTGTTTAGTGCTTCTAGTCACCTTTGGTCCCACAGTAAACTAATGTTTGTTATTGCTTGAGGGATTGAGGTGGTTGCTCGATGCATCTGTTTGTATATAAGATTAAAAGTACTTTTTGAGAATTTTGTTATTGTAAAAAAATTTATATTAATAGAAAAACTAAAAAAAAACAGGTGACTTGTATCCAAACAGGTGTGGTGTCAAGTACTCCCGAATGGTTGTTTTACTCCAGAAAGTTGTTGTAGGCTGTTTCACCAAGATTCTTTGCTGCTAGTACACTACATAAAAATTTCACTAATTCTGTTAATTTACTGGGAATTCGGCAGTAGCTGAAGCTGGTACTATTTGGTTTCCGCAAAACTGAGGACATGGCGGGTTTGGAGGGAGAAAGTGGAGAGAAAGAGGAGAAAGGGATACACGCGCAAGAGGTGAGTGGTGAGAGTTGGAAGGAGAGGTGCTTATGGAGGTAGTGTTGGTGGCTATGTTCATCGTCCAGGAGCTGCTGCTATAAGTATTACTAGTATTACTACTCCCAGGAGTTAGTCTCTTGATATATTTTTAAAACATACTTTCGTTACTAATTAAAATTTATTTTATTAGAATGTATTATTCCTGATCTTAAATTTGAAAAAAACAAACAAAAGTAGTTAAATAAAGTAATTTTAAGTAATACAAGAATAACAACAAAGTCTTATTTCCTTAATGTTATTAAGTGCAGTTGGTTACATGAATCGTATGTCTGTCATTCCACAAAGTTAAAAAATTTAAGCTTTAGTAATTTTGTTTGGTCTGATACCTCCGTAATGTCCTTTTTGTCTCCATCTTCACTGTTTCATAGGCTTAATACTAAATATCATTATCATGTAATTTACTTTTCTAATTGACCTCATGTGTCCTTTTTTATATGTGTTCAAATTACTTTAATCAATTTTTTATTTCTATTTTTTTTTCAATGAGTGTTACATCACTAGTTTCTTGTGTACAATTATTTGTATTCTACTTTTTCTTGAATATAACTCACTTTCATGTGATTTTCTTAATCAAGTATATGACATTTTTTTAAAAGATTAGTCAAGTTTTATGATTTTAATGTAGATAAATTTAATAGGAGAAACTTCACGTCAAGTTAGTGAAAAAAAGTTTGAAATAAAGACTTAAAACAACAAAACTAACATTATTATGGAAGGACAACATTAACTAAAATTTGAGATTTAAATGACCAAAATTAATTTTTAAGAGATAAAGGAGAAAAATGAATTTTAGTAAAATGTTGAAGAATCAAAAATATATTTTAGTCTAAATTTTATATTCTCAACCAATTAAGAATAACTTTAGATATGGCATTTTAAATAATTATTATAAAAATTAATAATCTTACTAAAAATATTGTGCATCACAACAAATTCTTGTATGCAATTAAGATTTCATGCTATTTTAGACAAAGAAATGCAACAGCAAAATACAAGTGTGATCACACCAACTTGTTCTTAGAGGAATTTTTGTTTTACAGATTTTTTTAAGTTATAGAAACTATAACATTCACCTTTGTCTTGCGTTTCCATTCATGCGCATTCCACCCGCCTTTGGGCTTCTTTTTCTTTATATGGCATCGGAGAAACAATTTTGACAGCATCTTGGTTGTAAATAACATCTCATACCTGAGATAAAAACAGAAGCAATTACATAAATTCTACACTTGCAATATATTCACAATTCTATTTCATCACATGCGCAAGTGACATGCTCACTATAATATCATTGGGATTTGACTCTTCTAAACTGAGGAAGGATAAAGTAATACTATCAGTTACTGATGAGGAAATCAATGTGATATCAACACATTAACATTTACGATTTGTTATGCATATATGTACATAATATTAACTTTTAATTTCTCATCAACAACTAGATTATATATTTTACTCTCGAATGTGAATTTCAGTAAGTAGATGGATGCATATCATTGCTACTAGACCAATCAAGCATGATGAGCTTCATTCAGTAAGTAGGTCCAACATACTATTCATGAAACAATTGCATTGCGTTTTATATAACACTTTTGCTTTCTGGCTTTGGTATAAAACTGACCAAAAAGGAGTTATTGTATGATTGAAGAGATTAGTCCAAAATCCTTCACACAGTAGCACCAAATTCTCTGGAGATTGCTAGTTCTGTGGTCTTACCATTTGGCATCCAAACCCTGTACACTCCTGGTTCCTCTGAGATTAACAAAAACAAGACTTAAATTTTGACAATGAAGATAAATACATTATGTTGTGACTTGTGTGTACGAGAGAGAGAGTATAATTGTTAAATTTGGCTTCAAGATAATGGTAAGATGAGCAGAAGTCAAGTTGTCATTCTCTGAAGTGGCTACCAAGACAGAGTCATCAACATTTGCTATAATAGGATGTTCACCATGAAACGTTAGAGACAAGAACTTTAGGACTACTTCTGATTATTACATCAAGCTAAGAGCTACTAGTATAGCTCTTAATTTAGAGCTTGACCAACAAATTTTATGCTCATTCCAAATTATGTTATCAACAAACATGTAATTGTTTCGTGATTAATTCAAGACTAGGGAAAATATGGATAATAATCTATAGTTGGTTCTAATGATAAAAAGGTTGGTGCCTAGTAAGTAGTAACTTTGTGATTACAAGTTCAAGTTGTGAAAGCATCCGTTCCGGTCTATGGCTGCATAAAGTCTGTTGTACCCCAAGTCAGTGGGCTAAGCAATATTAAGCCCATTAGAGTTGAGAGGAAACCCGCATACTTGAATGACTATTTTCAAAAGTCTAGTAGACCCATTTACGTTAATTGTCATTTGTTGCTTATTATTCTTATAATAGATAAGTGGAAAACTATTGTAATTAGGATGGTATATAGCCCAGGGGGCGTTAGATGGAATATACAGAAAAGTTTGGACAATTTCTCTCTCTTTTCCCTTTCTCTCTCTAAACAGTTATCTCTGTCAACTCATCTTCTTCCTAAACCCATTTTCTGAGTCTGATCGTAGTCCTTCAAAGTCTAACAAACACTGTGCTATCAATTTTCGAATATTTCAATTAGAGTTCCTTTGAGCTGCTTTTTGCAGTCCATGGCATCATAAGTTTACAAAAAAAGCTTTAAGTCAAAATCTAACTGCCTCTTTGACAGTTTAAAAAAAGATTAACATATACCATTGACTATAAAATTAATTTTGAACTGTTGAATGTAATTGATATGCCAAATATATGTCTAAATTAATCTTGGTAAAAAAATTAACAGTGGAATGTGTGCCGTAGTATATAAAATTGATTATGAGATGTAATCTAACGGACACTAAAATTTCATAATTTATGTGAAATTCTGAATAATGTATCACTCATATCAGGGATATTTTTGATATGCAATAGGAATTATAAGTGGTGGAAAATCTCACATCCACTAGAGATATGATTAGTTTGGAAGGTGGTAATCTTTATCCGTCCCTTGAAGATAAACCCAAGAGTTCTGAGGTTGGAGTTTTGCAGGAAACAAAGGAAAAACAGGATCGTCTTGAGGATTGTGTGGTTGATAACACTACGGTGGAGGTGGAGCCAAAGAAAGTTTCGAAGATTTCACAAACCAGAAATATAAGGCAAGAATTTATCATTGGAGGATATAAAAGTAGACATACCTGCACAATGTGAATGAATAGAGAGAGAATCAAAAGTTTTGAAATTTTATTGCACCAGTGTATTTGTAGATCTCATGGATATGCCCATGAAATCTGTAGCTAGTAATAGAACTACAGGTTCTACACTATTACTGTGCATGTGGGGTCAGTAAAGCGAGAAGAAACAATTAAAGAATCATCAGTTGCAATTTCCACATCAAGTGAGTTCAGCTGTATCAACCCTTGTCAACCCTTGTGTTGGATGCATGGACGATCGGATGAGAATTACAATCCAAGAGCTATTTTTGATACTCATATATAGTGAGATCAAAATTAAAGCATGTTTCTTGAAGAAATAGATGGAGGAAGTAGCTCCTGACATGACAAGACTTTGTAGCAACAAAAGCTTAAAAATCTATATAACTTATTAACAAAGAAACAAAGCACTAGGGTGCAACAGAATTAGCTGCATCAGCTGCCGACAAGGGAGCAATGCAAGACCTGTTTGGATATAAACCACAAGTAATTTTGGTAACTTTTCTATTGAAAATATAGAGCTTTTTCCAGTAGAGAAATGCTTAAAAATACTTCTAATCTTGTATCCAAACAAACTCGCAGTCTGGAACTCCAAACAATACAGAAAATGCATTTTGAATAGAAAAAGCACTTCTAGCAAGCTAATCCGCAACCTTATTATGGTTTCTGAAAGCATGAGCAAAAACACAACCTACAGGGATTTGAAATAACTTATTAACACCCATCCTTCTTATCACATGTGTTCCTCCTTATTAATGTTTAAGCCATCATCCAATCTTTTAATATAAAGTTTCAGAATTTAATTAGAATATACTCACACTATGAATTTTCTCTGAAGCTATGTATTATTACTTAAACTCCATGATCCCAAATTCCAAGCACATATAGTGTAAGAACGTGGCTTTTACTTTTTGTAACTTGTAATGTAAGGTGGTGGCTGATGGCGGGTTTTATTACAAATTTACCATATCACCCATGCTTTGGCCAGCATAGGATACAGAACAGAAGGGCTTTTTGGACAATGGACAGTGATCACATGTGGTCCCCAACTTGAGGGATCCAATTAAATAGCAAAGTGAACACATTTCCATGATTCATAGTTTGCATGATTGTGATACGAGGTCGGTAGTTGACAAATATATATTAATATGGCAACTTGACAATTTAGTAATGAATAAATAACTTGTGTGGATGAAATTAGATTGTGTTCTAGTTGTTGGCATTAAATTAAGTGATCTTCAATCTTAATTAAAAATAAATTTTTCTTTGACTGAATATTCTAATCACGAGCCTCAATCTGTTGGGAACTCTATAGTTTTTAACGACACTTCCTGGATGATATACCAAACAGAAGCCTATCTTTTGGTCAGTTGTTATACTTAAAAGAGCCCCCGGACGCCAAGTCAAACAAGGGACACTAGTTGTCTAGTTCATCAGTGTGTATGAAAAAAATATGTTCGAGAGATATTAATTCCTTAAATGAATCTTAGTATCTTGGGAGACTAGTCATTGACACACGGTCGACAAATACCCTGGCTCACCCAAAAAACAAGGGGACACGGGTGATAATGTGAGATTATTTTATGAGCCATGATGGACTTGGTTAACTAACAAGTACAAGTTCATGGCTCAGGTTGCTTTGTGTGGTAGCCAGAAATGCACGATGACTATATAATATTCACATAAAAGAAAAATTAAGTATTCTAATTGTCCAGAGGTTCCACGGTATGTACAGGTAAGGGGGAGAGATATTATACACAATCTTACCTTTACATATGCAAAGAAGCTGTTTCCAGATTCAAATCCATAACCAACAAATCACCAATCATTGAACATATTGTTGCATAATAATTATTGAACTTCTTGACAATTGGAACACTGCGACATCTCATGCCAGATACAATTTAGAAGAGTAAATTAAGATTCGCATTCAGAATAGTTCATAAAGATTTTAACAAGAAAATCACCAACCTGAAATAATTTATAGCAGAATGGAATAAAACATTATAGCAGACGACCATTTTTTCAGACGACGATTATTTAGGGTAGACTGTTTGAAATAAGGATAATGGTTAAATGTAAGCCATATTTATTTCTTTTTTAAATCACCCATGTATTGTTATAGATTCTTCTAATTGGTTTAATTCCTTTCGTATGTGTTTTGGTACCACAGGCATTCTTAAAATATAGCATTGCTCTTGAGGTAATATCTAACTGGAATAACATAATCCAACATTTTATAAAATTCTTGCAAGTTATTCTCATACCTCCAGGATAACATTTAACGTCAGAGCCAAAGATTGAGAAAACGCCTATTTAATTTAAAGCAAATATTTGCATTAAATAATGTTTATCATTATGAAGAGGAAAAATTGATATATTTTTTTAACTCAAGACAAGGGCTAATTCAATAATGGGGGGAAAAGCAAGTAATGCAAATGAAATGATGCAGCATTTTAAAAGCAAATCGATAGAAAGCCGAAATTTGAGGCAGTCTGATTTGTAGTTAAAACTAAAGTAGTTCTGAAACCTCTGTAATAGCTCCTGAAACTAACCGTGTATACACTAAAATTTTAAACTGTAAATCTTTGAAGCTCACCTAGGATATAGTGGGGGGGGAAAACAAGAACGAAGAAAGAAAAATATCTGACAGTAAATATAAGCGTATATTATTGAGCTGATTTTTTTTCCTATAAAAATTAAACTGATGTTCTTTTTACAGTGAGCAGTTACAGATACATTCTTTACAAGAATATCGTGATTATACCCTGTCTTCCCCCACCCCCACCCCCCTTTTCTTTTTCTCACTTGCAGAATTGTAATAAAAAGGAATTCTGCAAGTATTAAATTACAAATTCCCTGTAAAAATTGAAAAAGAAAGAACCCAAGATGTGTTATATACTCGGAGACATCATACTCAATGGAAAACTTGAGTAGCGTAGTATTCGCTTTCATTAAAAGCAGGTCTTAGACTTTCCTGACACATGAACTCCAAGGGAAAGGATACAAGATGACCCTTCACTGATGCTAATCTCTCCAAGGGATCAGTGTTCGTAATGCCTCCATCATAATAGGATTCTAATTTTTCAGGGGCTATTCCTAAATCAATGGTTGTGTGACCAATTCTTTGTTTCCAGAAAGCCACACTTTGTCTGAAAGCAAGTCTGCAGAAACATTAGATTTCAAATAGATGTTAGGGCAAGACAATGGAGAAGTTTCTTCAAAAGATGTAAGATGGGCAATGATTGTTACTAACATACCTGGTGTGTATCAGATCATTAGGTACGCAAGAAAAGACATCCTGGTAAATTGTAGTATTTGTCTGTAAAACGTATCCAAAGACAATAATCAGTATTATTCAGAAACATCATAAGATCTAAAGAGGGTATTCAATCACCGAGAAAATATTAGGAAACATAAACAGAAAGAATAGATGGTCTATCCGAATCATTCACATGACTAACCACTTAAAACGTAGAACATACAATCATAAATCTCTTGTACAACTAAATAGTAATGCAACCTAAATAAGTCCCAAGGGGATTGGACTAAAGAGTAATCTGACAAAATGTCATACTCCTGAAGCAAGCATTGTACTTGAAAAGGACTTTGGAAGAGAACAGATAACAGTAAAATTTTCATGCCATTTAAGTTCAAGCACATACTATCGACATGTCTTTTTAGCAGATCACAGATGTCAATTCCAGTCGTCTTTTATTGCCCACACCAACAATTGACTGTGTTAGATATTTTGGAAAATCCTTTTTCTGGTAGAGAATTGGGTACATGGATCAGTGTCATAAAATTAAATCCTCAGCAAGTTCATTTAAATCTTGAGTCTGTCCTTTTTAATGATTTCGACAATAATTTTTCTCAATTTCCATTGACTTTTAACTTCAAAGGGCTATCCTCCATTTGATCCAACTCTCCTTACAACTTACAAGGGCTTCTATCAGTCTTCTCATGCAGAGAAACAACTTAAGGGAGATTCTACCATATTTTCTTCAATCAGTGCTTCCTCTATTTTTACTATATGCTTTATTTCTTAATCCTATCATGTCTTGTATGTCCACAAGCCACTAACCCATGATAGCATCCTCATCTCTTCAACACTGACCTTATGCTCTTGAGGACATTTTACCACCCAACATTTAATGCAACATAGCATTTTGAATCTCACAGTGGAAAAATTTTCTTCACAAGATACCTTTCTATCACAAATAACATCTGTGGACTCTGACATTTCTCCATTTTATCTCACCTACCTTGAATTACAACTCCATCAATATCTTCCTTTGCTAGTATGATAAATTCAAAATACTCCAAACTAGTAACTTCTGGAATAGTATGATCTTCAATTTTAAAGTCAAAGCTAGTTGTCAATGTGCACCTTGTTAAACTTACTTTCAAATGCTCCATTCTACTTCTTCTATTTAATCAGTAACAATGTGCTTCCAAAGCTTTTCTACACAACACTAGTTTACATTTATTTCCCTCTCTTGACTTTCCCATTAGAATTATACATGTGCAGAAAGCATGCTTGTTGAATTGGCTCTTTGATATGCTTAGCAAGCACATCCAAACTAAGGTAAAAAGATAAGTAGACTTCTGGAGTGATCTAGGTAATTTTAAGTCACCCCGACACTAGCGGTAACCCTATCATACAAACACTTTTGTTCACTAGAGCCTTTCATAAGACTTCTCTTGGCACCCTACCATACACCTCTCCCATGTCAAAACATTGAGTAGATCTTTCTGTTTCCTTCAGTGCCTCTCCATCAATCTTCATGAATATTGCTTCCATTGTTAATCTGGCTATAGCATATAACAAAAGTGCTTATTTGAAATGTGAGTTTCTTGTCTTAAAATCCATTGGTTACCCTTTCTCATAATTTCATGGTATGACGGTCCTCGTGAGTTTAATCCATAGGAAGAACTACAAAAAGGAGAGAAGGGAAGGGGGGGGGCTGATCCTGCTAAAATATTTTCAATTTGGAACTAATCACTTAAGTGATTAAATGAGTGGTGAAGTCGTTACTCCCTGCCCCCCCTTTTAAAATGATTTACTCCACTGCCTTGCACTAATGAACACATACCTTTTGCCAATAAATCAGTAATTGAGAGGGTGGCAAAATATTTTAACATTTTCTAAAGCAATTTATGAAAATACAAATTAGAAGACTAGATGATATCCTCCTAAAATAACAAAAAGGTCTTAAAAAAAGGTTAAATTGCAAATTACCCATGTTAATGTTAACCTTAGGTTTTTTCTGAATTGCTTCCTCTAGTTTTAATTTTTTGTGGTTTACTCATTCGAACTTTTAACATTTGGCAATACACATTTTTTTCTTTGTTTACATTATTATTTTTTCCCAAACATATCATTGTATTTATTTCATATTTTCCTAACCAAATACTTTCTAGCATTAAGAAATTTGAAGTGAAGTTGTACGAGACTGTGTTATAATTTTAGAAAGGGTTTTCAGTTACTAAAAGTGCAAAGTTGAAGTGGGAAAATTGCCAAAGCAAAAACATCAGGCAATTTGCCAAAAGTTGAATTAGGTAATTTATTACTTGGCCAAAATAACAAAAATAAAAAGAAAAGAAGCCTAAAAAAACACATACAAAGGGCAAAGGCCACTTTTAAAAGACAATTATTTATGCAAAAAATACTTTTAGAAGAATGAATTTTACGAATCAAAATGTACATGTAATAGTAATTTTATAAGAATATATCACTTAAAAGTTAAAACACCATTTATTCATATAAAAACAGGTCAAAATAGCAATGAATATTAACATTCTATTTTTTTAATTACCTTTGCTGTTGCCATCCAAATATCCCTGTAAGTAGATTCAACAACTGGGTCCATTATTTGATTGACCTGAGGAAAAGATATTAAATTAGCCATTACAAATCAGGCACATGAAACAACTACTCACCAAAGTATGAAAATCACTAACCTCTCCTATAGGGAGACCCAAGTGTTCAGACCATAATGACAATCGGAGGGTCAAGGAAAACTTTCCTGCTTTCCAAGGCTTTCCATCCATATAAGAACCAATAAACTCTCTGTCTTCTAAAACTATACCAATCTGAAATCCATGTGAGACAATTAAAAGAACAGACAGGGGTACAGTAATTATGCATTAATAAATTACTTAAAAAAGTCAAATATAAGTTTTAAAACTACAGCAACTAGTAATCAACAGTCCAATCTGTGTATTCAATACACGATTTTAAAAGTGGGAAAAAGGGTGTTGGCAATAAGATATACCTGTCAGTTGAAATATTCTCTTATTAGTTACATATTTTATTTTAAGGTGTTCCCCCAAATTTGTGAACATCACATTTATGTCAAACTGATGATATGAAGAAGGAAATTCGAAGTTTATCAACACCGAGGATTAAATTTGCAGTCTACACTCAAATTTTCCAATAAAATATATAGACGAGAAAAGCTAACTATATCAGTTGGATTAGGAAATAGTACATTCATGTATCATATGATAAATGCACTTAGTGCTCATGGGAATTTGTAATTAGGAAATTGCACTTAATATAAATCAAGGAAAGTAGTCTCCACTAAGTCTATTAAAAGTCTACATACATGAATCCTATGTATAATCTCTAATTCTCTATGTATACACGCACACTCTTAAACAAGAAAGCATTCCCGTTCTCAGTTCTCTCTAAAACATTTTTTTCTATCTTTCTCCTCTCCCCCTATAAATTCAACAATATCAACTAACTTGTTTCTATGACGTAAAAATTAGCATTGATGAAAATTAATTCAATGAGGGTTCATAAAATGAGAGACAGAGAACGTATTATAAGTTAATTTAAACCCCTAATCAAACTCATGCAGCATGAGGGGAAAAGGGTATGGAACTGTACCTCAGAATCTCTGGAGCCAAGTAAGCTCCTATCATTAATATTAGCAGATCCAATCAAAGTAATACAATCATCAACAATCATGATTTTACTGTGAACATACACCTGCAAAAAGTGCATATCATTAAGCTGACTGAAACTAACTCTGTATATGACCATAGACAGATGCAAAACAATACCTGGCTGGTTGCCACAGGGCCACCATTAGAGAGTCTACCATAAGACCTTAGGCCATAAAAAGAGATGTAGTCATGTATTTTAGAACCAAGACGTTCATAAAGATTATGCAAGATAGAATTCTGCCCTCGGCAAATGGTTCGATACTGCCAATGCATTATGGCTCTCACAGATGCTGCACCACTATCATCAAGACCGCCCTAGATAACTAAGAAATCAGTCTAACATTCATGCAAAAGAAATATTTACAGTGTTGAAACAGAAAAAGAAAAAAAAAATAATAAAATTAATCAGAACCTGGAAGCCAGGCAGGAGAGGTATGACAACTATAACCCTGAAAGATTTTTTGTCATTGTAAGCTCGCATAATCCGCAGATATAAAGCTTCTAACACACGATTCTGTATCATCTCATCTTCAGAAAGACCTGAGATAAAAAATTGATTCTGGAATATACTCCCAAGGATGAAATGGAACAGTCAGAGAAAGGTCCAGAACAGATTAAGGATGTGATGAGTATCATTTTAGTTTACAATAATGTCATTTTAGTTAGTATAGACAATAATTACATGGTAACTCAGGTAATAAGTATCCATGTTCTTTCATACTTATTTTCAATCTATTAGCAGGCTTTTTAGATGGATTTATTATTATAACAATGTAAAACCACTTGTGGTATAATCATCTGCAAAAATATCAATCATCAAAAAGTTGTAATTCAATGGAGATATACGGAGGAAATTTTTTTAATACCTCAATGTAGATGAAGTATTCAGCTTTCTTAATAAGAGAGCAATAAGCATTGTGGATGCTCTCTTCAGTTTGACTTGTTCCAGCAGACCATTGACTCACGCTCCTAATAACCTATCAATAGGTTATTTTAATGAGAGAAAATACAACAACCAATGTTGAAAAATTGACAGCATAAAAGTGACAAGAACAAAAGAAATAAGACAATTTAATGCATCATCGTGAAATTTAATAATTCCAGCGAGATAAAATATCATTTACTTCACATGGATTTTAGCCTTTATGTTGTAAAAAAAATGGATCAAAGCCAAGGGTTACCAAAAAATATCAGGCTTCTCTCAATAACTCATTTAACGACAAAAATAACATTATTACATTTTAACGAACCTTTGATGAGATAAACATATAAAAGGTATACGACAGACAAAATTGTACAAGTCAATGACACAAACATAAATTTAAGTAGGTCATGAGAGCAACGCACTTGGCAATGGCAGGAAGCAAGAGGACCAACTTGTCCTGATTCTTCAGCAAAACCTCCTTGGTCACCCCGTTCTAGCGTTTCCCACCATTCTGGATTTGTACTTTGTAAATCAAAATGAGCCACTCTATCCAGAGACATTTTCTCACGATCATGCTCAGAATAATCTAGATCATCTACAAAGCCCTTCATTGGTGTATCTGGACCAACCGCTACAATTTTGGCCTTCCGGAACGAGAACGGAAGACCACTGCTGATCCTTCTTGGCTTGTCAAGGTGATGTGAAAAGGAGATTACCCCATTCAATTTTTGGTCTCCTTCATGAGTATCCAACCCATCAGACTCCTGAGGCAAAAGTAGAGGAATATCTTGGTCTTGGGAAGATAAGGAAAATGAATCTTCCCTCTTGAGAACTCTATGATTGTCAGTGTTCCTACTTTCAATCTGTATCTCTCTGCTTCTTCCCAAGTAATGTGGAATAACCATATGATGCTGAGGCATAAGTAATGGAATTGCTTGCTCATATGGAGCTTTGTTCCTCTGATGTTAATAAAAAAAATATTATTTCCTATTTAGGGAATATAGGAATAGGACCAGAATGCTCCAAGACTTCAATGCAATTGCAAAATAAGACTAACCTTGGCATAATTCCATCGCTGAACAAAGTGCCTAGCAATGTCACGGCAAGGTGGTCCCCAAAGGGCACAATGAACATCATGCCAAGGCATACGAGGATATTTTTCACGTTCTAATTCATCTTTCATTGTATCTTCCCATGAATTTGGTTCAGATTCTCTGTCAAAATTGAAAATGAATCTATTACTATCGTTCAACAGGAAAGAGCTAGTCTATGATCAATTAATGATGAATGACATATCTTAACACATTCAAAGTGCAAGCTTCTCAATTGTTTTCTTTGGAATTTCATAGATATTTATTGTAGCATATCATATCTATATGTAAAATGTTAGGACCAATCTTAGGAACTAATATACCTGTATAATTAGGATCAAATCATTGTAATTAATACTAGCACTAATGTATGTAGAAATCATATGTCGACAGTCCACATACACTATTTTATCCCTAATCAGATTGTTCTTGGGATTCTTAAGCGTTTTCCATGTCAAATATTGCCTCTGCTAGAATAAAACTGAAATTGAATTAAATAAAGCATTGAGGTGAATTTGAATTCATATGGGAAATGCACTATATGAAACATCAACAATATTATTTCTGCAACTAAACATATACATATAAACAACTACCACTTTTTGGGGGAAATCATATCAACCTCCCGTGTCTTTCTCTCTTTTTGACCAAAAAATTGCTTGGTGTAAAGATAAGCACAAGATTTTAGGCGTAGAGGAAACATTTTCCATGAGACATACATGTTCAATTTTAATAACTGAAATCTGAAGAATTATATTTTTTTCAGAATTACTTATCTAAAAACATGAGGGCGAGCCCTGGCACAGAGGTAAAGTTGTGTCTTGGGACTTGTTGGTCATGGGTTCGAATCCGGAAACAGTCTCTTTGCATATGCAAAGATAAGGCTGCGTACAATATCCCTCCCTTTTACCTGCGCATAGCGTGGAGCCTCCGGGCAATGGAGTACGTAGTTTTTTTTTTACTTATCTAAAAACATGTCTAAATAAAAATTATAAAACATGATTGGAAAGAAACAACTTAATTCAAAAATGCTTTTTCTTTCTGGTTTCTGTTTTTGCTCCTTAACAATGCTTGGTTGGAGGGGATGAGAAGGAGGGGAGGAAAAATGAGGGGCCAAAATCCATCCCTCTCAAATTGTGCCTCCCTAACCAATATAGGAGGGATATGGAGAGGAGGGGAAATGATTTATAAGTTTTGGACTGTGTACACTAAATTGTCCTAAGATTTTATTTTCCATCCTCTCCCCTAGTAAACCAAACAAGGGGATCCTCTTCTCCCCTCCTTTGAACCAAAAAATGCATAATATACGCAACATTTTCTCTCTTTAACAACAGATTTTGAGCTACTACTGTCACATATACACACTTCTATTATTTCTCCAAACAATAGAAGTGTGTATAATAGTCTTTTAACAATTTCATGCATGGCCAAACAAACTCTTACAAAGCATCTTTGTGATTTTATTTTCTATTCCCAAAACTTACCTTGGGTTATAATAGTCTTTTCCAGGCCAGGTTAGAGGAGGGAAATCTCCCACTTTATGCTCAGATGTGTCATAACGACCAAAGCATAAATCCAGTCCTCCAATAAAGCAAATATGATTATCAATAATGACTAGTTTTTCATGATGCGACCTGTATATAATAATCACAAACAAATAAGAAACCACAAAAGTGCAGTATAATTGATAATGTTTGATAAAAACATAATTTTGTTATAAAACCATAAGACTAAATGCCAAGTTTTGGGTAATTGCATACCACAGGTAAACACCAGTAGAAAAGTGGTCAGGATAGCGTAATACCCTCACATTCTCATGAATGCTAAGAAGCTTTTTCTTGCTATAAACACTGTTGATTTTCAAAGCAAGAGCCACCTCTTTGTAGAGAAGAATGTAAATCTGCATTAAAAAAGTCATGTAAATCTTGACACGTACATGGAAATAAAGCAATTGGAACATGCATTGTCCCAGTGGCATACATCACAGCTGAGTACCTTTGTAACTACTTGATTATCGTAAGGACTGTACTGATCAGCTATTAAGTAATAAAATAATTCTTACTTCTCTCCATTATGATATCAAAAACATTTATGGAAAACTACAGTTCTCTATAGTATGTACCTTCACCCAAGAAAGGAGAGATCAATAACAGAATTTTGTTGATCCATCTTCACAAATGTCAAGTTTGTACTATGCTATGCAATTCAAAGATTCCAACAAACCATCATCCCTCCCTACCTAATTATGCAAAATCCATGGATTTTGGCTAGCATATGGTACAAAGAAAAAGCATGGACACTGTGACACAGCAAACTTTTTGACAAGTTTCAATACATAGCTGAAATGGATTTGACACCTTTCTTGAAGCATACATGCTTCATGCACTTTGCAATGACTCAAAATTTAGACAAGAAAAAAAAAAATGTTGAAACAAGGTGAGCATACAGAAAACTGGGAGAAGCAAAATACACCAAAAATTTAACTTTGTTCTACCTAAAGTGAAATTTCAGCCAATGTCCAAGGGTGAAGACAATATATTCACTTTGAAAGATTATAAGGGGCAGTCACTCAATGTTCAAACCCTCATGCCACAAACACATGCATAAACATATCTACAGGTCCACATCCATTTGCTTCATCCAAACGAAGGGCTCAAGTCAGGTCACATATTGGGCAACACCCCAAACTAAACATACACTTTGCAAAGAAAAACAAATTCAGGAACAGAGAACAAGTAGTCGTCGAGTGAAAGACACAAGCAGATAAGATGATTGAAAGCCATCATCATACTAAAATCCTTGGAATGGTTGCAATTATCTCTTTACACAACTCAAAAACAAATGTAATTAAAAAAATAAGTCTCTTAAAATGGCAAAGCATTGTGTAAGAGCTCATATTAAAGGTTACCTGAACCCCTTGCTTAGCTTTTGCTTCCAGCAAATTATCAAGCCTTGACGAAGCATGAGTGTGGAAAGGTCGCCGTAGATACAGTTCTGGGCACAGCCACCACCCACAGATAAATATCTGCATGAATCTCTCAATCATTGAACAGAAACTTGAAAACAACCATTATTTTCTCTCTCTCTCTCTATCTATCTATCTACATGTGTGCATGTATGTATGTTATGAGTGGGCTTGAATGTTATGGCACTGGAAAAACAAACCTCTGATTTTGCAGCCTCAATTGAAGAAGCAATGGCCTCAAATGCTGCTCGTCCATCAATGAACCACTGGGCTTGACTTCCATCTTCAACTAGGCCTCTTGGAGGAGCAAATGAACCATAACGGTGAGGATGACACCAGCCTTCAGGAGGCCTGAGTCCAGCATCATTTATTGCAGCAACCCAATCTTTAACTTTACTACTACTTTTCACTCTAATTCTGATGCTCCGGATTCCACAAGTCACCTATAATTCTCAGTTAAGTTTTAAGATTTAAAAAGGCATCTTTCTCTGTATAGTATCACCATACATCTAATAACAACCGCAAATGGCTAGTAATTACATAAGACTAAAACTCAATTCGGTCCTTGAAAGAATTTTGGAACATCAATTTGGTCTTTAAAAGATTATTTACATCAATTTGGTCCTCAAAAGAAAGCTTTTAAATTCCTAAAGTTACTAGTTACTGGGATCAAATTGATATTATTGACCAAATATTACCATTTGAGGATCAATTTGATGTCACTGATCTTTCGAAGACCGAATTGATGTTCTGAAAAATTTTGAAGGACCAAATTGGGGATTTACTCAAGATATGATGTAAAATAAACAGAAAGACCATATGAATTGGCATTATTTTAAAGCACATGACTATGAAGCAACAATGGAGATAAAAAAGCAACCATCTCACCTTGAATGAATGACGTAAAGGATTTCGTTCCTTCATCTCACTCGCCAGCGTTAGTCGACCATCCCCATTCCCATCTGAGGCAGGCAGCACATCAAAAACAATGATGTCCAGAGGCTGTGTATCGAAAGGATCTGCCAGCAATGCCAAGAATCCAGGTTTCAGTACAGCCCATACCTGCACATATAAAGACAGGAAATTTATAATATAGTTTAACAAAATATAATAAAAGTTACCAAAAAAGAATTAAAAATACCAAGATAAGTGAAGCATATTAACCAACTTCAAAAGCAGAATTCTATACCTTTTGCCAGTTGTCATTACAGCAACTAAAACAGTCAGACAAACAACACTTTCTGGAATCATCATCCTTCTGGATTTTGGGTAGATGCTTCACCATCACGTATTCTTCTTTCAGCTTAGGACCATATTCGGGTGAAAAAGATAACTTTGATACCTCCAAGAACTTGCAAACCTAGAACATAAAATTTCTTACTGTAAAAAAATGCATTTAGTGATCATAAAATAAAAGACCACACAGTTTCAACTAGAAATCAAATAGAGAAAATTAAACATCCAATAAAACAGCTAACAAAGAAACATAAATAGGCATGCATGGACTTCAACTGAAAATAAAATATGTTTTATAAGTTCCGAGGTCCATATCATATAACATGTACTAACTATGGTAGCCAAAAAAAGTGGCATCAATTTGTTAAAATTCAAGCCTAACAGAACCAATAGGCAGCCCAGTGCACAAGCTCCCACCATTGTCGGGTCTTGGAAGATCTTATACATGCAACCTTAACCCTAAGAGTGGAAAGGCTATTTCCAGACTAGAACCAGAACAAGAATCATGTCAGCCTTACTTGAAACAGATTCATGATGTTAGCCTTCCCTGCCAAATCTATTAATCAGATTCATGGATTTCACATGCAAAGGTGCAGTGTCTTGGCAAACTTACATGATTGATATTTATCAACAACACTAATATCCCAGAGCGAGTTTTGGTGCAATAGTAAAGTTACTAGCTTGCAATCTAGTACTAATTTATTCTACTCATGAGGGGTTTGGAAGTGTACATTTGACCCACGCCACCCCCCAAAATGGTGGGATCATCATGCATCTGGCTTCCTTTTAATGAAACTAATATCCAAAATCAAGTTATTCCATTGCCAGAGTAGTAAAGAAACACAACTAATTCTACTTTTAATTAACAAATAACCCTACCCACAACATCAAACTATAACATTCTATGTATATCTGAAATGTCTGACATATGAACTGGCAATGAATTGATGACTGTTTTCCATAACATGATAAACATATTTTCAAAAGCTCATGCACAAAGCATACCTCACGAGAGTTCACAATACTGATATTTCCCAAAAAGTGATTCAGATATCCTTGCATTGCTCTCTTTGCCCTGTCTGCAATAGAATGCTGTCTTCCCAAGGCTGGCCGTATAATTGGCAGAGCAGCACTAGATGGAACATCTCTGCACAAAAAATCAACTTATAGGATATTAAGACCACAGAGTGACATGTTGCAATCATAGAGTGCTCCACAGAAGTTTCACATTGGGGATCACCTGTCCTTAGCACTTTCATGAGTTTCTTCAGTATGCAACGGGACAGCCTCATCATCACCTTCATCGTCATCTTGCACCATAGCAGTGTGTTCTCCAATTCCTAGATTTTGAAGCCATTCTTTAACCTTTAATATAATTTTTCAGTGAACATTACATCAAAATCCAAACTTAGCTAGATAGAAATGATATCACCAAAAAATAATACAATAAATGCACACAAAATCCATTCATATATAAGGCAATCAACCGAAAATCAATATAAACAACATTGCTCACCTGCTCTTGTTTCTCATGGATTTCCTCAATAAAAACACGTTTCTTTAGCGCAAAATGCAAAATAAATACTTGATGGGCTTTCTTTGTTAGCTCCCACTTGAACTGGAATGCAAAGGAGACATATAAGTACCCTCCTGTAGGAAGGAAGACTAAAAGAAATAAATACTCAACAACCAATGTTGTTCTTCCATCCAACCATCCACAGCCACAGGCCCACAGCTAAACAGACAAGGCCAATATAGGTATTATAAATATACTACGGATTGTTCACCTCCGTTTATTTTTTGTCTTCTATAGAAGAATTCTTACACTTTCAACTCTAAACAACTAAAAAGCTGGTGAAGGCCAAAAGCAAATGCGCAAAAGCAGAAACTTTTGTTCGGGGATACTAAAAATTAAAAGGAAAAGTCAAAAGCGAACTAAGTTGAAGTCTTTTGGAGAATACAAACAAACTGTAGAACCGTTGTTGCATCATGCAGCTCTGGTTCAAAGTAAACCTTCTACGATGAATTCGCCAAATGCATACGTAAGTGCGTATAAATATACGCACACATAAAAACGCAGTGTATGAAGAAGCAATCGGATTCAAATATAGGATCATTAGGATCCAATTTCCCTCGCTTTTGGTTCACACAATTGGCTTCAGTGCTTGCGATCAGAGAAATTTCTCTCTTTATTTGTTGAGAATTCCAAATTTACGAAGAGAGAGATTCCACGTTACCTGTTTGTACTGAACCTGAATTGTGTAAGAGAGTTGCATGGGGCTGATGTCGCTGGCGTCGGGGCGAGAGACCGAGACGATGGCGGCTTTGGGCAATTCCTCGAAAATCCGATTGGCCTCGGCGCCACTGTGCCGGAACGACGGGACCGAGGAGATCTCCTCGGCCGCCGCGGCCGGCGGCGACGGCGGCGGAGACGATTTCATTTGGACGTAGCGGGATCTGCCGCCGCCGGCGGAGGACATTAACTGCTCCGTCGCCATTGGAATTGAATCGTCGGCGGCGGCGATAGAGAACGATGCGGGAATCGAATTGCGACAACGAAGTGGTGATGCAACGACGTCGTTAGTGGTTTAAGATCCAAAAACAAAATTCAGAGAGAGAGAAAGAGAGAAGAGAACGCTACTTTTCGTGAGAAGAGGAAAATAATACGGAACAAAAATTGAACTGTGAACAAGGCCAAACGACTGCGGAAGTTTGATTTCTTCTTCGACGAAGAGTAGCCTGCGAAAGTAGAACAGACTTAGAAGGTGCGAAATATAACATTGTGTAATGTGATACGTTAGATATAATCAATGGATTAGATAAATGAGGATTATAATAGACATGTTTACATTGGAATAAATTAAAAAAATAATATTCATCCTTATCCTCTTCCTTTTGTCTTCTCCATTTAGTGTCAACACTATTTATGGTCAAGTGCGTCTCCTTTTGTTTCTTGCTTTGCGTCTTGTATTCCCGTCAACAAGAAAGATTGAACCTCACAATGGCATCTACATCAATATTAATTTTTCCAGCGTGTGAGATGTTTTTGGACATTGAAGTTTTCTAAAAATCGATTTTCGTATGAAGGTTTGGCTCTTGCTTGACGTTGTTTTGAGATGCTCGTGAGTCGTCAGAAAGGATGAGGGAAAAGACAAGCATCTGACGAAGAGGAGAGGAGAATCTTCGTCGCTTCAGGATCTAAGGTAAAGAAAACAACAAGAAATGCCATCGGATTTGAAAACAAATTTGACGCAGATTATTCCTCTACAGTGACGGCGATGACTGTTTTTCAGGCTACGACAAAGGGTTTTGTGGTGACAATGACAAGGTGGATCGAGGAGGAAGGGGTGGTTGTATAATAACCATGATTTCCAAAAAAAAATAAAAAATATTATGTCGTCGTTAGCGTGAGATTGCACCAGAAGGCTATTTCTCTCGAATATTTGGCGCGATTAGCGCCAGAATGCACCCAACTTGCGGGTTTTCAGCGCCAAAATGGCGCTATTAGCGTGGGAACACGGGTAGGACCCTATAAAAGGGTCATTTTGAACGTCTTGGGGGAGAAAAATCTCATCTTCTCCTTCCTCGAACCCTCTTCCGCCATTAACGACCAGAGAAGCTTCATATCTTCTCCATTCTTCATCTAAATACTTTCTACCCAACTAGAAAGTTGTTTACAACTTCTCTATGAGCTAGATTCCAAGCTCAGTCCTTAGAGAAAATCATCAATCGGAGAGATTTAGTTCTCTAGGGAATTCCTCAAAACTGAGATTTGGAAGGGAAATAAGGCGATTTAAGGACGCTAAAACTTGGAGAAGTGATTCTCCAGCCTTCCTCGAAAGTTTAGAGATAAGAAACTCAAGTTTTACCGATTGATTTGTGAAATTGTTCTTGGGATGAATAGTGACCCATTTGTGTTAGGGCTGAAATTAGGCTTGGATTCTTTAGAAAAGTATGCTTAGGAGGTTGTTCTGATGGATATTGAACTTTGAAACATGACTTTTGATGAAGTTTGGTTTTGACTCTGAGATATGCATGAGTAGGAAGAATGTTGGTTAAATGGAGGGTATTATGATATGTGTGAGCCTAGGTGCTTTTACAAAGTATGTTCAGGAGACCATATAAACGGTGAAAAAGTGTTGAAGTAATCATTTTGATGAACTTGATAATCATTGAAATATGGTCTGATTAGGGCATGGAATTGGCTTATGCAGAGTCTTAGAGAGACTCTAGTGCCTTGGTTAGGCTGAGATAGATCCTGTTGAGGGTCTGTAACTCACCTGTTAGGTGACTAGCCCTTAAAAGCTTGAAATAGAGTAACAAAGGGATTGTTATAGAAAATGATAACTTTTCTTCTCTTTTTAGCGATTGTGAACCGTTATTGATTCTGGTATGCCTTTATGTAGGGCGTGATACAGAGGTTACTAGTAGGTGTGACCACGAGGCTGGGAGAGCCAGTGTAGCACTCAGAGAAGGTAAGCTCTTTGTTCTTGGGAGTGTTTCCCATTGTCTGTGTTCCACCATACTCCGAGGGAGTGATGGTTATTGTATGTCATGATGCATGTATATTGAAATTGTGTGTTACTGCTTTTTATTGAAAACATGTATATGATGTACATTGTGATAGTGTTGTGTGATTGATGAGATTCTCTGGCCAGTAGAATGGACTAAATATGGACTTCCCTTAGAGACAGAGTTATATGGAACAACTCTAAGTGGTCAATATATGTATATGTAATAAAACCTGAGAGGAATGTACCCGTCGCGGATGATCTTCTCTCGGAAGTGCCATATATGTCCGAGTAAGTCCTGGGAGAATGTACCCGTCGCGGATGATCTTTCTCAGGCAAAATGATATATCTATATGTACTGGGAGAATGTACCCGTTGCGGATGATCTTTCTCAGTCCATACGATATATCTATATGTATATGTTTGTATCTGTGTTATGATATACATGTGATATGTTTTGAGAGCCGTGATGGCTAGATGATGTGATACAAATTTTAATATTATATGCCATGAAAGTGAACCAGGGGGAGGAAAAACCTCCAAGGACCCTGAGTTTACTGAGATTGTTATCTCACCCTTGTTGGGGATTATATTTTTGCAGGTGACGCTCAGGGAGCGGATGGTGGATCCCAGGGCAAGAGGGCCCGTGTAGGGATAGGTTCTGTGTGAACCTTAGGCATAGATCTTGAGAGCTTGTTAGCTCAATATTTTGATTATGCCTGATGTTTTGTACCATGAGGAGATTATGCACAATTTTGTATAGACATTGTACATGTTGAGAATTCACCATATATAATGTTCAGTGGGTGTTGATATTGACGTGTGATGACGTCATTTTTGTTTATCGCTTTCGAATTAATTATCTTTGTTATTGCTGCGTTAATGGCCATAAATGAATGTTAACGAACCAGATGCATACGGGGTGTTACAGATTGTATAATGTGAGGGAAATGTTTTAGTGAGAGAGAATAAAAAAGGAAAATATTTTTAAATTTTTTATCTAATGTAGGTTATTTCACCATAGTCCATACCTATATGAATCATTGATTTTAATCCTAGTATATCTAATGGATATAAAATTCTTTCACATGGTGCGTAAGTTGGTTATGCACCCTAGACCTCGTCTTCTTCTTCGCTCATCTTCTTTGTTTCTAGTCCTTACCATTTTCCTTTTTAAGAAAATTATTTATATAATAAATTTAAATACTAATCATAAAAAATACACTATTATTGTAAATAAAATTATGGTCATCTAAATATCTAATGTAATCTATATTATTATTATAAAAATAAGGCTTAAATATGTTTAAGATCTATAATATATACTTGCTTTTTGTTTTGAGTCCATGATAAAAAAATTTGTTGTTTTAAGTTTCTAATATATTAAAAGTTTTGTTTCAAGTCTTTGTTGTCAGTTAAGTCACACCATCTCAACAGTTCTTCCTATATATATTAGCCGTTGGAATGGTGGCATGTCATCACTTAACTGATGACATGAACTTGGAACAAAACTTTTAATATATCAAAGACTCTAAACAACAACTTTTTTTATTAGGAACTCAAAATAAAAATCAGGTATATATCAGAGACCTAGAAATAAAATTTGTGTTGTTTTTCAAGTCCAAAGAGTTTTAAACTAAGTTGATTGTAGTGATTCGAAATATAAAAAATCTCTTGCTATCGTTAAGCTTATCTTCTTAACGGGTAATTTTTCAGATAATTGGTCATAGATTGAGGTTTCAAGAGATATTATGTTGTCTTTGGTTGATTGGAGGGGGAGAAAAATATAGGAGAAATTATGAGAGTATCATGTCCCTTGTACTTTACTTTAATTCAAATATTCTCTTTTATTTTTATCCTCTCAACCAAATCCAACATTAGAAGAGCCCAAAGGGTTGTCGCATAGTTGTAAAGCTTTATTGCATTTACATGAGGGAGAACGATCTATTTAACGATAAAACCCGTGTTCGATTCTCACCATGTAACAAATTCTCTTAAGCCAATGATAATCACACACCACGAGCAAAAATAATTTTTGATCCAGTAGGTTAGAGGACATTTGTGGTCTCCTACCCAGGACCAAAAAATCCAACATTAGAAACTGAGTTTGGTATTTGGTGATAAATCAATTTAGGATCATGGGTGAGTTTAATATGCATATAGCCCAACCTAAAAATGAGATGCACATAACCCTCCAATCTCAAGTCAAAGACAAATAAGGGCAAAAAAAATTTAAATATTGTTTTTTAAAAAAAAAAGTTACGAATTTATAGCTATTTGAAAACTATTTCCGAATCTATAACAACGAGTCGCGTCCCAGCCAGGTGCAACAGGTCACGCCCCAACCAGGCGCAACTGGGGCTGAGTCACGCCTCCCCCAGGCTGACTAATTCTGTCGCTATTTCAATCATTAACACTTTTAACGACTGAAATAGAGACTGAAATTAGCGATTACATTTTAGGGACCAATGTTTTTTTTTCAAAAAAAAAAGGATTCGTGCCACGTGGTAATTTTTTTGTTGACTACCCTGCCCCCATTTGGTAAATAAAGAAAAAAATGCCCCCATTGAGAAAAAAAATCATACTAATTACTATGAGGAGCTTCGTTACATGGTGTAGTGTTTATGGGCAAAAGCACATAAATAATACTTTTTTTAAAAAATATTTACCAATTTGGGGCTGTTTAAAACTTATTTACAAAAATGGGGCAATCAAACACGTCTAAATTGGGCATGTTTAAACACGCCCAAATTGTGCGTGTTTCATCCCATGGCAACACGTGTCACACATACGTGAAGTGATGTGTATATAAACTTTGAACAGTCATAGCTTTTGATAGGAATGTCCGATGGAGGTGTACTTTATCTCAAAAGGCTTGAAATTAAGAGAATTAATTAAACAAATAGAAAATAGCATTAAATTAACTAATTAAATAATTAAAAAGTAGACAAAAAGGAAATTTTTGGATGATTGAATCCTAAATCCTAAATTTGAGGCACTTAGAGGCAATTTTTGGAAAAAAATAGTTGACCAAATACCTTTTGGGATTCTCCTAGGCTTTCCTCTCTCAATTTCGAGCGTTTTGACACAAATTACGCCTCAATCGGACATTCCTATCAAAAGTTATGACCGTTCGAAGTTTATATACATTGCACCTCAAAATGACACGTGTCACAACCAGGTGAAACATGTCTGGGGGAGGCACGACTCAGCCCCAGTTGCGCTGGGGCGCGACTCGTTGCTATAGATGCGAAAATAGTTTTCAAACAGCTATAAATTCATAATTTTTTTTAAAACAATATTTAAATTTTTTGCCAACAAACAAGGCTTAAAGACTAGTAAATAAAAAAGGCATAATTGACATATAGCTTGACCTAAATTGGATTCAATAAATAAGATATAGATGTAGTAACTCTTAAGTTATTAGTATTATTTTTTAAATAAAATTGAAGTTTTATTACAATGATTTGAATAATAAAATTACACTAAATATGGTTTAAGTTATTAAGGTTCGAATTCAATAATTGTATCAAAACCATCGAAAAGATTGTATCTATGTTTCCATAAAAATAATGTAGTAATTTTTTTTAATTATGGTGATTTAGATGGCAACTATTATTTTTATGTAGTTTCGATGCAATCTAGAAGTTGTTTAGAAAACGTGTTTGTTTTATAGGAGTGCTAATATGTTTTAGGGTAAATAGTCACTTTTATATCTGAATTTATAAAACATTTACAAATTCATCTCCAAAAGATGAGAATTCAAATTTTAGTTCCGAAAGTGAAAAAGTGCAACAAATTTATTCATATGTTAATTTCCATATGTCACCGTTCATGAAAGAGCCTATGTGAGACGATTAAGGACGAATTTGTAGCACTCATTCAGGGATGAAAATAGCCATTTATCCAAAATATAATTTAATTTTCATCTTCCTATTTTTTCCAATTATTGTAAGCATAACATTACAATAAACACTTAAAAAAAATAGAAAAACAAATATAAGTTAGAACAAATAAAATAATAAGCACAATATTGATTAATGAGCATAATATGTTTGTTGCTCAAAAATTTCTATTGTGACAAGATTGTACTTATTAATCAATATTATGTTTATTATTATGTTTGTTCTAATTTATGTTTGATTTTTTATTTTTAAGTGTTTATTGTAATGTTATGTTTGCCACAATTAAAAAAATGGAGGAAGATGAAAATTAAATTATATTTTGGATAAATAGTTATTTTCATCTTTAAATATGTAGAACGTTCACAAATTCGTCTCTGAATATGTCACACATACTCTTTCATCAATGGCAATAGACGGAAGTTAACAGATAAATAAATTTCTCATACTTTTTCACTTTCAGATACTAAAATTTGAATTTTCATCTTTCAAGAATAAATTTATCAATATTTTATTTATTTAAAGACAAAAATAATTATTTATCCTATATTTTAACCGTACTTGATTTTAGCGTTGAATGATTTTGAATGGTAGGTAGTTGATAGGTCAAGACGGCTAAAATGGATTTCTTTGTGAAGTGAATGTTGCAAATTGTACCTCTTGCCTCTATGATGGCGCATTAATTAGGATTAAGTACGTTATTTTATTTGCTTTGTTGTCGTGGTGTTGAGTTTATTGATGAATGGTGGAGCATTTGACCAAAACACGAATACTTTACTTGAACAAAATATTCGCCGATCATGTGCCATTTATCATCAATAGTTATCAAACACTTGGCGCAAATTTAATGTAGTTGTATGAACAAGGCATTGAAGTAAAAGAATTCACTGCATTAAATTTACTAGCAAGATTTTGGTGCTATCTCATAATACAATTTTTTGTGTTATTTTTAATGAAAATACAAGTGTACTAGTTCATCAATGAAATATAATACTCCTAGTATTTCATCCAATCTAGATAAATAACAGTTTTTATAAATAAATAATGAATAAATAACAAATAATATTTTTTTACAATAAAATAATAATAAAATTATTTTCGATAAGATAATTCAATTTTAAACTTTTTTTAATAACTAAAATTCATTTGACTATTTGATAAATATTTTTTTTTGTAATTTTTGAGTAGTTTCTAACATTTTTTTAAACGCTACTTGAATTAACATTTTTTAAAATGCTAGATTTTATCTTATAACTTTTTATATTTTCTTTCGCTTTTATCTTTGGTATAATTATTCATTTTCTTATTACTTTTTTTAAATAAATCATAATTTTATTATTTTTTTTTGACATTTTATACTTTCAACTACTTCAATAACTAGTTTTACCGAATACTTATAGTTTAATAAACTTATTTTCCAACTTTTAATTAGAACAGGGTGGATGAAATGGTAGAGTGCATCGGAGTTTTTGTGTGACTGCAAAATTTTCCTTAAGTTAAAAGGAAATTCTATAGAATAACTATAAGACCGACAATATTATATGGAGCGGAATGTTGGCTGACACATAAGCAACATATGCATAAAATAAGGATAACATAAATGAGGATGTTAAGATGGATGTCTGGTTATACGAAAATAAATAAGATAAGAAATGAAGATATTCGACGAAAGGTATCAGTAGTACTAGTTTGTGAAAAGATGAGGGAGTATAGATTGAGGTGGTTTGGACTCGTTATAAGATAGCCACTGGATACTCCCGTAAGAACAAAAGTTTGTTACCAATAGCTCGATACAAAGAGAGGCAGAAGTCGACCGAAACTTACCTAGGGAAAAGTAGTTAAATTAAACCTAATGAAGTGGGGTATAGATTGGTGGACAGTATGTCTTAGGACGAAGTGAAAAAAAGTTATAAGTTTGGTAGAGGTTTAAACCCATTAGTAGTTATATGTTTGATTTGTTCCCTTGTTTAGTTCTTTTCCTCTTCATTTCTATAATCTTCCTTTCACTCATTTTTTATTTTAGCTTTTTCTCTTCTTTTTTGTCTTATTTTCACTTTATTCTTCCCCTCTCATTTTCTTTCTTTGTTTTATTTACAATCTATCATTAGGTTCATCTACTACCGACATCAATTAACTTGGATTAAAAGTGTTGTTGATGTTGATGTTGATTTTTCAACTTTTAATTAATTTTCAACTAATTTTGCGTAACGTATTTTGACTCTAAATACAATATTCCTTGTGTCCCATAATACTAGTAATAGTCATGTATAAGGAAAAAATTATTCTAAAAATAATTTTAATTTTAATTTTTTAATATAATATTAATTAATAATATTTTTTCATTTTATCTCTAATAATATTAATGATAGGGGCTATAAAAATTAAAAAAAATTAAATTAATGATAATAAAATTAATTTTATAAGAGTTATTTTTTGGTTTATGTATTAAAAAATTCTATTTGTATAAAATAAGATAGAAGGACAATTATAATGAAAGAGATGGAGCAATAATACTTTAAAAGGTAAATAGTCATTTTCGTCTCTGAATGTTAGAGTACTGATAAATTCGTTTCTGAAAGATGAAAATTCAAATTTTAGTCTTCGAAAGTGAAAAAGTTGCAACAAATCCATTCATTCGTTAATTTTGGTCCATTACCATTAGTAAAAGAACTTATGTGGCACATTCAATGACGAATATGACAATGCACTACACATTGAGAGACGAATTTGTCAACATTCTACCAAAAATATAATTTAATCTTCATCTTTCCCCTTTTTTTAATAGTTGCAAACATAACATTATAATAAATACTTAAAAAAATAGGAAACAATCATAAGTTAGAACAAATATAATAATAAATATAATATTGATTAGTAAGCATAATCTGTCTGTTGTTCTGAAATTTGTATTGTTACAAGATTAAGTAGTGACAAAATTAAGTTGAGTCTCATTTTTTTGTAAAAATTAACTTAACGATTGTGCATTTTTTTATGAGTCTCATATTTTTAGTAAGGTAATGTCACATTAGAAATTTCAGAGCAAAAATATGAGACAGTACCTTACCCAAAATATGAGATTCAAATAAATTAAAATACACCACCATTAAATTAATCCTTACAAAAAATGAGACTCAATTTGATTTTGTCACTAGCTAATGTTACAATAGAAATTTCAGAGCAACGAATAAATTATATTTATTAATCAATATTATGTTTATTATTATATTTGTTCTAACTTATGCTTGCTTTTCTATTTTTTTGGGTGTTTATTGTAATGTTATAATTACAAATATTAAAAAAGAGGAAAAAATGAAGATTAAATTATATTTTTAATAGAACATTGACAAATTCGTTCATAAATGTATAGATCAAGAGTAAATTTCTATATGAATATGTCACGTAAATTCTTTAGTTAATAATAAGATATGGACGGTAACACTCTACACATTATGAATAAAATATAACTATTTAACCCACTTTAAATCAACTACATTTATTTTTGGACAAGTAATTTTCCCTCTTTGCTTGCACACGTACTTTCCCATTCTCCATGCGTTCATCAACCAGACAGGAAAACAGTCCTATTAAATTGATCTCTACGGATCCAAACTCCCGAGATCACCTTTCTTCTACATCCTTTTCACAAAATGTATGACATCGTCGATCGTTTAATGATATGAAACAAACTGAGGAATTGGAGATCACGTTCCTGAAAGTTAAAAACACAAAATGTCTAGTATCGTTATCATTTTTTTAAAAAAAATTATTATTTAGCCAATAATATTAACACAAGTTAGAATAAAAACTTTTCATAATACGCAGCAGTTGTGATTATATAAATAGTACTAATTAACTCTATAGACAATTCTCTGCAAAATTTTAAATCAATGACATATCTTCGTGGACAAGTAAATTGCTCGATTTGCACATGTACTTTTCCCTTCTACATACGTTCATCAACCTGACAAGAAAGCAATACTATTAAATTGATGTCCATGGATCCATACCACAAAGAAGAAAATAACATCTTTCTTATTACCAAAAAAAAAAAAAAAAGAAAACAGAACCCTTTTCAGTTTTCACAAATTGTGTGGTCATCATCAATCGTTTTATGCCATATCGTTATGTGCAACAAACTGAGGAATTCGAGCTTTCGTTTGTAAATGTTAAAATTATGATGGGTGAATATATTTTCATCATTCTTATAAAACATTGATTTTTTTTGTTTTAGTTCTTTGTTTTTATGTTGTAGTTCTTATATTCTTATTAGTCTGAAATACATCACTTTAAATCGATCTAAGTCACTAATTAATTTCATTAATTTAGTACTAACTGGCTATAATAATATAGTTACGAGATAACACTGTCTACAGTACTGTACAGACAGATACTTTAGGAGACGTGAAAGGTAATATTAATATGGATGGTTTTCCAGTCGATAAAAGTATAAATGTAAAATAATGAGAAAGTTACACATCTTATTTAAAATATGGCAGATTTGGCAGGCAGAGATATATATATTGAAGGGGTACATCTCCAAAATCAAAGAGGATATCCAAAAAAAAAATGTTTAGAAGAGATTTTTTAAAACTATGCTAGAATACTACAATTGATCAATGTGTTAAAGTTAAGCTAAAAATCATTTGAATATTATTCGAGTTCAATTTTTGATAAAAATAATTATTGGTCAGATTTTATTTGTAGCCAAACTTTAAATTAGTCAAAAATATTATTTTTCCTATAAACTAGGGACCAAGACAAAAAAAATTCTACAATTATTATATTTATGAGGTACTTTCACCATAACATTTAGCTATTAACTGAAGAGAGATATGTAAACTAACTTTACTTTAGAAGAATTAAACGACCCGTGTGTAAAAGATACATTAGACCCGACCCTTAAAAAATACTCAATATAGTAAGTTACATAATTTATGAAGTGTATATATTAAGTAATTTATAATTGAGTCCTAGCTATTATTATTTAGTCTGAAGTTTAATTCTGGTGTAACTCCATTAAATTCTTGTTTGAATGACTTTAGTCTGAATGTTGATCTGCGAAGATGATGCTCAATACTTCAATAAATAAAAAAGAAAAGTTTGTAAGAAAACAATTTTTTACCAGTGTCTATGGACCAGGTTTTAGTAATGCTCTTGGTACCATTGAACTGTGCTTGACATATATTGTACAGCTACATATCAAATTACCTTTTTTTCATATAGCTACATGCATGCAATGGAAAGTGTGAACACGTACATCACTTTCAGCAACTATCCGGTGTCTTAAAACTCCATCTAGAGGGAAAAAAGTTATCCATAAGAAAAAATGTCTTTATGAAAAATTTACCATTATTGATGTCCAAAAAATATAATTTTTTTTCTTATGATATTGGTACGAAGTAAACTCCATTAAAAAGAGGGGTTAGTCTTTGTTCTTTGGAGAGCATGAATATACACAAACTAGGTATTTTACTTTTCACATATTCATGCTAAAATGTGAACATTAATTGAACCATTTAATTAAATAACATAAATTATTATCAATTGTATAATCTGTTCTATGTAAATATAACGCTACTTTCTCTTAATTGATGTTTTTTATTTTTCAAACAAAAAGATAAACACAGTACGTTTTCATTAAGGAAAGCAAAATGACCACTCTAATCTAGATTTCCCTATACTCTCGGGATATCTAGCAAAACAAAATACTACTATATCAAATTGAAGTGTTTAGACAGCAAGTATATTGTTTTTTCTGAGGGAACAGCAAGCATATTGTTACTCCTCCCTAAACTCTTTTTCAATAGTATTTTATATAGATAAATCATAAATAAATGTCCTTCCATACTGTACTAAGTCACAATCCCCGTGAAGCGTGCCACAATGTTGAAATTGTCATTAACTACTGTTCTTCCCTTGGTGGAGATGGGCTGACCCAAATGTCTATTAAAAGCCCGCACTGGAGTACTAAGATAAAAGGGCCTCATAGAAATAGTTGATGCGGCGGCCCAACATGATAGTAAGTAAAGTCTAATTATTCAAAATATAATATCGAGCAGTAAGAATCACATCCCCCTTGCTTAAAAAAAATAATCACATCCCCCAAAATTTTAAGGTGCCTCACTGTTTATGCTTAATTGCACTTTTTATATTTGAATTTTTAATTTCTGGTGGATTTTATCTTCAAAAATTTAACTTGGCATATTTATTCTCTATTTTTAAAGAAATATATGATTTTATCTTCTGGCAGAGTAAAAGTTGAAGATAAAATTTGTCATAAAAAAATTAAGGACAAAATTTGTCAAAAAGCGAAAAAGTTGGGTCCAAAATTTATAAAGAAAAAAAGTACAATTAATTAGAACAATTTTTTTTAATAATTAGGAAATAAAATACATTAAATTAATTTGTCGTATTAATTTTTTATAAATAACATTTGTCAAATATTAAGTAATTGAGAATAAAAAATACAATTAAGCTTGGTACTTAAAAAAGAGTACCAATAGCATCAAAATATGCTGTATTTTTTTCCACGTATGCCATTTTGCTTAGGAGTATGAAGGAAACCCAATTGATGTATGATAGCATAAAGTATCCAAGTACAATGAGAAAAACCATTAACGAAATAAACATAATACTTATCTAAGTTTTTTTTTAGTGAGCAAAAAAAAAAAAAAAAAACTTCAACCATAAACCTTACATTAAAATGAATAACGCCAAAGGAAGACTAAGTTTCACAATTAACACCACTAGATAAGTAGGTTAGGTTTTAACATACTTTCTAACCGTCACTACTTACATTCCAAAGTCTCCAACCATGAGGGGTGAGGTACCATCTTCAATTTATCCAAGCTCACGAATGACCCAGAGTCCCAGACAATAGTTGCATATCTATGGGAACCAAGATCACCTTGATTGATGAGGTTGATGGCCTGTAAGGAATCTGAAATGCAAACATCATCATCAAAGTTCATCTCCCAAGCCAATTTTAAACGTTCGTGAATGCCCACTACGTTGGCCTTAAAGATACCTGTAAAACCAAAGTATCACCAAGGTAATAAAACCTAGGAACCTAAATTCTATTATGGTATAATCCTCCCGCAAGTTGATAATGGTAATCATGTGGTTGTGAAAAGAAAAAAGAAACAAATACTTTCTTTTCCTTGAAATGTTCAAACAGAAGCCCATGCGTCCAAACATGGGACATTCAAATTCAATGCTCAATTAAGTTAAAATAGTAATTATATCTTTATTTTCTTTTTTTTAATAAGTACTAACCTATTTTTGTCAATTTGTAAAATATTTTTGTTAATTTTACTCTAAAAGGTTCACCAAATAAAAAACAAATCACTTTCAATTATCATACATCCTAAAATATTTTAGTCACCACGCCATTATTGTTCGAGATTGTTATTAACCCATCATTATCATAATTGTCATGGTTACAATCGTTATGACTAAGTCTACATTCATATACACTAACATCATTATTATTGTCGTCACCATCATCATGACTATCATTATCATTGTCATCGTTGTCAATAATGGTTGTGCCAACAACGATATCAATGGAAGCAACAATGATGACAACAATAGTGACATTGGTGGTAGTCATGGTCCTTAACCTATTACTACCACTAATATGATTGCTACAATCACTACATATCATTTTAATCATTGTCGTTGTTGTCACCATGATGATCTTCGCCATCGACAATGGTAGTGGTGACGACAACAATATGGTGTTGGCATTGACAATCATTATAATGGATGTGGCAACAATTAATCATGGTAGTGGTGTATCTAATAGTCATAATAATAATGATGATAGTAGTCAGGGCAAAAGTGATGAACATAGTCATGATAATAGTAATAGTGATGAGTTAACAATAATCTTAAAGATGAGTGACATGATAATTGAGATCTTTTAAATATTTGATGATCATGTAATGTTTTGATAAATTCTTAAATTAATATCTTAATATCTAATTCTTCCATTTTAATTTAATATTAGGAATCATCATCATCATTATTATAGTGCATGTGTATGAAGTCTATCTTAATGTAGTTTGTTTTTCTATCCCAATAAATGGAATACAAATTATGCTAACCCAACATGATAAGAAAGGTAGATAAAGTGGGTAATTATATATTATTTGGTACATTAAATAACCGATTAAAACAGGACAAAATAATTTCTTATCATATATTATATATTTTGAATACCAAATATGTCCTTATATTTACTAATTTTTATTAAAATATTTACTAATTCTTCAAAAGGAGTTTTTTTTTTGGCTGAGTCTTCAAAAGGAGGTGATAATAATTAAGTAAGTCCGTTTTCGAAATAACAAATTCTCAATTGAAACTCATGATATTACATATAAAATATAATTTATACTTGAAAGCATAATTCATTTCGCCTGCCACTAATATGTAGTGCATATTTTATTTATTTTTGTCTTTATTTTCTTCTCTTTTGCTTATAGCGTTGAAAGACACGGGAATCTATTGCGTTTGAAAACGATCGTTAGAAAAACTTAAGTCGTTTTAGTGTCACTATAATATCTAATATACTAGATATTGGGTCCCATTAATGTTCGGGGGATGACGAAAGTTAGGGTTTGGTTCATGCACCTTCTAATTAAGTATCCTTTTTTCTGTTTTTCAACCAAAATTATTGAATTGTATTTGTCACTCGATCGTTAGTGCATGTGTCTCGCATCGTCAAAGCTTTACGCATTGATCCACAAGAGTTCAAAAAGATGTGCCTTTGAAAATGTTAATGAATGTAGTACTTTTATTTCGCCTCTCTGGTAGAATGCATGAGAGTGGATCATCAACCCACGTCGCCTTCCCCTAAAGAATCAGGTAGACATAAGGTTAGCTAGGTTTAATTATTCGTATGCTCATACCTTTACAATTTTTACTTTTGTTCTTAAACTTTAGAAATTACTTATTTTAGTTCCTATATATAAATACATTGTTTAACTAGTTTTAATTGTTATACATATAGTTTTAATTCATTTTAGTCCTACTATAAATTTGGATGACAAAAACTAAAACAGATTAAAATAATGCATATTAAAATCAGTCATTTTAGATATTATAGGTATAGAGATCGACTAAATACAAAATTTAGTTGAATAATTGGTGTTTAATTTTTAACGTGCATAAAATTTTATTGGATAAATAATAATAACCGGTTACCAATAAAATTACTCTTCGATTCAATGAATTCAAAAATACCTACTATCTCTAATGTATAACAAAAACAAAATGAGGAATTAAACCTAAAAAGTAGAAAATATCAAACAATGTGTCCCATCTCATTGAATTTAATGTTTAGATTGTCCTAGCTAGTTACATTTCATTAGGAAGTTTCCTCTTAAGCTCCTTCAGTACGGATATTAACCTATCTACTAGAAAGTAGTGATTTTCTTAAATAAAATATTACGTGCACATTCCCCTTTCAACTATTTATGTTCATACTTGACATGCTGCCTCCTCTTCAGTCTTCCCTTTTATTCATTGTTCTTCCAGTTATATTCTTTCAGAAAACAATCGTACAAGCTGGATAGTCAAAAAAGACATGGAGGCATATAGAAATTTCTGTGTTTTTGACGGTCAACTACATAGGTGCTATGTTGATGATGACAATGCATGCTTCAGTTTTGAAATCATCATTATTCCCCAGTCAACCAGTAGTAGAGAGTTTTCTCTTTAATTTAAAATTGTTCTCTATGATAATGATATTGTCAAAAATAAATAAAATAATATTGGTTGGGAGTCGAGAAACAAGACCCAGAACATGTGTAGAAAATGAATTTGTTTTGTTACTGTCAATCCAAAGGCAGTAACATACTGTATTATATATGAAGTTACTTTATCGGCAGCAGAGAAAAATCGTTTGCTGCGTGCGCCTACCATGACACATTCACTGGTTTACCAAACATAAATATAAAAATGCATGTTGCGGTAAATTACGCATAAACTAGACTAGGACTATACTGATCTCTTGCCATTTCTGACTGATCAAGTCCTTACTCTACTTTTTTCCACAGGTAGATATATATTACATGTGTCTTTTACTTTGATATTCGACACATTTTAGTGATTTGAATTCAACACCATTTGTTAAGTTCAATTAGTTAATCTATGTGTTTGATGATATTGTTTTTCTCTTTATATTTTTTGTATTTTCTTTATAATTATCATAATGAAGATTTTTTACTTTTTGGTGGGATCCAGAAATATTTTTACAAACTTTTCTTTGGACTGACTATAGGAACAATCTTCTATTCAAGATTTAGCTATTATTAATTCTCGATCACCGATTGTTTCATATACTATGTTATATCACTTATTATATCTTTATTTTTATCTTTTAAGTATCATATATAGCATTGGAGTGTAAGTCGTGTGTTGATGAATTTCCTTTTTTACCTAACTTTTTTTTTAACTTCTTCTAAGTTAAAACTTAAAAAAGTATTATTTTTTGTGTAAACTTTAAAAGTACTTTTTCAACCTACTTCTTAAAGAATTTTATTTTTGGTACCAAGGAGTTATTTGATTTTACTTATTGAACCTATATTTATTAGTTTTCCATATATGTATTTTGAAAATTGTTCTAATTTTTTTTAAAATATTGATAAATAATTCAGAGTTATTTTCATACTTTTGTTTTGAAGATTTATGATATTTTCATAGAAAATCAAGTATATAATATATAATTGAAATATGTTTGATATCTCATATTTTCATGTATATATTGATTATGTCTGATAAAATTAGCTAAAAAATTAGTAGAAAGCTCAAAAGTTAGTTGAAAATTGAAAATCTAATTGGTAGTTGAAAATTGTAAAATTGAATTATCAAATAATCGAACAAACTTTTAAGTAAATAATTAAAAAAAAGAATAAAAGTTAGCTAAAGTAACTTGTTTAACATAGCCATAATATAATTCCTTTAAAAACTTTTTTTAAACCTTTTTTAGCAAACACTTTTATTATTGTTTTATTCTTAAAAACTATATTGGAAATAAATTTTAAAAAGTTGTATTGAATATAAGTTTTGAAAATTTTAAAAAAATGATCAAAATTTCAAACGAATCCTAGTTATTTAATTTACTTAATTTTTCTTGATTTATGTAAAATGACATATAACAACAATTATAATAAAACACACAAGGAGTAAGTAACAAGTGAAGCAAAATTGCAGGTAAGTTGAGGATAACATAATTATTGGTGAACAAGATTTGAAACATAATTAAATACCAGTTGTGTGTGTGTGTTTGGGTGGATAAAGAACAAATTATTTGAATCCCTCAACTTTCAACAAGTAAAATCAGTGACCGAAATATTCTAATTATTCTTATAAAGGTTATCCCAACTTTCCTGATTTTGCTAATTCACGTACTCTTGATGGCAGCAACTATGTATTTTTTTTCTTCTAATTATAGGATTTTTTTTAGAAATTAATTTATTTGTTTTTCTTAATAAGACTGTTTTCTAATTTTTAGATGCATTAATATTTTTTATAAATATCTTTACTAAATTATTATTTCTTAAAAAATTAATGAAAAACTATTAAGTGAATAAAGAGATAAGAAAATAATAATTTTGGAATAACAATACAAGTAATTGACAAATTTTATGCAATTATTTAAATTAATTATTTTTTAAAAGAAGATAAATTAGTTAAAAAAAGCTTTAATTTAAAAAAAAGAGTAATTATTAGCATTTGAAAAAAAGAAAAAACAGAAGTCAATATACCTACGTCCACATTCCGAACCCAGGAAGCACTCCTCCGATCCTCTTGTTATTACATTGAATGGAGGAGGATGAATAAGGGATATAGTAATCCAGATAAGAGGAATATCATTTTGCAGTCACGTTTAACCTACATCTTAATATACATTTCAATGTATTTTATATTAATATATGAATTCATGTAGATCGGGACAAAAACTTAATTAGCATGGCATAATGCAAGGGATGTCACATTGGTTCTGGCCGGCCTATTGATAAAACTAACCCTTCCATTGATAGAGGTGAAAAGGATCGGAGCAGAAAAGATAGTGAAATAAATAATAAAATAAGGAGAGTTTTATATTTTTATACAGTATTTTAATTTAAAATTTACATCTCAATTTATTTTTATTTTATTTCATTCCACTTTATCAAACATTACCTAAGGGATGTGTTTGATTTAAAGGGTAAATTTGAGATACAATTGAATTGAGGTGTTTTAGAAGTGAAAAGTTGTGAAATAGTAGTTTATTTGGGATGAATGTGCGATGCAATTTTTTAAAATTGTGAGTTCCATGGGATAAAACTTTCATCCAAAATGAGATGCAAAAAAAAAATAAGTTAATTGTGTTAGCTGATGAGAAAAAAGGGACATGCTTCCAAAATTGCCCCGAAGAATATCTCATGCTACTTATGGTTGTTTCTTTTATTATTTTTTGCTTCTCTTTGTTTTGTTGCTAGTGCCTCCCTTCTCCTTTGTCTACATAATTAGTTATTCTATTTATATAATTGGTTATTTAAATCATTAAAACTTTTAAATTTGTTAGAGTTGGTCTACAGTTTTTAACATGATCAATTATTGTTACATCATAGTCAATTATGTGATAAGATGAAATTATATAATTGATTGTGCAGTTTTAATAACTAACAATGTTAAAGGGAAAAAAATATTGCCTAACATTGTCAAACGTACATGAAGTATGAGATAAAATAGACATATATTTCTTGTCTATTTTTTTAACTTTTATTATTACTATTATTTATCTATTACTTTAATTTAAATTTTTGGTTTCTTTTACATTCATTTTTATCTCAATCAAATAATTTTACTGTTCATTCTCTTATATACATTCCTTTTTATTTCTCTCATTTTCATCATATTTAATCCCTCGTTTACCGAACATGTCTAAAACCAAACAAAACAAACAGGATAAGGAGAACATATAGTAACATGTAAAATCAACTTTTGAGGAATATGAAATATGAAAGAGATGATGGATTCAATTGTCAAATGCCAATTCCCCTTTTAATTCCTGATTTCCTCCCCAAAAACTGTGTTGAACATTTTAGTCTCTACACTTAATAATAAAATAATTTTTTTGATCCGTAATAATAAAACAAATTCAGTATATGATTAAAAAAAGTAAAAGTTGAAAGTGCTGCCTCGGCACTCGAAATAAGATCATTTTTTTTTATAATAAGATCAAATTTATACCAAAAGATATGAAAAGTTTAATAAGACAAAACACATACACAAAGGTGCGTACTTATAGCAAATATATTTTACTTAATATTATATTAATCTATTTTTTAAAATAAATTAAACAACTGATTCTAAATTTATAATTTCATTTATAATCGAGCAGTTCATTAAAAAGTTAAAATATTTTTTTCTTAAATAAAACATCGAGATTAAACTGTGTATGAAAAAACCCATCCATCCATCTTATCGTAATTGTTCTAGTAATTGTTCTATATTCCAATAAAATCATCTCATAGAGAAAATCTGTAATTCTAAAATAAAATTTTATAATCTCATTCAATCGTGTGCCTAATTAACTAATATATATCGTCAACTTATCCAATTCCAAGATTATTCGTTGATAATAGTAGGCATAATAATTTCTTATAAACAAGTAGGCTCATTTAAATATCCAACTAAACATATACACGTTAAGACAATCGAACTTAGTCTAGAATCTAGACAGTAGACCTCAGATGCATGCACCAACATCACAATCATAAACGAGGTTTGCAAAAACGACAAGTAGCACCATATATATAAAATTCCTTACACTACATCATAGTATATTATATACAACGCATACACTAATTATATAAACATGCACGACGCAAAGTCGCAAACACTCACATGCCCTAACTTAATCACCCTTTATTTATATATAATCATCATAATCATAATCATAATATATAATCATCATCCCAATCATGATAGGATGTAAGTACCTAATTTTGAAATCATTCAACGGTCCAAAACAGAAATTACCAAAGCGAGAGAAGAGACAAAACAGCAGAAGAAAACTAAGAACACATACACCAACATAGTTTTATACTACAATTTATACAATAAAACTAATACTTAAGAAAACGCCATTTATTAATTATTAGCCTTCTAGTAAATTAAGTGACGGTTGGGCACAACGACGTCGTCCAGCATCCACAGGTCATCCATGTTGTCCCACTCAGCACCAACAGGCAGCTCATTCTCCAAACCTAGAAACCATTCAATTTGTTTCAGGTCGAGTTCGTCGTTTCCTCCACCGCTTTCGCTGCCATATACGGTGGCGGAAGGCGGTGATCCGGTGGATCCAGTGGTGGAATGTGAGCTGCTGCTGCTGCTTTGTTCAGTGATAATGTCAGGGATGAGGCAGCGTTGTTTTTTGGAGGGTGGCGGAGCGGCAGCGGCGGCCGCGTTGGTGGTGGCCGGGAAGTTGAGCTTGGCCTTGTCGCCGCGGATGCGTATGGCGGCGTCGTCGTAGGCTTGGGCGGCTTCTTCGGCGGTGGGGAAGGTGCCGAGCCAGACACGAACACCCTTGTATGGGTCCCTTATCTCCGCGGCCCACTTGCCCCATGGCCTTTGCCTAATTCCTCTGTACACGTTCTTACGAGCTCGCTCACTAACACTCTTCTTTTCTGCACCCACCACCCTTTTCTTCTTCTTCTTCTTCTCACATGATGATTCCACTGTCACGTGCAAACAAACAAACGCTGCGTTAATAATACTTATCATCACGTGACACCTTTCAAATTATTCTTAATCCGCTTGATAATTGTCGATCTTTACAATTTGACTATGTGGACTCAGTTCGATCTCGATACAGAGACAATTCTCTTCAAGACAGAAATTTATATCATCACGTGACACCTTTCATACTATTTATTTTTTCTAATATAATTATAGATAATCATGTTTGAACCATAACATACACTGAAATAAAATAAAAGAAAGTAAATTTTTGCCTTCTATGGGTGTGGTCAGTGGTGTGGATGGTTGCTAATGGCTATTATTGATTTTCTAGAAACTGCGAAAGGCCGTGTCTACTAGCGTAAGGAGTAAGGACTGTGATAAGGTCTGATAGGATCAGGGGTGAGTTCGATTGTTCTGTCTAATGTTTTTTTTTTATTTTTTTTATTTTGAGAGTTTGCTTTTCTCAAGTTAAAAACTCTTAAAAAAGAGTTATAATTAAACTTTGCCTTTTTTTACCATTACTTTTCAATTGGAAGGAAAAAACGTGAGCAAAAGAAACATTGGAGTTTTGTTATTTTTTAATGTCAAATTAGTGAAAGCTTCAACTTTACTTTTGAACTTATTCAACAAACACCACCTCTTTATCTACCACGAGAACCCAAACCCCCCATTAAAAATATTCAAAAACATTTACTGAGTTGTTTCAGTTTAATTCAGTGCTTTTTAAGCATATTTAAGAGAGAGAAAAACGTTTAACTCCTTATAATGATCGTATTCAGATCAGATAGGATTAAGAAAAAAAAATTAAAAGTTACTACTATTTTTTGACATTAACAGATTAATAAAAAGAGAATTTCATGTATATTACTATATTAGACTTCATATATACATGTTATGCTCATCATGTTTGATAATACAATGAAGGAAAAAACATTCTTACTAGTATTGTTAGTTTAATTTTAAATGAACATCACTTTTCTATTTAGAAAGAGAATTAGTCTATATTTTCACTATGTGAAAAATTGTGCGTAAATTTTCACGAACAGAATTAGTCTTGCAACATGTGATTAGGAGATAATATAGTCGTGGTCTTTGATCCAGAAAAAAAAATAAAAACCAAAGAACATCCGTGAACAAAAAAAAACAGAACAACCTAGAACAAGAAAGTGATACATACCTATTTTGTCTGGAATTTTCTGCAGGGGTGGTTGGTTTTTGGAATTGGTGGTGTCGAAACCAAGGAGGTCAGAGAAAGGGTCAAGCTCGGACCATAGTTCCTGCGCGGCGAGGTTGCGGCCACGCTTCACACCAATGAAGTCTGAGATGATAGCACCTCCACACATGCTTCTTCTCTTCTTCGGAACTTGAGAGATAGAAAGAGAAATAGAGTTACTATAATTGGCAGCACAATTAGTCTCGTGACAAACAAATATCAATGTGAGCAAGTGAGAGAAAAATAACATGCTTAGTGCTTTCATTTATATAGAGTTTTTCAGTTGCTTATGGCTTACACTGCCCCCGGTCCACCTAAGAGCCTGAATAATAGAATGCTGGTTTAATCATAATGATCAGACGGTGGAGAGTGAGGGGCTTGGTGACGTGGCGGGTTTTGGTTGGTTCGGAGGTTAAGACGGTGTTGCAGTTTGGCTTGGGAACTAGGGAGAGTTGGATTTAACGCACGTCTCAGATTAAACACACGCTTTAGGGGTGGGTGTGGGCCTGTGGGGGCCATTTGGTTTTGGAGTTAACCTCCCATCATGCGTCACCCTCGACTTCGGTCATAATAAGTTAATAAGTAATAACCCTTTAGACCATCAACGCAAAGTTACTAGTATGATCGAAATCGAATCACCTACCAACAACCACTGTAAGATTTTCTTGGTTAAAACTTAAAAGTAAGTTGGAAGGGAAATTCCTATATACAACTTGATAGAATGCATGATGGAGTAAGGTAAAGGTGTATCTAGGACAGGTTTATCTCTGGGTTTATTTTTTATAGTCTAAAATACATATTTTCTTTTAAGATAATAGTGTTTTAGTTGGATAGAATTATTATAAATGACAAAAAAAAACTTCTAAGTATTTAATATGACTTGTATACGAACTTTAATCTGAATCTGATTAAGTCGAAACAATTACATATTAACTAATTCCCATTCTTGATGATATTTTTTTTAATCTTTATTTGATCTACAATTTTGATAAATTGTTTATTTAATTTAAATTTAACGTAATTAAAATTTTTTAAAAATATAAAATAAGATAATGTTAACTTCATTTATTAACGTAATATATCAATTTTAGTGTTCTATATTAATTGTAGAATAAAAAAATACAAAAATTTATACTAAAGCCTATATTACAATATATATTTTAAATAAATAATATTAATATAAATGAAAATTTATTTTTCAAAACAAATATTTTTACTATTCATATATTATTATTAAAAAAATTTAAAAATACATGACATTAAAAAAATTATATAAAAGGAATTGGAATGAACTAAAATATAATTGTTAATAGATAAGGATAGTTTCGTAATAATTAATAAGAGATAATAATATGTGTTCTTTAATTTAATTTAAGGTTTAAATTTTGTTTGATCTTTAAATGTGAAAAAAATCATGTTGAAAAGAAAATATTTTCCTTAATTTGTTTATGATTTTTTGACATAAATTTATTATTACTTTCAACGGAACAAATTTATATATTATGATTAGAAAAAAAGAAAAAAATACATATATATCCACGCTCACATGATGAAATACTTATCCTGATTTTTATTCATAACAAGATTCAAACCGTGATTTGTGGATTTGTGAGAAATTATTATTTTTACAATAAATTAATTTCTATTCTTGGACCTAACTCCATTTAAATATTCGCCTTTAATATAAAAGTAAAACTACTTTGATGGAAGACAATTCTTTGAGGTAAATATGATATTAACCATTCACCGAAAACATGGGAAAAAAGCTGGTGAGGATTTTTTTCCTAAATGGATTATTTTTTAGTAAAATCCTCTCAATTTATTTTATTCACGAAGAGTTAACCTAAATCTTGCTTGTGTCAGTTGTGTGTTTAATTTTAAATAAAGTGTTGATTGGTGTTTATTCTTTAAAAGAAAAGAAGCGGAAAAATATGAATTCGATAAGTTTTAATTTCAATTCTATGCTCAAGAGGCGGAATTTTTAACTATATCAACGTTTTTTTAACTAAAAAGTATTTAACTTTCTTCTGCAACTTGATTGTTAAATTCTATATTTTTGACATCCATATTCTGGCTTATAAAAAATGTCATATTCTATATAACAAAAAGTAATTAATTTTTCATAACACTCATTTTTCACTTAAAACAATCAATTATTTTTTAAAACAATTGATTAACACTATTTTTTTTCTTATTCTCTCTTTTCAATTTTTTTTCTTACTTTTATCAAACTTTATTTTTTACTATCACTTTTATCAACCTATTTTTCTCCTTTTGTGAAACATAGCTTTCGGCGAATATAAATCTCAAAGTTTGGGGGAATAGCCCACGACGGTTAAATTGGTAAGTTTTTTTAGAAGTAATTCTAAAATAAAAAAATAGGAAGGAAAAAATGAGATGAGCCTTTCCAAAAATAAAAATAATTAAACTTTCAATTAGTTAATTTTTAGAAGTTCACCAATATAACTTATCTAAAAGATGAAATGGTATATACAGATGAATTAATGAAAAACTCATTTTAACTTATGGAGGAGCTCATTTCATTTTCTTTTTCCTATTTTTTTCATCTAAAAATACTTCTAGATAAACTTACATCCAAACAGGCCTTTAATCCTTTTATAATTATCAACTTAATAATTATGGTAGTTGTCTGAAAAAAGACATTATCATGTGACAGCAAACAATGGTTTCTAGATTCATAAACAGTACATATATATATATATATATATATATATATATATATATATATATATATTTTCTTATAAGAAAGTTTTGATCCAATGAGAAATATCATATAACGGGCCGGCGCAGTTTTTTTTTTCTTCTTAATTTTCTTTATTTCTTTCTGCATTTAATGTTATGAAAGTTAAACTAGGGTGTATTACAAACAAACAAAAAAACTAGAATGTAGGCATACGTAAAAATGCAGGTACGTATGTGTATGTACATAACGTACAATTGGCATGACCATTACAAACTTGAAAATAGCGTAAGCATAAAGATAACACACAGGTTGTAAAGTTGTAATAGAAACAAGAAAAAAGCAAACCGATAAATGCAGAAGAAAACAAACAAGTTGAGGAATCTTTGAAATCGCAAAAGGAAATGATGCGGAGGAGTTTAGGATGAAACTGATGGAATGGAACTGCCCTGCCTTCCACAATCACAATCCTAGTATAACCGGCTTTAATTTAGGAAGCTGCAAGATAAATGTGAAGGAATATATACTTGATTACTTTAAATAAAAACTAGTGTAATGACTAGTGTGTTCGTGTGTCTTAGTTTTATAATTTACAAATTTTTATATTATTATTATTTTTAATATATTTGGAATTTTTTATTTGAAATATATTTATATATATGACTCTATGTTTATGTAAGTGTACGTGTACATAAGTATGTATGCTTGTAAGTATATTTATAGGTATCTGATAAAATTAAAAAAATAAAAACAAACAAACAAATTTCAAGCATATTATATACAAAACAAACACTTTTAAAACATATATTTATACTAAAAGAGGTACCCATAAGTTTAAGTTATTATTTATTCATGACTCATTAATAAACTAGAGTAAAAATTGATTTATTTTATCCTTACACATAAATACCTATTAAACTATCTATTTTTAATCCAAAATAAAATTTAGTATATTTTTTTGTCATCTTACCCAAGTTAAAAGATGGATCAAGTAAAAGTTGATGATTCACAAATGAAATAATATTTTTATATTTTATAATAGATAAATATATATCAATATATTATATAAAACATATTTACTTTCATTATGTATTTGTATATGTGATAAATAATGGTGAAATTAGATCTCGCGTAATTATTTTTGCTTTTCCATAAAAATAAACAAAATAAAATTCAATAAAAAAACAAGATCATCAGTACTGAAAATGAAATCATATTTAATTTTTTTTGGAAATTAATGAAGCCTCAATCAATCAATATATTATATAAAATATATTTATTAACGGGGTCTAATAATACATGTGACAAACATTTGTGTAATTAGATCTCACGTAATTAAATATTATTTTCCATTACAACAAACCAAATGAAATTTTTAAAAAATCAATCAAAATATATAATATCAATCAACCAATCACAATTATTAATCAATTACAAGCGTATATTTTTTCCCGTTAAAATCAATCATGCCTAGTTTAACTAGAATCTTCGTATTCTGCTACCGGTTATCTGAGCAAATTTTTGGTATTCCCAATAACCTTTATTCTCACTACCACTAATTCGCTTTTCATTCCTGCGACTCGATCTTCTTCCCCCGTACAGTCTAGAATGCTTCTCAATATTTTCTCTCCCCTTCTGTCAAAAAAATATTTTCTCTCCCCTCTCCTATCTCATTCTATTGGAATATACGGATCACTATGTCCGATCATTGATTTTGGTGCTTGCTAAAAATTGTGGGACTCTCGCTATGCTTAAACACTTACCAATTAACCTTGACCAACGGTATGCTATGGTTCTTCTCTCTAAATCCTTTTAACTATGGTGACTATGATGATTTGTTTTTTTTATTTTGCATGATTGTGTTAGAGTATAACTCTGAGGTAAAGTCTCACATCAGATAAAAATAAAAAAGTTGAGTACCATATAAGTGAAAAAAATATTCATAAATCTAAATTTTAAGGTTTTAAATTAAAGTGTGGTGTGTAATACATTAACCTGATTACTCAAATATAAATCTTCCTGATATTTACCCCCTCCAAGGAATTTGAAATTTCTTCTTAGGATATTGGTATTTGAAGAAATATATACACAAAGAAGGTAATCTTTATTTCTACTATTGTTTATTTGTTTATATTTTTTAATTTCTTTTTCTGATTTTGTATGGTTCCTTAATATATCAGAGCGGGTAAAGTATGTTTGTAAATGTTAAAGATTAGGGGTTGAAGGTGTAGTCATTAACTTTCATGAGATTCTAAAGATAGAATTGGGAGAAAACCATACAGGTTTATGTTTATGTTTTTCTAATATGGAGTCATAAACTTTCATTGTGTTTCTCACAAGGTCATAATTTGATTGCAAGGGTGTGATATAAAGATAATCATTATAGTTTTGAGAGACATTGACAACATAAGCATGACTGACAGTTTTGCAGTGTTGCTATTTTTTTTTCTCCTATGTTATTTCTTTTTGCTCTTTCATTGTTTTTCTTATTTCCCTTTATTATTTTTTATGTCATTTTTTCTTTAGTCTTCTATTGCAGGCGTTGATAAGGGAAAGAGATGTGGTAACATCTATTTTTTGTGTTTTTTATTTAATTTAGTTGTTCTTATTCTTACTTCTTCTTATTTGTCTTATTTGTGTTGGAATGACAATAAGCATTGGCAAGTTTTTAATGAGTATCAATTAATTGTATTTTGCAATTACTTATTCATTTAGAATTTTTTTCATATAATTTTTATTGAAACATGTTATTATTTTTTGTAGAGGCAGCATGCTACTGTGTTTGTGCATATATTGGTAAAAAGTTGAAAATATTACATATGGGAACAGACAAAGTCTCACCTTTAAGTAGATGAGAAAAATGACTAAATGGCTTGAAGATGAATGTTATCAATTTTGTACGTAATATAATTTTATTTAGAAGGTGGTGGTGAAGAGCTCTTTGTAGAAATTGTGAGAAATGTTTAAATTATTTGGATGCAATTTTTATTGCTTTTATTCTCAATCATGGTATCAATTTTTTTGGAAATTTTGTTATAAGAAGTGTTATAAAATCTAATATAAAAAAAATATACATCTTGTTGTCAATTATTTAGGACTAATTCTAAAGGGAATGTACTCTTTGCATTTGCAAAAAATTGCAAATAGATCACCTTGACAGTACATGTAAATTAGTTTTTTAATTTTTTTTGGAGTAAGCTCTAACATTAAATCATATTTAGGAACCATTTGTGATAATAAAATGAAGAAATGATACACCTTTGATGGTATGCTTTGGCTGATAGCATTTCAAATGCTTAATTTACAATAATTTATATAACATTTTAAAGGAGTTTTTTTTTTTCCTTATGAAGTAAAAGAAAATCAACGAATTAAATATATTAATTATAATTTTTAAAAATATTCCGTATTACCTAATTTAGGTATATACTGCAATAGGTAGCTTGACGGAATATATTTAACTCTTAATTTGGTAGATTATAATTATCTCAAAGTAAATTAATTTTGGTAGTTATAATTTTTCATAAATTGGAAAATATATGTGGTTGATTGATAGATGACTGGTCTAATCAATTTTTGTAAATTAATGTATATACATATACATATATATATATATATAGTTCGTAATTGAGTCAAGTTTTTATAAAACATCACATCACAATACATGTTGTATGACTCGAGAGCTGCTGTTTGATCACAAGTGGATACCAAACAAAAAAAATTATTCACAAATTTTATTCTATTAGATTAGATGTTGTAGTAGATAGTTTGGTGAAATAAATTTAACTCTTAATTTTGGTAGATTATAATTTTGTTAGGTTATACTTTTTCGTAAATTGGAACAATATATATATATATATATATATATATATATATATATATATATATATATATATGATTGATTGATAGCTGATCAATGTAATTAATTTATATATAATTCATAAACGAATCAAGATCACATCACGTATTGTGTCGTATGAACCTCGAGAGTTATTGTTTGATTGATGTGTGAGTATCGAATTAAAAAATTATTCACAAATTTTATTATATTAGATGCCTTAAAAAATATTTCAATCTCAATTTTTTTACTATTGAACCATGAATAAATTGATATTAATATGATATTGTTTTAAATAAATGAGTGATTTTGAGTTTAAATTTTGAATATATAACTAAATCCTAGTGTGAGTACTTATCACTTGTAATAATCTTACAATCCTTGAATATGATTGTTTCTTGCGAAATTAATTATGGGTTTAGGGGTAAAAAAGTCTCATTTCCTTTAATAGCATTGGCATTTTCTCTATACAATCCAAGCCCAACCCCCACCGCCATGCATTTTTGTAAAGAGTGTGACTATGTGAGGTCCCCTACGTAGCTTTATAAGAGTAGATTGACTTGATTAGCATCATTATCATCAATATGCTCTATGCAATATGCATATATATCATAATGAATTGCACATTTCGAAGGGTTTTCTGCGTTTCTTGTTTCTTCTTGTTTGTAAGTTGTGTTCATCCCCACGTACTTAAGCTAAAGATATTTTTTTTAGCCGCAATTGTTCCACCTTGCATTCGTAATATATATGGGTATTTTACACCTTTATCTAATTAAGGTTGGATTGAAAATCTGGAAGCATCTAACTAAGTGGTCCTGCTTACGAGTCTCACTGCAACCCCCCCAGCTTTGGAATTGTATGTTATGTCATGATTATTATAACCTTACTCGTTATTTACTAAAAAAATGTAAAACCATCACAAGTATTTTATCATCTTTTTTTTAATATATATGATTATTAAATAACAACTTAATGTTTGTACCAAAGAAAAAAAAACAACTTAATGTGTCGACTAAAATTTGGGAAATTCAAAATTATGCATATAATGTCAATCCTGACATTGTTTTATAACTATGCAACAAAGACAGTTTTCTACACTCCAATAAGTATGTTGTTCAACAGCAGCCACCTATGGTAACGATACATATACATCAAACTATTCTCAAATCAGTTCCTGCCATCGAAACTCAATTTCTATATTTGTATATATTTTTTTGCTGAATTAAAAAAAAATTGATTCTGAAGTTGGTTTCTAAATCAATATCTAATATATGTCTTAACAATTTCTTATTTTTTTAATGTATTAGAAACTAATTTTCCGATATCTAATTGAAATATAATTTCAAAATAATTTTTCAGTCAAAAGTAACCGTGCATATAGGAAATAAATAAAAATATAATAACAATTTATTTAATAATGTTAATATATATATATATATATATATATATATATATATATGAATTTCTAGTAATTTACTTGTATTTTACTTTATTTTATCATATTTTGATTTGACTTTACGTTGAAAGCATTTTCTTAACTTGGTACATGCATGCTGTCAGCGATCAGACTCATGCAAAATGGTAGACCGTACCCCTCCTTTTCAGCAGGGTGGGGCAAGCAGTCAAAACTAAACAACAAAACAGCTCACATAAATCCTTGAGTCTGCTGGTTTCTCCCAAATAATAAAAATATATTTTAAATTTATAACAGTTATAATTTTAAATTTATTTTTAAACATATTCGTTTATAAGACATTCGTAGCAACATTTAAATTTATTGTGTTTTATTTAAAATTTATTTATATAAAATTTACTAAATAACATTCTCTTTCCAAAATAAATGTCGCTATTGCATTTCAAAACATGGATGAGAACGTGTTACTCCAATCATCATCCAGTCATCACAGCCTATATGGTGTCTCCTAGAAACTGGAATTTGAAATCCCTAAGCTTTATTTTCGCTTATGGTCATGGGATAAGATAAAATAAGATATTAGAATCCAGGCTAAATGGTTAATTTAGCCTCCAAAAGACAAAAGTGTCACAATTTTAAGTTAGTTGTTAAATAGAAGGAAATTAATTTATTCACAAAAAGAACGAACTTTTTTCTATACAAAGTCTTTTTAATCATTCAACTAATTTTTGGATGAATGTCTATTTTTTTATGTTGTTAAAAGTGTTGATGTGACGTTAATTGTCAAGTTAAAAAAGTTAATGATCACTAATTTTTTAGATATTAATATTTATTTAAGAAGTTGACCTCTTTCAATAAATATTTTTTATACATATTAGTTAAAGATTAAATTCATGATGACAAATATTTAAAAGAAATAAGATTATCTACTAATTCATAACGATGTTATTTTATTATTAACATGATGATAAGACGTGCACAAATTAAAAACTTTGATGATAAATTTTTTAAAAAGCCTTAAATAATAAAATTTATAAAATAATAATAATTGAATGATAAAACATATAATTAAGCCTAACATATTTTTCACGATATGAATAACTAACGGTTCATAATTATTTTTGAATAACATATATCTCCCCGACAAGGTTCTTATATGTAACACCCTATTGGAACCCAATAAGAAATAAAGGACACGGTAATAAATTGAAATCATGTACTGATTTGTATCCGTTTAAGCCATTGGAATAATAAATTTGATATTTTAGATTAAAAGTGAGTGTTTCAGTTTAGTTTACATAAGATCATATGGAATGTATTTAGTTTTTCATTGTACACTACAGGGTACGTTAAAATCATTTTTACATTAATTATGATTAAAATTTTCTTCTTCAGAAATGATCAGACACATTACCTATATTTTCTAAATAAAAAAGCCTCTGTAAAAAAAAAAAAGCAAGATTTTTCCTAAATAAAAAACAAGCCATGTTTTCAATGTCTTCAGAACTCATTAACCATGATGATCAATGTGCCGTTCTCAACTTTTGAGGACCCAGAAAAGTTTTTCGTCAGAGATGAGAATTCACAACTTGTAAACCACAAAAGCCACCCTCTGCATTGAAACGGCCTTGCTCCATTTATGCTTGTTTTGTGTTATAATCAAAGTTTACCATTACCATATAAGCATATACTTGATAATTTGTTATAATCAAAGTTTTAAAAAATGTTGGGGACTGCAATTTTGATTACAGTGGGGTTATCGTCAGAGGCGGAGCCAGGACTTTGAATTAAGGGGGGCCAAGAACAAAAATATAACAAATTAAGAAAATTAAATCTCCACATTATGCAAGAAAATAAATATATACCAAATATTTTTGAGTAAAAAATAGATACATTTGTATTGAGTATAAAAAGTACTTATCAACAAGTGTAACTAGCCTACAAGCGTCGATGGAGAAGTAGGAAAAACCAGAAGAATACACACGAAAGTAGTAGCAAGTTAGGGTAACAAATATAGAGTGGGTTGACAAATAGCCTAGTATGCATCAGGAAGTTTATTTACAGGCCTTGAAATTTGTACTGTTGCTGGCTTTTTCTCTCTCTCATGTGTAAAAAAGAAATTACTGCTAGTAGTATGCAAAACTTGTATAAAACACACACGATCAAATGAAAAAAAGAGAGAGAAGGTAAATGCATAACAAAGTCGAATAACAATCAAATATTAAAAAGGGAAGGTGGCACGACTAATTATACTTCAACTTGTTTCATAAGCTATTTTGCATGTAAAATGAAAAATGAAATGAAACAAAACAAAGAAGATGCACCAAGGAAAACAAATTAACAGGAAATCGGATGGGGCCACATAAAGCTTTGTAGAGAAATATAAATATACTTCAAATATTTTGGGGGGGGCCATGGCCACTATACCGCATAATTTTCTGCAATATCAAGAACCGCGATAAAACTGTAGCTGTGATTGCAATTTAAAACATTGATTATAATAAGATGAGACTAAATCTATTTGTTTATCTACAGTGAATAATGTTTAAATAGAAAACTAAAAGAGGCTTCCTAGCCTGAATCTCTGACAAATTTCAAAAGATCCTTAGTTTTAAATATTATAATCACATTTCTGACATGACTTCTCCAACTTCCTAACCAGAGTAAGTATTTGTATTTCTAAATGGAAGTGTGAAAAGGCATAATTAATTCTTAAATAGATAAAAACTTAGGATAAGTGAAACTGGAAACCAACTTAAAGGAATCACCCGGAAATAAAATAAAAAAGATGGCCAAGTCCTTTATAATAATTTGTCCCAACTAGGAACTATTTAGATAAGCTTTGTCCTTAAATCACTAGTGATACTGATAACATAACGTAGAACATGCGGGTTACTTGCTTCAGGCTACACTAGTTTTATTTTACATTATTAAAATGCATAAATAGTCAAAAGAAGCTACAAATCCTGCAAAATCTATCCTTCATTACTGTGAGTTCTTAGATGCAAATCAAGAGCTTACAGAGCTAGAATCTGTCCTCCCATCAGCCACTGCTCCATTACGAGTCACACCAAAATATTCTAATAGCGCTGAATATAACTCAATGTATTCAGCTGAGCCATCAGAAGAAGGGTTATTATCTAGTGTAGGTGGTTCAGCTGAATCAGCAGGAGGAATTTCATCTGGGGCAGGAGAATCAGCTAGAGGTTCTGGAGCTAAAGCGGTTGAATCCCTCGCAAATGCTATGCCAATTTCAGAACTAACTATATAAACAATTGCTATACTCAAGCTTAATGCTAGTATACTCTTCATTTTTGGCAAAGATCCTGAAAGCATGCCTTGTTAAATCCTAGTCTCCTAGTATTATTAGCACTTTTGCACCACAATGGGACTAAGCCTTCTTAATATGTTTAATTTATAATCTTAAGTTGCTTGAATTATGCTGAATTTAATCTTGTTATATGTTAAACGTACAGTTTTTCTTTCATATTGTAACTGTTTGACATATTCATAAGCTTTTATGTTGTCATAAATTTCATTTAGTAGCAAGTTTAGAAACAGATCCTGCATGGTAATGGTGCACAGTTAATTGGTGCCTGACTACTTGAAAGGGGTATTCTACGACAAGGAAATATGAAAAGGAAAACGACCTGATATAGAGTCAAGGGAACGGCCATAGTCATACATTAATTATGATTTATGACATGAAGCCAGTAACAATATCTAAGCACTTTGAAACATCCAGTTCTAATTTAAAATTCCGCAAGAAGAACTTGTGACAAAATAAATCATAAAGCACAAACAATAAAGTTATTTTGATTGTACTCTCACAGTTTAAGTTATGATGTATGGAATTTATTTTAATAAGAAGAAAAGGCAAGGCACTTATATAAGTAGGTGTTATTGTCATTTAAAGATGGCTGTTACTTGTTCATCCCAAAAAGAATTCAGCATTTGTTTCCTTATATTGAAATATTTTCTTGAAAGGCAGCCTCTGAGGAAATGAGACCAAGAAAATTTTTCTTCAGATCATCAGCACAGCCTAACAAGCTGATATTTATGAGAGGAAAATTGTGGTTTCTTAGTCATTTAAATGGCATTGAAGAGGACTGAGATTTCCCCGATATCTTTCAATGTGAAAACGACCTTGAGTTTTTAAGTAACAATAAGTTCAACGCCGCTGGATGGAGAAGTTCATGTAGTATATAACTGCAATTTTTTTTTATTACCATATTATAGGTGCAATGTGTCTTAGCTTTACGGATGATTAATCTGTGCAAGGGAACCTAATTACACTTTTAGTGGATCTCCCCTCCAGCCAAAAAATTTGAACAGGAGACCTTATTTATGGAATCCAAACCCATATATCCCCACAATATTTTATTTAGATAAAACAAATAAGATCCACTTGGTTGGGACTTTTTGTTACAGAGTCTCTGTCAGGGATTTAACGTCTCTTAATGGAATATCGCTTTTTTTATTTCCCTTCCCCATCTCCCCTTCATGGACTTCTAGTGGGACACCTTAAGCACCAATGTATTAGTGAGCCTCTCCTAGGCCCCTAGCAAGGTCTAATACCAAACAAAATATACAGGACACATCAAAAGTAATAATGAAGGCTCTAATGTGATCACTTCTTTGAAAAAAGAAAAAGTTCTAACATGGGTTATCATTGTCATCCATTGCTTCATACTTTATGACAGAAGAGAATTGAAATGAAAACTACTTCATAATTAGAATTGGTAAAAATTAGCAGCAAATTATATCATGAAGTCTTCACTCTCTGATATTTTGTGATAAAATTAATAACCAAGAATGACATACTTTGAGATTTACTACTCTCAGCCAGTTAATATACATGAATTCCTTACCTAACTGGCTGAGAGGAAATATTTCTATTTACACTTTTGAGTACATAATACATAAGGCTGAAAAATGTACTTAATTCACTTGTATACAGATTCTGGTTTTTCTATATACAGAAAACAAGGTATGGAAGTTGATTCAATTGGTTCATAATTGTTGTTCAAGAGGAGAGATTGGAAATCAGACAGCAAGTGAACTAAAAAGGGTTAAAGTAGGTTTTTTTTTTTTGGCTTCAGCTAGTTAATTGGGATTAAAAACCATCCTTGAAAACCTTTCCCCCTACTATATATGCCACTTGTTTTCCTCATTTGGTCTGATTGTCCAAAACATTACTTTTCATTCCCTCTTTATTGCCATAGCTGCAAAGTGCATGAAATTTCAAGTACTTAAAGGCAAGCTGCTGGCCTTTGAACGCCCGTATAAATTGGTTTTATATTGGCACATCTAGAACCGGAAGGCCTGGGTCCAAGGTTCAGGTCTATGTTCTTAAGTTTAATATCTTGGCTTGGGAACTGCTTGCTACACCTTAAATCCACTGCAATTGGTGAAATTGTGGTTCCCCTTATGTTTGAAAAAACAACATCTTTAATATTTACAAGTGAAGGCTGCATGGAAATAAATGATTGCTCATATTAGCAGGGTTATTATGTGTGATAACTTCAGTATAGTAAATTTTTTTTGTTCGATTAAAAAGAGAGAAAGAAATAAACAAGTAAACCTTCTTTTTGCAGTTTGCCGGGTCACATTCATACTCTTGGTCAATGATGATAGGATTTTTAACCTTGTCCATGACAATGTCACCGAAGGTGATATCTGATGCTGCACCTGGATACTTACCTGGTCTTGTCTTGATTCTGAGGCCATTTGTTGTGCCAACCATCGTGCAGTTCTTGACACGAATATCTTTCACTTCTAGCTCATCCGGATACTTTCCAAGACTTCCAATACTGCCATGCACATTTAAGAGTAAGAAAAATAAGGAACACATCAAGTTGTATTCTTAAAATCACCATTGTTGTGTATTTGAGCGGGTAAACACTCAAGAGATTTACACCAATGAACCATGCGTAATCATACAAGTGAATCTGACATCACATCTTAACCAAAAACTTTAAGGCTCAAATTTATGAGTCTTATCCTCATTTACATAGTTCTTAACCTTCTCTTTCCTACTTAATTTGGAATCCACCTCACACTTATATTAAAAAAATCATCATGTTCTTGTGTTATATAAATTAACTAGAACTATTGAACTATATATGATCTCCAGTTTAATGCATTGAGAATATGAACTAATGGAGTGGAAAATAATCTTTTATCATTTGTGAATCAATATAGCCAGAAATTTAGCATTACCTGATACCGTGTCCAGGGGCACATTTCAGTTTGTTGATAGTAACATTGTTGACTCCTTGTATCATGGAAATACAATCATCTCCAGTTTCAATGATATTTTTGGATAAGTTTACATCGATGGAGTTGCTAATATGAATTCCATCGGTGTTGGGGCTGGTAGCTGGTGCAGTGAGCTTAAGTAATCGGAGACTGATGTTAGCACAGTTAGTGACAAAAAGATGAAAGCCTTTGGGGTCTACGGATTTGATGTTCTGTATAATTCCATTTCTCATACATTGTGGAAATAAATACTCTGCATTACCAAACATACAAGGTTCACAATCACGTAGTGCTAAACTGTATCCACATGTTGTTGATTAATGCTGCAGTTCAAAATCAAATTAAGAGAAAACACCCCCCTCTATTGCTATCTTTTCGAAACATTCTCTTTTGTCCTTAAAATTATTTCGAAATTTGATTAATGTTGTCTCTACATTTAACAAAAGTTGTGGTTTTAGTTTCTCATCAGGACTAAAACTAGGTGTTTCTGTTAAAATATAGGGATTAAACACATTAAATTTTTATAATGACAAAAAACCGACATTTTGAAATGTTTTGAGAAACTAAAAACATATTCTACTCGATTAAAATCCATGTGAGTCCAATTGAACACAGATCTTATTTCTCATTTAGTGGATCTTATTTCTAAACTAGTGGGAACTATATAAGAGAGAGACTATATTAGAGAGTAACAAAGAACGTGTCATGTTCATTAGTTAAATAGATATTTACTTACACTAGGGTTTCTGACGCAATTGTTGGATTCATCTGCTTCACAGTTCTCAGCAGTAGCCCATAATCCCTTACCCATGCCATCAAAAGTACCACCACCAATAAGCTTTATACCATCCAGTTCCTCAAACATGAGCCATTCGCCATTCACATACTCACTGATTTCTGCTGTAGCCGCAACAGTGCCTACAACTTGGATTGTAATAGGCCCTGCGTAAAACATCGTCGAAACGACGAATCTTCCCTTAGGGATCAGAAGCCTGGCTTGCACATTGGATTTGCATGCTGCTCTCCATGCATGCATGAAAGCCTGCAGGTACACATAACCAACATCAAATTATCAAAAATGTTTTTCCCCCCCTTAAGGATTTTGTTTTTGTGCTAACCATTTTGGGTTTGATCATTGTCCTTGTGGTTTCTTATGATCATTTCCTACAGTACTTGCAGCAGCTGGGTGGTATTTAAGCAAATTGATCCCAATGTTAAGGCTAGAAGTTCTCTAGGTGCTCTTCACATCATTTCATGGTTATTCTATTTCATAGATATGTAGCATGGCATAGAACGTAAAAAAAACTTAAGATTTTGCATTTTCATATATATATATATATATATATATATATATATATATATATATATCATCATCATCATCACCATTATAGGAAAGTAGTCTAATTGTGATGTCTAAATTCGTCCAATATTTCATCATTAATGGCCAAAATTTGAATTTGGCTTTCGATATACTTCAATGAAAGATTTTTTTTTTCAAATTCATTTGTAAGTTCCTAAATTATTTGTCAATTTTTATTTAAAATTCTGAACTTTTTTTTTCAATTAGATGTTGGAATATGTATGTCTTTTAAATTAGGTCCCAAAAATGCAAGTTTAAGAACCTAATTAAAAAATAAATACAAATTCAGAGATCTAATTGAAAAAATGATAAAATAAAAAATCTTAACCTTTGATTAAAGAAATATAAATTTAATGGTTAAAAAAACTTTAACATAATACTCAAATTATTTTATTTGTGCATCCTAACCATGGTCATCTTTCTAAACCCAAGCCTACCCACCTATCTATGTGGATCTCTGAAATATATGGTCAAGCTTGGTCATTGAATCCCACATTGAAAGTATCATATTCTGGTGTAGGATTTAGAAGATCTTGGACTTTCCAATTAATTAGAATGGTTGCTTTTATGGCGTGGTCCTCATAAGTATAGCATTTGCATGGTCTTCCTAAAAATAGCACTGTGTTATTCGTCCAAGACTAACCAAAAGCCAAAAGCAGAGTTAATTACTATTGTAAGACATGGTGGAATGTCAAGTTTCATTTGCAAGGTATGGTTATTCTGCAAAGTTTCTTTTCAAATTATATGATCATATATTTACCAATGCTCACGGAAAAATTGTCAATGTTAAAATATTTCACATTTTAATTAAGGGAGAAGAAAAAGACAATCTATAAACATTCTTAGTGTTTATTCTAAACAACATTTTGGCCTTAATGCTAAATTTTAAACCAAAGCAAAATCATCATATTATTAAACAAAAGATATAATCCCATAAACTACCTGAGTACAGTCAAACTTGCCATCAGGTATGGCTCCAAAGCTCATGACATTAACTATCTTCTCGCCAGGAGAAATTTCATCCTTAGCTACATTTTTACCCTTGTAGATGTCAGGACTAGCTAGCAAATGGCTTTGTTTTTGGTTTAGCATCCACATAACAAACCAGTGCAAAGCACAAAATTAGAACACCAATTCTCTTAGCAGAGGCCATTGTACCTCAATTCTCTATATAGTTCTACTTTTCAAATTTTTTTTTCAACTAAGAGGCCTCCTGGGAGTGGGGAGGCTAGGAGAAAAAAAGGTTGTGAAAAATTAAAAAAAAAAAGATTCCTCTTTGTTTGGCTCTTTATTTGATACCATCTTTTTGGTTAAACAAATGATTATCATTGGTTTCTATTTATGAGTATCTAAATCAGCGGAGAGTGTTACCTTTTGAAGTTAATTAAGCTGGTTAATGCTGTGCAAAAAAAAAAAAAAATTTAGTTGGTTAATTTTAAATTCGTGATTCTCTCTGTTCATTTTAACTCCTAAATTCTGGCTCTGGCTATTAGCCCTCCAAAGCAGGCTATATTTTCTCTAGCTAGCTGCCACATTCCATTAGTAGTACCACTAAAAGAAAAGATAACTTTTGTTCCTCCATTCATAGTTTGGGTGGAAAAAAAATATGCTGTCACCACAATCCCTGAAATATGCTTTTAGTGCCCACTCAAATTAACAAAGAATATTTCGTTAATCTACTAATCTAATATGTCTCTAATTACAAGTTTAACAGCCACCGCTTTGCAAAATTTGAGAGTAAATATAAATTTAGTCCCTAAACATTTTTCGATTTTTGTAACTCAGTTTATGAATTTACCTTATGCGTGTGGGAGTTAGCTCCTCAATTTTTAAAATATGTCTCACCTTATATTTTCTTGTATATTTATTCCTTAATAAGGACTAACTCTAATATGATCGAGCTTAGTAAATTTAAGTACTCAAGGACTAAGATGCAAGTGAAAGATAATTTTACGTACGGCTAAGTTGCCAATTGATATTTACACTTAATTGTTTAAGATGAAATAATTTGTCACGGTTTTTATTAGAAAATATAATAAAATAAAATAATAATGAAAGTAACGTGATGTTATTATATATTTAACAGCTACAATAGATGGAAAATAATTAAAATTTATGATAAAAAAGTTAAAAGATGTTGATCGGTCAAATTTTTTTTTTAGAAAAACAAAACATAGTTAATCATAAATCGTAAAAAGTTTAGGGAAGAAAAATATACAGTTAACCCTTATATTTCAAACCCATGTCCATGATTTCTCAAACTCATTTATGCTACATAAGAGGCAATAATAATATCACGAGAACAAAACTTCTTGATGGATAGTATTATATTGTCTTTGTACATAAAAAAGATACCTAAGCCATAGAAAGAGCCTAATAACTCTTGAAGCTCCAGAAGACCTTCCTGTTTGTCTTCGAGCTAAAGCATACATAATAAGTGTTTTTATATAGTACAACCACTGGTACGTACTAGACATCATATGCTAGAAGATTCAAGAGCTAGAAGACATCTAAAGTTTATAACAAAAAGAAAAACAAAAAAACTGCTAATTATATATTTTTAGTAGAACTAGAATATTAATTATGATCACAGCCCAACCAAACCTTTCATCTGCAGCTCCGTTCTCTTTTCTGATATGAATCTTGAAGCAGCTTCATTGCACTTGACATCTTCTACATGCATGTGGATCACCTTGGTAGCCCCATAAGTTGGATAAAATTTGTATTGGCAGAGATTTTGATGAGTTGCTGGAGGGTTGTTGCCACCATTGCTGAAACTCTTTTGCCTGCCAAAGAACTTTTCTATTTCAAACCCAAATTTTGCAAAATCTGCTTGTGGTGCCATTATTTCCCAACTACACAAGAAAAAGAAGGAAATAAAGAAAGAACTAATTAAGGAAGTGCTCTCTATGTTTTGAGTATAAAATTTGATGGGCAAGGGTATATATATATAGGTCCATTAATTAATATGTAATAATGTAAAGCACTACATCTTTGCTCCAATAGGAATCGAATCTGTTGGAATAGTAAATCATTAGAGCATCAAAGAAGGTGGCAAAATAGTAGACGTGGTTAATCCTACATCAGATGATTTGTGATTGATTTTTTTTTTAGATTATTCTTTCCGGCTAGTGATAGAGTTAATTAACCTCTTGAAATATTGTCAGATACCGAAAATATGTTTCTGAGATTGAAAAACAAAATTATATTTATAGAATGTGAACCTCTCCATTCGGATGATAAAATTGCACAAATCCAAGTTAAGAATTGTAATGTCATGCACGCACATATGCGGTTGATCTTTTTATTATATATGTTCCTTTCTGTCAAGATCATATTGTCCCACTTTGTGGAGTTAACATACAATATCTTCTGATTAATTAAGTTAAACTAAAATTTATTTCTCCTTAATTAATTAGGACTTTGGCTTGATGGAATTTTTTCTCTTTTAGAAATTATTCTTTCAACTGATAAGGGATTTATTTATTTATTTTTTAATTACACACACGAATCTCACAAAATCACGTGTTTAATTATGTTTGCAATTTTTAACCCCCCCCCCGGTTGCATTCAAATTAATCAACCGAAGTTACTCTTTGTCATTGATGATTAATTGTGTATAAAAAAATAATCGAAAGGAAAGATCTCATTAATATTTTCCTTATATATATATATATATTAGTTATTATTAATTAAAAAAATCAATAGATATTTCATAATAATTTATAGTTAAAAGAAATTATATACGTTCCCTTTTGTCAATCTTTATGGAGTTAAAATATAATATCTTTGAAATTAAGTCAAGCTTATTTCTCGTTAGGGTAACATTCTGGCATGATGGCAAATTATTTTTATTAAATTGTGATATTTTTTGTAGAAATAAATTCAAGATCAAGATCAAAAGGAAATTTGTATGTTTAAATTAATTATTTAAACTCGTTTCACTCGGACTAATTAACCCAAGCTAGTAATTGTCATAGGTAGTTGACATGCATATATGCTGCTGATCTTCTGATTAAAGTTGCTTCTTGACACACGATCATACCGTCCCATTATATGGAGCTGAAATACAATATCTTCTGAATTAAGTCAAGGTTGATATCTTATCATAGGCTTGATGGACCACAAACTTTAGAATGTGAATATTTACTGCTCTTAATGTGATTCGAATTCTGAGCACCGAAAAAAATATTCCAAGGTTTAATTCTTATTCTCGATCTGTTTAAATTTCACATAGATGAACATTCATATATATATATATATGGCCAATGTTGACAAATGACTCATGAACCTTATGAATAGTAAAAATTATTCTATGGCCAGAATACTATTTTGTGTTTATATATTGTCTTAAACTAATCTCAGATATTAATAAATTAATTCAATTACAAATATATCATATAAAAATTAATCAAAATTATAAATATGTGATAGTTCCTGATGACACATACACCTCCAATAATGTGATATAGGCGTGGTACTACTCCCTCTTAACATGTTTCGAGATATATGACCTATGTAGTCTATGGGTTTTTGTAAGCAATAAATGAGTATTGATATGGAATGGTCTTCGATTTCTTGTTCCTTGGGTGGAATCAGTTATTAGTTGATAACTAGTAGAAGACCTTCATCTGGTCCACATTCACAGAGACACACCATTAAGCTTGCCTAACAAGGTTGTTATCATGATGATTTTGATCTTTGCATCAAAATTATTCTATTCTTTCGGAAAAAAAGGAGCACATTTTGGGATCCGCAAGGTGTCAGGATAAGGTGATATATTATGGTATAGCATCAAATACATGGTAAAATTAGAAGGGCATACGATGGACTCTATCCATATAAATTTGGTCAGATCAACACGCGGACGAATTTGGAACGGAACCGCGAAAGGCTTTAAGCTTATAACATTATCTAGGTTTGGACATTGACGGCATAAAAGAAGGATATAGATATTCTCAGAAAGTTTCACTTTTCAGAAATTAACTTCAAAGTTCAAATAAAGAGACAACTTTTCATGACTTTTTTTTGGTGAACACTTTGATAAAGAAAAAAAGAGAAAAATATAAATATAATAGATAATATAATTTTATAGAAAGAAAGACAAAGAGATAATGTCAATTAAGTATTTACAATATGAGTTTTCAAATATCATTACTTATTGATAACTCACTAAATTCTCATTCATCGGAAAACCGTGAAACTATTAAATTACAAATAAGAGTAGTTTCAATCTTATAAAATATCAATATATTCAGCCAAGCAAAATTGATTTGAATTCCATTGTATTTGGGTAACCGCACGAAAACGAAAAAACGAATATTATTTTTGAGTTATGTTAAAAGGTATTTGTATAACATAATACAAATGAAACATTAGGACCATGACACACCTGAATGTTAATTTGTTACAACAACATTCAATAAGGAGTCTCACTTTATCCCATCCTAAGGCGGCCATGGTAGAATTAATAGTGATATGTTGGGAATCCGAGGGGAGATAAGCTTTAGGGAGATCTTGATTGATGAGTTATGAGTAAATTATACAAATAAATTTAATATCATTTTAACTCAATCTTAGAACATTAATTAGGTTTGTAGGTTTTTTTTTTTTTTTACTTTTATGTTGTTTAATTTATTCATTTTTATTCAATGTGAAAATTCATCTTCACATTTAGGTTACAACAATATTCTTATCATGTGAGTCTCTTCTACGTAATAATTACCATCAAACAAAGGTCTTTTTTCTTCCACAAGTATTCAATAATAAAATCTCATCTCTAACTTAATTTTTACATCTATATACCATTCTCAATATCTCCTGCGTAATGAAAGATTAGAATATTTTCTCGCAATGATTTCAAGAAAGTAATTGTTGACTTATATATTATCCTTTTCTAGTGAGACTTTTTACAGAATATTAATTTCTTTATCGGTAGATAGATTTGAGAGTGAATTTTGATATAATTGTAAAATTATATGTTAGTGCATAAATTTAAATTTGAAAATAGTTTATTTAAGTAAATATAAGATTTAGTACAATATTTTTCCTTATTACTTTTACATAGTGAAAAATCTCTAGATAATAGTGGTTTTTTTATTCTCGTTAGGATTTCGTGTGTGGCTCTTTGATCAGTTTTTGTTGTATAAATATATTTCGGTCATTTTATTTTTCTAGCTAGTGTACTATTAAAGAATAAAGAGAATAGGATGAGGAAGATGAATTAATATGAGATTCAGTTCACTTTTCACCGTGGAATCTGTCCCTCATGTTACTTTCTCCTTTCCAGCTATATATATTCCTGATCAACAAAGTGGTGTAGGATGATATGATAGGTGATTCCTCTCCCAAGTTCCAACCATACTGTTTTTAATCATTTTACCTTGAATATGTTCAATCAGATATTTTCATATAGTTGTAGCAATATATTGAATATAAAATGATATACTACGTGCCAGCCTCACATGATCAGGAGGTGATCAATGAGGACTAAACTAAAGAGTGGTTACTTTACATTTGTAAAAATGAAATTGGTCTCGGTCTCAAACACAAATCAGATCAAGGCTGTTACTTCCTGCAACTCTAAGTTGTTTCCTGCACCCTTTTTAGAATGTTTTTCTTTACCTTTTGTATTGATTATTTCGGAAGCCAAAAAAGGAATATATTTCATAATGTAATTTTACATTTTGGATTGACCATTCTAGAAGCTATAAAGGAGGTGTTGGAAGCAACTTGGGAGGAGGTGCAGGAAACAATAACCTCATATCAAAATCAAATTAATAATATTTTATATTGAATCCAATGAGGATTTATTGAGTAAATTTTCTATTAAATATTTTTTATTTTTTTTTTAAAATTCATTCAAAGTAGTTAAAACAAAATCTACAAATTAAAACTTTAACTTTTTTTCAAAAAGGAGTAATACATTGAAAATTCTATAAAAAAAAACAACTAAAGTTAAATAAATTAAACATAAACGAATGTACAAAAAGGCTGTACATGTACAGATCTGCTGGCACTTATAACACCAGAATAAGATAATAAACTATCTACGACCCAAAAAGCTAATGATACTATTAGTTGGTAGTGATAATTTTGTAAGTATGTACACATTATATTATTATTACATGATACAGCAAATGTTTACTTAATACATTAATAATTTTTAATTGAATAATATTTTCTTAAAATTCATTAGTTAAATGAAAGTTTTTTTACTTAAATTATATATGTAAAATTTTATATTAATTCAAAATTGTTTGTTATCTTTTTCATATAATAAATTAAAATCAACCTAATATAAATATTTAAAATTTAGTAAAATATGAATCATTTGAATATTTGTTGTTATTTAATTTTGACAAAATTTGATATAAACGATTTTACTAATATATATATATTGTTTTTTCTCCTTTCATTTATTAATTTTTTAGCCTTCTCATACAATATCTTTTCTTTTACATGTACAATTTTTTTCATTGTTGTTTTCTTATAAAGGTAACACAATATATTCTTTTATTAATATTATATATTTTCTTATAAAGTGATTCAGTGAAATTCTTTTATTAATATTATTTCTATCTTCAAATATCTTACATGTAACTAATGAGTATAAAATGAAGAAAAAAAACTTAAAAAGGGAGATAAAGATATTATATTTTTCTTATAAAGAATAGATAAAGAGTTTTATGTTTTTATACAATGAATTAACCCTTTTTGTCTTTTCCTAATTTGTAATCTAGTGAGTCTTAAATCTTCATTATAAAGCAACATTCTTCTTCTAAAATAAAACTCTAAAATATCGAGTAATTATGATTTTAGTCAGTATATTAAACATAAAATTCATGGCATCTGAACATAATCACTTCTTTTTGTAATATTATTTTTGTTTTCACTTTTTTTTTTTAAAATCAATTTCGGTTTTCACTTTATTGAAACGGAGTTCACGTTTCCAAAAGGATTTGAAAAATATTTCTATGGAATGCCAACTAAAAACAAAAAACAGCATGCAAATTAATTTTGTCCATTGAACCAATCTAATTAATTTTAACTCCATTTTTTTGTATCTTAAAATTAAGTGATGTCCATTAAGTAATACTGATGCTTTAAACTAACAATTTATTGAGAGGAATTAATAGTGATAGTTGTAATTCTTAAATGAAAATTTAATTTTCATTAAGGATTTAATTTTACATCATCAATCAATCTTTATAACATTATCAATCAATCCTTATAATTTTTATTACCATCTTAGAAATATCCATTTATTTTATTTTATTTTTAAAAAGAACAATTTTTAAAACGTTTCGGAACAAAATGGTCTTAAAAATTATATCTTTTAAAGACAATTTTATTTAGAAATCATCTTAGAAACACCCATTTATTTTATTTTATTTTTAAAAAAAATTCTAAGATGATTTCAAAATAAAAACATCTTAAAAATTGCACTCCAATTTAAAAATCGTCATAATATTTACTTTCGATAATGCTGATTTCAAAAATGATTATAAAATTATCGTTAAAAATACTAAAAACCATCATAAAAACTCGTTTTTTTCAGTTACTGAATTAATAACAATTAAGAGACTATGATAATGGCTTCTTGGATCGAAAGCTTAAACAGTAGTAAGGGGATAATGGTATATATTGGGATGCCAAAGTTTGGTAGCTTAACATTATCAAGTATTCATATGCATGCATCTCGATGAATGATGCCTGATACGATAACAGAAATGTTAAATGGTACGAATAACTGAAACGAAATAGTGCAGGAATACACGTGTGTGATTTATGTTCAATTTTGTTAATTATCTTCTTTTTATTTTATTAAAAATAAAAAATCCACGCCATATTTTGTCTAATTTCGTACGTAAATCCTCCATACATAAAGTATAATTGCTCGTATTATAAAAAGAAAAGTCTACAATGAATTTTTTCTCGTTTGATAAGCAATTATTTTCTCTTTTCCTATCTTCGATTCCCTCTTCCTCCAATATGCAAGTTGTATTTATAAACTTTAAATAATCACTTTTTCTTTTAAATATTATTTCAGTTTTTACTTTCGTTGAAACGGAAGTCACGTTTCCAGAAAGATCTAAAAACCATAATATTTCTCTGGATTAATTGCCAACACACACAAACTAAAGAAGCAACAACAACATGCAATCTAATTTTACCGACTGAGCCAATATCTAAGTTGTACCTCCACTATCTAATCTTAAAATTAAGTGCAAGTACAAATATAATTTTGGTTAAATTATTTTTAAATTATTTGATTATACTTAATAAGATCTTTGATTTTTTTAATTGAATTCTTAAAGTTTTATTTACTTTTTGATTGGACCCTTTCGTTCAATTGTTGTCACATAAAATTAACCCCAAACATCTAATCAGAAGTATAATAAACATACTAACATTTTTAGAGTGTGTTATAAACACAATTTTTTCGTAACCACAGTTAGAAAAAAATGATTCAATTAAAAATAAATATAAATATAAAATCAAGAACTTAATTAAAAAATTATTAAAAGATTAATTAAAAATTACCCAAATAATTCAGGAACCCACAAAATAATTCAAGCTATAGTTTCCAATACAGATTTAATTTTTATGTTGTCAATATCAATTCTGGATATGATTTTAAAAATAATTGTTACAAATATAACAATCTATATATTTACATATAATAATATGTGATTGAGTGGAAAAAAAAAACATATCTTAGTTTATTTTATTAAAATCATTAATAATTGTTGTGCTTCTCAGAATAAATTGGCATATCTATATGTCCCATAGTAGAATAATAGTGGTATGCCACACTTATTTATTTAGCTGTTATAACTGATTTTACTTTTACCAAAGCTGTTATAATTGAATTAATTAACTATATAAATAAAATAGAACGTGGCATGTTATCTGCAAATTGTGTATGCAGAAATGTTAGTTATGTCTTATGACAATCGATACCTTCTGGTTAGTCTATATATAAAATCTTGTGACAGATTTCGTGAAATGCAATTCGCGTAAATTAAGTTGTTTAAAATTCCCACTGCACATAAGAAAGATTTTTTTTCTTCTTAAAAATTACACGATTTTGTGAAGGAGCATCAGTATATAGCTAACAATCAAACACATTTCTTAAAACAAGGGTACAGTCGTACAGATTGGTGGATATAATAGACTTAAGAACTCTTGGTCGATTACAAGCATAACATTATACTACGTACAATAACATATCTTAGCATGAAGGACCCTTATATAGTATGGTCTTCATTACAATATAGCTAAAGACAAACGTAGATATATAAGGTGGTCTATAGTTGATCAAAGACCCTAGTGCAGCCGTTTAGTATACAGAAATTTATATATTTCTTGGTTTAGTACATAAATTTATCCTTAATTAGCTTCAAGGTTTAAAGGCTTGGATGAACTTACCCCAACGGTTCTGTGGCTTAGTCTTGGGGTAATAATTCACAACCATGATTCCACCAAACTTAGAAGCTGCCTCTTTGCTATTGATAACTACTGGCTCTTCCTTGTGGCTTTGGTGGGTGGCTTGAACTCCCCAACGTCCTTGCCTCTGCTTGCCTACGTTATTATTAGCTGGCCTTCTGATTGGTGCACCATAGAACCTATCTATCAGTTCAAACCCTTCCAATCCTATTTTAACAAGATCTTGTTGTGCTGCCATATATGTCACAAGTGACTATGGGATTATGCAAACGAATTATATGGTTTTGCTTTGTGGTTAATTGATTGAATTAACAAACATGAGTCCCATTTATAGGGAAGACAAATATGGTTCTTTACCTAACAAGTGTCACATTTGGACCCACATCTCACATGTGCTCTGTTTCATATTTTTAAGTAGTGATGCCCTTTGTAGTATACTGAAACATATATAGGTTAATTGTATATGTGTACAGATACACTCATAGTGCATACTAATCATGCACGTGTCATTATAAATATTTGGTGTGGTTTAATTAATTAATTCATTAATTGCAGGAACAGATTAATTAATTTGTTTCTAGCTAGCCGTCCAGCCCCTTTTTAATTAAAGGAGATAGGTGTTTAATGTTGCATCCTATGGCTGGGGGAAGGGAATTGGAAAGAATGATATTAGGATGCTCCATTATTTACGTATCTACGTATTTAATACTTCGCGTTTTGCAAAGGCAACGCAGTATGAGGCATTCAGCAAGTTGGTAAGAATATTGGGCCTTTGCATAAAAAAAAGAATACTGGGCCTTTGCATAAAAAAAAGAATATTTTGCCTACCGTCCATTAAAAAGAAAACTACAAGAAATATCACGAGGCATATATGAGATAGACCATATATATCTACAATTCTCATATCATTGATGATTAAGTTTTTTTTTTAAGGGGTCATTACTTGAAGATTGTAGGATATTGTTTCGTAATCCAACCTTTAAGATAGGTTGTACGTAAAGAGACAAGTTAATGGAGCGATTCATGAGTTAGCTAGAATAGTTTCATTTCATCTTAGTTTTTATATGTTCAATCAAGTTATTCCATGTATTGAACAATTTTTAAATGAAATTATATGAGTACGTTCTAGTAAATAATTTTTTAAGGGATCTTAGTATATTCCTTTAAAAGACATCTATATTTTTTAATCTTAAAATTTACAATCATTTGATTCTATTTTAGTTAATTATTTAAATATAAATAAATGCTCATACAATACATAAATAATTGCTATCATGTTTATAAATTGGAGTTTTCTACTAAACAAATGGGAGTTACTTTCTTTCAATTATTAGTCTCACTATCACTTAGAGCATGTTTTGGAAAAGTAGTTAAAACTTAGTTGTAAAATAAAAAAAAAAGTTAGACATTAAAAGATTAGCTAGCTACTATATATGTTGAAAGTTGGTAGCTGAAAAATGTTAAGCCAACTTATTCAATTATGAGTATTTGTTTATTTTTTTAGATATGGTAAAATAATTTGTTCAAATAGATAATAAATGTTAAATGGCAGAAAGGAACATGTATATGAAATTTTTATATAAATTTTTATTTTATTTTATTAATAAAAATACTCTTGGGTATTTATAGTTGTTAAAAATTATTTTAAAACCTTTCACTTTTTTATTTATAGATAAATTATTTTATTGATATTTTTTAGTATCAATCATTATGATCTTTTCATTCCATATTTTAAAATATTTTCAATGAAGTTTAGAATAAAAAAATAACATACACCTACATAGACATTATACTATCATTATGTGAACTAGTGTAACAGTTAAAATAACTAGTGTCATATAAAAATATTTAAAAAAGTAAAATAAAATAAGCATATAATTTATCATTATCAATATCTTGAAATATAATGCTAAAATAATAAAATAAATATTAAAAGTAATGATTAAAATAAACTATAATATTAAAATCTAAAACTAATATATAGCAAAAATAAAATAAAACCAAATTATTAACATGAGAAACAAAAAAGAATAATAAAACCCCGTCTTATGTAAAATAAAAGGTAAGAATGAAAATTTAATGAATATTTTAAGGATAAAAAAAGAATAAATTATGTGAAAATTTGGAAGTTAGAATTAACTTGAAGTAGTGTACAAAAAAAACACTAAAAATTACTAAAATAAACTTATTTATGGAACACAATTATTAAGATTAAACAAATCTTTTAACAAGTAATAATAATGGTTAGAAGCTAAATGAAAATATTTCCTAAACATAAATTAGTTAATCAGTAAATTAATATATTTTATTCTAAATTATTACTGATTATTAAAGGCCATAAGTTAATACATATAAATGGTCTAAAACTCTATTTATCTTTTCTTTTGGTTCTTGATAATTGCAACCTACACTTGCATATTTTTGCAATGTTTTTAGTGCAATACATCTCTTATGCTTTTGATCTATGTTTGCACCTAATTTGGTTAATTCATAAGTACATGTTTTTCTAGTTAGAAAGTTCATTTTTAATTTGTTGTTGTTTCAGTTTGATCTATGTTTTTTTAATTCAATTTTGAAGGATTTGCATTGAAGGATATATCTTTGGAGAGATGTAATAAGGAAGCATGTCCATTGTAAGGATGAGATATAAGATTGACTTAATGATAAATGATAAAGGGAAAGAAAGATGAGTAATGAGTTTGAATCCTCTCACTAACAAAAACAAAAAAAAACAAAAAAAAAAAGTCCACTGAAACGATGAAGAGTTGAAGGTCCCTGAGTTGTTGACCGACCTCACTTAAAAGCGAAACACTTTTGCTTGGTTAAGCGAGCCAATCCTAGAGGCTCTAATTTTTGCAGTTGCTAATTTAAAAAGGCGGCCAAAGAGTTAGTAAGAGGACACAAATTCTAAAGTATGAAAGTAGTGTTTTAGAGTATAGAACAAGAGTGCGACGACTAGCTTCTATGATCAAGGATTCTTCTTGGCTTGTCTCTCCATCAAGTTCTTCAATTTTCATGGCTATGTGTAGTTAATTTAACATTCGTTGGGTTTAATGTAATTAAACTTCCTTCATATAATTACCATTTTTTTTATTCAATAGTATTGTTATTCTTCTTGTTCTGTGCTTATTGCTTGTTAAATTTTTAGATTGATCACCTAATTATTTGACCCTTTACATTCAATTGTTTTGGAAAAATCAAATTGCACGGGAATCGAAGAAGACAATCAATAATCTTTATGTTTCGGGATAAGTTAAAGAGTATTGATCATCATTGAAATCTTTTTTTTTTTTTAATGTAAGTCACTCGACTACACTAATCAAGGAATTGATAGTGATTCAAATTAAAAGACTTGAGTTATTTCGCTTAAGGATTTAAGGATTGGATAATTTAGGGGTTGATGATAAAGCAATGCATGGTGGGTTAGTTTAATGAAGTTACATCCTGACGTGATATGTTTTTCTTAGTCCACCAAGTGATCAACAAAATTCTTCTATTACTATTATTTTCTTAAACTCTTTTAATTTTCACAATTGTGTACCTTTACCTTCAACACTTAAATCTTCGTAGTCTACTTAATTAGTTGTAATTACGCAATTAATTATTGCACAAGTCCATATAGGCGATACTTACTCACTATTGTGTTAGTTGAGCGATTTGCTAAACTTTCACAAATTCTCATTTTCCAACACTAGCGGTCTCATTTTCAAGATCGGAACAATTTAAGCCTATTAATAGCATCATAACTTTTAGGATCACTGGCACCAGCTACAAGCTCCAACATTCAGGAAAAAAAATGTTAGTTTATGCTTGACCATGAAGAGGAACATTCACTAGATTATTGGAAAATCCATTTTGAAATCAGTGTTGTGTTCATCTAGGAGTACGTTACTGTTACATTGATTTATAAGGAGAAATGTTTTGACTCTGTCCAGTTTGTAGGAAAAAGCACCCAGTAATTAAGTCCTATCGATCCTATTCTTGTTTCATGACCCTTCATGTGCAGTTTCCAAAGTTCAACTAGTACGCTATAGAAACGGTTCAATTTTGGTGAGCAAACTAAGCTGGAAATGCTTTAGGTTCCGTTAGTAAATTAAAGCATAGGTCTGTTTGAGGGATTCGGTAACCATGATCTGCATCTTCTTATTATTTTTGTCCAAAATGTTTTAAGAGAAAGCTAGCTAGTAAATTAAGGTATTCCGATTGCCCCGTGTTAGAGGAAATGGAACACCAAAACCTTTTTCATAATTTATAGATATTCGATCTTACCAATTTGAGCCAATCCAACACCATTATCTTTGTCTCAATAGGAGACATCACATAGTAAATTATGGTGATTTCATGATTTTTATACAAGAATTAGGGTAGTGGCTGAAACGAGAACAGGGACTAGTGATAATAGTTATTTTACATGCATCCACTTATAAGACTTTATTCACCACACAAAAACTACAGAGGGAGGGTACTTATAAAACTACATATCCTTCCTTAGCTGCAGAAGACCTTACCTTATACACATAAACTGTTGCAGGTCATCGAGCTCTACAATTACATTACATACATACCATACTAGACTGAATAAATAACCTAGCTATATGCATGGACCAGAGAGACTCACTAGAATATAACTTTATAATAATAATATTTAAGCTACCATAAGTGCTTAAAATTTGATGGGCCTACCCCAACGATTCTGAGCTTTTCCCCTAGGGTACTGGTTTGCAACAGGTATTCCATAGTTAACAACATGTTTGTTTCTCAGATCAGGCTTTTGATCCATGTCGCCATTAGGCACTTGATGAACCACCCAAAAGCCTTCTCGTCGGCCAGGGAATACATCATTGCTGGCGGGGGCCCTTCGATCGTAGAGCTTGTCTATCAAATCGAAGCCTTCTAGAGCAATCTTTCTGAGGTCTGCTTGAGATGATGCCATGGATATATATGTGTGTGTGTATGGAACTGAGGAGTAGCAGAATATAGCAATTTAGTTGTTGGTTTTTTGGTTGTGTGGCTTTTTACTTCAAACGGAAGAGAGCCAAATGGCTTTTATAGGAGGCAGGAGTAGTAGATCCTTTTTTAGCTTCATCTACAGCTCTTACTGTGGAGCCAAGAAGAACATATAAAGAAAAAAAGAATGCTAATAAGATGATACTTCTTTGAAAATAAAGATGATGTACACCTCTATTGATGTAGACACTAATTAATAGAGAGATAAATTAAAAGAGAAGATGAATAAGGAATTGATATAGTTGATGATATGATATTAGATTTTGTTTGAATAAATTTATCTAAAAATATATTTAGAAAAATAAAATAAGAAAAAAATAAAATAAATTTCTTTTTAATTTTATCTCTTGTAGTTTTTATAAAAAATGACTGTTCTTTTTTATACATAAGTTGATTTATGAAAATTATTTTATTTTTTAATACTATTTTTAGATAGACTTACCCAAATATTACATAAGGGAGAAATAAAAAGTATCAATTATATTTTGGAAATATTTAGGTGTTTATAGCCCACCCCTCTTTTTTCTAATAAACTTTTTTCATTATAAGTAAAAAATTATTTGGTGCTATGAAATTACAATTGAGAGTCACTACGTAAGAAGTTAGATTTGATTATTTTCAATAAATTTCAATCAATAATAAAATATATACTAAAACTAATTGCTAATATTTTATTTGGCTAACTTATGAGTTTATTTAATATACAAAGGTGGTTGATAAGTTTGTCTTATTAATTAATTAATAATATTTTTTTATAATTAGGAGGCATCCAAAAGTTTTATATAACACCTAACTAATCTGGCTTTTACCGAATCAACTCATCATTTTGAGATAAAGTAATGTCAACTATTTATAATATATTTTAAATAATACTTAAAGTAACAAAAAAGGGAGAGAGGGTGAGAGATAAAAGAGAGGTCCATAACAAGAGGAAAGGATAGGGAAAAGGTGAGAAATAAAGACAAGCATAAGAGAGAGAACATATACAGTAAAATCTTGGAAGTGAGATTTTACAGTGAAATCAGATAAGAGGAAAATAATTTCCAAATTCTTTTGTTTTAGAAAATGATTTGAAATCTCTTAATTTTACTTTTGAAAAAGACTCTCCTATAAAATTTCCATTTAAATTTTTTTTTTGATATCCAAATAAATTATTTTGATACGTGCTATTTTAAGTCCATTTAAGAAATGAATCCTCTCTCAAAATTCTAGATCCAAACACATTATTAAATATTTCAAAACAAAAATACTAAGATATCATAAATATCCTCTAAATCCACTAAGATTTTCTAATAGAATAACTTTAAAGTCATTACTTTAAACTTAAGAAACAACATCTTATCCAATTGTATCATTAGTATGGAATCAATGAGAATATCTGTTATTTATATTAGTTTTTTTTTTATATACGTTCACTTGTATTGAAATTGGTTAAATAAAGAATTAATTAATATAGTTAAATTAGTTAAACATGTGTGTGAGTTGTTAAAAAATTTCTTGTATCTTTTTTTTTTTGTTTTAACGGATACAAAAATTATTAAATAAGAAGACACTCATATTTTGTAGGATCTTAAAGGTATGTTGAGATTATAAGCAAAGACGACTTAAAGAATTACTGCACATGCATACATCATAATCCATAAGTATTTTTACTTGCAGGTACTCAACCAGCTAGTCCTTAACCACCAGGATATTTTCTTAAGGAAAATTGTCCAAACAATACTTTAATAACTTCGGATAGAATTAAACCTACACCCATAAAATGTATTGGTCTAATACTTTAATATAAAGCAACAACTTTTAAAAATACTTTAACATAATGCAACAATTTTAGCAGTCATTCGGATCCTCTTATATAAGGAGATAGAGTTTTATTCCATGCACTAAAATAAATTTTAATTTGTATCTAATTAATATTGGTCTAATAAGTGGAAGGAGTTTGAATACCTCAAGCATATTGACATAGTCTTACGTTAATAAAAAAAATGTGTATTAAAAACATATTTTTGGAAGGTATTCTTACTTTAGTGTTTAACTGTATGGCAAAAAATCAACATCATATCTTACTCATCAAGTAATCAGAGAATACTCAAAAATAAAATAAAATGAAATAAATCCTTTATAACCTTAATAAAGTGCTCGGTAACCTCAATAACTTTATATATGAAATTATTCCAAATAATAAACCAATATAATTCACTAAAACATGAAGGATATATAGAACATTTGCAATCATTAACATTATTAAAATCAATTTATTTTTAGAACATGGGATACTTGAGTTACTTAATTTAGAAGTCATAAAATTATAATTTCAACAAAAGTCATGAACTTGTAATTAAAGTTCCAGTGTATAATAAAATAATGTGTAGAATCGACATATGGATGGACTCAAATAGAATCATAAAGTTATTTACTTTAAGCATATATACTCCAATAATTCAAGAACGATACGACTGAATTATAGAGGGAAGTCGGTGTCTCATGCGAATATGATCCCATTTGTATGATCTTACATCCTTTCGGCATCTTCATCATGAATTTTGAATAATAATGCCGCGTGGTCCAATATACCCTCTTTGCCTAATTAACCTTTTAGGGTATGATCTCTCCAAGCATAGGTGTAGGCGCAACATGCATGCATGATCTCCGTTATTTTCATTTTCAACATTTTATGATTGCCTACTGACATAAGCTCGTGACGAATTAATTTTCATAATTGAACCAGCGTAATTGCATTATATGCAGACTAATTAATCAGGCCCAATCCTGCACTTACCAAAAGCATTCAGTTTTCATCCACTATTAATTAGTATCCTATAATTAAGAAGACGTGAGACAGAGAGGAGGGTAATAGATATGAAAGAATGGCAATAATTATATAAGTTTGATGCATGATTGATAGTCATAACTAATAAGGATTTGTTTGTATGTATTTTTAATCAGAAAAGATGTATTTGAATTGTTTTAATAGCTACATATTTTTTTTCAAAAATTTTCTTAAAGGAGTAACAACTAAAAATTATTTCAGAACTTTCTCGTACGTTAAAACTAGTTGTTTTTCATATCTAACAATGTATCAAATTAATTAGATTTTCTTGACATAAAAGTTATCCAAATTCACCGTATTTGATTTGGTGAGGTATTTTCAAACTTTTCGTTCATCTTTTTTTTTATTCATTAGAAATTTTAAAACGAACTAATTACAACGAGTGAACATACATGATGCCTTGAGCATCAGCTAGCAGCCTATATATACCCTGAAGGCCATTAGGTGGCCTGTCATAAACAACAAGGCTGCGATTCCATAACTACTTTCTTTGCTATAACCAGCCTGCTGTTGAGTTAATTTCCTTCTCTCAGGGTTTAGTTAAAAGTAAAGTTCCAACCATATATATAAGAGAGAAAACTACGGATCTTAGCAACTATGGGGGCATAATGGTGGACATGAAATACACCCTAGTCACAAGCTGCAACACTAATTTAGAGTCAGACTCACAAACAATATTTCTGAGACCTCTAGACCAAGCACAACGTAAGCCATGATAAATTGCATGGAGCTCAGCATTGACACTTGTTGAGATTCCACAGAGACCGGATTCAATCCATTGAGAGGAAGCATCACGAATAACACCACTAAAGCATAATGAATAATTATAGTTCATCTAATCATATATATATGTATAAAATTTTATATAATATATTCATAAATGTATATTATAAAGCTCAATTTGAACTTTCTTGATCAATTTTTTTTAATTTTAGAAATTAAAAATAAGTACTATGAGTTTAAAATAATGCATATATAATAATTAATCAACTGAGTTAGACTTCTAAGTTTTTATTGATTAATGTAATAAAATAAGTTAAAAACAAAGACAGTTGCTAAATTTAAAGATTATATCTATAAAAAACTGAGATATTTCACAAGTTAAACCATTAACAAAATAAGCATACGAAGAATATCGGGGAAACGTTCTTAAATCATAAATAATAAGGAACTTGTAGTTTTAATCTTCTCGGACTTGCATGTATATATTTTATTGGAACAAAAGATATGCCTTAAAATATAGTTACCTGTAACTTGAGAAACATAATTCATTTATAACAACTGGAGATCCTCTATTTTAATTATGAAGATTTTTTCTTGAACTTTATTCTTTTTCAACATATAAGTCTCTATATATATGTGGTTATACATATGTATGTATGTCTGCCTACATATTTAATATATCTTCAACACCGTACAAAAATTGTTTAGGAATTTTCCTCAAGTATGTATTTTTCTAAAAGATAAGATAATGTTTACAAATTAATTAATAAAAAATTAATTTTAATTTATGAAAAAAATAATTTTATTTATTTTTCTTTTTATGATTTCATTAAACTATTTCTAGAAAATGTTACCCAAACAAGCTATATAAAACAATATAAAACTTTCAGATCAATAAAATTCGATTTAAATTTGCAAATATGCACATTGGTTCCTTTCTCATTTGAAACAGTTGATTTTATTGATGATGGATATAATATTCCTCCCAACGTCCCCTTCGATCTCCTTCCTTCCGTAGATTATTCTTAATTTTTCACTAACAGTTAACTAATTTAATTCAATTTAACAAGTGATTCCGTGTCAAACATAACTGCGTTAAAAGTAAACTCATTCAACAGATATATCTGATTCTTCAACATTATGTTCAAATTCCATAAAAAGAAAACATTATGTTATAACTTTATACGTTCAAACAATTGTAATTAAGTTAGTGGGAAAATTCCGAACCTCTTTAGCTAACTGATTGTCTTTAATTATTTATGCCAGTCAAAGCGTCAAGCACATGTCTTCAAATCTTACGCTTTGTTACTTGCGTAAACTGCATGACGTAGTTATATTTGGTATTAATGTCTGGAAGGAACATATACGTAGGAAAAGAATTAGAAAAAGGAAAAGTAATTCTTGTCACTAGACACTAAGTAGTCACGGAATCCCTATTCCTATTGTGGGTCAAATTTTACACAAATAAGATTAATGACAAAAATTAAATTTCTCAAGTATAAAAATACAAATAATTAATTAAATAGAAAATACTTTATTAACTGTAAATACTCAAAATTATCTTTATCTGTTTATTTTTTTTAGTTTTATTATTTTTATATTTGATCCAACCCAATTGGGTTAGTCTTGGCGCATTTTACTTTATATTGTTTCCTTAAAGGGAATTTCTATTTCCACTACCATCTTTTACTAAAATACTCGCCTTTTTATTATTTTTTCCAAAAATACACAAAAAAACCACTCCCTTTTGTCGAATTTACTCCTTTCTAGCCAAAAGATTATGTGGCGACGACATCACTGCACAATGATTTTACTACAAAGACATTGTAATCATCACTGGGGATATTCAAAGTTTACCAATGAGAAATGACAACAACATTTTCTCTAACACATTTTTCATTATTGGTTGAAATTTATCAAAAATTTATAAATTTTTGTGGGTTGCACCTCTCATTAGATGATTATCTCTCCTGATTTTATAATTTTCAACAAGTTTCAACCAACCAGAAAGTATGTGTTAGGAGGGTGTTACTAACACTTCTCATTTATCAAATTTGGAGCTTAATTAGTTCACCTATTACAATTTTGATTTTTCATGTTGATTCTCTTGATGGCAGATGCTACTGGCTTAGTCTTCCATGGTAGTTTTGTTTCTGTTTTGGCATAGTATCCCTTTGTATAATGCTAAAAAAATATGAAATTTGCAGCAAGGTAGTGATGCTGAATCAAAAAAATGTTTATAAATTGCTAGCTTTAAATGATCGAAGTAACAGGAAAAGATATATACCTGCATATGAATCCTTAGTAAAGTGGAGTTGCAACGGAATTTGGCACAAATGAAGTCCTTTTCCTTTCAAGATTGAACCCTCAAATCATAAAATATTCTCAATGTTATTGCACTCTCCTTAAATTTGTTTCTTGTGTTTCTAATTTCTATAATTTTTCTTTTACCTGTGCAAAAATGAATAACTATGAGAAGGGAAAAATGAGAACAAGTGGGAATTTTTCGAAGAAGATTAAAAGCACCATATCATCACCAAGTGCTATGTGTCAATCCTCTTACTTAAACCCCTCGGGAAGAGTTATTGTATGAAACCACTTGAAAACAAACAAGTGATGATAATCCAACCTTTGTGATTGGAGATCCCATAAAGAAGGTTCAATAAAAGTGATGATAACTCAACCTTTGTGATTGGAGATCCCAAAAAGAAGGTTCAATATGGGTAAGAACAAGTCAATTGTCAAATCTACTAGTACTTAAATTGTTTTAATCAGTTTTAATTTTTTGTCCCTTCATATGATGTGAGAAAATTTTAGACACTACATTAATGGAAGTTTAGTTAAGCTTTTATGTTGTGAGGAAGCTTGGCACAATTCAAAAGTTTTTAATGATTTTCATATCCCTTATGCGTGTCAAGTGAAATCACTTGTATGGGATCTTGGTGAGATCTCTAAAAACTCATGAATGTCGAGAAAAATGTTGCCCAATCTATTAATTATGTTGTACCAATCTATTATTGGGAAAAATGTGTTAAATCGTGAGGGACTTATTGATGTAAACTCAGGAAGGTTTAAAACTCTTGAACCACAACACTTGAATTACTCCCACCCCAAGAAAGTTAACAATAAGTTTGGTGATCCACTTGAATCCTTGAGTACAAGAAACAAGGATCCTAAGTGTTGGAAACATCACGAGAATGATCAAGCTTTGACAAGTCTAAAAATTTCTATATAGAATACAAGAGAAAACTCTCACCAATATGAATTTTTAGAATACTCAATTACATTAAACTTGGTTCTAGGTACAATAAGCTTTGTCTATATATATTTAGAATTTCATTAAACTTGGTTCTACGTACAATAAGTTTTATCTATATATATAGTATAAGTGTTGACCTAGATAATTTACTAGTCATAAAATCTCTAATGTAACAACAATTAACTAGTCAAATGAAAAGATCCAATTAAACTCACATTAATTATCTTGTTTAATATGTAACATCTAGATACATTTATTACACCCAAGCTGCTGAAAAAACTCTTATTAAACCAAAGTAAATAAAAAGATACTTATTAAACTCTAAATTTTGTTCATGAAATACATCAATCGGACATAAAAACACTCTTTAGTACAAAATAACATAATGAAACATATAGATGCGACCAGCACATGTATAGTTGGTAGTCCAAACTAATTAATTTTAATGGTTTTGGCCCAACTCTCCATTTTTAGTCCAAGTTAATGTAAAAACATGATTATGCTCAGATTTAGATTGGAAAAAAAAATTGTTTGAGCCAAATGTCTTAACAAGTTCATTTAATGATTCCTTGAATCTTGCTCTTGTAGTAGATCCACTTGAAATTTGCAAAGGATCGCTTAAGGTGCGTGAGTGTGATTTTTTCAGCCTATGATTCTCATCACTTGCACACCACACGGATAACTGGATATAAGTCATCGAGGACAATGTGAATTCACATCTTAGCTAGGCTTAGTTTGGTTCGTGATCATACTATGTAAATTATGGTTTGTGAATGGTCAATGCATAATTCATGAGTAGTTTGTGATTGGTTGTGATTTTGAAAGCCAAAGGACAACACATTATCTTCCAACCAAGGCGATATAGGATTGATCAAACAAAAGCCTTTTAGCAATATGCACTATATATATATATATATATATATATATATATATATATATATATATATATATATATATATATATATATATATATATATATATATATATATATTCATAATACAACATTACAACAGCTCCTATCCGCAGTCTACAGAAGATCGCAGTTCTTCGAGCTGCTACCTATATATTATATCTAAAGTCTAAACCAAAATGATTAAGATTTGAATGATCTATCAAGGCGAGTTTGTGGCTTGGGGTAATTCACAATCATAATCCCACCATAGCGAGAAGCAGCGTCTCTGCTATTCATGACACTGATTGGATCTTCCAACTCATCATTTGGCATTTAAACCACCCAACGTCCTTGTCTTGAAGGAAATACCCCATTATTTGTATAGTGTCTTCTACATGCCGATCTCTGAAGCATAGGTATTCTTAAAATCATGCCGTACACGTACATATCCGGCACATGTTGGTTACTCATATATACGTACCGGATACATATAAAAAAATGTTGAATATTTAATTTGAGTACTTCTAGGGTACATGTCGGACCTGTATCCAAGTTCAATAACTAAAAATATTCTTTTTTTTTTAAAAAAAGAGTAAGAATTATAAACAGGTGAGGACCAAATGTAGGATATTGGTGGAGATTAATTGGATCTACTTGAAGGGTTTAAAATTCTTAAAATTACTATTCTTTTTCTTTTTTCTTGATGAACCAAATTTAGAGACAATTTTTTTTCACCGACTATGAACATAAAAATACTAAGATTGAAATTGCTCATATGTGATATCATAGTTATATTTAAGTGTCATAAATTTTAGTTGAACATATACTTATTATATATAATTTTTAATTATTAGATATTTTTTTTGTCATGAGGAATTTAATCTCATTTTATATTATAAATAATGTTCATTTGTATTTTTTCATTATTTATAAAATATAATCTCACTTATATTAAATTCTATCGTTAATATATACATATTTTTATTATTTTTTAAGAATTTATATTAACATACCCATATCTTAGATTTTCGGAAAGTCCCGTATCCCTTACCCATATCCATGCAAAAATAGGTGCTGATGGTCCATAAAATTTGTCTATCAGATCAAAGCCTTCTGAACCTATATAACTCTCAGGTCAGTTGGCGGTGCCATTGATAATGCTCAATAACAGTACAAGAGAGGAGACACTAACTTTTGAGGAAGTGGATGATGATGATGCTGCTGTTGTGCTACTGCTTTGCGTACGTGTGTGGTTGTGTGTTTAATTTTTTCTTGTTTGTTTCTTGCTTCGAACAAGAAGCCAATGCCTTCTTTATAAAGAAGTAATTAAAAGTGGTTTTTTAACGACCAGTGGGACCAAGTTATTAATTAGATTATACTTAAAAAATTATCAATGTCCCCCCCCTAGGCCCCTCCCCTCCCCACAATGTCATTTAACACTCAGATATAATATAGGGAAAATAATAGTATTTTTAGTTTTTATACTTCTATCAAACTTAATCAGATTTTTGTAAGAAAAAATACAACTAAAACAGATTTTTGTAATAAAAAAAATCAAACTTAATCAGATTCGTATATTTTTATATCAATGAAGTTGGTATTTAAATTTTAAAAAACATGTGTATTTAGTAATTGTTTTAAGAATTCATCATTTTGTTTTTCAAAGTTAGGAGAGACTAATTAAGTTTATATTTTTTTATAGAAAAAATTGAAGACTGGATTCATAAATGAAAATATAAGAATCTTAACCACATTTAACTGAAGATGTAAGAATTAAAAATATATTTTCTCTAAAATATATTTGATATATATATATATATATATATATATATATATATATATATATAAAGGTAAATATATATCAGTATTTTGTAACATTAAGAAATACACCTCTAGGCCAAGCCATATTCAGAAAAAAAATGGAAATGAATTGAAAATAATTTTTATCCTTTAAAGTATATGTTCATTTCAATACTTAGTTCCAAACTTGAGTAAAGGAGACAGATCGTATAATCAATCTCAATTTTTATGAAATGTCTAATATATTATGTGTGCTATTTATTTTTTTATACGCATTATGTGTGCTGCTTAATTAATTTAACCTATAGTTCAATGAGGCAGTGTGATCTATACAGGCAATCTCACCTTATCAGATAAGATTTATGTTGTTGTTATTGTTGTTCATCATCAATGTATCAATGTATAATGGTTAAAGTGAATTGATTTGAGGCTTTTTTTTTTTCTTTACCCGTCAAAAGATTTTGTTTTGTTTTTGCTTATCAAATCTCTGAACTTGATCTTTCGAGTTAAGATATGGCAAGTGGAGATTGGTAAATGGGGGTGAAGCATATAGGCCGGAGATTCTTTTTCAACAAAAAATAATCTGGAAGTGTTAAAAGCAGAAAATTAAAATGAAAAAAAAGAAGCATCATGGTACGGTGAATCTCATTTGAATTCCTTCTTTTTTATAATTAAAGAATTATTTCCATTTTACTTTAAACTGTGGAAGAAAGTATATATGAATCTTTGTCGTTATTCCACAAACTTTGTGTTCGCATCACCAAACTTCGAATTAGCATTTATATAACTTCAAAAATGACTAGTTACTCAATGCTTCT
>CM023949.1:4055142-4112008 GCA_013407115.1 Glycine latifolia
TATATATATATATATATATATATATATATATATATATATATATATATATTCTTTCCTTGTTCTAATTTGTATTAGTTTTTTTTATCTCTATTTTTCCCCTTTGAAATCAATCGAAATCCATGTAATAGCCTGCTTTGTTTTCCACAAATTTCACTCTCTTCTCTATTTTTTTTTTCTCTCTCGAAGCACTCTTTTTTTTATTCAGTTTTGAAGAAGCACTCTATATGTTCCTAGTAGCAGTTGAATGAGTTGAATCTACTGATTAATAGTTTATTTATTACCTATGACGATTATTTCAACATAATAATATGCTTTCAGATAAAAAAAATTGCAGATATATTGGTTCCATTTTTTTAACGGTACATTTAACTCATATATAATGGATTAGTACTTTCGTGCAACTTCCGTCCTCTTCTCAATTCCGTCATTATCCAAGTGCATAATAACATAATAATCTAACAAGTATCCACGGAAAAAATCAATTTATCAAATGATACTTTCTGTATCTAATATAACTGTTACAATAAACTCATCTAGGATGTGGCCGTTGGAGTACTATCAGATTCTTCGACATTAATTATGTTCTAGTTCTAGCAACTCTCTACATGATTTATTGAAACATTTTTAACGTTGCTTGGTGGAAATAAGCTAGTTACTTGATTTATTGTATCCCCTAAAGAAAATATTTGTAGGACGAGCCAAACTGTCACAAGATTTCCTTTACCCTCTTTAAATCTTTCCTGTAAATTCCATGGCGTAGTTATATTTGGCAGTGTCATGAAGTAGTTGTATTTTGCATAAACTCCATGATGTAGTTAAATCTTAGGTTTAATTATATTTTTCATCTTTTTATTTTATATTGTGTCATTTTGAAGTTTAAAGTTTTTTATTTATTTCAATTCATTTTTTCTAATTTTGTTAAGTATATTTGAATCTTCTATCAATTTTCGTCTCCTTAAAGCCCTCAAATTTTATTTTTTCTATTAAAAAATTTCATAATTGAGTTAAATTGTTTCAAACCTTCTTATATTCAAAACTTACTAACCAAAAAAAAAAATTTTAAGCAAAAATTAAAAAATCTCAAAACTTCCCTCATCGAACTCTGATATCATGTTTTACTACAGCCTTTAAACTTTATCAATTTTTTTTTTTAATTTCTAAAATTATAAATTTATTTAATCAACATCTCAATTTCATTATAAACAACCAAATAATCAGGAAAATATAATTAATTTTAGAATTTTAATTTAAAAATAGACAAAAATCACACATAGTGAAAAGCAATATACTAAAAATATAATTAAACATTTTTTTATTAAAAATGAAAATATGAATATTAAAAAACCGAAGGTTGTTTTTTACAGAATAAGGAATATGTAATCTTATCTAGAAAAGGATGTACGTACCTACATATTAATTTATTTATAAGATATATTATATATATACTACAAAAATTTAGGTGATCATTGAGGTCTAAAAACTTTTAAGACAAGACAAGCCTCATAAATCTCACTGTATATAGTCGTACTCGAAGTAACACTTGAAAGTTGAATCTAATCCTAGTAATATTTTATATTTATCACAAAAATACCTGGATGGATGATTTTAATATATATTTTTTAATCTTTTATTAAATAAGAGAAAGAAATTCTGATTAATCCAAAATTTGATCTAAAAGTAAATAAAAAATGATAAAAAATTATTTTCATCAAAAATTAAATTTAAATAATATTCAAACAATTTAACCTTAATTTCAATACATTAACCACTTCACAAGTCTAAATAAAATATTGTAGATATAGGTTTCTTTTCTCTTTTTTTCTTTTTAATTCCTCCCAACTCTTTTCCTGTGATTATCCAAACCTAAAAAATAATTAAATTATCAAATGATGCTTCCGTGTCTAATAACATAACCTCGTTAAAATAAACTCATTCAGGATATGGCGGTTGGTGGTGTATCCGATTCTTGGACATTATATATGTTCTAGCAACTTTCTACCAAACTTTGCTTGGTGGAAATGCCACCTCGCTTTAGTGCTTGGTTAATTTCCATTTATCCCCCAAACAAAATATTTGTGTAGTACCAGCACAGCATTTCATTAACCCTCTTTAAATCTTTCGTTTTCATACTTGCGTAAACACCATGACGTAGTTATATTCGGCAGTGTCTGAATAATATGTATGCAGATATGCGAAAAAGAAAAGCAATTATTCTAATTACAACAATAATGGTAGCGGCATCCCTATTCCCTATGCCCTACCCCCTATCTCCTATGTCTAAGATGCGAACTTCACTCAAAGGCATAATGCATGAAATCTGTACAAGTACAAAAATATAAATTATTAAAATTAAATAAATTATTTTGTTTTCACATATGTACCTAATTTAAGAGTCCATGATGGATCCGGAAACTTCAGACAGTAGAGCTATATAGGATAATTAGATTCAGACGTCCAAGTAATAGTGTGGGTTTAGCAGCAAAAAATTATAGAAATATATTAAGGTTTGAATGCTATACTACGCAATTAGTATGCTTTATACTAACATATTTATTTGTATTGAAACAAAAATAAGAAATTAATATTACATTTATAGCTTTTACTTTTAATTAGTACACCACAGTCAAATCTATCTTGATTTCCTCATAGAAAATCGTAAATTTTCTAGTTCAACATGTTCATAAGGTACAGGGATAGGTATCTTTGTCTAACTGATCACACGCACATTATTAAATTTAATCAACTTGTCTGTTGTGCTTTAGAATTAATTAACATATGAAATAACACTTATTTAATTAACTTAAGTGAGGGTAATGAATTAGGGTATAATTATTGAGATTAATGTCCATACACGTACCGCATGGGAGCTTAAAAGTACTTAATTTACAAAGAAAACCAATCACATCCCTCTCTTTTGCCACATCACATATTAATATTTTTTAATTAAGTAAAAAAAAAATTAAAAACATAAAAGCGCGTTCGTGCTTTTCACCCTCTTAACTCGTTGCATTTGCCTTTCCGATTCACGCACCCACTGGGAGAGGAAATCATGAATCCTGAAGGCTAGCTTTCTTGGAGAGGAATCACGAGAGGACACGGTCACTGTCGCGGTCTCCATCTACCATCAAGGTTGCTCCACAACGAAATCACGAAGCGGAAGTTGGATATATAGGCGGTGGAAATGTTAAAAAATCCAATTATATTAAACTAATTTACAATAAAGCCATCCCAACAACTTTAAATCCATTTTAATGGATTAGTTTTATATTCAAATCCAATTTTTTAATTTTAAAAATTTAATCTAATTAATTGAATATAGATTAGATATTTATTTGGATTTTTAAATCCAAAACCCATGTCCATCACATGTGTTCTTTGAATTATATAACTTTCTTCTTAAAATAGTCCTGGACCCTCAGTTCTGGTAGTTTGAAAATAGTTTTAGTCGAGGCTGTCAAGATCGGTAAAAAATAATCCTAATTAAGGTAAGCCAAAAATAATTTCAGCCAAGGTTGGATGAAAACAATTAAGATCACCATGGTCAGTCAAAAAATAGCCCGTTGGCCAAAAGTACTTCCATAGAGGTTGATTGAAATAACCCTAGCCGAGATATGTTAGATACAAGGGGGGCTTGATGAGGATTAAGATGATGATGAGTTATATACCTTAGACATATTTTAGCTTTTTACATGTCATTTAATTGAAGGTATATATAATTTGTTAGTTTTTAAGAGCTTCAGCTTATTATCTCTTGCATTGCATAAACATTATTCATTAGCATGTATACATGATTTATCAAATCACATGTTTTCATGTTTGCATACAGAAACCAAGTATTCATGGTTAAGTTTTGGAAAAACCACTTTTTACACTGACTTAATCGATTTCGAGAATTTGGTAATCTATTACTTAAGCCATGAAAAACTAATTAATCGATGAAAGGTAATGGTAATTGATTACATAGTACAAAACACATAATAAGTCTTCCTATGGTAATCGATTACCATATAATAGTAATCGATTACATTAGCACATTTCTGAAGCTAGACTGACTGTGATAATCGATTACATACCAGTTTAATCGATTACTTTGTTCATATATCTTTTCCAGAAAGAACTAAAAACACTTTAATCGATTAAATAGTATATTAATCGATTACTTAAGTGAAAATAATCTATTACATGGACGATTTAATTGATTACATTCAGTTGAAACAGTTTTCTATAAAAAAGTTGTTGGGACCTTTGATTTAGATAGAACTTGACACTTCAAAATTTTCATTACTTTCAAAAGTCTTCTGATTCTAAGAGAAGATATACTGAGATTCAAAACTCTTGTTCCAAAAATCAAGATCCTCATGCATCGTTGATAAAATTGTTTTGGACAAGATTTGAAAAGAGTTTTCTTGGAGAGCTGATTTGAAGCTTGCTTTCATTCAACCTGATTCAAGTTTGGTAAACACATGCATTTTCATTCTTTTGGATCATAAGGTTGTATCTCTCCTCTAAACTCTAGCTGTAATTCGTTTTTACATTCTTTTGTAAGTTGCTATTTCAAAAAGGTTCTTTAAAGCTTTTCTAGAATAGGGTTCTCTAGAGGGAAGAGTAGAAAATGGTTCTCTATGTCTTGATCATTAGAAGTTTAATAAGGTTTTAGATTTCAGTTCTTTATCTAGGGTTGATAAAGGGTGGTCTTTTGTAAGCTTGTAAAGGACAAATTTTGTTAATGGGGGAACTCTAGCGAATGTTTGGTTAGAAGAAACTGAATGTAGCTTCTCTTGTTGAGGGGTGAATCAATATAGCTCTTTGTGTTGATTACTTTCTCTCAATCTCATCTTTCTATCATTGATTGCTAGTCTTTTGGATAATCATATCAAGATCAACAGATAAACTTTTTCTACTATTGCTTTCTGTGAAGGGTGAGTCTTGATTGACTAAAAATTTGTTTTCAAAAAGGGTGTCATTGTGATACGATCCTAAATCTGTTGCTTGTTTTAAACAAATTTTAAAGACCCTGTTTTAATCAATTCACCCCCTCTTGGTTAATTGTGTGTGTTCATATTGTTTTTCAAGGTAGGCCAAAAAAAATCCTAGTTGAGGTTAGCCAAAAATGCCTTAACTAAGATTTGTTGAAAATAATTATGACCAAGGTCAACCAAAAACAACCATGACCAAGGTCAATCGTAAATACCCTAATCAAGATCAGTCAAAAATATTATGACAAAGGTAAGCCAAAAATTTCATAGACCAATGTTGACAAAAAATAATCCTAACTAAGGTCGACCGAAAACAACTTTTGCCAAAGTCGACCAAAAATTGCCTTGGCCGATGTCAGTTGAAAATACCCCAACTGAGATCGACCAAAGACAACCATGGTCAAAATCATCAAAAAATTGTCATGGTTGATGTCGGTAAAAAATAACCTAGCAATATTTATATGTATTTTATTGAATTAAGCTGTGGAAAATGCCAAATACGTAGCTTGATTAATCGGTCATATATTAAAATTGCAATTGGTTCCTATTAAATTCCTTAATTAGTTGCAATTATGTAAAATACTTCATATGATTATGAATAGAGATTAGGAATGACAACGGATACGGGCGAACATGGGCAGTGTCTAATTGCTACCCGCCTCGTGAACTAAAATATTTGTCTATGTTTGTCCCATGAATCCTTGGGTATCCGAAATTTTTTGTAAATTCACAGATATCCCATGAATATTAAAAAAATAAAAAAATAATTTTTTTGTTAGCAAAAAAATAGAAAAATATATATTGCTCGAGAACACCACAAGAATTAGACTCTTTAAAATATATTCATTGCATAACTCCAAAACATAAATTCAAATAACACTAATTTCTTTAAAATATAAGTTCAAACTCTAACTTTTATATATATATATATATATATATATATATATATATATATATATATATATATATATATATATATATATATATATAAAAGGGTACTTTGATTATTTTATGGGTAGCAGGTACTCGCGAGTACAGGTACTAATATATCCGCCTCTATCCCACTAATTTATTAATGGTTAGTTGAAATACTCGTATTTACATATAACAAATATCTATTTATACTACTCATTTCATGTTCATTGTGGATTTTATCTACAAATAATTGTATAAATGGATTTTTTTGTTGTTCCTGATAGAGATTAATCTTTGTTGGTGATCGACGAGTTTCATTTCACACCACTTTTGGAAAACTGTATCCTAATTAATTAAGAACACCCCATAACAAGGAAATTTCATTAATTACATTCCTTATTAAAGGCTTCATACAACAACACCAAGTACTTTATTCAACTACTTAATATCCTTTCCCAACTACAGAAGACCTTGATTTAAATATAGTTGCAGGTCTCCGAGTTTTTCTCTACACATACATCATACAAGAGTAACCTAATAACATGAAACAACATAGACTCATTTGAGATATCTGATATTTAACATGCATAAGCCAGAAAGCTTAGAATTTCATGGGTCTACTACCCCAATAACGATTTTGGGGTTTACCCTTTGGATAAGTCACAGCAGATTTCGCAGCAAAATGGCCAGTTGTTGCCTCCATGCCAATTGCAGCAGAATCTTCCATGACATCATTAGACACATTATAAACAACCCAACAAAGTTCTCCTCTTCGCCCATTGAATGCATCATTGGCACTGTTCCTTCTTGCTGGACCATAGAACTTGTCTATCAGAGCAAAGCCTTCTGCACCGATCTTCCTTAGGTCTGCCTGAGGAGGTGCCATAGCTATGTTAAATGTTGGAGATGTTGCAGCAACTGATTTTTAGTGTGGTTGGGTTTTTGAGTTGTTGGTTAATTTGTTGCTTGAAAGGATGAGAGACACAAACGGCCTTTTATAGAACAGCACAAGTTGTTCCCCCGTGTAGCTTCATCTACAGCTCTCCTTGTGTAGCAAGAAAGAATAATATTTAATTTTTCCAAAGTATTAAATTAAAGAACAGTATCTAGGTGTGTCCATCTAGTGATTAAAGCCACCATACCATTGATTATATTAATCTGTACTTGAGTTCTTAGATTTATTTATTTGGTGTTGGCAATTGGGCTTCATTAATAGAGGGAATATATTCGAATTTATCATTTTTAAAAAGTCGAAATATTTTGAGAGAAAGTGAAAGTGATCGCCCACTTTGTGTATATCTATCTAGTTTCTGGCTAGCTAGCTGCCAAAATAATTGATTTGAGATTCGTATAGTGCAATCTAACTATAATCACGCTTAGCCGGCCAAGATCTGGGTGATTGTTGTCGCCAAAAATTCTGTTCAACTCCAACCATCTTGAATAGAAAAAGAAAATAATTGGATCCTTGGAACATTTGCTAAAAGAAAATGGTAAAGCCACATTATCTACTAGCAATAAGAACTTTATCATCTTATTTATTTCTAATTCACATTATTTACTAGTTAATTACATCAATCTTATCATAACATAACATGTATTTTGAATTTACATTATTGACTAACTAGTTTATTTGTATATATTTTGTATTTTGAATACTCATAAAATATAAAATGATGTAAATTATAATAAGATAATATTAAAATGATATTTCAGTAAATTTTGTATTATTTTATTTGAGTATTCTATTGTTAATCAAACAATGTACATAATAAAAAAGGATAAATAATTATTTTCGTCCCTGAATGTGTAATGTGTTGACAAGTTTGTCTCCGAAAGATAAAAATTCAAATTTTGGTATTTGAAAGTGAAAAAAGTGTGACAAATTCATCCATCTGTTAACTTTCGTCTATTACCATTAATGAAAGAGCATACGTGACATAGAGGGACGAAAAAGTCACAAAAATATTAAATATTCTACGTAATATAATTTTAAAATTGTGAATAAAAACCCAAACCAAAAAAGATACGTATGAAAGTACATCCTCCACAACACAATACACCTCCCAGATCGTGTAGCAGCATCATCAAACCCCCTATTTTGATCTCTCTTTTGTCCATCATCTCCCTTCTTCTTCACTATCATCACTTTTCGTCTCTCACTCACTCTAACTCCACTCTCATTTCTTCCCTCTCCACCATCTTCAACAATGTCTTCACACACCTATCTCTTTTTCCTCTTCTTCTTGCTTCTTGCCCTCCTACATTATTCCTCCAGCTCAACAACAGAGTACCTCAAATTACCCTTACTTCCTTGCACCCCCTCCCCCTCTCACCTCCTTGCTGTCAACCTCCGTTGCCTTTCTGTCGAGTCCCTCCTCACCTTCGGCAACACCACTTGCTCCAAACAGTACTTCGCTGCCCATCGCCTTAGCTCCCCTCCCTAGCACCTCCTCCTCGTTGCCGACACTGGTACCAACCTCCTCTGGGTCAAATGCTCTGCTTGTTGCCGCAACTGCTCCTCTTTCATCTCCACCTTCCTCCCCCCCCACCCCCCCCCCTTCTCCCCCCCCCATTGCTACGACTTGTCGTGTCAACTTGTCCCCCACCCCCCGAGTCACAAAAATTGTCTCTGTCACAACCACACCAAACTTCACACCCCATGCCGCCACCAACACTCCCACGCCATTCAACAGATATGTTGGTAATTATTTTTGTAACATTTTCATCCGTTTATGTCATGTAGGTTCTTTCATTAATGGTATCGGATGAAAATTAATGAAAGAATGGATTTGTTGCACTTTTTTCACTTTTGGAAACTAAAATTTGAATTTCCATATTTTGGAGACAAATTTGTCAGCGCTGTACACATTCAGGAACGAAAATGATTATTTATCCTTAAAATAAATTATCTTGTACGTCAAGTATTTATCTTATACTATTCTCTTTGTTTTGGATTGTAGTGCGTAACAAATACAATCAAAGTGTTACTATCTTTTAATTAGTTAGGTTGATATCTTGCTTGTATCACATAAATGTTGTGATGTCTTACATGTTATATCACACAAATATTGTGATGATTAAATAAAAGAAATTTGTATTTTAGAATCAGCAAGTCAATACTACAACACAAAAGCTATGCTAAATAGACACTAGCGTCCCGACTTTCCATCCGCCTCTAGTCCGACACTACAAAGCTAGAAAGTTAACTTGTTGTGTTCATATATTCTGAATGTTAAACTAACGTTGTTAGTGTCGGCTTATAATTAACACAACTTGTATTGGCTATATGGACAACATTATAAACATCACCACTTAAACCAAATTATGCATTGCAACTTGAATCCTTGCTTGCGCTCATCATTCCAAATTATGTAGCTATATATGGTCAAAGAAAATAATTAAATAAGGAAAAAAAAATCAACCTTTGTGACAATTTTGATTTAATTTTGTTGTTCAATAACCCGCTAGAGTCCAGGTTAACTCAGTAGCAAAGTCATTTTTTAGCGAACTCGGAGCAGACTCAGGTTGACTCGGGCAGAATCGTGCAAACTCACGAGTTTGAGATCAGACCATAGGTAGACATAGAGTTGTGACCTTCGCTGTCGCTAGACATGACACTGCAACCTTTATCGTTGCTAGACATGGCACTGCAACCTCCCACTCCTCTCTCTTGTTTGGGGTGGGGTTGATGAGTTAGGGTTTCAAGAAAGCTATCTCTGTTTGGGGGCAGAGGCGCAGAGCTACTATTAATGTTTAGAGCATCTCTAATGGAAGATACCCAATTGGGTTCCTTAAGCAACTTTTTGTGACTCCCGCAGTACTTTTGGTTGTCCCCACAATGCCATGTTACTCCTAAGAAACTCACCCAATATTTTACTCAAATGTAAGAAACCGCAAGGAACTCAAAAAAATCCATATATATATATATATATATATATATATATATATATTTTAATAAAACTTAACATTTTTTCAATTTTCATAAATATAAATTAAAATAAGTAAAATGAAATGCGTAATATAAAATAAAATTTTACATAATAATAAATAATTAAACACAGTAACATCTAAATAAATAAAAAACCTAGACCTAAAAAAAAATTACATAAATTTAGTTATTGTTATTTTCGTTTGGGAAACATTTCCACAGATGTTCAACTAAATCTGCTTGGAGTTGCCGGTGTTTTTGTTTGTCATGAACCTCTGCTCTCCTTTGAAGGTATGTTGATTTGATACTAGGGTAAGCACCTAAAGATACTTCGAATGTTGACGTGTTGTTACGTACATTATCGTAATCAATATTACTTTAATATGTGTCACGTTCTTCCTCGACAATCATGTTATGCAATATGATGCATGCATAGATGATATTCTTCATTTTAGCAATATCCCAAAAATGTGATGGATCACGTATAATTACGAATCGAGATTGGAGCACTAAGAACGCCTGTTCTACATCTTTTTGTACCGATTCTTGTTGTTGACCAAATAATTTTTGCTTTTCTCCTTGTGGCATTGAGATGATCTTCACAAATGTAGAAAATTCTGGAAAAATACCATCGGCTAAATAGTATCCCATATTATATTGGGTTCTATTTACTGTGTATTGCACTGCAAGAGCATGTGCCAACAAAACTTCATTAAACACAATAGATCCATTTAACACAGTAATGTCATTACTTGAACCCGTGGTGCCAAAAAATGCATGTCAAATCCACAAGTCTTGTGATGCAACGACTTCAAGAATGATTGTTGGGTTGCGATGATCACCTCGACAAAATTGACCTTTCCATGCAACAGGACAATTTTTCCATTCCAAGTACATACAATCAATAGAACCTAACATACCTGAAAATCTGTGTGCCTCTCCCAGTTGTAGTAGTCGTTCAATGTCTTCGTTACTTGGTCTCCTCAAGTACTCATTCCCAAATATGGTGTAGATGCCTGATACAAATCGCTCCAAGCATTCCACCGCAGGTGTTTCACCAATTCGAACATATTCGTCCACACTGTCAGCAGGTGAGCCATAAGCCAAAATACGAAGTGCAGTTGTGCACTTTTGTAATAGAGATAGTCCTTTTCGACCCAGTGCATCCAACCTCACTTGAAAGTACTCATCATGATTGCTGAGCCCATCTACAATATGAAGAAACACATGCCTTCGCATACGAAATCTTCGTCGGAACTGAATCTCTGTGTACATAGGATTTACTGAGAAGTAGTCATTGAACAATCGATCATGACCTTTTTCATGATTTCGATTTACCACTCTTCTTTGCATACGCTCGGTGGTGTTTCCATGTAGTTGTTGTTGGCTTTGAAGTATCAACCTAATGAGTTCTTCGTCGATGTTGTCTTCCAATTCCTCATTTATCACTTGATCTAGAACTTCATCTAAATTGATGTTTGGATCAATTATATGGTATCCAAAGTGTTTGAAATGAGGGAGATATATTGCATAATTTGTATGAGAACATATGAAAGTGATGAAACATTAGACATTTATATAGCTTCATTTTCAACAACTAGTTTTATAACGGCTAGTTTTCAATGACTACTTTCTAATGGCTAGTTTTCCAATGACTTGTTTCATAAAATAAAATTTTGAATATAACATACAACAAGGACCTACATTGTTAATAACTACATATAAAGTAACTGAATAACAACTAATTCGAACATAGGAAGTAAACTTTAATTAAACAGTTTCTTTCTAATATGGCCACAATACTTTTCGTAGTCTTGGCGTTGTTGTTCTGACATGTTGGATGTATCCTTCATGAGGATTTCATACTCCATGCGCCGTTTCTGATCTTGCATATGTCTTTCTTGTGCCTCCTTTAACTGAATAAGTTTTAATGTGATTGCATTCTTCTCACTCATTACACTTTCTATGCCAGATAAATCGATATTGTTAGAAGCTTGTTTTCCTTGCTCTTTCTTTTTTGCTGCTTTTTGTCCCATTGGGCAAGACATTGGCGATGACTCATCATATTCTTCGGCTTCAATAGGTGTCTCTATGTTAGAAGGCGACGAGTAATTTTCACCTGCAGAAACCTTTGTTCTTTTTGAAGTATTTGACATAAATTCTGCATCGAATTTTGGTTGATCTTTCAATAACAACCAAGCATGCTCAACCTCAAAATTTTTACCTGTATCCTGTAAGTAAATCAAGTGAGCATTAGCCATACAATCATTCTCTGAACTTCCACTTCTCCTATGCTTATCTGCTTGTTTGTAGCACCCATTAAACTTTTGAATTGCTGGGTGGATCCTGTTCCATCGAGATTTCAACTGAGTCGAGCTTCTTTCACAAAATAATCCACTTTCACACACATCGTCATTGTTGTACACATTTTTAATCCTTGTCCAATATTGCTTTGACGTTTGGTTGACATAAATTATTGAATCATTTGACACATTGAGCCACGATTGGACAAGAATTACATCTTCTACCACCGAGAATGTTGTACGTGATTTTTTCCCACTACCATTGTGGTCGCCCTCCTCTAGTTGAATATTGTCTACACCGATTGTGGATTCAACTTCATTGATAGGGAGTGAAATATTGGATAAAGAAGGCCTATAGCACATGTTTGGATTAATGATGGGTGATGGTTGGCTACAAAATTGTGGATTTTGAGAACTACCACCGGTAGGCAACTCTACATTATATGGAGGATGCATATATCACATGTATGGGGTGGTGGATACATGATATACTGAGGTGGATTTTGTGAATTTTCATTGGTAGGGGGTGGTTGAGGATACATAACATATTGTGGTGGATGTGGTGGATTTGTAGAATTTTCACTGGTAGGAGGTGTTGATTTTGCAAAAAATTGTAACTAGTTTAATAATTATACTGATTGGGATCCATTTTAGAGAAAATAAAAATGATTGAGGATGGATAAGAACAAAAAAAAAATTACAAGTATCAATTTTGTGTGAAGAAACATAACAAATCACCCAAATTATAACCAAGCTTTCACCAAATGGTTACTTTTTTTTTAACGGACATATTTTGTAACGTTACCTTTCTTTCAGCTTTTTAAAATATTTTAATTTCATACAGTTTACATTGCAACGACTTTTTTTTGTCAGTCATTATTTTCTTCCACTCTTTCTTTTCACACAAAAAAATTTGCTTTCTTTTCACATACACCACAAGCAAGCAACGCATCCAGAAACTTCCCCATGTACCCACACGTACCTTTCTCTTCCTTTCCCAAATATTTTAATTCTTCCTTTCAACTTTCTCTTCACTCCCACTCAATCTCTTCTCCACGGTCTCCACGGTCTCTCTTCTACACTCCCGCATGCCTCTCTCTTCTCCACTCCCGCATGCCTCTCTTTTCTCCACCCACACCCAAAAACTTCCTCCTCGTGGCTCTCCTGTCACGCCAGTCTTGTTGCCGCTGAGTCCGCTGCTTTTCTCTCGCCATCGTTGCCATCTCCATTGATGAAATCATCGTCGCAGCTGTCTCTCTTCACTCCCTCTCGCAGTCGACGTCGTTGTTCCTGTCTGCACCAACGTCGTTGCCGTCCTCGTCTCCGTCTTCCTCGACCAAGGTGGTTATTTTCTTGTGGTGGTTGAGCCTGTTAATCTTATTTTATTGTTTAAGAAGCAGTTCCTTATATAAGCATCGCTCCTCTTCGTTGAAGTTTCGGTTCCGCCATGTAAGCTTCCTCCATCGCAATTTTTTTCACGATACCGGTTCTTCAGCCTAAGGAACTCAGAAAGCTCCTGCGTTGGAGATGCTTTTAGGTTTTCAGAAAAGACACACCTCTTGTTTGTTTTGAATTGTTGGGCCTATGTTTGAGCCTAACAAGGCTTTTTTTTTTTTTATACGTAAAACATAACATGAATTGTTGGGACTCTCGTTTAGATATATGTTATGTTTTACATTTTAAAAAAAGTTTTTAGACACTTAAAAGAATTACATGTTATGTTTACCTAGTGAGTAACAATTCATTATTTGTTATATTTTATGTGCCTAACAACATAAATAATAATAATAAGTATAATAGTATTAAAAAAATATAAAAAAAAACTATTTAAATCATAATATATAGTAATAAATTGAATAAACAGGCATATATAGATATTTTTATTTCTTTTATTTTTTTATATATAGAGTTTATGAGTAAAGTCTATACAGGTTTCACTTTATGTTGACTCTCGATTTTGATTAACGATTTTATAGTTAAAAGCTCTAGCTAATAATAAGTTGTTGACAAATCAAGTAGGTTTCTGTGTACTGTGATAGTATTGATCTAACACAATACTTTAATTAAGTTACAGTAACATTACACCAGATCAAACTAGTTACCATAATACAACAGCTCCTGTCTGCAGTCTATAAAAGATCTTACTGCAATTATTTGAGCTGCTTCCTATGTAATATAATATATATATATATATGAGATGGCCTACTACAAACACCATTATATATCAAGGTTTGAATGATCTAGCAAGACGAGTTTGTGGCTTGGGGTAATTCACAATCATAATCCCACCATAGCGAGCTGCAGCCTCTCTGCTATTGATGACACTCGTAGGCTCTTCCAACTCATCATTGGGCACTTGAACAACCCAACGTCCTTGTCTTGAAGGAAATACCCCATTCCTTTTGGATCTGCTTTGTGCTGATGGACCATAAAACCTGTCTATCAGATCAAAGCCTTCAGAAGCTATAACTCTCAGGTCAGTGGGTGGTGCCATTGATGATTTGATGATAACAGTACAAAAGACACTAGTTTCAGTGGAAGTTGATGATGCTTTGAGTGTATATGTATATGTGTGTGTTTGTTATCTTGTTTCTTGCTTCGAAACAAGAAACGCAGGTCCACTTTATAAAGAAGCAAAAGTGGTCTTCATATGGGACCAAGAATATTTGAAGTCTACAGGTTAATTAGAATTTAGAACCACCACTAGGCCACACCATGTGGTGATGAATTTAAAATGATTTTTATCCTTTAAGGTAGGTTCATTTCATCCTCAATAAATTAAACTTATTTGATTTGTGTTTGATTTTATGGTAAATTATTTTAAAAATACAAGCAAATATAAAAAAAAATTAGGTTAATAATCACATATTTAATTTGATTATACATTGAAAAAATGATTTTGAGTTGAAGTAATTCATTTTACATTAAAAAATTTATACCTTTTATTACATGAATCAAATCAGTTTAAAATTAATTTTACAGCAAAAATAAGTTTCTCATTTAGCGTGTATAATAGATGGAATATTTCAATATTTATCACCAACATTGTCGAAAGTTGTATCTAAATAATGAAGGTTTTTCTCAAGCACATTAGATATACTGAGCTTGATCTTTCGAGATAAGATGGAAAATGCAGGTTGAACCATTGGTGAATATATTGGGATAGGCCGGAGATTCTTTTTCAACTAATGTATATATATATATATTATATTATTTGGCGGTCCAAAAGCAGAAAATTGAAATGGAACAAAATGTAGAGCATAATGGCACATGAATTTAATTCCTTCTTTTTTTATCATTAATTTTCTTTTTTAATTTTCTTTTGCAACAGTGAAAGAAAGTATGAATCTTCAGTTGTTCCACAAACCGCGTTCGCACCACTAATCAACTTTCAGGTTTGCGTTTAACATTAAAGATTACTAGTTACTCATTAATTAATGCTTCCCCTGTTTATGAATAGGTTTTCTTTACTCATCATATCCTTTCTTTCTTGAATCTAATTATAACTTTCTACTAATTCTATCTCTTCTTTTTTCCCTCTTAGATCAATCGGAATATATAATATGATGAGGGACCAGTTTTTCGCAAATCTCACTCTATAATCTATATGGTCGTAATAAATCTTGAATCTGGAAGTAGTTTATTTACTACAAATTGGCTATATATGAGAATATATGATTCCAATATAATGCTCTTAGACCAACAAATCCAATTAAAATATTGTTTCTTATTTTAAAAAACAGTATGATTAACTCATATATAATGGATTGGCATATTCCTCCAAAATTAACCGACCACCATCTTCTCCTTCAGTGATCATCCAAGAGCTAACTAATTTAATTAAACTGCATATCTAATTTAACTACGAAAAAAATCAATTTATCAAATGAGGATATGATACTTTCGTTGCTAATAAAGAATTGCGTTAAAATAAACTCATTCAGGATAGGGTCAGTGTATCAGATTCTTCAGCATTATTTGTTCTAGCATCTTTTTTATTACTTTCAAAGGTTCTTATTTATTACTTTCAAAGGTTCTTAACTACTCTAGTTGGAAATGCCACGACCACGCGTTAGCTACTTGTTTGACTGTCATTTATCCAATTATCCCCCAAACATATTTAGTTAAAGTGTCAAACACAAGATTTCCCTTACACTCTTTAAACCTTTAGCGTTCTTACTTACGTAAACTCCATGACGTACGTAGTTATATTTGGCATCAATTTCTGAACTCTGAAGGAGAATATATGAAAGCAAGAAGGAAACAAAAACCAATTCTAATTACAATTAATAGAAGTAGCGGCATCCCTATCCCCTACCCTATCCCTAATGTGCGAACTTACGGAAACGAACAATGGCATGAAATACGTAGGAGTGCAAAAATATAAATTATTATAAATAAATAAAATCTTTGTTAAAAGACACCTAAGAGATCTAAAAAATTCAAGCAGTGGATCTGAAATAGAGATGATAATTAAAATCAGACTCAATTAATAGATACATAAAAAATACTCATGAGATATTTTGTTCAGCTTGATAGAGAAATAATACATATTGTAAGCTTACATGTGGCAGCTTTAATCAAAACCAGCCTCACCCCAAACCGTAAATACTCATGATATATAGAAATGAGTAATATCAAAATAATTACCGTGTAGGAAGAAAATATTATTTTAAAATAATAATAATAATTATTTTTTAATATAATAATAATTATTTTTTTACTTATATTTCTCATTATATTAATGATAGATTACAAAATCTATAAATGTATTAACAATATAAAATTAATTTTATAAAATTGTTACTTGCTTTTATCTATTTATTATTTTTTTTGTTATGTAAAATAATTTAAAACGATAATTATTTTGAGACAAAAGAATTACTAATTATGAGTTTAACAATGTGTAGATATTGGTATTTATCAGCAAATAAGTATAAAAATGGATACAGCTTTCCTACATACATTATTAGCTTGCCTCACCAACATATATTTATCTCTATTAAAATTAAAATAATTAATAGAACTAATATAACATTTGTAACCTTGAATTTACGAATTCTCACTTCAAAATTGAAACAAGGATGGATATAGGAAATTAATAACACTAATTGTTTAGTTTAACTGAGAGTAATGATAAGTTTGGATATAAATATTTAGATACGATCTCTATCAGATCGAAGCCATCCGAACCTATTTTGATAAGGCTTGCTGATCGAGATGGCTTTGGACACATTGTAATGAAGTTGTTTTTCAGGTTAAATGGTTTCTTGCTCCAAAGTACCAAGCCCTTCTTATATAGATAGAAAAAGTTGTTCTTTTAATTAATTAATATCTTGCAGAATCTATGATATATACGTACGAATGAACCAAATTACATGTCAAAATTAGTACAAGGGTATAACATGCATGGATTGATGCGTTTATTAAATATAGACACTTGGACACTTCTTTGGATTATACTTTATATGGGATGAAGCATTCTTTTTTATATGGCTGCAAATATCTCGGAATCACTTTTGTCACAGTTAATTAAGGCTGTCTAATCACCCCATTAAACGGATTTAGATATTACATAGCCATGCACCCCATATATAATTCAAGAACATATAATAAATAAGTTTGTGGAAAGACAAACTAAATATTTTTTCCTTTTAAAAGTCCAAATTTACAAATGTCACTCATAAGTTTCACACGTCATCAAGAATTTTTACAAAACAATGATAAATATAAAGGGTAAAACGAAAAAGAAAAACTAAAGAAGAAAAATATATGGAAAGAATAGTAATTGAAAAAGAGAATATTTATTGTAGCCTATCAAAAATCAAGATGCGAATCTTTCTAAGTTTGTTTCATTAGTAAAGATTAATGAATAATATTGACTTATCAAATCAATTATAACGAAAATTAATATAAAAGGAAGGGTAGTGAAATTAATCGATTGCAAATGTCATCATTTATATCTATTAAAATAGAAATGATATTAAAGAAAAAAACTATCCAAAAGTTACACTCGAATATTTTTAATTTGTTTTAAAAGAAAACAAAGTGCAATTATTTTTACAATAAAAACTATGAAAAGGAACAAATGTATTTTATCAAATCATCATAAAAAAAAATGTATTTTATCAAAAAGCTTGAGAAAATATAAAACTTAAATCATCTTAGTGTATAGAGAGAAAATAAATGTTGAAACGCTATTGTAAGATCCCATTCATAGATGTGAAGATGTATTTAATGGAAGAACGGTGTTCTATTTTCATAACATAAACAACACTCTTACACACCGCAAATGGATTTCTGTCTGGTTCGTTTACAGAAGTGGTAACAAAATAAGCACCACAAAAGAACAAGTCCACCGTTTGAGAATTTAAATCAAGACTGAAAGAAGTACAGCAGCACTCTGTGTTGTGGGGCGACAAGTGCATGCAGCCACCTCTTCCTTCTACGTGCCAAGTGCAAACAACAATGCATGTTTCTGCACTCTCTTCCTTTTCTTTCCCTTTCTTCCCTTATCACTTGCCTCTTCCTCTCTCTTTCTCTTCCCCTTATAAATACACACCTTAACCTCATCTCCAATGTCTTCCTCTTCCTTTCTCTCTCACACACTCTTTCCTTTGTGTTCTGTCTCTCTTTTCCGATGCTTCACCCAGTTTTTTGCCATTTCCAATACCATGCCCACTTCCGGATTCAACAGAGCTTCCAGTTTGAGGGAGAGGGTGCAAGACACCCTCTCTAGGTACCGCAATGAGTTCATCTCTCTTCTCTCCAGGTAAAGGTTAAGTTGTGATTTTGTGGCAACTGGGTATTCTTAAATTCTTCATGAGTGTGCTAAGTATGTGTGTAATAAGTAAATAATTACTCATTTACTAGTTTTGTTGCAAAGGAATTCTACAACCACGTGACTTGCTAGATGAGGTAGAAAAGCTTCTTGAAGAGGATGAAGATATGCAGAAACTCAAAGATAGCCCTTTTGTCAAAGAGTTAGAATCTGCAAAGGTTAGCTCAATATATGTCTCTAAGTCTTAGTTTTTTCCTTTTTTTGGTACTCATGGCATTGGTTTGGTGCGTAGTATCCATTACATTGTATTGGAAGTAGTTGTTCAAATTCCTTATGATATGCAAGTGAAACAAGTACTTGCTAGAACCTGGCTTGTCCCCTTTAGTTGAGTTTCCCCTTCTAGTTATATTTTTTTTCATTCACAAGCTTCGAACTTGAAATCTTGCTTAAAGGGACCAAGTTCAGTAACACTCGGACCAACTATTTGTTGGCTCTAAGTTTTAGGTTTGATATCGATAAATGACAGACAACACTTGAATTTTCAGGAGTTTTCCTTGTTATTGTAATTTTTCAAAAGCTATTGTTGTGACAGGAAGCCATAGTTCTACCTCCTTTTGTGTCCATAGCTTTGCGTCCAAGACCTGGTGTTTGGGAGTATGTTCGTGTTAATGCATTTGAATTCAGTGTGGATAATCTGAGTGTTGCAGAATATCTCGACTCAAAGAAGAACTTGTAGATGGACAGGGTTGCCTGACTTTTCTCTGTTATATCACTTATGTGAATTATTTTCTGCAGTACTATTGAATGTTATACTCATTGGCTATGATATGGAAGGTTGCCATTCACCAAAGTGTTGAACAAAATAAATGAATTGTGTTGTTTACTTCATCTGTAGGTCTCTAAATTATTTGACAATTTTTAATTAGAAACTTGAATTATTAATATTATTATTATTATTTAATTGTCTCCCGACTACAGATTGTGAATACCGAGTTTAGAACGTGCAGAGATACCAGATATATTTGGCTGTTAGGACTGATTAAAAAACAAATACAAATTCAGATACTCAATTGAAAAATAGTTCATGAATCCAACTAAAAATTATCAAATGGTTAAGAGACCTGCGGATTAGTTTAACCTTTTTGTGTGACATTCTATAATTTGATTTTGGTTTCACATAGAAATGTAATTATAAAATGATTTTTGAAAATTTGGTCCAGGTGCACTGACAAATATGTGCTTGAACTAGACTTTGAGCCATTTAATGCAACATTTTCCTAGACCAACTCGATCATCCTCCATTGGTAACGGGGTTCAATTTCTCAACCGCCATCTGTCATCGTTCATGTTTCGTAACAAAGAAAGTTTGGAACCTCTCCTCAAATATGATGGCCATGTAAGTTTGTCAAGTATATGGATGAAAGCAGTATTCAATCGTTTAGAAACACGTATATATATATATTTGTAGTAATGTTTCATGATTCACAGAAATCTTAGAACAGTGATATTTATATGCATTAATTTTGCATGATTCACAGAAATATTAAAATACCAATGTATAAATATATTCTTTTGATGGTGAAGATTTGTTCTTTTAGTCTAAATATTAAATTATAGTGTTATTCTTGCTTTATGTTCCTCATTTGTCATAGTTCATGAATTATTTCAGAGCTGTTTCAACTAGGCAGGTTAGGTAACCTTAAAGACTAGTTGTAAATTTACAAATATTTTTATTACAAATATATTATGGAGGCAATGATGCTAAATGATCGCATTCATAACATATCCAAGCTCCAGTCTTCATTGGCAAAGGCAGAAAAATTACTTTCTAAGCTCCTACCCAACACACCATATTCTGAATTTGAATGAGTAAGCAAGAATCTCTAAAAACTAATGTAATTATGAATTTTTATTAGTTTTGGAGCTATTTACTTACATGTAGAAGTAACTACTATTTACTGGATGCAGTAGATAAGATATTAAAAAAAAATCTTCATTATTTGAGTGCAGACTACAAGGATTGGGATTTGAGAGAGGTTAGGCTGATACAGCAGAGAGTGTGTCAGAAATGGTTCATCTTCTCCCAAAAATTCTTCAAGCTCCTGATCCAAACACCTTAGAGACATTTCTGGGAAGAATTCCTATGGTGTTCAATGTTGTAATTGTATCACCACATGGTTACTTTGAACAAGCAAATGTTTTAGGATTGCCTGATACTGGTGGGCAGGTATTGTTTTTCAAGTATTGTTTGGAAATCTACATGACATCAATTACAAGTGAAATAGAACAGTTGTTTATAGTGCTTATGATGTTGGCTTGTTAATACTTTATTAAGAACTATAAATCCTTGTTCTGATTAATGTACGTATTACTGTCACTCGTGATGGACAGGTTGTTTATATACTTGATCAAGTGCGTGCTTTGAAAAATGAGATGCTGATAAAAAATTCAAAAACAAGGACTTGATGTGTCCCCAAAAATTCTGATCGTACGTGATTCCAAAAGTTCTAGCACCTTCTAGGTAAGACAAAAGAAATATTTATTTCACATTTTATTGAAATCCTTGTGGTGCTTCTAGGTTACTATATTGATACCAGAGGCAAAAGGGACAACATGCAATCAAAGACTGGAAAGAGTTGGTGGAACTGCACACACATATATACTGCGAGTAACTTTTAGAACTAAGAATGGGATTTCAAGGTTTGACATGTTGCCTTATCTAGAGACATTTGCAGATGTAAGTATCAGATGATGTTTAAATTTTGATCTTGTCTTGCCTCATTGTTCTTTCCCTTCTCCGTGTCTCCATGCATTAGTGCAAACTAAGCTCAAGTTAAATAAGTATATATATTTCCATTTTTTCTCATTTACATTTATTATTTATCTTGCTTTGGGATTGGTTGTTATGGCTAGCCTTTCAGGCAAACTAAGCTCAAGTTAATACAGTTGAAAGATTGGAAGTATTCATGAAACTAAAAGTTCTTTTTGGCCAATAACAGATAATACATTTAGAATTTTTTTTATAAAACTTGGAAACATTTTTTTTGTCAACTGATAAAAAAAAAACTACGTATCTCATTGTCCAGAGGCTCCTCACCATGCGAAGGTAAGGGAAAGGGATATTGTATGTAGTTTTATCCTTGCATATGTAAAGAGACTGTTTCCAAATTCGAACACATGACCAACAAGTCACTAAAGCACAACTTTACCGCTATACCAGTCAGGGAAATTTTGATATATGTGATAATAAGCTTAAGAATTTTCAGATTTTTTCTTCTTCTTTTAATTACATGATAGAAGTCCAGGATGCAGTGCAATTGTTGACCTTATATGCCACAATCTAGCATGCAAGCAGCAGTCTAGGTTGAAGAATTTCATTAGTTATCATTTCATTCTCCTCTAAGGTAACAAGAAGGAGCCTAATAGTCAATAATCTTGTCTTGTCTACATGGTCTAATGGCATTTTCTGGTTTGTGGAATATGACTGTCTCTTACTCTATAAAGGATGCTTCACACGAAATTGTGGCTGAGTTCCAAGGAATTCCAGATCTGATAATTGGCAACTACAGTGATGGAAATCTTGTTGCAACCTTGTTGTCTTATAAGCTTGGAATCACACAGGTGCACTAACTCTTCAACATCAAGTTATTATCAAATTCAAAGATCAATCAACTTATAAATTCATAATCACCCATTTTTTGGTGAGGAAGGATTCCAAGACATTATTACTGTTTTCTTTTCTGAACTTTCCATGTAGTTCAACATAGCTCATGCCTTGGAGAAGACCAAGCATCCTGATTCTGATATATATTGGAAAAAATATGAAGATAAGTACCATTTTACTTGTCAATTCACAGCTGACCTTATTGCAATGAACAATGCAGATTTTATTATCACTAGTACATACCAAGAAATTGCAGGAAGGTAAGTTCTTTTATGTAAACACAATACCTAAAATGAAGGTTCCATTATTGTTTTCATCACACTAGTAATCAATGTTTCAAAGGTTCATTTCACTTTAAGACATGTCACATTAGATTTTACATATCATGTGATCTTTGTACGATGCTCTAATTTGGATCATTCTGCCACAATCTAACAATATCTCTTTTTGTCTCTTAATAATTTGGTTTCTCGTGTTATGCTTTCCCTTTCCCCAGAAATGCAGAGCAACTAAGTATTCAGGATGTTGATCGCGTGTATTCAGTTTTCCAGTATTTTTTTTGTTAGACTCAAAAAGTCAAATTGAAGTAATATTGATGGAAAGATTTTTGTTTCTCATTTTCATAAAAACTTAGTCACGAATCATGACCACATGATGAGAATTTCTAATCTAATCCGGAGTCAATAAGATCTCATTAAAGAGTAATTGAATTAGCTCTATGCAGTTTTTTCTTCAGTGGACTATATATGACTTTGTAAATATATTGTTTGACTTACATATCACATTATTCCCTAACATTATTTTTTTACTTTGCTTCAGCAGGAATAATGTTGGACAATATGAGAGCCACACTGCTTTCACTCTTCCAGGACTGTATCGTGTTGTTCATGGCATTGATGTTTTTGATCCCAAGTTTAATATTGTGTCTCCTGGTGCCGACATGTGCATATATTTCCCATACTCGGACAGAGAAAGGAGACTAAATTCTCTACATGGTTCGATTGAAAAACTGGTATATGGTGTTGAACAGAATGAAGAGCACATGTGAGTATTTTTCATTAAGATAAATGTTTGCATGGTAAAAAAAGACACATTTTGTTCTCTTCCTCTTTTGTTTTTTAAATTGATTTTTTTGCGCTGGCATGATGGCCAAGTTAGATACATCTAACTTGGATATTTAATGATCAAATTGACAGCAGTTGCATTAATCACTATCTAATGAACTAACTGCTATAAATATTATTTAAGCCTCTTCTCTAAGACATATGAATATGATAGAGAAAATAATGCACAAAGATAGACTTTTTCTTGATTGTGAGAAGCTGTCATTGCTAAATTAATAAAACAAAATAATACAGTTAATCGTAATGTCCTATATAGCATACTGTACGGTAAGCCAAACCTAAATTTGTTTTATTATCATGAAGCCTCTAATTGGACCAGTTTTACTCTCCTAATATGACAATTAATGCACTAATGATGTTGTAGTTAGTAAGAAATTTTTTTGGTTTATAGTTTTAAATTTTGAATATATGGCTTTAATCTTCACTTGGTTAAAATTGCACTGGCTGCGTGTAGCAGGTTTTGTGTTTCTGAAATGCATTTTCTTATGAATTAAGTCAAAACATCTCTTGCAGTTTCTCTATTGCTCTTGTAACAAGCAGATAAGAATCTGATTTAATATCTGTTTTTTTGGCTGATGCAGTGGCTTGTTAAATGATAGATCAAAGCCAATTATCTTTTCTATGGCAAGACTTGATCCAGTGAAAAATATAACAGGGCTTGTTGAATGCTTTGGTAAAAGCTCCAAGCTGAGAGAGCTTGTGAATCTTGTGGTAGTTGGTGGCTACATTGATTTACAAAAGTCTACGGACATAGAAGAAATGGGGGAGATAGAGAAAATGCACCGCATCATAGAAGAATACAACTTACATGGCCAATTTCGTTGGATAAAGGCCGAAATGAACCGCGCTCGTAATGGAGAGCTCTACCGTTACATTGCTGAGTGAAAGGTGCTTTGGTGCAGGTAGGAGAAAGATTAGTATTATTTTAAGTAATAATTAACGTACCATTAAGATTTCCACCCAGTATCCACCTAGAACATGTGGTTGTGTAAATGTGATTGACTTTGTCTTGCACACTATTAGGAGTAAATGAATGTGGTTATATATAATTATCGATTTGTACAATTGTAGCACTAATGGTTAAATGTCTCTCAAGTAGTTAACAGTGTCACGAGATTATTGGAATGTTTAATAGGGTTAACTTGCATCTCACAAGTGATTAAGAATAAATTATGTATATACAATTATCAGTCTGTACTTGTGGTTTTAATGGTTAAATATGTCTCATAAGTAGTTAATTGTATCATGAGGTTATTGTAATGTCTAATGGTAGTTAACTTTGCAGTCACAAGTGATTAAGAATAAATGAATGTGTATATACAATTATCTGGACTTGTAGTACTAATGGTTGAACATGCCTCACAAGTGATTAATGGAGTATGAGGTTATTGAAATATTTAATGATAATTAACTACCCCGATGGACAATTCCATGTGGAACGATTATGATTTTTCATTCATTTTGAGTAGTTAGATTTTTGGAGGCTATGTATATTCAACCATGTTCTATTTATTTGTTGCAGCCTGCTCTTTTTATGAAGCATTTGGTATAACAGTTGTGGAAGCAATGACTTGTGGTCTTCCTACATTTGCCACTTGTCATGGTGGCCCTGCTGAGATAATCGAGCATCTCGTTTCTGGATTCCATATCGAGCCGCATCACCCGGATCATGTTGCTGCAATTTTAATAAACTTTTTTCGAGCAATGCCAGAGGGATCCTGGCTACTGAAACAATATTTCTGATGCAGGACTTAGGCGCATTCATGAGAGGTCTACTTTTGCTAGCTAGGTGCACATTCAAGAGATGAATCTTCCTCTACTAAGAAACTGATTTTTATTTTCTGTTTTAATTTTGTAGGTATACATGGAAGATATACTTTAACAAGGATATGTTTTAATTTTGTAGTTCTAAATTTGAGGAAGAAGGATCAAAATCCAAGGTTAAGATGGTGGAAGCTAAAGGAGGAAAAACATATAGAGTTTAAGGAAAACATGTTGCGTGAAGGACTATGGAAGTTTAGTGGAGAAGCTAATGAAATATGGTATAAGATGGTTGTGTGTGTCCAAAATGTGGGAATGAGGGTATTGGGTGAAAAGAAAGGAAACAAAGTCCTTACAAAGGAAACATGGTGATGGAATAGATAGGTGCAAGAGACTATTAAACAGAAGAAATAATGCTTTAAATCTTTGCATAAATTTTCCAATGATGAAAATTTGTAAAAGTTTAGAAAAACGAGGAAAAATGCAAAGAAAGTTGTGTGGGAAGCTAGATACAAGGTTTTTGACGATTTGTATAAAAATCTTGGAAGCAAGGATGGTGAGAAAAGTATTTACAAACTTGCTAAAATGAGGGATAAGAATAGTAAAAATCTCACCTAAGTTAGATGTATCAATGATGAAAATAAAAAAATTTTGGTAAGAGATGAAGATGTAAGTGGAAGATGGATGAACTACTTTAGCAAACTTTTTAATGGGGATGGCGATAAAAGTGAGGTGGAGTTGGAGGACGTTTCTGATGATCTGAATAAAAGATTTGTGCGCAAAATTAAGACACATGAAGTTAAGGAGGCTTTAAAGAGGATGAAGAATAAAAAAAATTTGGGACCCGATGACGTCCCTATTGAAGTGTAGAGAGACTTGGGAGATGTGGAAATAAAATGGTTGACCAATCTTTTTAATAAAATTCTTCAAACAAATAAGATGTCTGATGCTTGAAGGAAAAGTATGATTATGCCTATTTACAAAAACAATTGAGGTATTCAAAATTGTTCTAACTATAGAGACATCAAGCTCATGAGCCATACTATGAAATTGTGGGAGAGAGTTATTGAACATCGCCTAAGGAGAGAGACCAATGTTTCCGTAAATCAATTTTGATTTATGCCAGGAAGATGTACCATGAAAGTTATTTTCTTGATGCGACAATTAATAAAAAGGTATAGGAAAAAGAAGAAAGACTTACATATGGTGTTCATAGATCTTGAGAAAGCATATGATAGGGTCCCAAGAGAAATCTTATGGTGGACTCTTGAGAAGAAAAAGGTAGCATTAAAGTATATTAATGTAATTAAGGATATGTATGATGGGGTTACCACATGTGTGAAAGTTTGTAATAGAACATCAATGTATTTTCCTATCACGGTAGGTGTTCACCAAGGTTCAGCTCTTAGTCCATATCTCTTTGTCTTAGTGATGAATGAACTAACAAAAGATATTCAAGAGGAAGTGTCGTGGTGTATGCTTTTTGCAAATGATATCATGTTTATTGATGATACCAAAGATAATGTTAATAGGAAATTGGAATTATGGAAAAAACACTTTGGAGTCTAAAGGATTCATGATACGCAAGAGCAAGACAGAGTAAGAGATAGTGATCAAGACACAATACATCTATAAAAGGAACCAGACCAAGAAAGATATTTTTAGGTGCTTGGGATCAATTTTGCAAAAAGGTTGTGAGATTGATGAGGATGTAAATCATAGAATTAGAGCATGATAGATAAAATGACGGAGTACATCAGGTTTTTGTGCAAAATTCCCCTTAAACTAAAAGAAAAATTCTATAGAATAGCTGTAAGATCGAAGATGTTATATGGAGCAGAATGCTGGTCAACACATAGACAACATAAGCTTAAAATAGGGGTAGCAAAAATAAGGATGTTAAGGTGGATGTGTGGTTTTACGATGATGGATAAGATAAGAAATGAGGATGGAGCATAGATTGAGGTGGTTTGGGCACGTAATGAGACGACCATTGGATGTTCTCGTAAGAACAAAAGTTTGTTATCAAGAGTTCACCACAAAGAGAGGTCGAGGTCGATCGAAACTTACATGGGAAAAGGTAATTGAACAATACTTAATGGAGTGAGATATAGATTGGCGGACGGTATGTCTTAGGACGGAGTGGAGAAAAAGTATAAACTTGGTGGAGGGTTAAACCCATTAGTAATTCTATGTTCCAATTGTTTATTTTGTTTTAGTTTTTTTCCTCTTTATTTTCTCCTTCTTCCTCTCACCCCACTTTTATTTTAGCTTATTATTCATCTCTTTTGTCTTATTTTCACTTTTTTCTTCCCCTATTCATTTCTCTTTCTTCTTCTTCTTTTCCGATCCATCATTGGGTTCATCTACCACTAACCCCAATTAACTTGAGTTAAAGGTATTGTTGATGTTGATGTTGACATGGAAGATATACTTTGAGAGACTGACTTTAGCTGGTGTGGATGGCTTCTGGAAGCATGTTTTTAAGCTTGAAAGGAGAGAAACTAGGCGGTACTTGGAGATGCTTTACATTCTCAAGTTTAGGGATTTGATAAGCTATATTTCCCTCACAACTTTTATGCTCAACATTTATGTGTTTCACTTTATCAAATCAAGGTTTTAAAAGATCATTTTTGGCTGCAATATCAAAATCAATCATATTTGTCCGCAATTTTTCACAATATACCAAGGAATATAATAAAATTGTAACCGCAATTTAAAATCATGATGAGAATTTCCATGTGTCATTTTCTTCTTCCTTTTATAGTAGCCCCTTTTGCCAATAATAAAATAGATAGTGGTCTATGCAATGCACCTGTTTAGGATTATGTCTTGTGCTTCAATTCATTTTCTATTTGAAGCTATGACTAAATGAAATGGTTGTTTGTTTCCTACTTGCACAGCTTTGTTTTCATAAATAGCTATTAGGAATTCTTGAAATTCCATCTAGAATGAATCAAAAAATATTGATGATTTTCACTCTACCTTGTGTTTTTTCAGGTAAAATCAATTCCACTGGCTGTCAATTAGCATCTCTAGACTTCGTTGAAGGAGTTTTTGTCCTTGATGCTCACTTATGGGTTTACTTCTAGAACAAATGAGAATGCTATATATGTATGTTCGTGATAGGCATGTAGATGAACTTTGTTTTGTAAATTTAATTTCTTTTTGTTACTTTATATATTTGATTTTCTTGGGTATAAATAGAAAATACTGAACTCTTCATGTAAGAGAGACAATGCATGCTTTGAATCTTTGTACTATTTCTTCACAGGTTTGCGTCGAACCGTTGAACCTAGAACCTTGTAACTGAAATCCGCCCAAACCGAAGATTTAATAGGACAGGTTCAGGTCAACCTAAAGCAACTTGTGGGTTAGGTCGAATTTGGCATTTTTCACAAAACTTGGTATATATAAAAAATTAAAAATTATGGGTTCAAATTCAAAAATAATCTATTTATATATGCAAGAATAAGATAGCATATAATATTTTTTTTTTATTTTCGCATAACAAAGAGTCTATAAACAATATAGTACATAATTTTTTTTATAGAAATCATTTTATACTTTCATAATTATTTGATAACGTGATAAGTCAATAAATTATCAATCTTATTATTAAGTCATTGTTAAATGTTGTTGTTTGAAAACAGAAATTAAAAAGATTAAAATCAAAACAAAAATCTCTAGAATTTTTTTTAAAAAAACTCTATTTTATAAGGATTAAAAATTATTTAAGCCATTTAAAATTTATAAGACCTTATTTGACACCAATTTCGAAAGCATCCTTTTAGGATAAAGGAGGTTTTCAACCATTAATTTGCTGTCTAGAATATTAGATGCTTTGATTTCATTATCAACTCCAATGAGGTGTTTGGTATGGAAATTTTTTTGGATTTTTAGAGAATTTTGGATTGAGAATCTTAATTTTTCAAATTTGGTATCCATTTTAAAAAATAAAGATTGAGAATCTTATTTTAGAATTTAATTTTTCTTTTACTAAGATAAAAATATCATGTCACTTTTATTAATGCGATACATAATTAATATAAATGATAAAATTATTATATAACTCTTTAATTTCTAGAAAATTTATTTAAATATTTTTACTGATCAACCAAACAAATTTTACTTGTTATCAAGAAACATAATTCCTAAAATTCATTATTTTCAGAAATCATGATTCAATGATTTTCATACATAAAAAAAAACTTATTTCTTATCAAATGTCCCTTAAGGAGGAGTTTGATTTAAATGAAAGAAAAATGTGTAAAAGTGATTTGAGATAAAAATAGACAAAATATTTTAATTAAAATAAAATACAAAAATATGAGACCTAAACCAATTTTTAAAACTTTCATCTCAAATATACCTAAACATAAATCAACCAAACACTATCTAATTCTAACGCTGATCGGATTGTTCTCAATAAAGGCATATACAATTCAGTTCTTTTGAAACAATTGACCTTGGTTATTCCGCAATTCACATACCAAATTATTATTATTAATGCACCTATTTATATATATATATATATATATATATATATATATATATATATATATTCAAGTAATTAGTTCCAATAAATAAAGTGGATCTTATTCCCTATTTAGTGCATGTTACATAAATTTTAATATAAAAAAATACAAACAAACACTTATTTTATCTTTCGTCTTAATTTTTTCTTCTTATCTTTTTGTTACATCACTTATTATAATAATTAAATCATACTTATTACATATATAATTTTTTTGCCTTATCTTTCTTATTATTATCCTAATTCATCTCATTTACGTTTTTCTTTTATTCCATCCAAATATTGCTCTTGTATGTAGTCGTGTTTTCCAGCAGGCACATTTCCTTGTGCGCAAGGTCATTTTCTTAGCCAATTATTTTATCTTCTGAGTTAACATGTCTTTTTGGCTTTTACTAATAAAGTTTGCGAAATATACACTAATCCATGAGGTGACTAAAATGATAAAATGAATTGAAAATTGGAAATTAGTCAATCAATCACAACATATAAAAATTCAAACATATACTGTACTTCTAGTCTCCTACTATATAAGAAAGTAAAACGGCACAAACCAAATAACATAAAGTTATCTGCCGCCAGTTATTTTGATGCCTTTAGGACTATTTTTTATTTCAAAATTACTGATTACCAATATATATGTATGTATAATTTTAATTATATGCAAACATCTACTATAAATAAATTATACTACATTCTTCGTATATCTTTAAAATATTATAGTCTTGTATTTTTATATCAATATAATTAATGTTTTTCAAAATTAAATAATGTTTTCAAATATATCGTATACTTTCTAATATATATATATATATATATATAATATTAAATAATTTATAAATATTAATTATAAAAATTATCTTATCTGATATACAAATTTTATTGAATAATTTTATCTTTAAACCATTTCCTAAATTTTAAATTTTTCTCTAACTTAAGTAACTTTCCACCATTTTATATATTCTATCATTTTTTATTAACTGAATTTAATTTTTATTTTTTTATTATTTAAAATTTAGAGAAACACTCTCTTCCCCTAATATTAAATAAAGATATTTTAGTTTGAATATAGTAATATTTTATTTTTATTATATATTTTTAATATTGGTATTATTAAACATCTAATGATATTGTAAAAAAACATTTAATAATATTATAAACTCTTTGATACCTTTTTCATTTTAACAAATAAAAAAAATCTAATGATACGAGAAAGAAATTAAAGAGTTGAAAAATTTTAATTATTACTAGTAATTACTAATTATAATACGGCATTTTATTTTAGGATATCCCAACCAAAGGAATCCAAATGCTATTTTTTTTATCAGTTCGAGGTGAGAAGATTAATCCAAAGCGCGCAATGATTAAAAAAAACTGCTAATTGTACATATTCACTCGCAACTTGTTTATCGTAGACAAGGGTCCCACAATCGGAGTGTGACACTCAATCAAATTGTCCCTTACCTTCACACCTTTTGTCATTTCATAGATCGAATTTGGATATGGCGAGGAACACAGCAGACCTCGCAACGAACTTCAATGTTGCTCACCACTTCCCCCACGACTCTCTGCTCCGCTATTGCTCTTCCCACGTTTCTGGCTTCCCTCATCCCCCAACTCACTTCACCGTTTCCCAGGTTTTTCTCTTCTTTTTATTTTCGATTTTTTTTTTAGTTTTTAATTGTTAGTTTTTTTTTTTTAACGGGACGACATCTCTCCCCTTTCTTTCATATGGGTTTGTATCAAAATTTGATTTTTTTTATTTTTTTTTTATTTTGACTCGGGTGAAATCTTGTTCTAGTTGGGGCATGGACAATCCAACCCCACGTACTTGTTGGAAGTAGGTTCATATGGCTCCGTGGTGAAGCGCTATGTTCTCAGGAAGAAGCCTCCGGGGAAATTGCTTGCTTCAGCTCATGCCGTTGACAGAGACTTTCAGGTTTTCTCTTTGTACATTGTATATTGAATGTTGTTAAGTTGGTTTGGATTTGAATTTGAATATAAAAGAAGAATCATTGTGTGTCTGGATTCACATTAGATCATCTAGAATAAGCAGCTAACATGATTTTAAGTAAATGTTCACATATTTGGTTTCACATTGAGAAATTGATTCTAGATTCTTAATTGATTATGAGTCAACGCAATTTTAGATAACTTTTACCTTGAGTAAAAAACAATTGTGCTTAATTTTACTATTAACTAGTTTTTTTAGAATTAAAATGTCCCAGAATAAATCATATTACTTCAAAATTAATTTTAACCAGAATTAATTTTGCTAATGTTCGTCCAAACACAAGTAGTGTATGAAGTTTTGGCAGTGAATTAACCTAATGTGCCTCTACAATTAACAGGTTCTCCATGCATTGGGCACTCATACCGAAGTTCCAGTTCCTAAAGTTTTTTGTCTGTGCAATGATCCAACTGTTATTGGAACTGCGTTTTATATCATGGAATATTTGGAGGGGCGCATATTTCTTGACCCCAAGTTACCAGTATGGTTTGTTATCTAGTTAGTTTTGGTTTTCTTAACTGCAATTGGTTATTGCTAAATCGTCATTGGTTTGATTTGTAACATGTGATGTGTAAATGAGGCAGGGTGTTACATCTCAGAAGAGGAGGGCAATTTACAGGGCAACAGCTAATGCCTTGGCTTCCTTACATTCTGTTAATGTGGATTCCATTGGTCTGGGAAATTATGGGCGACGCAATGATTATTGCAAAAGACAGGTAAATTATTTTATATGATTATCTATGGTCAATGTTATGCCTTGAATTTTTTTTTTCAAGGAGATATATTGTATTAGGATAGAAAGCTGAAAACAGATGGATGCAATAAGCAGTTATTACAGCACAATAAAATTCATGAAAATTAATATTGCGGAGACCTTAAAAAGGTTGAGCTCTCCATTTGGTTCTTTAAAAAGTTTGAGGAGGCACTTATCCCTTCCTTTCCCCATGCCCATTTTTTTGGTCCTGCTATTGTACCGGGACACAAAAGAAGGGTTAGGATCAAAATATTTTTATTTTATCAACTCTACAGTGCTAATGGATGGTTTTTTCCTTTTAGATTGAAAGGTGGGCTAAGCAATATGTTGCATCAACCAGTGAGGGTAAACCTGCAAGTAATCCAAAAATGTTAGCCCTGATTGATTGGCTATGGAATCAAATCCCTCCCGAAGATTCTTCGGGAGCAACAGGAGGTCTGGTTCACGGAGATTTCCGCATTGACAATCTTGTGTTCCATCCCACAGAGGTAAGATGCATATAATAAGATTTTACACTTTCCAAAAGTTCCATTGGGTGAAAAGTATTTTTCTTTGTTCTGGTATTAATGCATAGATTTTTGATCTGGTCATGCTCAAAATTAGAGTATCATAACTGCTGTGCTTTAGAAACAGAACTACTGAGGGATCTAGTTCAATTGGTTGTGCAATGTGCATGAGTTGTTGTACACCCTCCTGTATCTGAGTTCGATTCCTATGGATCAAAAAACAAAAAGAAACAGAAATTTATGTTATCAATACCATGTATAGTTTACTCTGGAGTTTGGACAGTGTCAAGACTTAATATTAGCATTTAGGACTTATAACAATTCATTGGCATCTTAGAACCCACTTCTTATACCTGAAAAGTTTTCTTTCTGCTGCAGGATCGAGTAATTGGAATACTTGACTGGGAATTGTCTACCCTTGGTAACCAAATGTGTGATGTTGCATATAGCTGTATGGTATGTAGTACTATATTGTCATTTTTCTGCATCAAGACTTTTTGGCAAATAAAGATGTGTTATATTGCACAGTGTAGTTGTTTTGAATTTTCATTTTGTTTATATAAATTTTATGGTCAGTATTTTCATCTATTCTGTTGGCTTGTTGAACTGATGTTAAAGTAGAACCATTGTCTCAGATTACCTAAGTTGTTGATTAATTGAATTACTTGTTCAATCCATGTTTTTTTTCTTCCTGGAAGCCTTATATTGCAGGTATTGGACCTGAAAAAGTACATGAAGGTATAGAGCATTTTGGATTACCTGAGGGAATCCCTTCATTACCAGAATATTTGGCTGATTACTGCTCTTTGGCAGTAAGTATTGCAATTATATGTGCCTCAATTGGATTTTTGTGTCATTTATGACATCTGCTGTTATAGATAAAAGAAATTTATGTATTACCTTTTGCCTGAAGACTTCTTAGGGATTGGAAACTCCACTATTAGTTATGTGATGGAATTTAGATTCAAATAAAAAATGGTGTTTTCTTTATATCAGTTCTTTTTGTATCATATTTTTGCCTATATTAGAGATCTAACAATGGAGTTTTGGATGCCAGCAAAGAAAATGGCCTGTTGCTGAATGGAAGTTCTATGTTGCCTTTTCTTTCTTCCGTGCAGCTTCAATTTATGCAGGAGTGTATAATAGATGGGTTAAGGTATCTAAACTTGTTAGAGATGCTGTTGTTGTTAAAGTTTCAAGATTTAGGGTGTGTTTGAATTATTTGTTGCTTTAGTTTTTAAAATATCATTTTACAAAGCATTTTTGAAAATCCAAATTTTATATAGTAATAGTGGGAAAAAAAGAACATGAGATAGTACAAAGAAGAACATGAACAATAGAAAACTATAAGAAAAAACTCAAAAAAACTTAAAAGATGTTTTGGTTTTTGTTTTAAAAACTGAAATGAGGTATTTCTTTTGAAAACAATTTAAAAAAACCGAACTGTTTTTGTGTGATGAGTTTTTTTTATTTGTTTCCTTGTTTTTAAAAACAGAAGACAAACAGACCCTTAATATTTTGTGCCTTCAATTTAGGGTAATGCATCAGGCGGTGAACGTGCTCGACACACAGAAGTACTTGCAAATGGCCTTATAGATACTGCTTGGAAATTTATTGAACACAAATCTGTGCTTCCTCAGCATCCACCCTCAGGTTGCTGCTATAGCATTTAAACATTATGGGCTCTCATATGTGACTTATCTCAAAGATACTTTGTTACTCTACTTGAAGCTAATCATATTACTAGATTATTAGTATTGCACTAATAGCTAAGGCATTTTTACTCTTAACAAATCAGATGCAAACGCTCAAGACTATTCAAAAGAGTTACTGAATGGGAATGGCATACAGGGACTCTCAAATCAGGGGAAGTTTGATCCTAATCAAAAGGTTTTGGTGCTGAGGAACAAATTAATTAAGTTCATGGAGGAACATATTTACCCCATGGAAAATGAATTTTATAAACTTGCTCAATCAGACTCTCGTTGGACTGTTCACCCAGCAGAGGAAAAGTTAAAGGAAATGGCAAAGAAAGAAGGCTTGTGGAACTTATGGATTCCTGTATGCATCTTAATTTTTCTCTTTACTTTATTTTATCTGTATTTTGTGATTTCAGAAGCTTTTCTTATCCATCTATCAGGTTTGATATATTACCTGTATGCATCTTATAGCAATCAGGTTTGTGAACTTATGGATTCCTGTATGCATCTTATAGTATTATGGACCTTGATTATTGGTATATTAGTATTTTCACCATTTTCTACTTTTTATTGTCTAAGTTCACACTATTTTACTAGATATTCACCATAATCTCTTTTAGTGAATACTAGTCACAGGATAAGTTATATTTAAGGCTTTTGATGTGAAGCATTCAACCTTATACAAAATTAATGCTTTTAAGATTTGTTTAGAAAGATTATTACATATACACCTTAGCTCAAACTTTGTGAGTTGTACATTGAAATCTTAAAATGACAATGTAGAAGTTTCAAAATATGGGGAATTATATGTTGAAATTATTTGGATTATCTAATAATACATTACTAATTACTAAATTAATGTTCTTATTTGTAATAATAATTTGGTCAAATATTTATGTTGCATTACTAGTTAACCCAAGCTCACGAATAAGACTACTAAGCCTAATTAAATTAAATAAGGAAATAAATTAAGAAATATAAGGAATAGGAAATAACTCCTAAGATTGCCTCCTCAATTAGATGTCTTCTTGATTGTGCCATATATTTTAATAAAGATAATGTAAGGTATTCTAAATATTCAAAGATACAACAGAAATATGAGATATTTTGTAGATATCCTACCCCCTCCCACTCTCAAAATAAAACTTGATAAAATCTAAGCTTGTTAAAAAAGGATACTTAAAAAAGAAAATAACATAAATATAAAGGGTCCATGAAACATGAATTGAAAAAGAACTCATGGATGCTGGAGATGCTGGAGGGATGGGCATTGCTAGGAAATATAACTCAACTGAACAGCTAAGAAAATATTCAGCCTGAAGAGCTAGATGGCCTATTGCAATATTAAACATTTAGCATCTATGATTATTTTTTAAATTCTTTTATTAGCTTTCAGTGTTACTATGTTTTATTGAAAGGGAAAAAAAAGTCCTCTGAATGTATCTGCTTTTACGTAGCTTGATAGTGCTGTGAGAGCAAGAAATCTTCTCTTTGATGGGAGCAACAATTATCGCTCTAGTGATGCAAATGACTTGTTATTAGGGGCTGGTCTCACAAATCTCGAATATGGATACCTTTGTGAGATCATGGGTAGTTCTCTTTGGGCACCACAAGTGTTTAACTGTGGTGCACCTGACACAGGTAATATGGAGGTAAGATGGAACTTACAGATTTGCTTGGTTGATCAATAACTGACTGACTTTAATTGGATTCTTTCCCGGGTTGAGCATTACCACTCACTCTATGATGCATTTTTGTCTAATTTGGTATCATTTCTTTGTATATTAGGTATTACTGCGCTATGGAAATAAAGAGCAACTACAAGAATGGCTAATTCCTTTGCTTGAGGGGACAATTAGGTCTGGATTTGCAATGACAGAACCACATGTTGCATCTTCCGATGCAACCAATATTGAGTGTTCTATCAAAAGGTAGGATTATCCATAATCTTAAAGTAATTCATGAGTTCAATCTTTTCATTTCGCCAATGTAAATGCATTGGCAATTATTTTTAAAACATAGGTTTAAGTCACGCTTCTTAATAGAAGACAACTACACATTCATCAGGCTATGGACTACTTATTTTCTTAAATTTTCTCCTTTAATAGGCAAGGAGATTCATATATTATCAATGGGACGAAATGGTGGACAAGTGGTGCTATGGATCCAAGATGTAGAATTCTTATAGTCATGGTGAGTATTTGGTTGAAAGTTATTGCATTAGCAGTCCATGTGCCATTCATGTCAATAGAGATCAGAGAGTGATAAAAACATATGGACAGGGGAAAACTGACTTCAATGCAGCGAAGCATAAACAACAATCTATGATCTTAGTGGATGTCAAGACTCCTGGCATCCACATAAAGAGACCATTGACGGTGTTTGGCTTTGATGATGCTCCACATGGGCATGCAGAAGTAACATTTGAAAATGTTTGTGTGCCCGCAAAAAACATCATACTTGGCGAAGGACGTGGATTTGAGATTGCCCAAGTAAGTTGGAAAATATTTCCTTTAGGTTGAATATTGGGATGTGATGTTGGTTTGAACCCTATTATCACCAACTTAATCATCTTTTTGTACAACTGAATTTTAGTTATATTCAAAAACTTGCGGAGCTTCAACTTTCATGTGTTATTGCCTCCTATGGCTTAAAGAGTAATACTTGCTAAAAGTATCAATGTTAATTTTTTCCATAGCAGCCTACTAATAATGTTGACACCATGATAAATTGACAGTCCCAAAATGTTGACACCATACGAAGCACTCAACAGTCTCAAAAGGAGTAAAATTGAGATAGCGCAAAGATTTGAACTTTGAAAGATGTTCATGTTTCCCCATGATGCACCCTTTTAAGGGGGAAACCATGAGGCTCATTCCAATAGTCCAGAGAGGACTATTCCTTATGTGAACCCATAATTATAGATGAACAACATCAACTTTGATACTGTCTTTGGCTAACATTTAGATAACAGCCCGATGTTTTAAGATGAGACTTTTCATAAGTATTAATTATCATTTAAAAGTTGACACGCCAATAATAGTTTTAATATATTTTAATATAGAAGAAATTACGGGTTTATGTATGGGAGTTATTTGGGGTTTCTGACCGCAAACACTATATCTGCCTATATTGTTTGAGATATTTGCTTTAATTACCAAAAAGCATATTTTTCATGTGCTGATGACTTGCATTCTTGCAGGGTAGGCTTGGTCCTGGAAGGCTCCACCATTGTATGAGACTGATAGGTGTTGCTGAGCGAGGCATGCATATGATGGTTCAAAGAGCTGTTAGTAGAAGAACATTTGGGAAGTTGATTGCTCAACATGGTTCATTTATTTCAGATATGGCCAAGGTATTAGGATTCTAATAGGAATTGGGGGGAGGAGGGAATCTGGAAGTGGCAGGAATAGAAATCTCTTTCTGTTTTAACTTTATCCAGAAACTCTTCTGCTTACTTAGCTTCTGTTCTTCAGTGCCGGATAGAGCTAGAGAGCACCAGATTGTTAGTCTTGGAAGCAGCTGACCAACTTGACAGGCATGGCAACAAAAAAGCTCGAGGGATATTAGCAATGGCAAAGGTAATTGTTTGTAACATAGCATACTGTTCTAATCTTAGGTTCCTATCACTTCACTTGTAATGTTGATTTCTTTCGACACTGTGCTTGGCATTGGAGCAGGTAGCCACACCGAACATGGCACTGAAGGTGCTTGACATGGCGATACAAGTGCATGGAGCAGCTGGTGTATCATCTGACACAGTCCTGGCACATCTCTGGGCAGCTTCAAGGACACTGAGAATTGCGGATGGTCCAGATGAAGTTCACTTGGGGACCATTGCCAAGTTAGAACTACAGAAAGCCAAGCTTTGAGAACCTGAACATACTTCTCCACAGGGCTGAATGAAAGTCATCTAATAAAAACTAAGCGGAACGGGAAATTAAACTTAGACCAAGAAAATGTTCCATGGAGAAAACCTCTAAAAATAGCCATGTTTCAAAATGCTCTTGGAAGCATTATGTAACACATGAGGTTGTTCAAAATAAGCTTTCTCATAGTGTATTCCAGGTTTGAAAAAATTGTACCTTTCAATTCCTTATTTAGAAGTAAATATCACAATCCAGTGGTTTGCTGAAAGAAAGAAAAAAGAGAAACAAAGAGTGGGTATGCTAATAATAAGTATAGAGGAAAAGATTGGACAGACATAGCTTAATAAGCATATACAATACATGAGGTAGTCGATTCTCACGTACAAACATAAACAGTAAACTTATACTATACTAAGATATCCAATGTAGGGAGTAAAGAAGCTCGAATATGCATAAGTATACCTAAGTTCTAACTCCTAAGTGAATGAGTTTGAATCAAATATATGCATAAATATTTGTGGCTATAATTTTGTTTGAAATTTTTATTTTATATTTTTCTTTTTCCGCAGTTGGTTAGTGAGGAAAAAGAGGAAGAGGGAGAGGGGGGCAAGAGTAGATCGTTATGAAAAAGGTTTGTGAATTTATTAAGTTATTATGCATAGCAGCATAAGTAACAGTTTAACATCTGTCTGGAACCATGTCTATTGTGCCCTGTACTAGTACCCTGCGACCCCGGGATATTGTTGTCTTTATATTTAAAATATAATAAAAAATTATGATACAAAATAAAATTTAGTTTTAAAGTTAAATATTTTAATCACTTTAAAATCGTACATATTAAAGAAAATGATGTGAAATTATCTCAATTTTAAATCTAGATAATAATTTATATTTAAGTCAATAACTCTTTATTAAGTAAATTATTATTTTAAGATTTTTATTTTTATTTTTTCTGAATTAGTTACAAATATTTAAAATTATATCTACAAATAATAAAAAAAACAAACCGAGCCTAGCTACATATACATATAGCCATGTTTTGTTGCGAATTAATGAAATTATTGATTTGGGTAATTTTCATGCTTGATAATAATAAGATTTAACCAATAAAATTTAATATAATTAGTAAGTAATATGTTCTTCAAACATGAAATTTAACTATTATTTATGTGTGTGAAAAATATTTTTTTTAAAGAGGTGTAAAATTTATTTCAAATTTGATGAAATAAATTTTCATTATTAGGTAGAAGACTTCCTATTCACACACGCATAAAAAAAAGTTACAATGAATAAAATTAATGGAAAAAAAAACTTCAAAGGCCATGCATGCATACACGTCAAAAACTTATATTAGCTCTAAAGTTCTTGATTCAAGGAGATCCTTTAAACCATTTTAACAATCGTTTTCTTAACAACAACATGCCAAATTTAAACAACAACTAGCATATTTTAATTGAGGTTATGCACCTAGTTTAGGAATTAGGTAACATGTCTGGATATATTAAACATACACTACAAAGTACCCTCCGTTTCATAAGGGACATTCCCACCTTCCATTTAACAAATGAAGTGAATTTTGCCGAGAATTTAGAGCGAGTATAAATAAAATCGCAGTCATAAATTAGAAAGAATAATTTCCTTAATTACAACTTTGAGAAAAGCTACTCAGAAGAAGGGGAAACAAAAGGTTAAACAAAACACTATTTCTTATTCTTTTCCCATCTTGTTAAGGGAAAATAATAGTCTAGAATTGCATGTTCATATAGGATATGGCTGATCATTACGATGGTAAAGAACAAAAAAGAAGGTTTGCCGTTCTTGGCATCTCTTCAATCCTTCTTGTGGCGATGGTGGCCGCGGTGGCAGTTACAATAAACCGTGGAAGTAATAAAGGAGAAGAAGGGAATGATGAATCTGGTGTCCAAACCGCTCAAAGGAACAACGTAGAAATGATTTGCAATTCAACAGAATACAAAGAAACCTGCAAAAAGAGCCTAGGAAAAGCGTCATCGGACGAAAATGCGGACTCAAAGGAGCTCATCAAGGCCGCGTTCAATGCCACGGCCGTGGAACTTTTGAACCACATAAATAACTCAACCCTTTACAAAGAGTTGGCCAAGGACAACATGACAAGACAAGCAATGGATATTTGTAAGGAAGTGTTTGATTATGCAGTTGATGGTGTTCACAAATCCATTGAGATATTGGACAAGTTTGAATTCATCAGGTTGAGTGAATATGTTTATGACCTAAAAGTTTGGCTCACGGGGAGTCTTTCTCACCAACAAACATGCTTGGATGGCTTTGAGAACACAAACACAAAAGCTGGTGAGAAAATGGCAAAGGCTATGAACACATCTTTGGAGCTTAGTAGCAATGCATTGGACATGATCAATTTCATCTCTGGCTTAATCAAGGATCTCAATATAAGTTCAATTGTTGGTAATAATAGGAGACTTCTCAGCTCTAAGGAAGAAGCACTTGTAGATATTTACCCTTCGTGGGTGAGTGAAGGGCAAAGACGTCTTCTAGGGCTTTCAAGTATTAAACCTAATGCAACTGTGGCACAAGATGGGTCTGGCCAATTTGCAACACTCACTGATGCTCTTAAGACTGTTCCCCCTAAAAATGCTCAAGCTTTTGTGATTTATGTCAAGGCTGGTGTGTACAAAGAAAATGTGAATGTGGGCAAGTACATGACCCATGTCACAGTTATTGGAGATGGTCCTACAAAGACGAGGTTCAGTGCTGGTTTGAATTACAAAGATGGTGTCCAAACTTTCAACACTGCTACCTTTGGTAAGTATCACAAAATCCCTTTTATGTATATGGTGCTTGTAGAATTTCAGTTTTAGTCCTATAAAATATTTTGTTTATTTTTAATTTCTTATTTGTTTTTATTACTTATAATTAGTTTCTGTGAAGATAATTTTTGCCCTGTTGTTTATTTTTAGTCCTTCCGGAGAATAATTGTAAGCAATAAAATAAACAAAATATAAAGACTAAAATTTAAAATCTGAAATTCTACTTATCTAAAATATATTTAAGCCAATAAATTAATACAAAAGTTGTGTTTTTTCATACACACATTTTAATACTCCTTTCATATTTCTCTATCTCTTTGTCATTTTAATCATATGTCTCGTTGTGAGTTTTCTAATCCAAGTAACACAAATGTAGATAAATGCAATGCAAAAAGAGTGTCATGTGGCTCTTCATATATATAATTAATCTTCATAGTTAGTTATACTGATATATTGTGTATAATTCACTTTTGCACCCCTTTATAAACATGAGGTGTGAGACTAATATTTGGTTACCTAACTTATTGTAAGTCATTAATTAACAGCTGTTAATGGTGCCAACTTCATGGCCAAGGATGTTGGATTTGAAAACACAGCAGGGGCTGAGAAACACCAAGCAGTGGCACTTCGAGTAACGGCAGACCAAGCTGTTTTTTATAACTGTCAAATGGACGCGTTCCAAGACACCCTTTATGCCCAATCTCAACGCCAATTCTACCGTGATTGCACTGTCACTGGCACTATTGACTTTATCTTTGGAGATGCGTTTGGAGTGTTCCAAAACTGCAAACTAATTGTGAGACAACCTTTACCTAATCAACAATGCCTGGTGACAGCTGGTGGCAGAAACAAAGTTGATAGCGCTAGTGGCCTTGTGTTCCAAAGTTGTCACTTCTCAGGGGAACCCCAAGTGGCTAAACTAATACCCAAGATAGCATACCTTGGAAGGCCATGGAGGCCATACTCTAAGGTGGTGATCATGGACTCTCAAATTGACAACATCTTTTCACCAGAAGGGTACATGGCATGGATGGGAAGTCAATTCAAAGAGACATGTACATATTACGAGTATAATAACAAGGGCCCCGGTGCTGAAACTTCACTAAGAGTTAAATGGCCAGGTGTTAAGACCATAACATCTGTTGAAGCAACTAATTATTATCCGGGGAGGTTCTTTGAACTTGCTAATTCAACTGAACGTGATTCTTGGATTGTTGATGCTAGGATACCTTACTCACTTGGCTCTATGGCTGCCTAAAATTATAGAAAAATGTTACTTTTTGTACAAATAAATTAGACAACAGTTTGTATATCTAAGAGAAAAAAGAGAGATATTTGTGATTCAATAAATGATGTGATGAAAAGACATGAGAAAAAAAAAAGCACATTGCACAAATTGGCAAATTAGAATGAGAAAATTGTAAAGAGCATGCTATGGTGCTACCCCACTTTACACCAGGTTTATAGATTATAATCATATTATTTTGAGTAAATTATAATAATACTCTCTTTATGTTTTGACTAATTACACATCAATTTTCTCTTTTTTTCAAACTTCACTAATTACACATTCATTTTCTTTTTTTTTTCCAAATATATATTTGACATCCCTTTGCATTTTTTAAGTGAATTACATACATGTCCTCATCCCTTTTTTTAATTATCATTATTTATTTCAAATTTTAAATTATGATCAAATTACTCTAAAAATAATTTTTAAAGTTACTCTCAATCTTCATCCTCTATTTAATCTTAATCTTAGCTGTCCAAATTAATTTTCTTTCACCACTCATGTGACAATTTTCTTACCCTAAAAATTATTGTTCTTTCGTCTATTTTCCTCGCTATGCTCTTGGTCATGAAACCCAAATTATGTTTACCTTCTTTGTCAACAGAACTCATGAAACCTATTTTGGATTTTGCTGGGTGCCCATAATCGAAATTTTGCATTGCATAAAAACATTCAGCGTTAACTCCTTATGCAAGAAAAAAAAAACTCAGAAAAAACAGTAAATTTATCATTAGAACTAGTATTCTGAAAGAAAAAAAACATTGTTAGCATAAACATGAATTAACAAAATAGATATGATGGTTCTATCAAAAGACACTTAATTGGAGTTTGACTTTGCCATTATTAAAAGAAGTAGAAAAAATGATAAAAGGTTGTTACATTTCTTTCTGAAAAAATGGTGAAAATTCAATAGCATTACAGTGAATGATACGTGAAATGCAGAGGGATGGAACGGGGAAGCAAGGGACCAAATGACTGGGTGGTTGTATTCTGTTGACAAAGAAGGTGGACCATATTAAGTTTTGTGTTAGAGTGACGAAGGTAGATGAAAAGGTGCATTTTGGAAGAAGATTGTCATGTGAGTGGTGATTGGAAATTAATTAGGACCGTCAATGGTGGTGGTGACTGCAACCACGATGACGGTCCTAATGGTGGAAATAGTTGGAGTCATGGTGATGTTTTTTTGATGAATTGATTATATTGAATTTTAATTTGAATTTAAAAATATTTTAATTTTAACTATCTATTATTATTAATCATTATCTAATGATCATCTTATGTAATAATAAGAATGATTAATCTCAACCATTAGATTAAAATGAAAGATCAAGATTAAATATTTTAAACTCAAATTAAAATATCATTAAATTATAAAATCTGTATAAATGAGATTTACTAAATAAAAAATCAAGTATCTTAAAAATTTAATTTATGTCAATATTCATGTTCTATTTGGTAATTTTTTTAGAAATTTTACGGTTAAATAAGGTTTTAACTTAAATTTAAAATATTTTAATTTTTCATTTGACCATTCTCATATATATATATATAAATAAGGAATCAAATCACATCAATATAATTTAATTAACTATTATATCATTTAATAACTTGATATAAAATGTAACTTTTATCTATTTGACCATTGAAATTTATCTATATACTGTCAAGATTGTCTTTGTCAAAGTTGACCAACAACAAAAAACTCATCAAATGATTCATAATTTAGTATATTGAAAAGTTTATACTACGTGAATTTTAATCTACATGAATGAGATAGCAAATATTTTTGGATTAATATAATATTATTGAACAGTGTAATAGTGTGTGTTTGTGTGTGTGTGTGTGCACGCTGGTAGTGTGTGGTATAACACCCTGAAATTTTGATAACTTAAAATATATGTGTGATGTATTCCTTGTATAATTTGATTACTTTATTAATTATGATTAGTTGAAATATTATGTGAATTTTTCATGTGCAATTGTTTGGTGTAGAAGTCAAGTTATGTGGAGTTTATTTGAGATGCATTGTATTTAAGTGATTCCAAGTTTGACCCAAAACTTATTTTAGTAAAATCATAATTGGGAGCATAACCATGCTCATTCCAACATACTTATGTTCCTTCCCGTACACTCATGCTCTGATTTTCAAGAATTGGAAAATAACATTAGATTTTTCGAGAACAGTCAAAGCACGACAATGCTTATCCAAAACAACCTTAGGATGATTGTTCTCCAATTTCCATAAAAAGGTCGTGTCACTATATTTTGAGAACGGTCATGCTCCCTTCCACATCAGAAGTTTTGCGTTTTAATTATAAATAGGAAGGGAAAAGGGGGAGAGGACACCTATTGCTTTGTGTACAAAATTTGACTCTCGGAGTGACCTAGGCATAGTGTTAGATCTTTCTTGGATTAGGAAGAACGTGAGGAAGATTGTGGGACATCTGATTGTAATTTTTTATGGCTAAAATATATTTTTCGTCCCTATAAATATTAAAAAGTTCGAAACTCATCCCTGTAAAAATTTTGGTATGTTTTTCATCCTCTAAAAATTGAAATATGTTACTTTTTGGTCGAGACATAGGTTCGGATATCTGAACCTATGTGTCACTCTTCACTGGTTCCATCAATGGCTATAGGAGTGGATATTTTTTAGGGGTTAAAAATCGCCACAAAATGTAAAAAAAAAACAGAAATTTGTAAATCCCTATTTCCTAACCTCCTTCTTCCATAACTTTCTTCATCTTCTCCGTCCACCTGGATAATCCATGAGAGAGGTGAATTTAGAAGCTAGGTTGTTGAGATTTTTTATGATGTTTGATTTCGATAAAACATTGGAATTGATATTTGTAATGTTGGGTTTGTAAATGAAAGTGTTAGGTTTTTGGAATGAAGGGGAATTCAAAGAACAAGAAGAAGATGACAAGGTCAATAAGGTGGTGTTGGTCATTGTAGTTGAATGTAACATTTAAAAAAGAAAAAGAAAAATATTTATTTAAATTCGAAGAATATGAAGAAAGTTAGGGAAGAAAAAGGTTGGTAAAGAAGGACTTACAAATTTGTAGGTTTTTTTTCATTTTGCGGCAGTTTTTAACCCCGAAAATCATCCACTCTCATAGCCACCAATGAAACCAATGAAAGAATGACATGTACTCAAACTTACATCCGAGCCAAAAAGTAACAGATTTCAATTTTTCTTAGACGAAAAGAAGACTTAAAAATTTGCAGGGACAAATTCTGAACATTTTGATATTTATAGGGATGAAAAATATATTTTAACCTATAATTTTAATTTTTTTTAAAATGTCACATAGGCTCAGATTTGTCCAAGCCTGCTATGGGCCAAAAAATAACATATTTCAATTTTACAAGGACAAAAAACATATCGAAAATTTTGCAAGGTCGAATTCCAAACTTTTTGATACTTATATCGAAAAACATATGGTAACCATTTTTTATTCCCCTTATCTTTCTCATGTATCTAAAGCTATTTTTTACTTGTATGTGCTTGTGGTTAGCTAAACCCTTTTTTCTAGGGTTACGATGTAATCTATGGATGAAATTCAATTTTATGTAATTGAAATTGTCTTTTTATTCAGTCATTATGTTATTCTATCATGCTTAATTTTTCATTAGAATTGATCAGTCTACATTTTAGTTATTTGTGCATTTATGGTCAGCTTAGTATCAATAATGGAACTATAGAACAATTGAATTCTTTAGAATGATTATTGACCAAATGCATTTTAGGGACTTCTGATTATCATTCTCTATGCACTTATGTTTTCACGTAATGTATTTCTTAATTGACCAAACTAGAACTAAACTAAGAGAAAGAATGTTGGAAATGTTTGGCCATAACTTTTGACAACCTTAAGAGAATTCGGTGATTATTAAAAAATTGAGAATTCAATTACCGTAGAATTGGAGAAATTCATTACATTGTCTTTGATTGCTCTAATGTATTGTTTTATGACAAAGTAATTGAACACATTTCTCAACTATTGATTAATAACTAAATTATTTAGTTTATTACAAATTAAGTTATTTAGGAACACAATTAGTCACTAGGATACAATATATTGACTTTTGAGTTTACAATACTATGGTGTAAGATACATTCGTCCTTGTGCAAATATTTTTATGCGTCAGATAAGCAAATAAGGGGTGGGGTCATGGGATGTATTAATATTACTCATTCTTGTCTGCATTATTTGTATATGCAATTTAATATATTATGTGACAATTATCTTCAAATACAAAATCACAACCATTTGAGTTTGTGGTATAATTAAAAAAAATAATGTAATGCAAGTTGTTATTATCATTAGTTTAGTTTTGCTTTGCTTAAAACCATAGATCATGCTAGGTCTACATGCTTTTTCAAAATACAATAGCTTAAATATGCTCTTGATCTCTGATAAATTATCGAATTTTATTTTTGATCTCTGTCGCTAGGTTGGTTTAATTAAGTGATAATATGTCAATTATAATTTTTAAAAGACGATTTTTGGTGATTTTAAAATTGTCAATATTCATTTATATAAATAAATTACAAATTTTGGCAACTTGAAACCTGTCATGAACAATTAAATGGAAGACACTCATATATATAATATCATTGTCAAGTAGAGGGGCGAGTTATTTTAAATAGTTAGATGTCATTTAAAAATTTAAAATTCAAATTTTAAAGTTATAAATTAATCAATTTTGATCAACCGTAGACCTAAATGCCTCCAAACCCCTAAACACAGTACCTCTGAATCTTCCCCGTTGCACCCATGTTCTACATCACACCTATGCTCTAAGTTGAGATTCCTAAATCTTCCCTGCCACACTCATCTTCTACCTAGCCATCTTCACCAACACCAACCTCAACTTATGCCATGACAATGTTGACACCTTCATTGTCTTCCAAGCCCTCTCTTCAGTCATGCCCTAATTGACACTACCTTCCAAAACTAACCTTGCGCTTCCAATCTAACATTCCTCTCCCTCATTGTCATCCTCTTTGGTCACATTGCCATTGACTCTTCCTTCACCCTCACTAAGATAATCTACATCAAACATTTGGTCATGAATCACAAGATTTTAGGGGGTAAAGTTACAACCTTGCTCCTTTTTTGGTCCAATACAATCACCAAAACAACCACACTTACGAGATCTAGGTTTCTTGACTTTTGTTTATTGATCTATGTTTTTGAATTTGTTTTTTGGATATCGGTTTCTTGGCAAGGTGGCGTTGGAAGATGTAGCATTGCTACATGTTTCAATGCTTCATCTTTTAATTTCATAGCGAACTTTCATTTTTTGCATTTGGGGCATAAAGGTTGGTCATATTACTTGATTGCCTAAAGGAGGAATTGTTTTTTCAGATTAATTAGTTTTTTTTTAACTCTTGGGACAAACACAAAAGTAGGGAAAGGCATCATGTTCCAAGCATTGAATTACAACGTTTGAGTTTATCCCATCATGACCAATTACAGAGGTATGACAATCTCCAAAACAACAACCATAAGTAATATTAAGAGGATGAAATTTCATGTTTTGGGTTTCCTGCTTGGTTAAGAAATCTTGGTTCTATATTGAATTTAAATTTGAAATAGCACAATCAAAGGAAAAGACAAAAATGTAGGATATGTTTCTTTTGATTTTTGCTTTAATTGGTTTTGGCAGTTTTTAACTGCCATAAATTGTAAATGAATAATTGTGATTTTTAAAACCACCAAAAAATCATATTTTGAATTTTTAATGAGCATGTCATCACTTAACTAAGAAATTATAACGACAAATACCAAAAACATTTTTTTTTATTTACTAGGAACTTGTAACAGGAAAAAAGAACTAATAGAGACCTAAAACAAAATTTTATCATTTATCAAGAACAAAACATATTTAAGCTTATTACACACACACATATAGAGAGGGAGGGGGAGCAAATTACACTTGTCTCTCCTGTATTTAGGAGTTATTACACTCGCACCCCCTTGTTGTTGGACCCCTACACAAAATCCTATGTTTTTTGCAAATTCAATGCACAGAGACCCCTTAGGCATTTATTCCATTAACCTCGAGACGTCATGTATTGTGCGCATGCATTTTAATGAATTTTTTGGTCCAAAATGCCATTATCTTTTTGTGACACTTTGATGTTCTTGCTTTCAACAACAACTCAAGACAACTTCAAAAACATTGTTTCAATGAACAAAATAAACAACCCAAATCATCAACACAACCCAGATCATTTATAGCATGAAAAATAACAATAAAAAACAAAAATAAAAAAATAAAAAAACAAAAAACAAGTTCCAAAATTCAAACTCATTAAATTGGAAATCTTTGGAAACCAAATTACAAAGATCAAACAAAAGCAACAAATTGCTCACACCAATGTGTCAAAGTGAATGAGCACCACTACATATGAATAACAAAACTGATGAACACACACCCTCACCCTACCACTGCATAACAGTAAAAAATGAAGCTTTACAAACACAACCAACCTATACATTCACTGACCATCAACTAACACAAATACAACTTTATTTTCATGATTCCCATGAGCATACCTAAGTCGATCTAAGCCAATATAAAGCGATACTCATTGTATGTGATAGAGAGAAGGTTCTTCTCCTCATAGTGCGTTCCTTATTTTCGACAGTGGCATTGGAACCCATCAATGCAAAGGATTCAACGGTGGACCAGGCCTTGTGTGTAGCTGAAGTGGAAGAGGTGAAGAACACAATTTTAGAGGAGATGAAGGTAAAGGATAGGGAGGAGTATAAGATGGAGGATAGGGAAAATGGGGTGTGTGTTCTAGGGGTAAGGTTGATGATTGGGTTGCTAGTGGTAGGGATGACAATGCGGGGTAGGCTAGGCAGGGTGTAGACTTCAACCTAGCCCACTTTGGCCCACCTAACCTAGCGATTTACTTTCTACACTATACATATTTCTAATACATTATATGTGAACAATGTGCAGACGAAAATGCCCGTCGCGATTTGAAGGTTACAAATTTCGTAACCTTCATACGGATTGCCGAATCCGTAAGAATGAATCCGTAATGTTTTTACGGATTCGACAATCCGTAAGTTTTTTTTAAGTAATACGGATTGGGTCAATTCATAAGTAAGTTTTTTTTTAAGTTAAAATATATTTTTCCAAATAATTTAAAATAATGGCGCATGCAGGTTTTAAACATGTGACCTTCAGGTTATTAAAGCGACGCTCTAATCAACTGAGCTAATAAGTCAATTATCCTAAAAAATAATTAATGTTGATATATATAACACTAAATTTTTTAATGTATATTTAATATACATATCTAAATCTTTAATTGTTTAGTTTATCTAATTTCTTTATCTTTTATTATTTCAGATTCTTATTTTATTAATTAGGGAGATTATTTTCATTTTATCAATTAGGATAATTGTTAGTTATGATCCTATCAAATATGATTCTCTTTTATTTTAATTTTATCAATTAATGAATTATATATAATTAATTTAATTTGAATTTTATTTTGATTATTGAGTTATTTCTCATGCTATTACTTTAATAATTTATTATGTAAACTTATATGTGTATTAAATATACATTAAAAAAATTAGTGTTATATGTAACAACATTAATTATTTTTTTTAGTATAATTAATTTATTAGCTTAGTTGGTTGGAATGTCGTGTTAATAACCTGAAGGTCATAGGTTCAAGACCTACATACACCATTATTTTAAATTATTTGAAAATATATATTTTAACTTTAAAAAAAAAAACTTATTTACAGTTTTTACTATATACTATATTAACATTGTATCATAATATTTGCTTTGTTTATAACACTTACTCATTCTATTTTGTAGTTGCATGTTCTAATTTTTTTCCCATGTAATTTTCATTTCATGAGAACGAAGGTGATTGTGAATAATCATGTTGATAGAGCTTAGAGCCATTTATTCTGAAAGAAATATGAAACCAATCATATACTTTCACCTAGCAGCTAGCTTAAGCTTTAGTGGGGAGAGCTCATCCTTGAAATTGTATATGGCCTTTATGACCAAGTGGTCAGTGGTTTGATCTTCGCTTTCATTATATATTGTAAACAAAAAATTGATTTTCAACACAAAATTGGTATTTATGCATTGTCCAAGCTTCAAGCCCTAAGTTGTATGTATGTTTTTTTTATCGACAAATGTTAATTGTTAATTTGTTAATTTCGTTGCTAGTGAGGGGACTCAAATCCACAACCTATTCCTCCCTCTTACTTTTACCACCAAATCAATATTATATCTCCAAGTTGTATACATGTTAGAGATATGAAATCAATTGAGTGTCTTTTCTCGTTTGATAGTTGAACTTTCTTGGAATGTTGGCACTTGACAAAACCAACAAGCATTTTTTAAGTGACATAAAATAAAAAGTAATAATGTGTTTTGACTAGCTTTTTATTTTAGTTTTTACAAACTGGACAACATTATTTGATTTGACTAATGTTATTTTAGCAAACGACAAGATCATATAATTGGGGCATCAACCCAACCTGAAGAAAGTGGTCCTTATGTTTTGGTTGATGAAGAAAATGATCAATTATGGCTTACTTTGATTCCATCCGTTATAAGAGGGATTTAATATGGTTGATGAAGAACATGATCCATTAGGGCTTGCTTAGATTCCATCGATATAAGAGGGATTTGATATTATAATGATTAGTTTTATGTGATAAAATTTAGTTTACCAAAATATGTGTGTTCCGTTATAAGAGGGATTTAACATTAAGGTTGAGCATATATATTTACAAATATTCTTTAATTGGTAAGATACTTTAAGCTTATTTGGTTCAAGATTTTAACAATATCAATTAAATTTGGGTCATCATGGTACTTTTAAAATAAGGTTCTCACTGCTTTGGGGCTCTATGTCAAAACTAGATATTTATTGAGAATGTCTTTCATTATAGGCTTTTCCCTTCTCTCGCATAATCTGTCTTATGTGTCTCTTATAATTCTTTCATCAAGTGTGTCCAAATCAAGTTATCTTTCATCAAATATTCGGCCCAGTTCTACTCCTACTGTTCTTAATCACTGCAACTACAAATTTGATATGAATGATGGATGTAATGCATCTGGGAAATCAACACAATGCAGATGATAATAATAATGATCCATGGAAACCTTTGAATCCTTAAGAAGCCTGCAAATTAATGGTGAATTTATTTAGAAAAAGGTCCTCTTCACCCCCAACGTCTTCATCAACAACTTACCTTGCCTTAATTGTAATTTACCTTTCTGCTTTGATTTGTATGTTGTACCTGCAGTGAAAGCTTTAAAAAAAGAATAACATTAATGCAAGACAACCAATTACTTTGAGAACAAGGTATGATGGAATCACATGAGTAACAAAGGCCAAGTAAAAAAAATACATTTTAGGGTGTTACTAATTTTGTGCACATGGAAATGAAATGAAATAATATATCTTTTTTGTTAAACAATGATAATATGATTACTAAATAAATATAAAAAAAGTTTTCCTCACACTCCTATGGGATATATTCACGTCGGGGGAGAGAAAATAATAGATAATTAGATTTAAAGAATAATGTGATAACAAAGGAAGCAACATAAAAAAAATAGGTGTAAAATTAGAATTTAAAAAAACTAAGGTTGATATAACTATATACCAAAACAACAACAAACATTAAAGGTCATGCAATCATACACATCAAAATCCAATATTGGCATTAAAGTTCTTGCTTCTTGGAGATCCTCTAAATTATATCTTTTTTAACCATCATTTTCTTAGGATCTACATGCCAAAATTAGACAATGACCATTAATTGATGTTTTGCATCACGTTTAGGAATTAGGTGACATGTTTGAATGTGTTGCACCACACATTAAGTACCTTTCATTTCATAAGAGTTTTCTACCTTCCATTTAATTAACATGTGGTTTTGCAGAGAAGTTAGAGCATTTATAAATAGAACCATAGTCACAAGTTGAGAAATAAACACAATCCATACAACTTTGAAAAGCACTGCCGGGTAAAAAACAAATTTCTGATTCTTTTTCATTTCGTATATAGAGATATGGGTGGACATAGTGACCATGAACAACAAAGAAGGTTTGCCATTTTTATCATCTCTTCAATCCTTCTTGTGGCTACGATGCCTATTGCAATGGCTTTTGGTTTAAACCCTAACCCTAACCCTAACCCTGTTGGCTCAAACCCTAAACCTGTTGGTTTAAACCCTAACCCTGGAGGTGAAACTAAAGGAGAAGCAGGGCATCAATCGAATGTCTTAAGCACTCAGATTAGTGGAAAGACAATTTGTCAAGGAACACAGTACGAAGAAAAGTGCAAGCAAAGCCTTGGAAATTCATTTTTCTTAACCACAGACCCGAAGAAGCTCATCGAAACTGGGTTCAAAGCCGCAATGGGGGAACTTTTGAACAACATAATAAACAACTCCACTCTTTATAAAGAGATTGTCACAGATGAGAGGACAAGACTAGCTATGAATGATTGTAAGGAAATTTTGGGCTATGCGGTTGATGCTATTATGAAATCAACAAGTCTATTGAACAAGTTTGAATTTAGCAAGTTGATTGAACTTGTTTATGACCTCAAGGTATGGCTCACGGGGAGTATTTCTCACCAATATACTTGCTTGGAAGGTCTTAAGAATATAAAAGAAGATGCTAGTCAGAAAATGTCTATGGCTATGAGTGCCTCTTTGGAGCTTAGTAGCAATGCATTGGATATGACAGATTCAGCCTCTAGAGTGCTCAAGGGCTTTCAGCCAATAAATAAAATTTTCAATAGGAGACTTCTCTCTGAGGAAGCAACAGTTGTGGATGGTTTCCTTTCATGGGTGAATGAAGGACAAAGACGTTTTCTCCAGGTTGCATTTGGAAGTGTTAAGCCTGATGCAGTTGTGGCCCAAGATGGGTCTGGTCAATTTAAAACACTCACTGAAGCTCTTAAGACTGTTCCCGCTAACAATGCTAAACCTTTTGTGATTCAAGTCAAGGCCGGTGTGTATAAGGAAATTGTGAAAGTCACCAATACCATGACCCATGTCACAATTATTGGAGAAGGTCCTACAAAGACTAAATTCACTGGCAGTTTAAACTTTGTTGATGGTGCCACAACTTTAGAGAGTGCTACCTTTGGTAAGTATCGCAAAAATTCTTTTATGTATATAGTATTGTATGTATATTCTTAATAAAATGAATATTATTAAACATTATAAACTACATCTTTTCCCTACATCAAATAATAACTTAACATAAAATTATGTTTTTTTTTAAACTCATATTTTAATACTCCTTTAATGTTTCTATTAATTTGTCTCTTTTTCATTTTAATTATATGTCTCTTTGGGTGAGTTTTCTAACATGAGTAACAAATGAAAATTAAATCTAAAACAAAAAGAGTGTCATGACTCTTCATCCATAACTATATCTATACATAAAATTGTATAATTTCAATTTTCACCTTTCTTCACACGTGAGGTATATATGGCATTCATATTAATATATGGTTACCTAACTTATTATAAGTCATTATTTGACAGCTGTTAATGGTGCCAACTTCATGGCCAAGGATATTGGATTTGAAAACACAGCAGGGTCTTCGAAAAATCAAGCAGTGGCACTTTTAGTAACAGCAGACCAAGCTGTGTTCTACAATTGTCAAATGGACGGGTTCCAAGACACTCTTTTTGCCCAATCTCAACGCCAATTCTACCGTGATTGCACCATCAGTGGCACCATTGACTTTATCTTTGGGGATGCCTTTGCAGTTTTCCAAAACTGCAAACTAATTGTGAGAAACCCCTTAAAGGGTGCACGATGCATGGTGACAGCTGGTGGCAGAACCAAAGCTAATAGCGCTAGTGCCCTTGTGTTTCAAAGCTGCCACTTCACAGGAGAACCCCAATTGGCTTCTGCAGAACCTAAGTTAGCATTCCTTGGAAGGCCATGGATGCCATACTCTAAGGTGGTGATCATGGATTCTCAAATTGAGAATGTCTTTTTACCAGAAGGGTATGAGGCATGGACAGGAAATACAAACAAGGACACATGTATATATTATGAGTATAACAACAAGGGCCCTGGGGCTGACACCTCAAAAAGAGTTAAATGGCAAGGTGTTAAGGTCATAGCCTCTACTGAAGCAAATAATTATTATCCTGGGAAGTTCTATGAACTTGCTAATTCAACTGCACGTGATGCTTGGATTGTTGATGCTGGGATACCCTACTCTCTTGGTCCCATGAGTGGCGAAGTTTCTGCAGGGTTGGCCCAAAGTTCTACCACAAGTTCGTCGGCCCAAAGTCCAACAGGATCAGCCCAAAGTCCAACAGGATCAGCTCAAAGTCCTACAGAATCAGCCCAAAGTCCTACAGGATCGACCAAAGAATAAGAATGACCGGTTAAAACTTTTTGCACTTCAACTATTGCTTCATGATTGAGCTTTTTGGAATGTAATGGGACACAACAGGAAACAACATACAGATGACCTAGCTATTATTTTAAGCCCCCTAAGAATAAAGTTATTTAGTATTTATGTATATATTATGTATATAAATTTTATTATTAGTGCATTTTTGGTGACTAAGTTGTATTTTTATACAACATGTATAGTGGTAACTAATAAGTTGTATATTTTTACTAGGTGAAAATGTTTGAATCTTGGAGGAAAAATCACTTTCATTTTTTGTAAGGCCCCTAATATTTTTGTTACTCTTATTTAATCAACTACTCATTAATTAATTTTGATTAAATATATTGTCTCTTAATACATCATTTCTCTCTCTCTCTCTCTCTCTCTCTCTATATATATATATATATATATATATATATATTTACACACACATATATAATCATTTTAATAAAATATTTGATATTAGGTTTTTTGTTGAAAAAAGTTATTAGTTTTAGAAAGCCCTTGATCACCTTAAAGTTCACTTTATAAACCTTAAAGTATGTTGGACTGATCGTAAAGTCCTATACCCTTCAGTGGATGTGAAAGAGTAACAACTTAATAAATGAGAAAAAAAAAATAAGGAAGGAACATCATGCTACCCTACTTATACAAGGGCACATTCATACTATTAGCATCTAACATATTTAATCTTAGAGGGAAAGTATATAAAATTCCCCATTTTGGACCTTATAAATTGAAGTGATGACAAAATGAAAATGAAAATTTTCAAATCACGATAAATTTTTTCAAGAATTAATATGATGATGCATATATATATAATCTTATATGATCAAATTCAACATTTTATTTTCTTTAAAAATTCGTGATATTTGGGCATTCATAAGGCTTGGACGATAAATAGGCATTCATGATTATTTGGGCATTCATTAGGGCCCAAATAATCAATTAGAAAAAGAGTGTTTCTTTCTGCACCAGGTGATTTTTCTACTACATCATTATGAACAGTGTATTTCCAAAATTGTCCTTTGCATTTTTGCTGCTTTTGTACACGGATCCGTATGATTCACACTTACGTATTTGTCAATCCGTAAGAATCTTACGGATTCGCCAATCCGTAAGAGTTTTTTTTTATATATATACGGATTGGGCAATCTGTAAGCCCAATTTTTATATATATGGATTGGACAATCCGTAAGCCCAATTCATACGTTTTTTTTATATATACGGATTGGGCAATCTGTAAGCCCAATCCGTATGGTTTTTTTTTGTAAGTTAAAATATATTTTAGAAATTTCAAAATTGCCCTTTGCATTTTTGCTGCTTTTGTACACGGATCCGTATGATTCACACTTATGGATTTGTCAATCCGTAAGAATCTTACAAATTCGCCAATCCGTAAGAGTTTTTTTTATATATATACGGATTGGGCAATCCGTAAGCCCAATTTTTATATATACGGATTGGGCAATCCGTAAGTCCAATTCGTACGTTTTTTTT